>CAWUFW010005469.1:0-600000 GCA_963921515.1 Calotriton arnoldi | reverse complement strand
ACCACAGTGCTTTATGGTGGTATCAGGGTTCTCAGCTTCCCCGAATGTTTCAGACAGAGACAGCGTACTTAGCAGCAGGTATGGCAATTAGATAAAATGGCTGTCAGCTCCTGGGTTCTGACTGTGTAAACGGTGGAGGCAGAGCATTCTTTTTCTTCTGTGGGCCTCTTTTCTGCCAATGCCCACTCACTCTGTGAGCACGTGTTATCTGCAGTGAGGTTCCAGCAGGGCTTTCTGTCTTTGTCTGATAGGCTGTGATGACACAAAGTTGACACAAAGTTGGTCATTCGAGGAGTGTCACAGTTGCCACTTCATCACGTCTGCCTTGGTTATGGCTAGAACGGGAAAAGTAATATGTCACAGTTGCTCATACACCAGTTACACACACAATGTCCTTCTTACCTGCCCTGTTTTCTTCAAAATAGGTTTTGCTTGGGAAAGAGGAGTATCTAAGCTCTATAAACTTTTATTGCACAAATTGATATCTCTCCTATTTTGTTACTTATGTTTGACATGGCAAGTGTCCTGCCATGTACAATCAATTTATATGTTTAAATCTCATTGTAATTCTGTCACTCAAAATTCAGTTTGATCATCATCATACAATAACATAGACAAAAATGACTTCATGCTTATATTCATACATTTTTTAATTTTCTTTCCTACATGCGAAGATTATCATCATAATAATATGTTCATAAATATATCTATTAGTATGCAAGATTTCAAACATGCCTTTGTCATTGTGGCTGCTCGCGCACTGGGCTCCTGTAGAACTCAAAACGTAATGGAACTGCTGGTACCGGTCTTCATCGTCCATGTGGATGCAGTGGAACTGCTGGCACTAACTTGTTCAGCTATCAACCTTGTATGCAAAAATGTATCTACACTCAACTGTTAGATTTGGTTTTCTGAGCATATTGTCTTTTTGCAACAATTATTTTAACATATTTGCTAACAGTCATTGACATGAAAAAGGTGCCTCATCACTATTATGGGCTGCTCTTAACTAATAAATAAGTAAATTGAGTAGTGTGGTCTCCTGTTATAATTTCAATGGGCTAACTGAGTTCTTGTGCGCTGGTCCTTTGTGCTCTATTAAAAAGCATATTCATGAACAACATGATGTCTATCTTCTAATTGCAAACTCCATGCAATGACTCTTTACTTCTACTATATTGAGATTCTAAATCGAAATAGTTTGGTTTGCCAATGCTTATAATCAGTGGCAGCTGCTACGGAACAGGGTGGTGAGGCGGGGTTGAAAAAATAAAAAAAGATCAATTACCTGTGAATGCCGCCGCCTCTCCTCCATCCTCTTCTCTTCCTGACCCCCGGCAGCACAGAAGCACACAGGCTCTCAGACTCTCCTAAGCCAATCACGACGCTGCTGTCACCAGCATGACAGCAGCGCCGAGATTGGTCTGAGCGGCCTATTTGGCCACTCAGGCTGTGCCTGGGATAGTTCTCCACCCGGCTGTGCAACACAGCCAGATGGATAAATGCTAATTGTGCATGTATGTTTGGCCGGCCCAAGATGACCGGCCAAAATGTCATGCGCACTTATGGTGCACCAACCACTCCTCCTCCTTGTGACCCCAGCCCCACCCTGCCCTAACCTAGCCCCGTAACCCGTACTAAAAATTAAATGATAATAACATTGCGTTATTATCATTTTATTTTCCTTTTTACACTGCTCAGAGAGCAGTGGGGCGATGCTCCTCCACCTTAGCGGGGGAGCCGCCGTTGCTTATCATGTTATTGTCAAAACCATTCGGGCTTCCTTATTTTCAACTTTATTATTCACATAATTTCTCTGCTAGTGCTTAATTTTTCCTGTAGTGTTCCCATCTACGTGGGCCTCCTGTTTTCCCATCCTCATGTCTTTGTGGGTTGCCCTCCCCCTTCTGCTTTCTCCAATGCACACCCCTTTTCTTACACCTTCTCATGCAATGTCCCTCCTGCCTACCTTCCTTACTCCCTCCCTTTCTTCTCTGACGGGCCCCTTACTCGGTCAATAACTCACACAATGTCCTTACTTTCTTCATTACTTTCTTCTATCCATCTCATGAATCCTCATCTTCTATTTTCTTATGTCTTTTTCTCCTCCATTACTTGCCTTGTTCCCTCATGCACATCTCTTCTCACACTCTCTGAGACAATGGCTTTTCTTCCTGCTCCACTCCCTTCCTTTCTCTTTTCTAACACACCACTTCTCTTACACTCTCACACAATGTCATTCCTTCTTTTTGTTACTTTTTAAATTTACCCACACCCCTTCTCTTACACTTGCACACAATGTTGCTCCTCTCTCATTACTTCCTTCTTCAGTCCCTTCCTTCCTTTCTTTTTCACGCACACCTGTTCTGTTTTCTTATGCTCTCCCACTCAATGTACTTCTTTCTTTTCCCTTCCATCGTTCTCTTGGAAACACCCTTTTTCCTATATCTTCATGCAATGTCGTCCCTTTCTCCTATCATCCCTCGTTCCCACACTTCCTTGGTTTACACACACACACACACACACATTCTCTTCCACTCTTACACAATGTCCTTCCTTCCATTTCCCCTTCCTTCTCTCAAGCACATCTCATCCCTCACACAATGTCCTTTCTTCCTCTTTTCTTACAACATCTCACACAATGTTCACAATGTTCTTCCACCATCTCTCTTTCCCTGCTTTCCTTCTTCTTTCATGAAGACATCTACTCTGACACAATGCTCTTCCTTCCTATCTCCCTTTCTTTCCTTCTCTCATGAACACCTCTTTTCTTCATTCCTCTATGCACATCCCATCTCCTACACTGTCTCAGACTATGTCCTTCCTACCTTCTCTGATACACACCGAGGGGCAAATTTACTAATATTTGGTGCAACGCTGCAGGACAACATGCTGCACTGTGCTGACCTGCACTGCATCAAATGGAGAGGGCAGGAATATACCATATCTTTTAAGATATGGCCCATTTCTGCTCTCTTTCTGCGCTGGTGCACTTTTGGCTGCCAAGTGCCAATGCAGACAACCTCCTCTGTTACAGCCAGAATTGTTTTTGTGCAGGAAGGGACACCTTTCTGCAAAAAAGAAACCTTCCTGCAAAAAAATAATCCTCTGAGGCTTTTTTCTCTTTCAACGTGTGCTGAAGAATGCAGCACACATAGAAAGAGAAAAAGAGGAAAACAAACATATTTCTCCTTGCACCTCCCCTGGGATGGCGTAACATTTTGACACATTCCCAGGCTTACTAGTGTTAGTAAATCTGGGAATGCACCAAAAAACATGGCTGGATGCCTGGGAACACCCACGCTCCACCCATGGAACGCCTTACCATGGCAGAGTAACACAAGGTAGCTACTTGTGCTGCCTTCCATCACTCCAGATTTACTATGCCACGCAGAGCCACACAAGGTGGCTCTGTGTAGCATAGTAAATCTCACTGAAGGGCTTGCGTGATGAAAGGGCAATGCAAGCCCTTAATAAATCTGACCCCTAGTCACTTAAATTCTCCCCAAAAATGTCCTTATTTTTCTCCTTTCTTTCCTTCTTGTCCGCCTCCCTCCATTACTGCAACGCTCTCTGTACTTAGTAACACTCTCTGATACGTCTCATTATTTTAAAATCAAATCCATACATTTTTGTAAACTGTTGCATTGCCTTAAACTTCTATAGTCTATTGTTTATGATAAAGGTGCTCCACATCTTACACCCTGACACACTGCATTTTTTAAAATCACATATGCAAAATGTTCATAAAATCTCACACACCAATTCTGCCACACTTTCAATAATACATGTATGCATATACTCACATTTTTACATGCTGCATTACGATCTCTTATACAAACCTACATTATCTTGTGCTCTTACATGCCTTTGTTTTTCACATTCCAATAAATGCTCTAACCCTCTCTTGTCCTCATTCATCCTTGACAATGACCCAAATTCTCCTGACCGCGGCTTTCAACCAAAAAGACATCCAAGCCACTACACACTTACAAGTCCCTATGATAGTCCCCTTATGTACACAATCCAGAAGTGTGTACAGCAGTCCACTGCTTCCCACCTAGGTGTGTGCTATGTAGATTCCTATACATCAGTGATGTCCAATACAGGCCCAATCCTGCAGGAATGTACTTGATGTCCAACATGAGATAGATTTGCATATATTGACTCCAAAATAACATTATTTACATAGTAATTGTCCTGAAAATACCACATTGATCATCGATCTAAATTGGCCAACACTGCTCTACATACAGGCAGACTTGTTTCTCATCTATTTCTAGCAGGCTCAATGTTGCACACTCACACCTTCACGTTCATCAAGTAACAACCAAATGAATAGCCAATAGTTCTACCTTTAATGAGCTAATGCATGTGAAGAACATGCTTGGGATCTGTTTCTAAATTGTAGTACATAATGCACGAGAAATCAAGTTTCAATAACGTAGGACAACTTTGTTCTGTCGTCCATCGTGGATGCAACACTATAGTGTACAACATGACCATTCCTGCTATTATTTTGCTGTAGTAATATATTTAGGCTTTGTTATGAAGGACTGAGACTTTTCCAAGAGCAGTGAATGAAATGCACCTTTCCAAGGTAATTTTACTGTCTCAGACGGAATAACATATTATGTAACGACCCATATTGCAGATGCGGACTCTGGGATCACCCAAGTTCAATGTAGTCAAATGGTGAGAGAATTCTTTAATGTATTTTGCAGTAAATGTTTTCTTTTACTTGCTTCTTCTGGGTGAAAAGCCTATGATCCATGTACTCATGTAGGGAATGTATGAAATCCTTTGTTTAAAGTCCTATAAAAGGATGTGATTTCCCATATGCTGAGAGAGACTCTCCCCACTCTTGACGGCTAATCTATGCTGGATTACTTAACTGAGAACTCTTTAAATTATTGGTCTTATACTTGCTATTGAGTTATATGCTTTTCAAACAAACTAATTGATGGCCCAGCCTATGCATTTCTGTAACTGATATTCTTTAAGTAGATCTTTATACTTCATACTTTGTCTGTCGTTCTTTAAACAGAGATGGTTCTAGTGTAATCCTATGCAAAATTTAAATAATAGAGAGAGGGATCCAGCAGGGAGCACCAAAGTCCAATAGGGACTACACTGCTCCTGGTCGGCCATTGGCGCACGGAGGAGGGTTAGGGGTCGATTCCGATTCGGGCCGGAAATCTCTCCGACCGAGCCGGACCCGGAGAGATTTCCGACCGAATCGGACCCGTGCAGTCCGACCGAACGAGTCCGATGCATTCGTATGCCACCGGACACGAGTCGGTCGGACTCCCATTGAACTCAATGGGAGCCGGTCGTGCAACGCGTACGCGGGCTCCCATTGCCTCAATGGGTGCGAGGCGGACAAGGCGCCCCCTACAGCGAGTGCGCCGCGAGCGCCCGCGGCGTACACGCACAGGTAGGGGACCCATGGGTCCCCCTGTGTGCGCCTCGCACGGGTACGCGTACAGGGGGTCCGACACGGACCCCCAAAGTACGGCTCCGACAGCGAGTTCGAGTCGGACGGCGCGAGTCGGTCGGAGCGGTCGAGGTGCGCATCGTGCTTACCCGGCCGGAAAACGTCTCCATTGCGCGGTGCGGAATCGGGTCCGAGCGAGTCGGTCGGAGCGGTACGATCCGGGTACGAGTCGGTCGGAGCGGTCGGGTCGCCCAGACGAGTCGGTCGGCGAGTCGCATCGTACTCGCTCGGCCGGACCCGCGTACGGTTCGGTCGGGAAACAGGGCTCCGAATCGGATCCGGTAAAGCCGAATCCTATTCGGAGCCCTACCGGCCGAGATCGGAATCGGCCCCTAAATCTGATGCACGTTTCGCGCCGACACGTGCGCGTGCCTTCATTTGTTTGTATTACCAAACAAGAACCAGACATATTGGCCTTGCCAATGCTTGGTGTTTCCTGCGCCATTGTGCTACCACGCATTTCCTTCCCTCTTGCAAAGTAGGTAGCTGCATGGCAGCCTATGGCCCTGCACAAAAATAAACTATAATAAACATGGTTTCACCAATTCGCACATTTGCACAGAAGGGAGACACTGTCAACATTATGAAAACATATGGCTAAGCAAATATGGTTACAAATGCATTTATACATTTTGTTTTTATTTTTGTGTTCACGAGCGTCCCATTAACACAAATTCGCCCTGAAGGGGAGAATGGATGTGTGGTATAAAACCGCAGCATAATTTCAAAGACTACAGACGCCTAGGGTTCGCCTAGCTGATGCCGACGTCCAGACATCAGATTCTATTAAGCAGGCTGCAGGAAACACGCCTACAAAAATATGGAGATTTGGTATACAACACGAGTGTATCATGGCGACTTCTGCATCCCTTTGAGGGGCAAATAATGATAAATGAAGCCAAAATGCGAGGGAGCATCTGAGAGCATTTTAAAATGGCGATCTGTGTCCGGCTGATGGGGTGTGTTCTTCAGGAAGTAATAAGTCACAGCCCAGCTTGCTGTCATTAGCAACCAGCATTTTAAGCATCAGTGCCAGTCGGTTACCATAGCAGTAGGAATTTAAAACTTCAATAGTTTAAAAATATTTGAGTAAAACATTTTGCGTACTTAATGAGGATATCACTAAAATAACTGCTCTCCTCTGTCTGCGTTCTTTCCTTTGTTTTATCTACTGAGCAGCTACTTACTCGGTTTAAGGGTTGCAAAACACACAGCGCCATGTTGATAACTGTACCGAAACAAGAGTACACTCGTAAATAAAGGGACCCCCTCTATAAAATTGTAAGGTCAGGGAGAAAAAGGGGAAAACAATCAACTAAGGCAAAAGAACTCTCCCCTAAGACCTATATTTCTTTACAAAAAATTCAATCTTGTATGGGTTAAGATACAGGTACAAAATTACAATGGTATGATGCTCAAAATAAACTTGTACATCTTTTTTATTAAAAATTCCTTTTATTTTTTATTTTAATTATTTTCTTATTTGTTATAGTCAATACACATCAATTATATGTTTAATACATTTACTAAAGATAGGTCCTTGCATGGCACATCACGGGATATTCTGGTCTATTTTATTATGTGTTTTATGCTTTGATACCTCTTAGGCAATACTAGACTGCCAATTTCTTTTTGTATAGAGCACTTCTGTAGATATACACTTATATGGATAATTTTGTAGGATTCTCTTTTTTCTTTCTTCTTTCCCTTTTTTCCGTAAAATGTGATGGTCTGATCAATTGTTCATATGATATTTTTATATACAGTATGGGTTGGTTCAAATATATATATTATTATTGTTCTTTAGGTACCCCCGTTTTGATTTGTCCTAGTGACACCGTATTGTATTTGGGCGAGGTCCTGATGAAGGTGGTTCACGGTGTGTGTCATTCCACCGAAACGCGCGTCGACCACGTGTGCCCAGACCTTTTGGCTTTGGTTATTAATTTTGCCTATTGGAAACGTTTTATATCTATGTGTTCCTTATACCCAAATGTGTATATGTGTCTTGTATGACTGTGAGCGAGTGTAAGGAATGAATGTGTTTTGATGTTAGATTGATTTATTTATTGGGGGTCAATAGTTTGGAATAATAATTTTTGTATTAAAAAATTGTAGAAAAAATGTTCCTTTAGTAAATGTATTAAAAATATAATTGATGTGTATTGACTATAACAAATAAGAAAATAATTAAAATCAAAAATAAAAGGAATTTTTAATAAAAAAGATGTACAAGTTTATTTTGAGCATCATACCATTGTAATTTTGTACCTGTATCTTAACCCATACAAGATTGAATTTTTTGTAAAGAAATATAGGTCTTAGGGGAGAGTTCTTTTGCCTCAGCCGAAACAAGAGTATCCATTGCCCACAAAAATGTGAGCGAATCATTGACCAGCACTAGAACACCAACTCTGTCGACCCACTGCCTGCTCCATTCCTTTCTGTCAGTGATCATGCTTGCCAGCTGGTGCCATCGACTGAAATCTATTTGAGTGTTTAGTGGTATGAGGGAAAGCGTTTACGTCCCATCACATTTCCCCGGAACTTTACAAATGAACCCAGGTCGGGTAGGCGAAGCCGGACCCGATGGAGGCCCGGGTAAAATGCCGTCCGGAGGCCCTCCCCCTGCCCCCATTTGCATGCCGGCTAGGCCGGCGGGGGCCAGGATTGGCCCCCTTCAGGCAAGGTGAGCCCCCCCCAATCAGGGGACGAGCTAGCTAGGGCGAGAGGGGGATAAAAGGGGGCCAACGGCCCGAGTAAACACATTCATCCCCCCCCTCGCAGTAGGAAGGAGAAGAATCGTCAGCTGGCCGGTGGAGGACCCTTGGACGGCGCTGCTGAGGAAGATCACGGAACAAAAGACGGCCTGCTGGTTTCACGCCCTTTTTCCGGAACAGCGAGTCCTGGGGCTTTGTCCCCACTTCCAGCGGCGATCAGCAGGACCCGGGGCAGCGTGCGCAGAGCCATCCCCAGCGTCCCCAGCATGCAGCCTGTGTCGGCGGAGGCAGCGTGTGCAGAGCCTCCACCTACACCTTATCTGCAGCGGCGGTTGCGGTGGGAGCGGCGATCAGCGGGACTCTGGGCAACTGGAGCAGAGCCACCCCCAGCGTGCAGCCTCCGCCTTATCTGCTGCAGCGGCGGGTAGTCACCGGAGCGGCAACCTCTCAACCTGATCTCATCGGCGGCGGGAGCGGTGTGACCGGAGCCTACACCCCCTCACTTACAACCGGCCGGGGCGCGGCGGGGGCAGCGTAAACGGAGCCTCCACCCCTGCCTAGGTTGGGGCAACAACCGAGCTGACCAGATCGACCTGCATTCCCCTGAGCCCGCACCCCCGCTGGACATTGTGAGCTCACCGTCAAGCAGCGGGGGCAGCGTGATAAGAGCCTCCACCCCCGCCTTCCTTGGTCTCAGCAGCCGAGCCGACCGGCTCCACGCGCACCCCCCGAGGCAGTGAGGACAGCGGGGGGCAGCAGGATGGCTCATCGCACCTCTACTCGGGAGCGCAGCAAGCTCCACAAACCCAGGTGATTGAGGAGGCTGGGTCCATAATGCAAGAAAAAGTTTAAGGAGCAATAGAAGTAAATAAATAACATGGACAATAAATGTGTATATGACCATGAATGATAGACATGTACAAAGTTATGTTTGATGAATAAACTGCGACCTTTTCAGGCACCCAAGAAAGTTGTCAGTGGTGATTTAAGGTAAAAGCGCGCAGTTGGTGGAAACGGGCAAGGGGAGCAGGGCGGGACAACTCGCCGCCTGGAGGGGGTTTGAAACATCTTCCTTTTTGGGGTGAGTCACTGCACCCACTCGATTCTCCTTTCATGCACAGCTTTAGGGGACAATCACATCCGTGAAGCTGAATGCATAGGTAAAGTGTTCATATTCACAATCTCATGGTCTATGCAGACACTTTTACGGCATTATCCTGCACTCTATCATAAACGCTATGCCGATTCAAAGTTACTCATTCCCTACAGTGGTTTTGTTCAAAACCACATTGAGTTCTTGGATCTTATGTCTTGTGTTGAGGTTGACAATTAGCACCATGCCTTCTTGTTGGAAATGGCCATTTTTGCAGGGTTATCCCCAAACTTTTTGCTTCTTCCTCCTTTTTTTTCCTGACCTGTGTTTGTTGGCTACAGGACTCCGGGCACTTTACCACTGCTGGTCACTGCTAAAGTGCATATGCTCTCTGTGTAAATTATTGTTGTGATTGGTTATCCATGATTGGCGTATTTGATTTACCAGTAGGTCCCTAGTAAAGTGCACTGAGTGTGCCAGGGCTGGTAAATCAAATGCTACTAGTGGGCCTGCAGCACTGATTGTGCCACCCACATGAGTAGCCCTGAAAAGATGTTTCAGGCCTGCCACCGCTGTGCCTGTGCGCAGTTTGTTAACTGCCATGTCGACTTGGCAAGTGCACCCACTTGCCAGGCCCTACTCTTCCCTTTTCTTACATATAGGGCACCCCTATGTTAGGCCCAAGGTGCCCCCGTGGGCAGGGTGCAGTGTATGTGAAAGGTAGGACATGTACTGGTGTGTGTAACATGTCCTGATAGGGAAATATTGCCAATTTCGTTTTTCACTATTGAAAGGCTATCTTGCCCCATAGGACAGAATGGGGAATGCTTTGTAACATTTTACAAGCATATCTTCCCATAGGGATAAGATAGAAGAAGCATTTGCAATGCACTAGGTCTCAAATTTGCGAGATTTAGAGCTATTGGCTTTGTAAATGACGATGTATTTTATCTATGTGTTTTGGTTTGGTGTGGAGTGGAATTATGTGGGTTGAATTGGAATTGTTAGTTGTGGAATTGTGTGGAGTGGAACTGTGTAGTGTATTTGTGTAGTGGAATTATGTGACATGGTGAATAGGTGGGGTGAGAGCTGCACAGAATAGATAGAAAGGAAGACAGAGAGGGATAAGTAGTGTGTGCACAAAGTAGTGAAGGAACTCTAGATAGAGGAGCAAAAAGAGTGTGTGAGAAAGAAGGGGACAGCAGGTCACAGATGCATAAAGAGGGAGCACCAAGCGGCAAGAAGTGTTATAAACAAATTATCTATATTCCACTTCAACCACACCAGTTAGAAAAATCCTAAAACTCCGCTCTACTTTTACAAGTCAAGCCCTCTCCTTACACAAGCCTCAGATGCTCACCTGTTAGGTCGTAGAATTTCTCTGATTTGAGCAGCGCCGAAAGGCCCTAAATACCGCATTACACCACTAGATCAATTGCTGCTTTCAGGGCAAGTTCCTGCACCTCCAAGAAAGTGTAAGGAAACCGCCAAACGGAAATCACTCCCAGCCCGCCTCATAAGTGCACTGCCACCAATGTAATTATGACATTTGACGTCTAGCCAATAAGATGCGTAACTTGTTCCTCCACTATATGGCTGTTTTTGATGCCTGCTGTCAAAGCGTAACTTGAAACTATGTGTCTACATATTTTAATATGAATGTCTAAATCCTATTCGAAATTATTTAAATGTATGCACTTTTCCTGCTTTAGTGTTTTTCTAAAGCGAAAATATCAGCGCTTTCAAGATGGCGGTTTTATTAAAGGACCACACAGTAACACAGTAAGGTGTGTTCTCCAAATAAGTCAGAAACATTGTGAAGCCGGGACAAATTTATTCTGACCTAGTATGGCCATGCGCGATAGCCGTGGCTAAGCCAGCATTCTGTTCTAAAAGCGAAAACCAGCACATGCCAAGTGAATGCAAGGATAGAAAAATAATTGAGGATGCTGACATTCTTAAAGCTCAATAAAGTCAAAAAAAGGTGCAGCTGAGCCATCTTTTTAATTGGATCGAGTTTTTAATTTAATCTGGTCGAGAGGAGGTGGTGGTGGAGGGACGGCACAGCGCGGTCGAGATTAAGGGAACTGCAACGGGCGCAAACGTTTAACACACACCCACAGTGTAACCCGAGCATGTAAAGGATGCAGAACACAAAAAAAAGTGAAAGCCCAGCAGCGTGAAGTGTGCTCCGCGATGAGCATGAAGAACACAAAAAAAAGAAAGCACAGCAGAATATGAAGTGGGCGCCGTGCTGAGCCAGGAAAACAAAACAGGACACTTATAAGAAGTGCTGCTGGCATTCAGTGGAGAGAACATGCACCCATAGCAGGCAAGAGAAAAAAATTTGTCCCCAAAGGAACGCAAACGCGTAAAGATACAGTACTTGGCCGGTGTGCCATGGAAGTAAACAAAAAAAATACATGATACACAGGTTGCTATTTTATAAAACTGCTTTTTTGGATGAAAACAGATTAAGTCTGCAGAGGATTGCTGAAATTATCTCTTTCATAGCAAACCTCAATCTAACTGAATCAACATCCAAGTTAGTGTGGTACCTGGTAGACTGGTTCCAGTCAAAAGGAGCATAAACACAGCATGTAATCCTAAAACATTTATTTTAGTTTAACATTTCAAGTATTGACCATGCGTTGCACTGGTTGCATTACTATAAAAAATTAGCCCAATGATGCAGGTCACCAAACAGGGTCAGGAAAAAGCCAGACTTTCCTCACAAGCAAATCCTATGTTATAAGCATTGAAACCTCTGGCTCTACAAAAGTAACACCTGAAGGAAATGCAATGACTTATTGACCAACATTCAGCTAGGTAAAGTGTAAAAAGAAACTGTACCGCTACAGCTAGGCACTTAAGACACATGGCAGCCTCATGGAGAAGCAATACAAATCTGGTTAAAGCTGTCCTTTTTCTCAAACCTGGTTGGTCCCACACTCCAAACGTGGCCCAATGACATGTCACTTGTCAGTGTTTTAATTAATTTTTGTTATAAGTCATTTTAGCACATGGAAAAGTTGGCAGCATGGGATGGGGTTAATAAGATATTCTTTTAAGACTTCTTATTTCACATTATGCCCAAACCTAGATCTCCACTAATTGCCTCAGAGATGGACTAGGTGAGGCGGTTTAGCTAGTCCTGGTAGAGCATGTTGGGAAGTATCAGAAGTGAAAAAGCCTCCTCTCCCAACTGGACCAAAAAACAGGATATTAGAAATAAAGTGCTTAGCATAGACTCATGAAGTCTACTGGAATGTCCAGTGCTAGCTATAGGCAAGCAGTCTTTATTGCAGAAGTTAGCGGGAAAGTTGCAATTAAATATAGTGTGCACAGTTTATCACAAGCAAAATGAGCAATGTCCACTATGCAAATAATATGCGTTTCATTTATAGTTGAAGCGACAGTACATAAATTAGTGATTAAAGAAAAAATAATGTTAGATTTTTGACCCCCAATTAGATTTAAGAAAGTACAAGACAGAAAATAAAACTTATTAATGCATGCAACTGTATTAAAGTAGAGGTAGGGCTTCAAGAAGCCTCAGAGGAAACTCAGGTGCAAATGTCAGCAAAGACTTTGGGTCTTTAGTGCCATCACTGCTACTGTTTCCCAAATGGTGTATAAGCAATAGGGCAAGACTGCTACAGAAGAAACAAAATAGTACCTGGCAGGGCTTAAATGGGATGAAAAAACTGGGGGGTCTCTTATAGGGGCATGGCCGATGTAATTATGAGCGTGGCTTAAAACACTTAAGCTAAAAATCTATACTTCGCATAGTGTGTCTCCCGACAGGTATTTTGCGGCTTCTGTCATTGCATCCAGCTATATAACACAAGTAACATTACACTTACAACAAGCCAGGACTATTGGCTTTGTCAATGGTTGTGAATTGCATAAGATAAATAAGCAACAACTATGACTTCGTTGTATATAATATTGAAAATCCTTCCATTTGTGTGGGCGAGGTTGTGGCGTAGATCTAGAGCTGGTTAATCAAAAAGGAGGAACCAGGAGCTTTTTAAGATAGGTCCTGCACAATGCTCCTACAAGGTAAGTAAGTGAAATGGATGTGCAGTTCCTGAGGGGAAAGGGGAGTGACCAGGTCTCTTATGGATAGCCCTCACACACCCCGAAGGATGTCATGCTTCATCATTGGGCTGTGCTCCTCGTCGGGCCGGCGCTGCAATGCCCGACGGGCACCCACGAAGGGGCTCTTTGCCGGAGATCTTTTAAGAGACAGCCGTTGGGTGCGTGAGGGTATGTGATCAGGGTAGTGAATTGAGAGTGCAAAGTGAGTTAAAATAGGTTTAGTACTGCCCTGTGTGGAACAAATTTTATTCTGGGGGTGTACTAACCTAACTAAAAATGTGTGAGCCCTGTCTGGAGCTGATGATCCTACAGGGGCTAGATAGTGTGAATGGTCCTACAGGGGCTAGATAGTGTGAATGGTCTAGAGCTGCCTACTTTAGAGCTGAGAAAGCAGGTTCGAGCCTCACTTCGACTCAACATCCTGTGATTCAAAACATGAAAATGTCCTAGTGTAGTGTAACTGGTGCTCATGTGAAGCACTCCAAGTTTGGGCTATATGAAACTGAAAAATGAATCTCTTTGAAGTTACACCAAAAGCAGTGATGGCTGATACTATTGCAGAGTTAAGTTATTTTTTTTCCTTTCACCCTGAGGGTAAAAATGGAGAGCCCGATAAGGACCTGTCTCGGCACCTGCTTTTAAGAACTGCCAGTGCTGAGCACCGGCAGGACCCGGCCCACTTTATGCCCTGTTACCTGGGATAGACGGTCTAGAACACCGACTGGACTTGTGCACATGGAAGTTGATGGCGGTTTTAAGGCCGCTTATAAAATCCTGCTACAGGCATTGTAAAAGGTGTAATAAGAAAAATGCGATCCCTTACACAAGATGGTAAGGAACGCTGAAACCTAAAATGGTTGTCCCGTCCACCCCGGCCATAGCTGCGACGTCTTCGGCCCCGGGATGCCGGTCTCTGCCACACCTATCCCTACTGCGGCTATGATGCTTTCGCTCGTGGCTCCTAAACCGACTGACTTTGTTTCCTGTGACAGCTCTCCTTGTCACATTCTACGGAGTGATTTAAGGGATCTAGCTTTAAGTAAAAATGCCATGCGAGAACCGTGAGGAAGATAACTTAGCTTAAATGAATTGAAGAGTTGCTTTAAACATGTCATTTCCTATCCTTGGGACCATTGAGGAACTTAAAAGTTTGAGTACAATTGAATAAAAACTGCCAATAAGGGAGGGGGCATGAGTACAATCGTATTGCTTTGCTAGAATTGACTAATAAAAGTCTGCATGCGTTCATGTGGTTTCCACGGTAAACCTCGGTGCTTGAAGATTAAACCTGGAATCCGAAGCCAATCAAGCAACCCCCTGGAAAACAGCCTCTATCATTTGACCTTTTCTTTCAATGCGCAGCAAATGTAACCAGATAAGAATATCATTTACAGCCCTGTTTGCAGAAACAGACTTAGCAGCATTGAAAACATCCAGCAATCTGGTCAAATGCTCTAAGAGGTAGGGAAAAAAAGTCCCTAAACAGATGCTACAATGGGACAAGAGGAAGGGTACAAGTACTACGGTGCTGCTCCCTGGGAGTGAACAACTGATGAAAAGGAGGGACAAATAGCAAAGACTGACCAGTAGCAAGCAAGGATTTTCAAAGGACAATGAAGCAAGCCAATGAAAAGCAGCAAGCCCACAGTATATAAGTATATACTAAAGTATATACAAGAGGTCTCGAATGCTTGACCTAAAAATGGAGTTTGGTATCCCTGAACACAGGATTTAATAACACATCTTTTAGTAAATATGGTTTTTAAATTGTGTGTTTGAAAATACCACTTTTAGAAAGTGGCTATTTTCTTGTTCAACCATCCTGTGAGCCTCTGCCTGTTTGTGGATTGACTGTCTGGCTTTGGAGTGACAGGGGCTGGGGAGGTGCAGTGGCTCCAGTAGTCTGTATGAGTCACCACTAGGTTGAATAGGCCTGAACTGCATTTGGAGTGGTGGGAGGAGTAGCACCTGTACCTGAATAGGGCTGTGCTTGCCTTCCACAATGCTGGCTCTGCCCCCCTGTGGTGTATCTGGAGCCAAGGCTCACACTGACAATGGATGTTGTTGTGCACTTGCAGAGTGCCCCCCAGAACTGGTTTGAACTGGGCTCAGAGCCCCTTGCACAAAGAGAACAAAGACATTTTGGGGTATAAGTATCAGACCCAAAACCCCAGACTTTTAGATCATTCCTGGAATTCAATCAATCAATCAATCAATCAGGAGTTTGTTAAAGCGCGACTACTCACCGGTAAGGGTCTCAAGGCGCTAGGGGTGGGGGGGTGCAGGTTCCATTCCATCAAGGAGGGGGTCTGTCGAAGAGCCAGGTTTTGAGGTTTCTTGCGAAGATGGGGAGCAATGTTGCCTGTCTGAGGTGGAGCGGAAGGGCGTTCCATGCTTTGGCTGCGAGGAAGGAGAAGGAGCGGCCTCCCGATCTGGTCTTTCTGGTGCGGGGGACCACGGCGTAGGAGAGCTGGGCTGATCGTAGGGTCCTTTGGGGTGCATGGAATTTGAGTCGGCTGTTCAGGTATGCTGGTCCGGTGCCGTGGAGGGCCTTGTGTGCGTGGGTGAGCATCTTAAAGGTGATTCTCGCCTCGACGGGGAGCCAGTGGAGTGTGCGCAGGTGCTGGGAGATGTGGCAGTGTTTTGGCAGGTTGAGGACCAGTCTTGCGGCGGCGTTCTGGATGTTCTGTAGCTTGCGGATGAGGTTTTTGTTTATTCCGGCGTAGAGTGCGTTGCCGTAGTCGAGTCTGCTGGTGACCAGGGCGTGAGTGACTGTCTTTCGGTGTTCGAGGGGGATCCATTTGAAGGTCTTACGAAGGAGGCGGAGGGTGTGGAAGCAGGAAGACGAGACAGAGTTGATCTGGCGGTCCATTTTGAGCTCGGAGTCCAGGATGATTCCCAGGTTGCGTGCGAATTCAAGAGGAACCTTTGCAAAGGAGAAGAGCTGGAGAGACTGAGGAGAAGTACTGCCCTTGCTGTGTGTCTGGGGTTGGCCTGCAGTTGTGTTTCTGCCAAGGAAAGGAGAAGGACTTTGCTGTGTGCTGTGTTCCCTGCTTGAAGGAGATCTCCAAGGGCCTGAAGTGAGCTGGCCTCCTGTTCTGAAGTCTCAGGGACACAAAGACTTCACCCCCAGCTCCCCTGAACTCTGCTTCTGTGAGTTCTAGCCTGCCAAGAGGTGCATGTGCCAGTTTTGGGCCTCTGGTGGTTGTTGCTGCTTTTTGGGAGCTGGAAGAAAGAAGAAACGTGAAGATCTGCTAAAATCGACGCATCGCTCTTCTTGCGGCTGTTTTCCCGACACATCTCCACGGCGCAAGAAGAATTTCCACCATCACTGCGGAAACTGCCACAGCGCCTGTCGCCACTGCAAGAATCGACGCATCGAGGGATCGCGGCTGAAGAGGACCGACGCAGCACCGCTCGACGCCCCCGCATCGATCGCCGACGCATCCCACATGGCCAATTCCAACACTTCTCTTTTAAGAAGTATCATCTCTGAATTTCTTCTTCTGTCGGTATACAGTGTCATCTCTGCTTTCATTTTCCTGTCTCAGTAGCTTACCCCGATACACTATTGACTGCTTAAGCTAGAGCCTCAGTCACCTTATTCCATTTGGTATCCCAAGCATGATTTCAGAGTACATCCTATATGTTGAATTGAATGGTGTTCCCATAATCAGCTTGACCTTGCTGAAAATTTGAGGAAATCACCCTTGCTGGGCTTGTCTCATCATTGGCTTAAACACACAATGTAGTTATCTTTTACCAAACACAAGATACCTAATTTATAAAATTATTTGTCATTAGGGTACCATATGTATTTTAATTATTGCAGTTATCTCCGAAGCCTCATCACCTATCTCAGAGGTTACCACCTGTGCCAAAATAGACACTTAAGTTGCTACAAGAGAAACATACTATCCATTGAAATAATCGGACTTCTCCACAGAGCTCAGTTAGAATACAGCTGGCTTCTGCTCAGCTTGAGAAAGTCCCCCCCGCAATGCACAGTTTTCTCAATAATAATTTTATAGCACATGTTGCAGTGATATTATCAATGATGTCACTGAAGATGCCATGAGTGATGTTATATGGGGGGTAATTAGCAGTGCTTGGCAAGGACATGAGTTATAGGTACCTTAGGGCATGAGTTATAGTTACTTGAGCTAGTTCTAACTATAACTGCTGAATTTCTATGGTTTTCTCTGTGTAAAATCTGAACCTAACTATAACGTCGCTGTAACCTTTGTTTTTTTAGTGAATTTCTAAGGTTTTTTCAATCAATCAATCAGTCTTGTATAGCGCAGCTTGTCATGCCAGGTGCTCTCCAGGTGGGCTGTGCGAGCATCGGTCGAAGAGCCAGGTCTTGAGCTGCTTCCTGAAGTCTTTCAGAAAAGGGGCGGTGTGAAGGTGGAGGGGGAGGTCGTTCTAGGACCTGGCAGCGCGGTTGGAGCAGGAAAGGCCTCCACAGCGGCGGCAGATGCGGGGGACATGGGCCAAGTCGAGGGTGGTTGGATCGGAGATTCCTAGTCGGTCGGTGGAATGCTAGGTGGTTGTTGATGTAGGCGGGTCCAGACTTGTGGAGGGTTTTGTAGGCATGAGTGAGGAGCTTGAAGAGGCAGCTTTCCTAACTATAACGTCCCTACAACCTTTGTTTTTTTCAGTGAATTCCTAGGTTTTTTAAAATGTAAAGTAATATTTAATTACCATACGTTAATCCAACCGCAGCTGCGCACGGCCAAAGTAGGGCCTGGCCCACTGTCAGGCCCTGCAGCCATCCCCCTGCATGCAGCCAACCCCATGACAGGCACGGCCTTTGGCTGTGCACAGTGGGGGTTTGGCCACTCGCCCTGCAGCCAACCCCACGCTGTGCACAAGGGTGGTTGGGGCGCAAGGCCTGGCCGCGGTGATGTCATTTGAGATGCCATCAGTGATGTCATCAGTGATGTTACAGTCCATGTCATGAATGATGTAATATGTGAGATCCTAAGCAGTGCATTTAAGAGGCTTGAGTTATAGTTAACTCAGGTAACTATAACTGCTTAATTTCTATGGTTTTGTGTGTGTAAAATCTGAGCCTAACTATAGCGTCCCTGTAACCTTTCTTTTTTTCTGTGAATTTCTAAGATTTTTTTTAATACCAGGAGGGCTTCTTGGCCCCCAGGTCCCTGAGCATTCAAGAGGACTTCATTCCAAAACCAGTAGTGCGCCAGGAGACACATTTGCAGAGTCGTCGAGAAAGGGGACATGGCCTCGGAAGACCTTTGCAATCCTGTTATGTTCCATATAGGTACCCCAATATCGGCTCATGTAGTCACCTATATTCTCCCTACCATTACACTACATAACGGTTCTTAGTACTGACCTTTTACCTAGTTACGGTAATGTCCAAAGATGACATGGGGTTTTCTCCGAAAAGCTTAAGCCTCATTCATTATGCATGAAGATTCTTGGAATCACAGCAGGACAATAGGCCTACCATCTCCTGCATAATAACTATGTATAAGGGTCATTCCTTCCATCATCCTAGTCCGACATGACACAGCAAGGTATATCCCCAGGGGCTACCACTTTGGGTATATATACATCCTATTGTGCTGAGGTAGTGAGACGAGAAAAGGACTTCCATGCCGACACACTGACGCGAGACGCTGAGGTTCCTGCACGCAGACACTCCAGCTCGCAGTGGTCTGACATCCCTTGTGGGGTGTCCATCTCGAGACCAAGACGGGGTCCCACAGTCCTCTCACTTCAGGTAGTGGGGTTGACTTTATCCTCGAGGTATTCTTGGCTTTACACCCACATACATGCTAGGTACACTTAGGTACATCTAGTTAGGGTTGCATCATAGAAGAACGCATTTATTACTGTCATGTATTTTATATACTTGCCTGTATTCATTGTTTAAGCACAATGGTAGAAATCTACCATCCTTTTACTCTGTTAGTACTTATAATCCTTTATATCTGTTACTGTCTAATGGTTGTTTCAGCACACCGATTTTACACTAGAACGACGCTGGTTCAATAAATGCTTATTGAAAAACGTCCCCACCATTTATTCTGTGTATCTCTCGGAGACGAAGTGAGCACGAGTGACTGAGCGAAAAGTAGTACACTGCTTCCACGATTCTGAGGGATCAGGGTTGTCATATTCAATAGTTGCCAGGAACTATTCTCTCCTTGGTAAGAGGGGTTTCTAGTGGCACTGTGAGCTAGCTGGTATACAGGCTAACATACCCATTAGGAGTGTCTAGAGTCAGTCCGGACACCAATCCTAAAGTGTATGTTGTCTAAACGCGCAGATCCTATATAGGTTTATAGGAACTACACAACATGGGGCGGCCAACGTTGGTTTGGTACTTATTTAACGGTCAAATCTGAGTAGTTCAGTCGTGCTTTTCCCAGAGACCCCTACTCACATTTCCCCAGAGACATCTGGAGTGGGAAGGGAACTATCTGCCACAGCTGAGTAGGCGAAATTCCTATTTATTGCTGTGGGTTTATTAAGCTTGAAGGACAAACAGTTCCTATTGTGCATAAAACCTTATCGCAGTTTCCTTGAAACTCTCCCTTGAAACTTTTGTCAAACAAATGGCTGACGAAAACGCCGGTGGGCGAGCACAGCCTACTGCAGTCATGGAAGAAGAAATAAAAGGGGAAATAAACATTTTAGAAAATGTTAGAAATGCCCTTACTCAAAAGATAACGGACTATGGAGTCACAGCCAGGGGTGGGACAGTAACCTTCGTGATTGAGGCTCACGAATCATATAGAACAGAGGTATTCTATTCATGGGTTAAATTCTTTGTATCTCTCTCAGGCGAAGTGAGCACGAGTGACTGAGCGAAAAGTGGTACACTGTTTCCACTATTCTGAGGGATCAGGGTTGTCATGTTCGATAGTTGCCAAGAACTATTCTCTCCTTGGTAAGAGGGGTTTCTAGTGGCACTGTGAGCTAGCTGGTATTCAGGCTAACATACCTGTTAGGGGTGTCTAGAATCAGTCCGGACACCAATCCTAAAGTGTATGTTGTCTAAACGTGCAGATCCTATATAGGTTTATAGGAACTACACGACAATCCCGCTGTGTGGGACTTACTGGAGGTAACAGAAAGGGTTGTTTGCATCCAAGGACCCTCAGCAGCCAAGGGAACTTCATCTTCCAACTATTATTTATTTATTTTATTTTTTATTTATTTTTATTTAAGAAGTTTTATATAGCGCTAGCTCCACCCAGGGGGTATCAGAGCGCTTTACATTTGCATGATAATATACAGGGAATACAGAACAGTTGTTATGAATGAAGCATTTATACATGGTGGCCTAAAAGAGTATATTGATAAATATAGAGTACGTATTGAGAAAGGGCAAAAAGAGGATGGTCAAACAATCAATAAAATAAATATGTCATTACAGATTATTATACAGTACACCAGGGAAGGCTCGGAGGTCATAATAGCGCGGGGGGTTGAGTGCGTGGGAGGGGAAATGTTAGGATGGGAAAGGAGGGAAGCAGGGTGGAGAGGGGTCAGGAAGGGGGTGTGTAGGTGTGAGAGTGCACCAGGAGGTGTGTTTGCAGAGTGGTGGAGAAAGGGGGGGCACGAAGACTTCTCAGCACTACCGCAGTGAGGGACCTACTGAAAGTAACATGCTAATAACTTTGAGGCTGTTCGACAAATCTTCACAACATTTTCAAAACTAGTTTTCCACTCATTTCAGCTGCTGTTTGGAAAGTTTTGGGTGATTCTTTAAGTGGGGGCTAAAAAAAAGGGGAATCCTAAAACGCATTTTCCCCATGCAATTTCCCATAGGGAGTTTTAGGCACGACTACAGAGTTTGTTGTTTGCTATTTTTGAACTGCAATGTGGATACAGGAGCACCAGAGGAGAGCCAAGTGACACAGGAGGTGGATGAGGATGTCCAGGAGGTAGTAGAGGAAGACTCTGAGGATGAAGAACCTGTTCAAAGAAAATCCAGTAGTGCATGTGACTTCTTTACAGTTCCATCCGGAGAGTCCAAAACTGTTGAAAAACTTGTCAAATGCTCTATTTGCTAAAAAAACCTTGTCGAGAGGCTCAAATAAAAAATACAGGGGTGGAACATCTTCAATGCTGTATCATATAAAAACTTATCATGTGTAGAGGCTAAGGTTAGCAAGAAAACAAAGAGAAGTTGGAGGAACATCTTTATCATTTGCTGCAGTGACAGTACCTGGTCAAAAGATCCCACCAAAGGTGCAGACAAATTCAGAAGATCTTGCAGTGGATTTCAACGTATGGCACTCACCTGCATGGATTGTGGGACGATAATAAGTGCTGGCGAGCAACCCATTACATCTATGCGTAACTTAGCAAGCCACCACAACTGTTCATTTTTTTGGGGGGGAAACTAGTGTTTTGCAGCTTTTGTATGGTGCATGTTGGTTTTTTTGCACCCCTTGCTGTTGTTTGATTTTCAGCAACAAAAAACAACAATTAAATAACAAAAAAGCAGATTTTAAAGAAAGAGGTTCTAGTCAGAACTACAATATACAGTTAAAAAAAGATCAAGTATGCTGTGTAAGTGAAAGAAAGCGTGTTTGGAATATAGAATGGATTTTAAGTGGTGCATGGTGATTGAATGACTGGATGAGTGGAGTATGCATGATTGAATGAGTGCAAGAGTGGTGCATGGATTATTGAATGAATGCATAAGTGGTGCACGAATGAATCAATGAGTGCATGAGTGGTGTATGGGTGATTCAATGAGTGCATGTGTGCTGTATAGATGACTGAATGAGTGAATATGTGGTGTATAGATGACTGAATGAGTGCATGAGTGGTACATGGATGATTGAATGAGTGCATGAGTGGTGCATGTATATTAGAATGAGTGCATGAGTGCTAAATGGATGTTACGAGTGCATGAGTGGTGCATGGATGATTGAATGAGTGCATGAGCGGTGCATGGATGATTAAATGAGTGCATGAGTGGTGCTTGTATGATTGAATGAGTGCATTAGTGGTGCATGGATGATTGAATAAGTGCACGAGTGGTGCTTGCATGATTGAAGGAGTGCATGAGTGGTGCATGGATGCTTGAATAAGTGCATGATTGGTGCATAGATGATTGAATGATTGCATAAATGGTGCATGGATGATTGAATGAGTGCACAAGTGGTGCATGGATGATTGATTGAGTTTATGAGTGGTGCATGGATGATTACTTGAATGTATTGCCAAGCAGCTGAAGAATTCAGTTGTGACTACTCTTATAAAATCACCCTAAAACATGGCTAAAAAAAGAGTATGAACATATTTTCATATACTGCAGATCCAACCAAATTCAATAACTATCTCCTGTTTGGTGGCCTGCCGTCAATGCACCCTTCCCAGTCCCCCCCATACCCCCCCACCCCTGAAGACTCAGGGGCAGATTTACAAGCCCCTTGCGCCACTTTTGCGTCACTTTTTCCATGTTAAAAATGACGCAAAAGTGGCATAAGCTATAAATCTGCCCCTCAATATCTAATTTCTAGACATATTTAAAATTTCTGGTGAAATTGAATTGTTGTATTAACTACACTGGGCAATTCCCTGTTTTTATTTTAAGCATAACATATTGTTCTTCGATGTGCCTGTCTGTACGTCCCATTCATGTATTCCCTGAAAGTTTTGAATCAGCAATGAAGCTTGACCCTTGACAGATTTCCTTTTTACAATGAAACTATGCATTTAAGTGTTCTTTTGTGGAAGTGTTTCACCATTTCACCTCCATTTATATTGCTTTCACATAATGCATTCTTAAATCATGCAGAAAATAATTGCGCGTGCTGTACCTGTTGCCAGCAAGAATTTGGCCTTGTTCCCTTAAACATACATATCCCATACTTTTCCATTCCATAAAAATAACACAAATCATTGTAACCAGAGCCTGGAGGCCCTCGGCCTTGCTACATTTTCACTCTCACTACATTAAGAGGCCTTAATGTATTCCAGGCAGCACATGTGATTCTAATTTAGTGAAATAGACCCCTATCTTTGACGCAGGTAAAGTGGCATGTACGAACTCGACAGACATTAAATGTACCAAACATCCTTCTATATACTGGCCAACATTCTCTGCCTCCTTGGCATGTTATCTTTTCCATTTTATCACGTCGTGTGTAGGTTACTTGAAGAGCAAAAGCACACTCGTATCATTAGGAGCCAATGCAAGGGTTGTAGACTGGCAGTGTTCTCAGATAAATGTTACTAAAACATGTCGTGTCACTTTACACTGAGAATAGATGTGCACATTCTGAATCAGATAGTTCACGAGCTTATAAATAAGAAAGAAAAAAATCTCAGTCGTTTAGAAGAGACAACCAAGAAACATCTGCTACATTATCCATCTGGGAAGCACCGGGTCCAACACTGTCAATTACAACAAGCATTTGCAAAGCCAATAGGTCTTGCATATACGAGGGCTATTGCTTTGTCAATGTCTTTTAGCCATGTTGTACAGCAGCGAGTCAGCTCTGTGACATGGCTGAAAGTAAAAAAAAGCGCAATGACATGGTCAGCGCTGGCCGCATCATGGTGCTTTTTTTATTGCTGGATGGACGGGGTCAACACGGAGGGAGGAAGGGTTGGTGGGGGGCAACACAAAAAACAGAGGGGCATATTCACAAGGAGCTATCGCCGAATTAACAGCACTTTATCGCAGCCAAAGTTGTGATAAATATACCTCCCCATTCACAAGCTGGTGTAAACAGCCCACAGCACCAGTTTACCCGCGATAGCAGCCGCAAAAAACATTGCCACAGAGGACCCGCGCAACTATCGCTAATGAGATGCAGAGTGGGCGTTCCCGTGCCAAAAGACGCAACAACATCACACCTCAACATTCTCAACGACCAGCCACATCGACGATAAAATCACAAAACAGGCGATAAGGCGCGTTAGCACCAGGAAATCTACACCTGCTCTGACCTGGTGTAAAGTCGGACGGCAGCCTGCAAACCAAAAGGGAGCACAGCCCAGGGCTAAATCGGAAGGGCAACAGATGCCATGGAGCCACCCATCATGCGGCCCGGACACCCAAGAGGGCCACAACACCCACCGCCACCACCCCCAGGACCACCCCTCCCTGGCACCCCCCGACCAAAGACATGCCACATCAGCCACACCTAAACATGTACAGAATATTCCGCTTGATGTCGCACAATCACAACTGGTGACATGCATGTGTCGTCACAGAAATGAGCAGCACACATTCACTTTCGAAGCAACAAATGAAACTTTATTAAAATGAACACCGAAATGAAATGAAGACACATGGCTGCTCCCCTCGGGACAATACTTAGGTCACAGCCTGTAAGACAAAAAACATGATGAGAAGGTGTGTCCTGCGCACATCAGAGGACAGAGAGAGAGCTAAGGAGAGAGAGAGGAAGAGAGGGAGGGAGAGAGAGAGGAAGAGAGGGAGAGAGAGAGAGAGAGAGAGAGAGAGAGAGGAGAGAGAGGAGAGAGAGGGGGAGAGAGAGAGAGTGCCGCCCCTGCGCACCCAGGCCACACTGCTCACCTGCTGCCACCGGTGTGTCTCCAACCACGTGCCGGTATGTATAGCAGGACACCAGGTCACACATCTGAGTCAGAGCCGTCAGCTGAAACAGAGTCCAGATACATGACTGGCACAGTACACACACTTGCACAAGACAACATCGCCTGCCCGCCCATGCACACCCAGGCAGAGGCACCCCAACCCCTCCCGCCACCCATCGGAGCATGCCCGCCCATGCACACCCAGGCCTCAATGCTCACCTTCCACCACCGGCGCGTAGACAGGAGGTCCCACCACATGCCGCTGCAAGCCACAAGCCCGGGGCCCGCGGACATGGCACCCTCCATATCATGCAGCCCCGCTCCGCAGGCCACCAGGTCTCACGTCTGGTGCTGGGTCTTGATTACTCCATGGCATAGGACATACCAGTGCACCCAGCACCATCGCAGGCTGCACACCCGCTCAGCCCAATGGGTGCCACCAACTCTGGGATCCCGGAAGCGTCACCACATGGCGGTAGGCCCGCGCTGCCCGCTGGCTCTGGCCTACACTGCGGTCCAGCAGGGCACACAAAACCTGAGCTGTCCGGACCGCCGGGACGGGGCATCATCGCAGGCTGTACACCCGCTCAGCAGCTTAAGGTGCCACTGACTCAGTGCATCCAAAGTCACCATCCCATGGCGGGGTGCCTGTGCCGTCCGCAAGGCCCCGTGTGCCACTAACCCTGTGCAACCCCAGTCTGCGCCACGTGGTGGTAGGCCCGTGCCGTCCACAAGGCCTCGTGTGCCACTAACCCTGTACGCAAAAACTCATGGGCCCTTAATGATTGAGAACTGTGGAGCATCTGTCATCCAGTCACCACCGGCAGAGGGGAATGTGACGTCGTCGGCCCTTATGTTGGCGGAGTCACATGGCCTGTGACGCCTGTGCCGGATGGGTGTGGTGTGCGTGCAAACCTGCCCTCAGGGAGTGGCTGTGACATGCTGACAACTAGACCAGTGACCTGCACACCACCAGCGAGTACGCCTGCGACGGGTAGCAATGAGGGCCCCCCCTCGGAGCGTTAGCGGAGTGGTCTGGCCTGCCGTACGCCGGACCAGCGCAGGGCTTGCAACAATGACTCGTGGGCTCTGGGCATGGTTCAATCCATGTCCGGACAAGGAAGTGACTGATGCGTGTGTCCCTGTTGTAGTGTTCACGGGACCCGGTACACAAAATGCAATGTAGCACCCTGTGACTGGCATCCCACAGGATGAACATCATTGACGCAAGGGAAGTCACTGTCCCTACATTCATCCACACATTCACACATGAATGATGAAAGACATAACACAGCAGTGCGTCACTGGATGTTTATTGCACATCCAGTGCAGTTATGCAGCTGGAGCGGTATAGGGCAATGCCGAGCACACTACACAATATGGGCACGTGGAGGGTCCAGCCAGAGTCCATCCAGGGATGACATGTACTGCGGAAGAGGAAGAGTACAGTCCGCAGTCTGGTCGCCGTGTCATTGGTCGTCAAACAGGATGTGGCAGTCCATGTCGCTGTCCAAGGTGAGTGCATTGGAGTGTATCAGGGGTCAGTGGAAGGTCATGAGGCCATGTGCGGGACCAAGCAGAAACATGCCAGGTGGTGGAAATGTATGCTAGTGCCTCCTTCTGAGAGCCAACCCATCCATGTGCTCGTCCTCGGATGTGTGCTCTGCCCCACCTGTGGGTGTTGCAGTACCGGCTGCGGCACTGTGTGCCACTGACACATCAGGGGCCTGAGTGGATACGCCTGCCACACTGGGAGGCACTGACACACCAGGGGGCGGAGATGTGGATGGCGTGGGGGCAGCCGCATTCATCAGCGACACACCTTGTGGCAGCAATGCCATGATGAAGTACTGCAGGGCATGGTAGATCCCTGCTACATTTCGATGGTGTGCAGTGGTGGCTGCCGTCCTTTCCGCCTCCATCCGCACCATGTCCTCCATGAGCCTACGCATGTGTGCCAGCTCATGGCTGGCATCGCTGGAGCCACTCTGAGCGGACAGATGTTCTTCTCTCCGCGTCATGGCTCCAGCGATGTCAGTCAGGGCTGGTTGGAGACCATGGGGCGGACGTAGACACCCATGGATGGCGTCCAGTTTGGTAGCCATGAGGTCAAACCCCACCCGCACCTGCTCAGCCGTCTCCCTCTGGCCCTCCAGCACACGGCGTTGGAAGGCCATGTGTTGTTCCTGGGGGTCTTGGGAGAGTGCCGGGGCTGTGGGTGCCTCCTGCCGGGTGGTTTGGGTGGTGGGTGGGTTCTCATCAATGTGGCTGGGCTGCCCTGATCCTGGAGGTGAGTGGCGGATGAGGTCAATGATGTCTTGGATGGTTTGGGTGTCGATGCTGGTGTTGTCCTCCTCGTCATCAGTGAAGAGTGGCTGGGACTGCTCTGCAGGAGGTGTTGACGATGCCCCTGCGATGTGAAGGGGAGATGGTGTATTACAATGTGTCCACATGTATGTAGCCGCATTGTACAGGTTGACATTCAGACAGCATGGCATTGTACATTGTGACAGTCTGTGGGTCTGGGCGAGGACCCAGGGTCATTGTGGGTGTGCACTGTGCCCTGCTTGCTTGTGAATGTGTGCCATTGTGGCCATCTCCACCCGTCCCCCCAGTACCTGGTGGTCACTCAGCCTGTTGCGGTTGTGTTGTGTCCTGTCGAGCAGTGTCCGGTCGCCCGACTCCAGCCACAGTCTACACACTGATGACTGTCGACACCAGCTACTCCATGTCATCCAGCTCCAGCTGTGGCGCTGGGCCCCCACCTCCGGTCTGCGTTGCTGCCTTCTGGTTGGCGGTGAGTTTCTCCTTGGTCTTCCGCTTGATGTCATTCCATCGCCTCTTGACCTCGTCCATTGTCCGCTTGTGCTCTCCGACGGCATTCACCTTGTCGACGATGTCCCGCCATTGGTGCCCAATGACACGTTGGAGGTGACGAAGAGTTGTTGATGGTGTTCCACCACCTCCGTGACTATGATCCTGTTCGCCTGCGGACTGAACTTGGTCTTCCTCGTCTTCTTGTCCTTGCCCTTCCCTGTCCCCGAGGTCCCAGGCTGGTCGTCCGGGGTGCTTGTGGGGTTGCGCTCGTCCTCTGTGCCTGCTCCGGCTGCCTCCATGGTGCTTGGGTATTGGTCAGTTTGTGTGTGGGTGTTTTTTCTACTTTTATGGTGATTTTTGACACCTGCCAGGTGTGTGTTGCAGGCCTGGCGCTGCTTGTCGCTGATTTCCTCATCGCGCTTTGGCCCATCGCGTGTTTTTTGGTGTTGTGGTTTGTGTTTTTATCTCCATGGTGGTGGTTGTATCGCGGACATTGTCCGCGGTTTCGGCAGACTATCGCTTGCTACCGCCTTGTTGTGAATTCCACGTTGACACGGGGTTATTTTCCCACGATAGGCTGCGATATTGAAAGTTGCGTTACGCTACTCTTGCGGTAGTTATCGCACGTTCTTGTGAATATACCCCCGAGGGTGTTAAAAAAAAGCGCTATGATGCGGTCAAGACTGGCCAGGTTAGAACACTTTTTTTTTTTGCAGGGTGGCAGGCAGGAGGCATCACAGAGGAGTGGGAGGTGGGAGACACTACGGAAGGAGGGGAGGCGGGAGGCAACAATCAGGAGGGGCAGAAGGCAACACAGGAGGAGGGGTGGTAAGCTGTACAGAGGGAGGGAGGGCAAGTGGGGGAAACATGGACAATGCTGGAAGGAACGTAAGGGCTGGGAGCAAGCCCACAGACACTAGAGGATAGAGGGAAGCTGGAAGACATCAGAGGGTCAGAGGGACTCGGGGCAAGAAACAACACAGATAACAATGAAAGAAGGAAGGGAGGAGTTTTTGGCAAGCAGCAAAACGGACAACAATGGATGGGGCAAGTAACATGGACAAGGGAGAGTGGCAGACCAACACGGATGATGGGGGAGCAGAGGGAGAAGTACACAAGGTAGCCTTTCGTTCTGATTGTACTCAGTTCTTCGTTACCGGTCCAAGCAGGAACACATGTGCAATACGGATGTAGTACTCTGTGTTTCTGACTCAAACAAGTCACACATATCATTGTGAACGACGTGTTGGTATCCAATCTACGGACGCAATAGGATGTTGAAGAGGCTTTAAGTGTGAGCACCGACAAGAAAGTGGTTTAACTGAACACCTGTGTTTTCTTTCATCAGTGACAAACATCTGAATGATTGAGGTTTGCTAGAATGCGTTAGAATCGGCGACCTGTGCTTGGATACTCCTTGATGCCCTGAAGAAGCCACATGTTGGTGAAACACGTTGGCTGTACATATCTCTTCCCACATGTGAAATGAAGAATGAATAAAAAGAACACACTTTAACAGAGGACCTTTCCTGTCTCACTTCCATTGGTCTCTATTATCATATTGTCTTAAAGAGTTGTTTTTGATTGCCTCTCATTGATGTAGAAAGGCAACACAAACAACAATGGATGGGGCAAGCAACATGGACAAGGGAGGGTGACTAACCAATACGGATGGCGGGGAGGGTGGGAGAGGGAGAAGTACACAACGTAGCCAGCTGAAAAAGAAACATTCGGGTAGGGTGCTTAAACACAAAGAAAACAGTAGTGTATAAACAAAATGTGCAGTGGAAGGACACAAGTAATGCTACTATGCACCAGGGGAGGTACAAAGACATTATGAAGAAGGAAACCTTCGACAGCTGACCAATAAGAAGTAAGTAAATGAGAGTGACAATGAAGCCAACCAATGGTAAGCATTTTGGGGGCTCCTAAACCACCAGTTAGAAAATGAAAGATCTTGAAGAGACAGTGCACAAGACCTAAAAATGAATGCAGCCCACCTTTGAAATATAAATGTATTTCCATACCTACTAAAAGCCCCTAATAAATGAACTGTTAGCCACCTCATTCTACAGAGTAGCAGCATTTGTCTCAGATATTTGAAAGATAAAGAGGCCATATTTACGAAAGTTTAGAAAAAAGCATAGGTAATTACGCACCCTGAATTATCAATGTTGCGGAGCATGGTAACTTTGGGTTGCAGGATTACCAGCCTAGAACAAGTTTTCCACTTTGGAATAGGAAATAACTGCTGATTTATGGATGCAGCGCACAAATTCCCGCTTATTTCAATTCATTTTGGGTCTCTTTCAACTGAATGTTTCTTCAGGTATTACCAGAGAAATCTGTCTGCCTGCGGAAAAACTGAGGGGTGCGTTCTTCACGCAAAGGCCCAAATTCAGGTTTAGTCGTACACTCATGTTTCAGGTTTACCGTAATTCTGCTAATAAAGGACAGAGAGTTGAGAAAACATGCTTAATCCTATTTTTAGGTCTCGCCTAGCGACGCAGCGCGAAAGCGCTGTCGCTAGCGAGATCTATTGTTACCGACTTGCTTCGGAAGGGAGACAGGAGATGTGCACGCGCAGGACAGACTGCAAATGTGAACGCGCCCATGAACACGCACGTACAGACACGTGATGTGCACATCTCCTATCCCCCTTCCGTCCTCGCAAGCCTCATGCAATATCACTTTCTTTTTTTTAATGCGCACGCGAGCTCCAAGCGCGGCGCGCTTTACACGCACAGCATGCCTCACCCCACTTACCTGCTCTTGTGGGGACTCTGCGCTGCTCCTTGGCTGGTCTCCGTCTTCAGCCGGTCACTGCAGCAACACGCGGGGCTCCGTCTTGCTCACAGGAGCCCCGCCTGAAATCCTGCTTTGGCCGCACCATGCGGCATTCACGAAGGCGGGGTGGGCTCCCTCCGGACTTCCTCTACTGTTTTTTTAGGTTTCGCCTCACGACGCAGCGAAGCTGCTCGCTCAGCGAGATCTATTGTTGCCGCTTTTCATTTGGAAGTGAGACAGAACACCAAAATATGTGCATGTGCAAACATTCAATGTGCACGCGTACGGCCTACTAACGCTGTCAGTCCAGGGAACAGCAGATGTGCGCGTGCTCTTTTTTTCCCAGTACGCGCACAGACATCTAACGTGCACGCATACGGCGTGCCTGCTCGGACACAGCAATGTCAGGTCCAGGAGCTGCAGTTAGAACTGGCGCCACTAGGGGCTGCGCCTGGGACTGAAGCGGCCGTAGCTTCCTTCTGTTCTCTCTCCCCTTCCGCGCATGCAGCAGCCACAGCTCCGTGCCCTGCTCTGTTTGCCAAAAATATACTTGCCCTAGTTTATTGCCACTGAGTATCTGGAAGAATACAGGAAGGACATTGATTCCCGTGAATTTCCTGTGCTGGCCAAAAACAGGCGCGAGTGCTTTGACCTCAGCAAAGCATTGCAAATGGAAAGTCACTTTCGAACATTAATTTTGACTGCGTTTGTGTAACCCAAGGACAGTCAGCCAAGGCAGAAAAAGATAAACATCCTCGGGGCTGCTCGTGAATAGGACCTAGCCAAGTGTAATTTGAATAGAAGTCTGATAGAGAGGGTTGCGTATTTCGTTTGTGCCGTGTTTTCCTGGGTTGTGTGAAGAAGCAGTGGGCAGCCTATGCCGGTTCAGAGTGAAGGAAGAGTTGGCGTGGGGCGGCCGTCGGTCCTCCTTACATGCCGGCGCGCAGCTGCATACAATTTGACTGAATTATCACGCCGGTATTATTTTGGGGATGTAAAACGAGGGTAAGTCAGGACAGCTCGGTTGTTTGTCACTGAGGCAGCCCCCTTCGCCGGCCTCCGTGCAGATCAGGTCAGTTGTGGTCAAATGCGGCCACCGTCTGGGGCTGTTAGAGGGCATGCGATGCGCGCCTTGTGAAGGCTGCGCTCAAGACTGGCATTTGTGGGCCTCGTGAGGGGCATGAGGAGCTAGATGCCAAGGACGTACACCATCTTCCCACCCACTGCAAAGTGCCATCTGGTGGATCCGGCCCTATGCTCTGCGCTGCTTTCTACCTCGTCCGCTGCTTTTCCTCTCTTCCACCACCCATCTTTATTTTTTAATTCCCTCCTCTTCCACTCTCTTTCCCTGCTGCTTCCTCACAAACTCATCCCGTTGCTTCCTCCTACCCGCTCCTCCGAAGAGCCCTGGATATTTTGTTTTTAATTTATGTATTTTTTGTGAAGAAATGGCAGCTGCTAGGGTTCTACGCAATTCAGAAAGCGAGTTTGCCCTATATGTGTGGTGACGTATGCGCACAGCCGGCAGAATGACAAGATTGTGTCACCTCGCTTTTATTCCCCCCCACCGCCCATGCTATACAGAAATGGCAGAACGAAACTGCTGCAAGACGTATTATTCCGAAGAGTGACTAAGACGGTTTGTATTTTGGTGTGCCACAACAGTTGGTCTAACGGGGTGCGTTAGTAGACAGCTCTTCTGTGCTACATCTTTAGACGCAAAATACATCCGACAACACAAAATATCGAGCTCGGTTTTATTTCTCCTTAACTCAACGCAACTTTGGAAGCAAATTTAGCTACACGAAGTTTAACTTGTGACACTGCTTTCTTTCTTTGTACTCTCTTTTAAAGATTTGAAGTATTTAAACTTGTGTGACAAAGCAGTGTAAGTGAAAAGGTTTATATTTACGTTCACATTTAGAAATAGAATGCACCTGCGATTTTCGTTTGTTCAAAGGTAGTTTTGCACCTATCAGCCAACAGAACGATAGCTAAGTTGCCAGGCCAAGCAAATGTCAAAGTAAACTGGAGCAATAGGAACTCAACTCACTGAAAGCTGTTCTGAATCCTTGTGTTCTCAATGACGTGTTTTGTTGTCAGTCTCAGGGCTGTGGTGTTTGAAGGTTACGAGGACACACGTACCTGCTAAGACCAGTGAGAGTGGAATGACAAAATTTACTCCCAGTGACTGCCATTCTCGTTTTCCTAGTAGACACTGATGGTGTCTGGAGTACCACCACATCAATCAGAGTGGCTCCTGCAATTGCTTAGCTACTACTACTTCCGAACGTGACTGTCAAAGCACGTTCGTGCCAGTGCTTCACTCGGAGCTAACACATATATCTTGGAGAGCTGTTAAAAATGTGCACTGCGTATTCCTCTGCCAGAGCCAGCATATTTTGGGTACTGCACCATCTGTAGTTGTAACAATGGTTTGCACTTTCCCAAACTCCAATATATAGTATGCGCTTCAACCGAATGACCCTTACACACTTTGGGTTACCTTTTTCACACAAAGTTTGATGCCCCCTGATACTGTTAAGGAAGGAATTGAAAAGAGGGGTGAAATTACTGAACACAGTGCCAAAAGGATATATGCCCAGTGTTAAGAATTGTCAATTTGAAACAGGCAACACAGGTGTAGGTCTCCTGGGGTGGAGGCTCGCTTTACATACTGTTAGGGCTGCGAAATAAAACAAGCATTTGCAATGCAATAGGTCTCGCATTTGCGAGAGTTTGTTATTGGCATTGTAAATGATAATGCTTTTTATTTATGTTTTAAAAACCAACACATAAATAAAAGGCATTGCCATTTCCAATGCCAATAGCTCAAACTCTCACAACTGCGAGACCTATTGCATTGCAAATGCTTGTTAGTAATGGTAGTTGGAAAAAAGACGAATAGTCTTGTCTCCACATGTACAATTACTGAAAACATTGTCTATTAATGCAAAGAAAATCTCCTGCTATAATCGCTTTCAGGCAATTTCTTCAGCAGGCAAATATTTGCAAAAGTAATTACATTTCAACTTCATAACTTTGCAAAGTTTGTTACCTTTGCAAAGCTTCGCTGGCAGAATTAAAATGTTGTACACCCGTAGTAAATGTGCAAAGTTGGAGGATGTTGTAAATTTTACATCTACAGGGACTCTTCTTTTCCTAGTCATTTTTTCTCTCATCCTGACACTATAGAACTTTATAGATACTTCTGCCATAGCAACATTTTAAAACATGTATTTCTCTCAAGCAAAGCTTTCAACTGACTGATCCCTTAGAGTCACTAAGACCACATTGCTTCTTCTTTCGCCCTTAGAACCTGCCTTTCCCTAATGCTAGAATACCCATTTTAGGGGGCATTTTAAGTACCTTTCTGAGTTGACAACTATGGTTGCCAGTCAAATGGGGCTAGGGGACCATGTGCATTGCCATAGTCTTTGAACATGTGGCATTACCCATTTCCCAAGTTCATACTGTCCTGCGGTAGTAAACTCTAACTGTTGTGTATAATCATGGAAGAATAATGTGATTAAAGTGAATCAAAGGAAGAGTATGTGTTTGATTGAATTGCATCTGAATATGATGCTCATGATGCTTATTCTCTAAATTATTTCAGATTCTGTGCATCAAATGTTGAGCACTGAATCTGATCCAAGTGATTCTCACCACAAAAAAATAGCAAACACCAGAGAGCACACTGTGAGACATGGTTTATAATGTAGAATAGAAGCAACAGTGTAACAGTTACTCAAATATTAGAAAACAGTACTAGTGCATGTGATTAACGGAGGGAGTTGAAGTGTTTAATGAGGGAGTGGCATCCGACACATAAGTGATATCTAACTTCGACTACACAGCGGACTCTGAGGACATCGAGAAGAACACAACTGCCAGAGCAAAGCGTTCAAGATGGATGGTAATGACGCTCATACCTTGCAGGTGTGTATTTTTGTACAGACATGTACATAAGGTATTAGGAAATCCACTTTAAACTTGAACCTCACCATAACTGATAACTAATGAAGATACTTGCTGGGACATGTTAAAATTTGCTATGATTTTTAATTGTGATTACTTGCCATGCAGCAGCAGTTTGGATCCACTCATGCTGTTATTGGAGGATTATAAGGTATAGAAAGTTGAAGACTTGATGAAAGTCTCTACAAGAACATCACTTAATGAAATCTCAGTTATAGTGACTTTTTAAAGGTGTGCAGTTAAAGGTTTCAAGGTGTCATTCTCTTAGTTCATGAGTGGCAGTAATTTGATCAAAAAGTATACATATGCTTTTTGATTTTTTAACTGAACTGATGACGGACAGAGTTTTAGGAAAAAAGATACAGTGATGTGAGGATCACTCTTTGGAAGACAGCAATTCATTCGGTATGTTAAAATAGGTGATCAATGAGATTGTTTTGATAATCACGCATTTGTACATGCATATCTACACTTGGGGAGATACCATGTTTGTCAATATGCCTCTGTAACAGAAATCTGAGACTTTCTTTATCTATATTTATAGAATTTAAGAAATTGCTAAAAACTTGGTTATTTTAATGAGCAGATGTGGTACTTGAAGAGGCTGAGCACCGAGATACACCGTCAGGTGTGATTCGTTGCACTTTACAAAATGGATGTAACATAACATATCAATGTATGGCAATAGAAAGTCCTAAGAATTGGATATTCCTTAAACATTTTATAAGTGACACAAGCTCGATAAGAAGTGCTAAATTCAAACAAATTGTTATCATTAGAGCTGTGTTAAAGAGTACCATGTCACTGGGCTTCTCAAGTGTTACTAGAAAGTGTATATATAAATAGAAAATGCCGACTATGGACAGCATCAAAGCAGATTCCATTAAACCAGCAGATCACTTACACTTGGTGAAATTGCCCTTTTACTCTTTCTAGTCTTGCTTTGGTTATCTAGCTTGTAGTTATGTATAATACAGTTCATTATCCACATCTATTTTATAAATAGCTCTTGGCTCAGCAGCCTGTGAAAGTGCATTATTGTCATTGAACTGGTTTATATACCAGAAACTTTCAGAACAATTTCTTAACAACAATTCCTGATATGTGTTTGGTTCTTTTAAAAGCTATTCGGAGGATTTTTATGTTTACTATTTACAATTGTGCTTTGCATTATGAACTTTGCTTAGTGCAATTCCTTTATGTCAATTGTTGGTACATATTTTGCGGTCTATTGAACCTAGTCAATGGAACATAGCAGGCTGATTTAAAGGCAGATCACTTTTTACATTTTCACAGCACAGTGCCTGAGTAGTTATTTGTTTGAATCATTTATGACTTCTCCTTCATTTCATGAATGTAATGATTCCACCGAGCAGTAGGCTGTTGTGAGGATCTTCCTTTGAGGGTATCATTTGAGGCTGAGTATAGGATTATGAATGAAATCCTTTTTATAATCACACCATTTGTCCATACAGAACCTACACTAGTGGGACGAACAATTATTTTTGACAATGTGTCATTGTGATAGATTTTCTGTATGTAAATCTAGTGAGATGCACAAACACGAGGAGGATGTGAAAGACTGCAAGTTCCTCAAGCACAGACTCTTAATTATATCGTTATAACGCAAAAAAAAGTGTTTGGCATCCTGGGGTAGGCGAAGGCTGCCATCTTTTAAACCAATGAGAGTGACGCATTACAGATGGTGGCTGCTTGATTACATTCATGGCTTTCCACTACTTCTGCCATTTTTCATTCTTGTTTATCCATGTCAGAACACAGTGCTAGGAAGAATGCATGCTTCACGATGGTCACGCCCTACGCACCTGGTGACTTCCGATTACACCTGCCTGTTTTTGCAATGCAGATCCCATCCAGCAGGTGTACTCTCATGTTTGAAATGATTGACTTGACTGACATCTTCATTTCTCTTTGTCTTGAGTATTACTCTTATTGACTGCCATGGCAATGGCTGACTCCAGATTATTGTGCCTCGATCAGTTACCCACAGTTCTATACTTGTCTGTGGATGTTACACCCTTTCTGCATGCTCCTTCTCTAGCTGAAACCTGAGGCAGAATTGTGAGTACACATGCCAAGGCAAATTTCCTACTGTTAGAATAAGCCAGTTATTTATTTCTGATTGGATTTTGCTGCAGTGTACACCATTTTCAGGCTACAAAACAACACATCAGTTTCTCTTCTCGGATACCCTGCCCAACAATACTAAAGACTCAGAAATCACCTCATTGACAATGGCTGTCCCGAATGTTACCTTGGACTTGCTCCTTTTAGAAACTGTAAGCAATAAAGCTCTCTAAGGGTATTGTCGAACAAGTCACCGTGGAAACTAAATGGGCTGTCAAATCCATTCCCTGCGACCTCACTAGATTTAATATGTAACACCAAAATGCTATTTGGGAAACTACTGGCAATCTCGGATTGGAGTGACGAAATGTGGAATCTACCTAGGAGAATAATGGACTTGGAAAATCGCCTGACAAGCTCCAGTGTTGAAATCTTTGGTATCCCTAGAAGGAAGAGGCAGACAACATGTGCTCTTTCCTTGCCAGGCTGATTCCAGATATCTTGGAAATGACATTCTCTCTATCACTTGCATTTTAACAGGTTCCATAAGGTACAACTCTGCATTCAAACCATACCTAACTCACTCAGCCTGATCATGGTAAGCCTATGTCATCACAGCCAGGGGAGACAAATTGTTATAGAAGCCAAAAAACATAGCTCATCCAGAGGGTAAGACAAAGGATTACATTTGCAGCATTTTCTCCAACAAAACCAGCGCCACTCACAAGAAATTCCTACTATTGCAACCAGCTCTCAAACAGAAGGACGTCAGGTTTGGACACCTAGAACTCTCCATGATGCTGAAAGGGCCCATAAGTTCTAGACCTGTTCTAGAACCACAATCCAATGGTTTTTTTCACAGCATGAAAGTATGAAGGGGAGAAAAATCGTTAGGATAACAATCAATTAGCCAATAATCCTCCTCTATACATAATAACCCACGGGCAACTACCTAAGGTTAGTTAGGTTTATTACAAAGGCAAAAATAACTGAACATAAAGACACCTCAATACGAGAGTATAGAAATACAAAGGAATTAGCAGGAAGTCAAATCTATGCATCTAGTTTAGATGATGCAGCATAAACAACACAATTAGTTTAAGGAGTAGGTTACAAAAAATCAGGAAGCATGAGTCCAAATTTCCCGGCATCGAGGGTTGATGAGTGAAAAGCAGTAAATGTATCCCTACTGTAGCATCAAGGTGACATCCCTACATAAGCATTTTCAAAAGGAAGGATTAAAAGGTGTCAGTGCGTGGAGTCTTCCTAAGAAGTCTCTCCACCATCAATGGGTTAAGTAGCATAAAGCTACCGTCGCAAAGACAGAGCTCATTCTTGGATGCTCTTTCTCTGTAGGCAAGAAAGTAGTGGCGCACTATCCCTAATTCCAACTACCAATTATCCACAGGTAGCACTCCCATGATGCAATTTGAGTCACGCCAACCACTCTGCGTACAATCCTGAAGGTATTTTTCCACGATGTTGATCGCGTACCTCGCTCGCGGCAGTTTGTCCTTGGTTCCCAGGCCTTCTCCTGTGTGAAGCGTCCTTTATCGACTCAAGCCACATGATTGTAACTTCTTCCTTCCTTGCCTAGCTAGTAAAACAAAGACATTTTTCTACCTAAAAGAGCGCTTCTTCACCTGCAACAGAAAACGTGAGAAAGAACAGATTTCACGCCACACATGAAATTCAAACTGTTAATTCTAAAGCGAGAGTTTTCAGGGACTTGCATTTCAGTCCCACAAATTCTAGCTAACGTTAAGGAAGCATCATGGAATCTTTACGAATTCACATAACAATAATGCAATTTCAACTAATACATTTACCTACGTATGAAATAACATGATTAATAAACACATTTAATACTTAAGTATTTGTCAGTGCACAACACAAATTCTTCACGTTAATCTTTTCTGCTAGTTACATTCAATTTCTATGTTGATTCTCCTTGCTACTCGTCAATGGCCTAAATACGTCATGTATTCATGTTAATACATTTTCAGAATTCTAACATCTTTACGTTAATACAGCAAATGATTATAAGCGGGGACGCGTACATGTGATTATTATGTACCCCTACAAATGAAATAAAATTTCAACTCTATCATGCTGGTAATGATTGGAGGTCATATATGCAAATATTATGATGCAAAATCTCTGGAAGGGTTCCTGGAGCCCACAGGTGTCGGTGAAATGGAGCAGGTACCACCACCCTCGACTATCCCGGCTGTTGATTCTGCCCCTGCATGGCCTTTTGGATGATGAGAGAAACAAAACAAAGCAGGGACTACTCAGAGGTCCACATCGAGCAGGGAAGTTCAGAGCCATAAATGAGGACGTGGATCTCTAAAAACAGGTCTAAATCCAGATCTCACCTAAAATCTACCCTCAACGGCCCTTGGTTGACTTTACAGTGCATATTTAGCCATGACAATGATTCACTGAGCCCCTTATACTGGTGCAATATTTGTCAGTGAGTGAAAGCATTGGACGCTTGTTTCACAAATCTGTATTTCTGTCAGCACCGTTATAACTGCAAAGAGAGAACAAATGGCCACTCATAGCACATTTCAGACCCCAAAAATAAATAAATACTTGAATAACTATACCGACAAGCTGCATAGTCTGTGTAGTATAATGTACACGTCAAGAGAAAGATCAGTGTTAACCTTTGAGAACAGAACCATCACATGAGGCCGAATAACAGGTGTAAGCTTTATGTAGATATGTAATATAATGTCACAAAATTAAAAAATATTCCAGAAAATAATTCATTCATTGCATGACTTCATGTGTAAAAGGTGAAGTCTATTAGGGTAATTGCACCACTTGCAGGGGTTCCCTCCTGCACCTGTCAAACTGTATATTTGTTCTGGACCTGGTGCTGTGGGCCCTACACTGAGGCATTGATAAGCCTCGCTGTTCTTCATGCAGCTGCTAAGCTGCTTTTTCCAAACGCAGTAATGTGCGTGTGCCACACTGAATCACTTCAAAAGGCACGCATGAATCAAAGATGTAATAGAACAACAAAAGCGCCTGTAGATTAAGATCAAGCTGTTGCCTTTGGCTTGCCAGGACTGCAACAAATACCCCAAAGAGCCGCACACTGTGAAAATCAATTTAACAGTTGACCTGAATTGAGTTTTCAGATGAGGAGGCAGCAAATGTCTCTCACTGTAGGCATAAAGAGTGAGGTCACATCGATTTAATAACTGAAAGAGGCATATACAGTAAAACCAAACAAAATGAGTTATGAGATTTTACTGGAAGTTAAGAAAACAGTGGGGGACTCTCAAAGTCTTGAGTAATGAGGGTTGTGACCAAGTCATGTGTTTAATGAGAGCACTTGGAGAAGGAGAGAGATGTGCTTCTCCCATTGCAGGCACAATGTGCAGTACTAAATGTGTGTCATGATTCGCATTAGGTTTGTGATAATAAAGGGATAGACTGAGCGACTTCTATAGGACCGTAGACCGTAGGATTCACAAAGCCAATAGTTCTGGCCTAAGGAGTCCACCCAATATTGGTGAAGGCACAAACCACGCAAACCTGTGGTAAACTTCACTACAGGACCTCTGGTGTCCACTAGCAACAGCACAAGACAATGAAACCCAAGAGGGATGAGGCGCATCTCATGGAACTCCACACACACTACCAGAAGGTGGTTTAATGGGATCAACAACAAAACACCGACACTCAGTAGATAATCCATGCAGCTCATCCAGAGGTGGAAACAGGCTCAACCCAAGGCAGCCATTACGTCATCAATAGATGGCTGTTGTGATCCAGCCAGAGGCAGTGATGGTGCAACCCAAGAAAAGCTACAAACAACTCCCCCTTTCAAGGTCTAAGAGTTCCACCCAGAAGGGGTAAGGGTACAGTCCATGTGGGTAAGTGATATTCAGGACAACCTCTGGAAGAAATGCATTTAAGTTAATAGAACAAGGGAGGGAGGTAGTGAGGGACAGGTTGGAGGGAAATACACGAGGGCGAGAAAAAGCAGGCTTCATGGAAGTAAGTCTTTCTATGCCTTAACAGGCCCAAATAGGAATAGACTATAGGCAAAGGAGCAGTGAGATAGATGAGGAAGGTCTGGCAATGGCATAGTAACCCAGTATTTGTAATGCGCAAACTAATCACCCCTAAGGGTCTCAAGGCGCTGGGGGCCGTTGGGAAGATTAAGCGAGCGATTGCCCCGAGTCACATGGTGCCGGGCTGGGCTGAGCTGCCGCCGGCGCCAGGGTTCGAACCGTGAGCCCCGTGCTCCGGAGTCAGCTGCCCCGCCCCCTGCCCCCTGCCCCCTGCCCCACACCTCCCCCCGCAGTTGCATGACCATTGTGGCCCCTGAGCAGTTTGGCCTCAGTGGAATCTGACCTCGGGAGAGAAGGGAAAACAAAATGGAGTAAGGAAGAAATAACGAAACCTGCAGGAAAACAAAGGTAGAAAGGCATTAGGAAAAGGGACCTGTCTGAACCATAAAAATGCAACAGCATGACAAATACACTTCCACTGGTGAAACAAGCCACTAAGGATTTTCACAGTATTTCATGCTTGAGGATTTTGCAACCATAGCAAATGCAAAGGTATCTAAAAGGAATGGAACCCCATCAAGCACGTTACGGTTTGCACATAGCTCATTGTGCATTCATTTCTGATGCACCAGCAGTAGGTGAAAAGCCTTAGAATGTATCTGACCGACAACAACGCCACACTTAAAGATGGTGATCATAAAGCAGAGATGTGTAGTTTAGACAAGCTGGGCGAGGTCATTACAGCAAGGCCAGTGGCTGAAAGGAAGTCAGGCAGTGTTCTCATTTATGGTATTAAGGGGTAACTGAATCTAAAAGGTGTAGAGCATTGGTTTTAATGCCTTCTGAAAGGGGAGATGTTTACTTGTCTGAAGGAGGAAGAGTGAGTGCCAAAGGCTTCTGGCTCTGACTGAGAATAACCTCCGAGCTGGGTTTTGTTGAAGTATGGAACTGTGATATGTACGAATTAGTTATGTCTTTGAACGAAGGCTGTGTTAGGGCAGTGGGTCTGCAATCTTTGTTGAAGGAACATTACTTGGACTGCTCGGTAAATTTTGCACAGTGGCTTGAAAGCAACCCAGTGAGGAAATGAAAGCCAGTGCAGTGACAAAAGGGTTAGGGTAATGTGACCCCAGGGTTTAAATTAAAGTAGGGTCGTGCAAAATTCGTGTAATTATGCTAAATATATGAAAAGTTAAGCAAAATTGCATGCAAATATGTGAAATTAAAACCAGTCGCGTTGCCCCACTGTGCAAAAAGGAAAAATAAAATGGCAATAACGTATCGTTGTTATCATTTTATTTTTCCTAACGCTTGCAGTCAGTGACCCGTGTGCAGTGTGGGGCGGGGCTGGCCAGAGCAGGGGAGGAGTGGTTTTCACTCCCAAAGTGCGCATGAACTGTTAGGCCGGCCCTCTTGGGCTGACCAAACAGTTCATGCGCACTTTGTATCTTCCCCACCAGGCTGCATTACACAGCCTGGTGAGTAACATGCACAGACTCCCTGTTACAGTCTGAGCGCCGATCCACGGCGCTCAGACCAATCACAACGCTGCCCTTGTGATTGGCTCAGGGGAGCCTGTGTGCCTGATGCTTCCTGCTTTGGCCGGACTGCAGAAAGGAAGAAGGAGGAGGACGCAGGGGAGGCGGCCGTTCCAAGTTAAGTGTTTTTTTTTTTGTTAATTAACCCGTCCCCCATGCCCCCCCCTTCCCCCTGCCTTACCACCCCCATCCGGTAGCAGCCGCTACTGATGAAAATCCATCATTTAGTGATACCTTTCAGAGCAAAATGGGTCCTTATGTCAATTTTTGACGCAAGAACTAATTTTATGCTAAAAGAAAGTGCAGAAAACAAAAGCACCGAGCATGACCGCTGCTTGTGTTTACTGTGAATGGCACGTTCACTATAAATTTTACCTGAAATAGCACGTAATTATGTGAAGAGGCATATGCCAGAATTTTGGAAATTTCGCATAACAATTGTAAAGCAAAGTTCACAAAATTACATGAAGTACCCAGTCGTAATTTACATTTTGAGTTTGACCAGGCATAGTTCAACTGAGTATCCTAGCCACAGAGTTGTCCATACAATGAAATTTGTTAAGGAGGAATTTCCGTGCTCCTCGTTGTTGTCTGTTCAATTATTCCAAGCGAACAAGTACCAGGTTAACAGAAGTGTTGGGCTCTTTGACGGAAACTTCAGTAAAGGAAAAACCATGTTAATATTCTGAGCAAATTCACAGAATTTTTCACCATAGCATTTATTTAGGCCCAGGGTAATATGTGCTTGTATGATGACACATCGGTTTTTTACTGAGTCAGTTGATGAGGTTCTTGTCCTAAATTTGCAGGCCATTCAGAGACTTTTTATGTATGAATCTGAGAACATCTGTTTTGTCTGGGTTCAGTTTATGATAATTAGCGGTATCCCATGGACGTTGATTCACCAAAATGCCAGGCATCGCGGAAGTGACATCATGTGTGCTTTAGCTTCAGATGCCATAACAGCAAGTGAAATTGTAAGACTTTTTACCCGACTGCATCACTGCAAGTGATACTGTGTGATGATGTGTCATCATGAAATCACAGCAACAGATCTCATGGAAGTGAAGAAATAATTAATGAAGTACTCCAACACAAAAACAACTCTAACTGAAAGGCTGCTGCCCATGTTGCCAGTATTAAGCAGATTTCCTCTGATCCATGACTGCATGATAACAAAACGACTCTGATTGTTTACTCCATGGTGTACATGTTGTCAGGACTTCGATTAAGAGTTTTCCAATGTTGCATATAGCGTTTGCCTGAGCTTTACAGTCAAATATTATTTTAAAATGTATATTCTGTTTGGTACCTCGTTATGGGAATGGCCACAATTTGGACATTTGGAGGGTCACTTTCCGAACCCACTTCCAATTATCATGAGTATATGGCAGAGAAAGAAAAAAGTTTATCCTCCATGGCAAGCAACATGCGAAGGGGTTACAAGCCTAAGGTCAGGTCCCTCGTTACAACTTAGACTACAGGCATTTATTAGTAGTACGACGGAGTAGTGTAACAATTTCTGTACACAGGAAGTGACTGCATGGAGTAGCAAGGACATCACAGAACATTGCATGAATGTCTGACTGCACAGTGGGCCCCTCACATTGCTGTTACTGTGTCGCTGTATCTGTAACACTACTGACAGCTTCGTCCCTGAGACTGGCACCACTCATTACAAACTAGTAGCACTGCATCGTGCACCATTCAGTTGATTAATCAGCAGGGAAAGATGTCTTCATCTTCTAATTTCAATGGAAATCATGGTGCTTGATTACCACTTTCAGACAATAGTATTCATTTATGACATATGTCAAGAGTGAGCACGAGATATGCAACAATTTCAATGAAGTGACTGCACTCATTATCACTGCAAAACACAACTTTGGGGACTATTACGATGTCGGTCGGAGGTCGTCTCGGGACCGGCCGACCGACCCCCGGTCGGCAGTTCTGACCGCCTGATTACGCGGTCGCATACTCACTTTTCTGTATGGGAGCTTGTGTTACGGCTGTAAACCGGCCATAATACAGGCTCCTATAGAGTAATGGGTGTGTGTGTAAAACCCTGCACCCTGTGGCAGGGACCCCATGGTGCCTTCCACACAGTGCAGGGTTTTACAGGGGGGGTACCATAGGTACCCCCTTGACCACCAATTGTAGACCGCGGAGGTAGAGTTGCTTTCCGACAGCCTTTCTGTGTCGTAAAGGCCGGCACGGAAAGGCTGTGGGAAACCGACATCGTAATCTCGATGGCGGAAACCCCATCCATAGGGGATTACCGTGTAGTTCCGATCGACCGGAAGACTCCGAGAGCTGGTCGGAACTGTGTCAAAATGACCAGCCGGTTTGCGTTCCGACCGCCGACATCGTAATTCGGCAGTCAGACCGCAAACCGACCGTGTCGGTCAGAAAGCCTCCGACCGCGGTTGGAAAGCTTCCGATTAGCGGTCGGAGGCTTTCCGACCAACATCGTAATCGGCCCCTTTGTGTTTAATTCAGACTTCGGGATTGCTATAATCCACCCCCCAAAGAGAAATCTGGTGCTTGGCTTACTTTGCTGCACCCTCAATATATAACTTCCTCGTTGGACTTGACATCCTTGGTGTGGTGTTCCCCCAACCTTTTGCCTTCCATCCTCTTGTTTTTACTGACTTTGATTTTCCCAGTTTTTGTAGAGACTGTAGGAGAGTAGGATCTGCTTCACATGGGTACCCCCACTTTTTGCTGATGCTTCACTGTTTTTCGACTTTAGTCTGGCTGGGGCCCTGCTAATCATAACCCCAGCCTAGCTGCTTCCTCTCTAAAATGGTTTCCATGTGCCTTACAGGGCATAGGTACCTCAGAGGCCTGCCAGGGACTGCAGCATGTATTGTGCCACCCCTGGAAGGCCATCCAAAATGACACCACAGGTCTGCTACTGCAGCCTGGGTAAGGTGGTGCATGCACCCCTTACAGTGGTATGGGCTACCTATATCACTACCATTGCACACACATATAAACCTATAAGTCACTCCTATGGCAGGCCTTATCAATCCTGAAGGCAGAGTGCTTGGTTTTTATGTGAGAGGGTGCCCCTGCATGAGCAGAGCCCCTCTGCAGCATTCGGAGTCCCTCCTCTGATGCTGTTTGTGGTACAGCCTGACCATATACTCTTAAGTGCATTATATCCTCGCGGTACAATGCTAACCTTGGACTGGCTGCACCAAAACATGTCGTGTTTGGTGTCAAACATCTTGGAATACTACCCCCCCGCCAATCCTGGCGGCGGGGGTAGCATTCCACCTTTCTAGAGGGAGAGACATGTACACACCGGGCTACCCGATAACTTCTTTCCAGAGCCCTGGCATCACAAAATGGATGCCGCTGCCACAGACACGGGTCTGGCCTCCTGCTGCTGACTGAAACTCCGGCAGGGGAGGCCTGGACAATAGGTTTCCTGTCGAAGGGAGGTGTAACCACCTCCCCAGACAGGATAGTGTGTATTGGGGCTGGGCAGGAGCACCCTCTGGTGCTTTGAAGTCCTGCACTGGGGGCACATTTGGTGCCCCTGTGCATATGCCAGTTCAAACCGGTTGCAGGGGCTACCCGCCCCTGCTCTGGCGCGAAACTGGACAAAGGGAATCGGTGTAACCACCCCTCTTTCCTGACCCTCCCATAGGTGGGTCCCCAGAGTATGTCCAACCCCCTAACTTGGTATAAGTATGGGACCCCAGTCCTTAGGATTTTAGATTTACCTGGACGAAACTCTGATACAGAATCCTGGACCTTCGACGCTCTACTTTAAGATTAGAGGACTGAAGAATCTCCCTTGGGGTCAAGGAGTGACTCCCCTGCTTGGCAGGCACCTAAGAAGCAATTGTCCGGTCTGCATCGCTGAAGCTCCCGCCGGACGCCGAAGTCTTTGCAACACCAGAGGTGAATTTCCAGACTTCCCCGAGGCTGCCCTGAGTCCCCAGCAAAGCTGAGGCCCGTAGCTGTCGTGGGTAACGTGGAACCGTGAGCCCTGGACACCAAGTACTTTTGAAAGTGCATCCTCTTTCTGGTCTCCCACAAAGTTGTGCTTTGGGCTCCGAGTAGCCCCCGCCTCCAGCACCGACTACACCGAAGATCACTGGCCTCCACTCCACGAGTGTCCTGTGAGCCAGCTCCAAGTGCGTCCACTTGAGGCTCCTTTGCGGTCGCTAGTCCGTTGGCTAGTGGGCCCCTCCGAAGGCAACTCTTCTTTTCCTTGGACTTCCCTGGTTGCTCCAGACGTGCCCTGACTTACCTTCGCTGGGTGAGTCCCCCAGACCTTGCTGGTCTGCATCAACGTCCTTTCTTTGTTTCTACGAGACTTGCCGTTGCTAAGGCTTGTTGGGTCTAATCCGGTCGCCAACACCCCTGCAATCGACAGACATCATGGGACAGCTCGAATCCAGCTCCTGGTCATCGTCGACGCCTCCTGGACCTCGTGGCTGAAGAGTTAAGATGACCGTCAACCTACCTGAAGCACCCGACATCGGTGGGCATCTGCTCATCGCCTTCCTGGTCACTGGCTAGTGACCCAGACTCTGTCCCCTCTGCTTTCAGGTTCTTCAGATCTCCGATCCACCCTTGGATCCACCCGAACACTTTCGACTTGGTCGCCAGCAGCACTTTGCAGCAGATCGCCATTGAAAACGACGACGAAACCCGACCCCGAAAGACACCTATGCACCCGGCTTCCCTGGGTGAGGTAACTCGAGTACTCCGGTGCTCCAGTGGGTATGGACTCTAGAACAACCTAGTTCTAAAGGGGCTTGCTCCAAGTCCTCCTCTAAGTGTCCTTTTTCTTTAAAACTCCAACCGCGACATTCCCCATAGAAGTCAACGGCGGCTCGCGGCTGTGTTCTCACACTGCACGCGTCCCCCGTGGGTCCCCTGTGTCACTACCTTGGGTGGTTCCTTGAGGGCCAAGCACTTCTACAGGCTCTAGGCCTTGTGTCTAGCTCAGTCGTGGTTCTTATACCACTTTATTGGTATATGGTTTGGTACGCCCCTAGGGCTCAAACGTGTATTTGTGCTATTACTGTTGATAACTGACTTGTAACTTATGTACTTCGAACTCTAGCCTCATAAAGAGACTAGAGGGGTCTGTTTAAGACTAAATACATATATTTTAAATATATACCTGGTGTGGTCCTCTTTCATTTGGTCACTCAAGAGATTATAGACTGGTAAAACAAGCTGCTTTACATTCCTTCAAGACTTAGCCTGAAGGCTGCTCTCCATAGCTACCACTAGGATAGCTTTCAATAAAGGTTGTCTTTAACCTATCTCCAATAAGGGGTTGTTTGGACTGGTGCAAGGTGCCCACTATAAATAGTGGACAGCAAATACCAGGCCAACTTCTCACAGAGACCATACAGCGACTGCTACCATAGCCCCTGTATTAAAGCAATTTTCGATACGTTGCATGTATTTTTGGTGAAAATGAAGATTAATGAGTCACATGCAGTTTTATAAATGCAGCTTTCATCTTGAATCATGCGCCCATCCAAACTACGCTTTCAGTCTCAAACAAACAGCAATCTTTACTTGTTCTTTGCTTACTTCCCCCTCATATCCCACTAGAACTACATGGCCTTTCGTCGAGCTATTAAAACTCATCTTTTCCCCACAGCCTAGTGCCTTCGTCTGATTTCCAGCCTCTATGTTCTGCTTCAGCGCTGGGACGCCTCTTTGCTGAGGCAGCTGTGCGCTCTACAAAACATGCTAACATAACATAACATATTACGTTCGATCTATTTGCTTACTGCCCCCTCATATCCCACTATAATGTTTGATATAGAAACCCACTATGCATTACGAGTAAAAATGATGATTTGCCTTAAAGTATGTTTTATGTGTCTCTTTTCTCTTTCCATGCTCCTAGGTGCCATTAGCACACATTCGAGTTGCACCCAGGCAGCATCAATCACGTCAGGAATGTGTCACAACTGCGGGCTGTGCATAGAGCCAGTGAAGCACATTTGAAAGGAATCTCTATTTCATTGCTTGCTCATGGCTTCCAGCAAGAAACAGAACAGTAGACCCCACCCACAAGCATGAGTATCATTCAGCTGCAAAAAGCATATATAACCTGGCTACTGTCACAAATCTAGAATTAACAAGCAACATGCCAAGGGGTCACAAGCTGAAATTCAGAGGTCCCAGCTACGACTTCCGGCGACGTCTAAATTACGTAGATGGGTCAACCACTCTGTTAGCTGCGTAGTTAAACAGGTAAGACCAAGGCAGAGGGTTAAGATAGATGTTGAAGAGAGTAGGTGAGATGGTTAAAACTGGTGGAACCCTAGTGTTTAGGTGGCAGGGTTCAAAGGTGCATGTTGGTAGGTAGAATACGTGATTGTGGTTTGTGAGGAAGCATCAATCTACGTGATTGTGCTTTGTGCAGAAGCATCAATCCATTTCAAAGCTTCGTCCTTAATGCCCACATTTTTGGGTTATGCAATATGTTGAATTCAGCAGAGAGATCTAGTAGAATTAATACAGTTGTCCCATTGGAGTTAGCCTGTTTTCCAAACTTATCAATTTTTGAGACTATGATAGATTTTTTCCCTTGCTAAGGGCAAAAGCAAGCATCTTCATTAAAGAACGTGCTATTGTGTTTGAAAAAAATATAACAACTGAGTGTGTGCCACGTTTTCTATGAATTTGACCAAGAAGGATGCACTTGCTATTGGTCTGCAGTTAATATGGTTATGTGCACCCAGACCAATCATTTACAGAACAGGCTTAATGAATGAGCAATTAACTTCTTTTGCCATGACATCAGTAGTAAGTGAGCTGCTGGCTATTGTCCTGTTGGCCTCTGAGATGAGTTTGGTAGGCATCTCTTCCTGGAGAGGGACATAGGATTAACTCATAACATCACAACTTTTTATGTTGCTGCTGCCAGGATTTTCCCTCTCCAGTTCATGGATGATATTAGGTATTTAAAGGGTTGTACCAGAAAAGGAAAGTTGGCCTTTTTGGTGCTTCCTGATATGTGATGCTTTGGTTCACAGGTTTCTTTGAGTTCGTAATAGTGTTAGTTCTTTGCAGGAAGTGAGAGGCCAATACATTACAAAAATCTTAAAAGGAGGCAGTTTTATGTAAGCAAACAGAGAGGTTCTTGACACTGAAATCATCCTGAAGACTTGCTCTGCTAGGCATGATGTTAAACTATCTGTCTTCCCCGATATCAGTAAGGATGACCTTTGCACCGACTATCCAAAGTTAAGTCTCTTTCTTAGAGGAGTCCAGGGCACGAGTCGAGGGTACACGCGGGTGGACGGCGTCCACCCACTTATTTCACAGGGTGACGCCGTCCACCCTGCCAAGAAGATGGCCCCAGTGAAAAAGATGCTGAATTCGTCCCGGTGTAATTTCCAAACACCGGGACTTTCAGCAGCGCCTGCACGTTGTTATCTGCTTTCGATCGCAACAAGCAACAACGTGCAGGCTCAGACGGGGCTTTCTTATTTCTGACTCCTGCTGGGCCCATAACAATGGCCTATTCTGAGGGGTCATCAGGCCTCCTCTTGTTCGAGTCTCCTCTTGTTCGAGTCTCCTGGCTGGCAGCAGTCAGGAGCCTCACACCTAGAAGCAAATGTCGCAGATGGGAGACAAAGGCTCACACCTGTTAGCACTTCACACATTCTTAAGAGAGGCAGCTTTTCACTTTGTTCAGGCTCTGTTTAGGAGATATGCATGCACAGTAAGAACGTCAGATGTGTCCATCTTTCCCAGTATTTGCACAAAATAAATAGCATTTATGTAGCGCATACTACCCCTGAGGAGGTGTTGTAGTAATTTAAATATCACTATTTTTTTCTTTTAAAGCACTATGGGTAGAGAAAGCTTTACGCTGACAAAAGGCAACATTGGTTTATGTGAAGCTTACAAAAGTGTGAATCTTCTGCCTAAATCATGAGGGTTTGCAAGTATACTCGAAATGTACTCATGATAGACCTGCTAAACATATGTGAGGGCTTAAGATCTAATGCCACTTCTTGTGATGCCCCTTCCTGTGATGTCACGCGCTGTGATGTCACGCGCCTCACGCTCCCCGATGTCACGCCGTGATGTCACTTGCATACTGATTAATTAGGTTAGTCCCCCCACTTCTTTTTTTAGGACTTGTGCCCTGGAGGAGTCCAACTTTTTTGACCCGCATTAGGCAGACTTCCCGCCAGCTCACTCAATGGAAGCAGTCATCCTTTCAGTCATTGATGATATGTGGGTGGAGGCTGACGAAGGCACCACAAGCATTAATCCTTCTCGATCTGTCAGCTGCTTTTGGCACGGTCGACCATGAGCTTTTGAACGCCTGTGTCAGAGTCGCAGGTCTTCAGGACTCAGCGCTGGCCTGGGTCACATCCTTTTTAAAGGATTGCTCGCAATCTGTCCTTCTAATCTCAGGTCTATTCATAAGAACTTACAATGCCATCATTCAAAAAGAAGAGATTAGGTGGCTCCAGATTTTCCGTTCTGGCTCCTCGTATCTGGAACTCCCTCCTTCCAGAGATAAGATCCACCTTTAATTATATGCATTTCCAGAAACTCCTGAAGACTTGGCTATTCAGACAAGCTTATGATTAAGCCATTGCAAGCTGTACCTTGTCCTCTGTTGCTCAGCGGCAAGGGACCTCTCCGCTGGGCGAGTGCTTTATAAAATCTAGTAAAAAAAAAAAGAAATTAAATCATTCTGAAGATCTCCTTTGCTAGCCATGATGCAAAGGAAAAGGAAAAACCATGTGAGTACTACTTATTTTTCTTCAGGACCTTAGCTTTGAAGATATTTCCTGGTGTGTGTTTTGAATTTGGTCTCTTGGTTTGATTTTTTCCACGAAATACACTCGAGTGCTCTGTTGATGGGTTGCAGGGATGCAAATTCTTTGATAAACCATTTCACTGAGTGGGTGTAGAACTGTTGATTTCAGTCGTATGAAGCTCTCTGAAGGTGGTTTTAAGAGAGTGCATATGGTTTCCAGTGACTTCAGGATACTCTTCTTCTAAGCTCAAACTTGTACTTTTGGAACAGGTGTAAATTTGGTTCTGTGGCTTTTGGTTACTGAGATTTTGAAGACGATTGCAAGGCAGTCACTCCATGGAAAGGACATGGTGCTGGTGTGGTCAAACTTCTGTTCAAAGTGTGTCTGTTCGAGTGGGTTTGGGCTGTTATTAGTTGTGTGCACTTCTGAACCCAAAGTCTTGAGAATAGTGCTCTTATGGACTGTCGGTCCGATTCGTTTGAGCTTCGTGTTGAAGTCACCCTAGATATTGAGATTGAGATGGTTCATGGTGAGAGTGCAAATGATAGAGTGACTGTAGAGAAGCACTCACTTTTGATAAATAGATAAAACACAAATTCTTATAACGCTACTTTTCGTTCTTTTTGAAAGCGTGCTACAGCAGATGCGCGTATAGTCTAAAAACCACGCTCATATGACTAACCACCTACTACAAGTAACCAGGACTTGTCCGCTGTGCACAATTGCTTTTGGTCATTACCATGAGTTAATTCATTGGTAATGACCAAAAGCAATTGTGCACAGCGGACAAGTCCTGGTTACTTGTAGTAGGTGGAGAGTGCAAATGAGCCACAGCGGGTTGTTGGGGAAATGGTGCTGTGGGAGGGAGAACTGTAAATTAGTAAGGAGAAAGTTGTGCCATTGGGGGGATGAACTGTATTTGCTTTTCCTTCCGTATGCGTGGGGCACTCTGATGACAACAATCTACCACTGTGCTCCACACATGTCTAAAGCAGATAAAACTATGTGCCTATGTCTTCCTGACCAACATAATGACTATCAGTATTTTGATAATGTCCACGAAACCAAGAGCATTTGATATGGAAAAAATTTGCTGATGATTAAAGCATTGAAGTTGTGAATTTTTCTCTTGCAATTTTTCAGACCAAATCTATTATTTTTTTTTAAACTTTATTTTTGAATGTTTTCCTTTTTCAGAAAACAAACAAACAGATCAACAGCAGTAGAATTTTATTATCTTGTGCACATTAGCAGGAACCCATTGGTCCACATTCTTCTGATTGTAGAATTGCAAATGACAATGAGGAAAGATGAAAGGATCACAATACATGTAGTTAAAGGGAGTCACATAGGTATTCCATATACAATTACTGTTCTCCGGGCTCATTATCCACCCCACCCTGGTCACTTTCGCCTGATTCAGGCTCTAGTTGGTCATTCTCATGAGCATCGGAGGGACCAAATCTATTATTAATGTGTCACGTGGTAATGCCCTCCAAGAAAAGAGCACAACTCAAAGTACATTGGGCGGGCTGAAGGAATGTATTAATCATGTTCAGCAACACATTGGAGAATTAAATGGATTAATTAAACAATTCGATGAAAATGATAATTTTTATGAAATTATGATAAATAAATGTAATGATTAAGGATTTATTTATGATTGTTGTAACCAAGTGCGATGTGATGGATACAAGGATAGTAGACAGTGCAAAAATATTTTATTTTCAATGTTAGTGAAGCAGCATCACACACCAGCATCGGCTAATTATTAAACAATGTATTGAGAAAATTGTAAATTTAATTTAAAAAATAGGCGAGCAGGCCAGTTATCAACACTGAAGAATTTGAGTCACACCATGAATGCGACCCAGCACCAGACGAGTGAATGTGCGAGCAGCTGTTGAGTATCAGAGAAAATGTCCTGCATTTCTATCCACCCGCACCTGCCCCATTAAATAAGACACCAGAGTTTTCCAGGTTTATATTTTACAAGGGGTCAGAATTATTTGAGCGACCAGAGCCGTGGCAATACCTCATACATTAAATATTCTTTTTTTCAAGGGTAAATTGGATTTCATACAAACCTTTAAATCTATATAGTTTTGGAAAACAGAAATCCTTGTCTACATACGGCAATACTGGGTCTCTCTGAGAAAAGCATATTATTTCCCAAAAGGTAATTATAAATCCGCTTACAACACAGGGATATGCCATGCACTAACTCTCCACTCAGTGACACTACAAGTGTGGGATTCCAACAGATCATCTGCATCCAAGAAAGGTGGAATGGCCATTATACACAGATTCCTCCCCAATAGAGTGATCCACACCTGGTTATATGTCAAGAGGTGATACGTCTTTGATAAAATAAAGTCAGTTGATCAGTCACTGAAAATTGCCACAGTTTGGATGCCTGTCGTGTAGTTCCTATAAACCTATATAGGATCGGCGCTTTTAGACAGCATAGACTGTAGGATTGGTGTCCTGACTGATTCTAGACACCCCCACCGGGTATGTTTGCCTGCATACCAGCTAGCTCACAGTGCCACTAGAAACCCCTCTTACCAAGGAGAGAATAGTTCTTGGCAACTATCGAACATGACAACTCTGTCCCATCAGGGATCGTGGAAACAGTACAATACTTTTTGCTCAGTCACTCGTGCTGACTTGGTCTCAGGGAGATACACAGAATAAACGGTGGGGACGTTTTTCAATAAGCATTTATTGAACCAGCATCATTCTAGTGTAAAATAGGTGTGCTGAAACAAGCATAAGACAGTAACAGATATAAATGATTATAAGCACCAACAGAATAAAAGAATGGTAGATTTCTACCATAGTGCTAAAGCAATGAATACAGGCAAGTATTAAAATACATGACAATAAAAATGCGTACTCCTATCTACAATGCAACCCTAACTAGATGTACCTAAGTGTACCTAGCATGTACGTAGGTGTGTAGCCAAGAATACCTCTAGGATAAGGTCAGCCCCATTACCTGAAGTGAGAGACTGTGGGACCCCGTCTTAGTCTTGAGAATGACATCCCGCGAGGGATGTCAGACCACTGTGAGCTGGAGTGTCTGCGTGCAGGAACCTCAGCGTCTCGTGTCAGTGTGTCAGCATGGAAGTCCTTTTCTCCTCTGACTACCTCAGCAAGATATGGTGTTTATATACCCAAAGTGGTACCCTCAGGGGTTCTACCTTGCTGTGTCTTGTCGGACTTAGGATGACCGAAGGAATGACCCTTATAGTTATTATGCAGGAGATGGTAGTCCTGCTGAGTTTCCAAGAATCCTCATGCATAATGGATGAGTCTAGTTTTCAGGGAAAACCCCACGTCCTGTAAGCAGTACCATAACTAGGTAAAAGGTCAGTTCCAAGAACTGTTATGTAGTGTAATGGTAAGGGAGAATATAGGTGAAAGGTTAGGTGACTACCTGAGCCTATATTGGGGTACCTATATGAAACATAACACCCACTCCTCATCTGACTGGACGACACAACAGTCGGGAGCTGTTTCTCCCTAATTAGAGTACTGCGGAAGATTCTTCCAATGCTACCTACACAGGCTAGAGCATTGATAGTAAGAAGTATTATCCTGAGCCGCCTGGATTATTGTAATGCCTTGCTGCTGGAGTCTCCAAAGTTTTTCATTGAGAGACTCCAGAGAATCCAGACAATGGCGGCTAGGTTAGCCTTAATGAGACCACGATGCTCATCTGCCTCTCAGACTCTCTCGGAGCTGCATTGGCTCCCAGCATCGCAAAGGATACAGTTTAAGTCACTCTGCATTGTGTTTAAAGCTCTGCATGGTGCTGGACCGAAACCACTGCAGAACAAATTTGTTTGGTATGTTCCTACCCGGAACCTCCGTTCCTCTTCTGCCAAACTGGTGAAAGTGCCCAGATTTAGAAGATCCAAATCAGGAGGTAGGGCCTTTAGTACTGCAGCAGCGCGACTTTGGAACAAACTTCCAACTGATATTAGACAGTTGGAAGACTTGCTTCAGTTCAGAAAAAGATTAAAGACATGGCTCTATCCTAGAGCTTGATCCATATTGTTCTGTAGCCTGCTTGCATACATTGATCACTGCCTAATTTTTGACTAGCTGGGCACACGTATCATAAGTGCCAGGGTACCCGTAGGGTGATTGTGCGCTCTATAAGTGCTGAGTACAATACAATACACACTAAAAACTATAACGTACAGCTAGGTGTTGTACTCAAACAACTAATATGTCCATAAAAAATAGTACTTAAAAATTTAAAATTCTAAAAAATGCTTAAAAAACATATATTGTAAGCGATAGAAGTCTGTACTAAATATGTTCGTATATATAGTTCGAACAATGAGTGACTGAGAGCCATGCAGTTTAGCAAAAGTGTCTCTTGTTTAAAATTCCAAATTTGGTTGTTTAGAAAAAGGCCAAATTTTTCCCAGCACACGATGAGCCAAATGTGTATGTGTCCTGGCTGGGAGATGCAACATCACTGTTGCTTGCCATCGCAGATGACGATCCCTGCAACACCTCACAGATTAGGTCAATCGAGCACAGATGTTCTTCTGCACTTTCCACCGCCGATGCTGGGGAAGCCTGTGTGACATCCAAGGCCTGAGTTTTTGTTAAAGAGCCGGTATCCGTTCCAACAGGAGCTGAAGCATCCTGTGGTGGCTCTAAGAATGCAGACATCAGCATGGGAATACGCTGAGGACACAGCAGAACATGGGCCGTTATCGGGTCCAGTAAAGCATAAACGTCCGGTGGCGCAACCGATGGTGTGAGACAGAGATCCAACACGCATTCTTGTCCGCAGAACAGGCATCGGAGGACAGGCAGAACACAGTCAATCCAGACTGGTCTAAATGACAGGAACCAAGACTCGCTCAGTTCGCGGAGGGGAGGCGTGCCCAGATGGAGTACCATGCGATCACAGTATCGGCGCTCCAAGAGCGTTTTTTCCATCTCCTTGGTGACTGGGACGTCCATTGCGTAGCAGAAAAATGACAATCAGGATACCTGCTATTAGGAACAGGATCAGCGAAAGCCCTCCAAAAATGCTTCCGAATACAGAGTGTATGAAGTTGGGATTAACTCCGAAGACTGTCTGAGAGGTGCTTAACAGTCCAGAACTGTGGTCTTAAATTGGTGTACTCTACCCGTCGTATCAGATATGTTGAAGATATGTTGTACCATTTCTGTGAAATGGAAAGGGAAGTTCATTCGTACTAATGCCTGTATCTCAGCCGAGGACCTTGCGACCTGAAGATCATAAGTTTCTTGGATGGAGGTTAAGGGCATGGTTTTCTGTAAAAGCATGGCTTTCATTTGGCTCCGAGTATCAAACCGTAAAAAGGAAACATTCAACAAAGGCCATAACGGCGCCTCCCTGACTGTGTGGGTCGATGGAAACAATACTTGCATACAACAAGTAACCCTGGAGTTTACAGTGACAAGATATGAGATGCCTGGAAGCATCCCACAGCAACCTTGATTATTCAGCATCAAGTAACTCCCATTCGAGAGCAACCTGAATACCAGAATAATAACGGCAGCCGGGGACCCTTTCAAGTGACAGGATAAGTTTGCAACTGAACCTTTACAGGCCCCGTGAAGCATGATAGCCTGTCATATGAGTGATCCACTTAAAGCGCTCTCGCAGTTTGTACCGCTTAGGAACACTTCCATGTCCCCACTCCTGCATCAAAATCTGTATGGCAATTCCCAAGATTCCTTGATGAATTCCCTACCCATCACTTAATATCTGCCTGCCTGTTGTTGTTCTAGGCAATACTGAAACTGGAAAGTTGTGACCGGTAATGTTATATGGCCATGGATTTACCATTCTGTGGATGTTTTTCAGTTAGATTGTATACAGAGAACAAGAACGTACTGTTGATAAATCGCCAATGTACATAACCAGTGCGCAATGAAGGCAGCGTCCAGCTCCATAACATAATAGAGCGTAACTGGGATTGTCCGTGCTGTAGTATGGACAGATCCTGTTCTAATATATCTATTGCAGAAGATACAATGTTGCCCAGTGAATAGATCCTGGATGTTAATGTAGTCATACCATTGTCAACTACAGCTAACACCTTTCCTAGGTTAATTCTATCTATTTCACGAAGTCTCTCCACAGCTTCTTGATGAGAGATTTTCCAGATTTCATTATAGACAGCGTATAAGAAACTTTTCTGACGTGGCTTTCGGGGACCTAATAAAAAATCACTTAGATCCACATCATCTGAGAGTAAGGATAAGTGTTGTTTCACCTGGGACAGTGTCGTGGTTTTTAGCCAATCAAGGCATAACTTCCCAATACTGTATGATGTCACCACCCCCGGATGTTCTCTTTGTACATAGCATTGGTCTGGCCTATGGATACTAAACCCTTCGGTTGTACCCCTGAATCTTGTTTGACATCTGTTTGTGTCTGTGGCCCAATCTAACCATCCCTTCCAATTGGAGTCTGATGAATTGTACTGAATGATGTCATCTATTGTATCCCCTCCACGTGATGTAAAGTTTTGCCACCCCTCAAAGTGTGATGGTGTTAGAATCTTAGGTGTGTTCAAATCCTTGTTCTTGGCTATTCCAAGACAGGAAGTCTGTTGAACAGTGTCATTCAGAAATATTATCTGCTGTGGAATGAGGCACGCTCGAAATAGTGCTTCAGTTCCCTGAACTTTCCATTCCTTTGAACCCCAGACTGATTTTATGTCTATAGTGTCCTTCCATTAATGTCGAAACCCTGTTCAGACAGTTGGGAAAGAAAGGATGCAGCATAAATCTGTTTGGTGTTAGTCAGCATATTTTTCTGTGCAGTTGTAGGTGCAACCTTATAGTAATATGAGGTCGGGTCAGAAGTGTTAAACCCTGAAAAATAAGAACATTTCTGTGCGAACGTTCTCGAACTACTTTTTGGTGGTGTTGGGTAATGTTCCCATTGGTGGTATGTAAAAACATTTTGTGGAACACTGGATTTGGGTAAAAAGTGATGACCATAATGTTGGTAACAGTACACAGTGTTATAGTCTGATGTGTCTTCTAACATTTCAGTGCTCGAAAATGCAGCGGATTGTTCTAAATCAGACAACATATTATTTACAGTTTCAAAATCCCAATCATCAGAAAATGTACTGGAGGTAATGGTATCGTTTAGAGAAATTTTAAATACATTAATTATTTTTAAAATTTCAGTGGAACTAAATACATCATATTCAACCTTGTCCCAAACTATACCATCAGGAATTGGAACAGCTGTAATGTTCACAAAGGACATATCTCTTTTCTCACGATGAGATGATGTATGAGGTTTCAGGACCAAGTTCACATTTGATACTGCAGAGCGTTCTGGGAAATAGTTTCCATTCATGAGTAAGCAAAAAACAGTCACTAGGCCAATCCAGAACAGATAAAACAGCATTCCAGTTATTATCCAGAGCTGGAGCCATGGTGATACTAGGTAAGAAGTCACAAATTTGTTGCTTACGGGAAACTGGAGCTGGTGTTGTTTCAGGTTCACTTGGATCCAGAGAGAAGGTATCAAAGTCAATGAAGTAGCCAGATGCAGTTCAATCTATTTTTGGTAGCTCAGCAGGTTTTGTTGAACTGGCAGACGTCTCTTGTAGAGGCATGTTTATGTAGATATCAGTGTTAGGCCGAATTGATATTTGTCTTTCATTTTGGTTTTGAAGTTCTGTTTCCAGAGGAACGAGTTCCATTTCATTGTTGGAAATTCCATTATTTTGTATTGGCGACTCTTCAAATGTTATGAGTCTTTCTGTCTGAACTTCATGTATGGTAGCGAGAGGAGAGCGTCGGCTACCCAGGAGCCCACGAGGCCTACTATTTAGCATCGGCCAGATAGTGTAGTTTGATCAGATCGATGGAGACAAATCTCTTTTCTTTTTTGCCAGCAAGAGGCGGAAGAAGTACTGTTCTTGTTCCTTCGACAGCCAGGACAGGTCCTGGCTTTCTGTATGATGGCCCAAATTCTTTCTTGTCCACAATCTTTTTTCTGACCAGATCCCCGACATTTGGGATCCAGGCAGGTCTTGCCGTCACTGATTTGACTTCCCCAGTGGCGGTGCGTTTTACTTGCACGTTGCTTTGTAGTGCCCAGAATTCATTGAGATCCTGTAAAACAGGAAACGTTTATTGATGTCAAATGGTTTTTCACCCGCCACTGTGCTTTCATAATCGAGATCAGGTACCCATATTCTCATCCCAAATAGGACTTTGTAAGGAGTGACACCCCCTAAGGAACTTCTTGGCATGTTGTTAAGGGCTCTTTGGACCCCGTATAAGTGATTTACCCAACTACTAGCCGAACCTAATACTCTCGCTGTTAAAGATTGCTTTAAGTCTCGGTTTTTCCTCTCCATGACCAAATTTCCCTCGGGATGGTACGGAGAGGAGTACCGCAATGCAACACCCAAACTTCCCATGGCTTCCTTGTAAGCCCTAGAACTAAACGCGGGGCCACGGTCAGAATGTAATGTGCCAACTGCGTATGTCCCTATAAAGACTCGCAAATCTTTTATAACAGTTTGAGCATCAGCTGAGTGCTGAGGCCATACCATAGGAATCTAGAGCATGAATCCACTGCCACCAAGATGTACTTGTAAGCCCCATCCAATTGTAGGGGGCCGCAGTGGTCCAAATAGACACAAGCGAGTGGTCTGTCTGATATTAGTAATGGTGTCTGCGCTGGTCGCACCACGGTGGAACCCTTCATCTGCTGACAGATGTCGCACTTTAAGACAAAATTCTTAGTCTGTTTAGTTAACCCTGGCCACCAATAGCGCTTTTTCAATAAAGAAACCGTCGCAGGAATCCCTGCATGTGCAGAACCTAGACCCTTGTGTGCAGCTAGTATTAAGCCTAATCTGCGATCTATGTTTGGAATTACTCTATCCCCCACTTCTGGAATTTGAGCATACAGAATGTTATTTGCATCTAACTTGTAGGAGTACTTGAGTGGAAAACCTTTCGGCAAGGCTGTGCTTTTTTTGCGTGAAGCAATGACAGCTACCATTATCTGTCCATCTATTCTTGTTTTAGAACGAGTGATTGGAGCTGCGGAAGCAGTACGTACTTCCCCTTTTGCGGCTTCATCGGCCAATGAATTCCCTTCAACGTGAACGCCATCACTTTGATGATTCAGCGTGTGTATCACTGAGCTCTCAGTAGTTCTTTTTCAACTCAGCTACCTGTTCCCGTAGCAATTTATGCTTAATTGTGCAACCTTTTGAGTCTTTAAACCCATTCTGACCCCAGTAGTGAAGATATTCATTGTGTATGACTGGACACAGTAAAAAGAATCGCACACTATAAGTGTGGGGAATTCTCGATCCATATTTATTAGTGCCAGTAATAGGGCTTTTAGTTCTGCCAGCTGTGCTGTGCAGTCTCCTAGAGACTGTGTCTTTGTACTGCTAGGATGGAACTTGCCTTCCTGCATACGACCTTTCACAATCGCACATACGGCGCTGTATTGTTGTTAACTACCTGCGGCCGCTGAGCAGAACCGTCAAGGTAAATAATGTATTCATACTGATCAAGAGGCATTATTTCATTCGGGAGAGGATATTCTTGTTCATATTGCAGGAATGCTTGTGATTTTAGAGTAGAGTCATATCTGTATTCTACATCTGTTGCAGTAAGAGAATTAGCCCATTGTATCTGTTGGAAATGGCCCTTTTTGCAGGGTTATCCCCAAACTTTTTGCTTCTTCCTCCTTTTTTTTCCTGACCTGTGTTTGTTGGCTATAGGACTCTGGGCACTTTACCACTGCTGATCAGTGCTAAAGTGCATATGCTCTCTGTGTAAATTGGTATTGTGATTTGTTCTCCCTGATTGGCATATTTGTTTTACCAGTAGGTCCCTAGTAAAGTGCACTGAGTGTGCCAGGGCTGGTAAATCAAATGCTACTAGTGGACCTGCAGCACTGATTGTGCCACCCACATGAGTAGCCCTGAAAAGATGTCTCAGGCCTGCCACCGCGGTGCCTGTGCGTAGTTTGTTAACTGCCATTTCGACTTGGCAAGTGCACCTACTTGCCAGGCCCTAACCTTCCCTTTTCTTACATATAGGGCACCCCTATGGTAGGCCCAAGGTACCCCCCTGGGCAGGGTGCAGTGAATGTGAAAGGTAGGACATGTACTGATGTGTGTAACATGTCCTGATAGTGAAATATTGCCAATTTAGTTTTTCACTATTGAAAGGCTATCTTGCCCCATAGGACAGAATGGGGAATGCCTTATAACATTTTACAGGCATATCTTCCCATAGGGATAAGATGGAAAAATGGAGTTTGGTATCCCTGGACTCAGGATTTATTAACACATCTTATAATAAAGATGGTTTTTAAATTGTGTGTTTGAAAATACCACTTTTAGAAAGTGGCTATTTTCTTGTTCAACCATCCTGTGGGCCTCTGCCTGTTTGTGGATTGACTGTCTGGCTTTGGAGTGACAGGGGCTGGGGAGGTGCAGTGGCTCCAGGAGTCTGGATGAGTCAGCACTAGGCTGAATAGGCCTGATCTGCATTTGGAGTGGTGGGAGGAGTAGCACCTGTACCTGAATAGGGCTGTGCCTGCCTTCCACAATGCTGGCTCCGCCCCCTGTGGTGTGTCTGGAGCCAAGGCTCACACTGACAATGGATGTTGTTGTGCACTTGCAGAGTGCCCCCCAGAACTGGTTTGAACTGGGTTCAGAGCCCCTTGCACAAAGAGAACAAAGACATTTTGGGGTATAAGTATCAGACCCAAAACCCCTGAACTTTAGATCATTCCTGGAATTCAAGAGGAACCTTTGCCAAGGAGAAGAGCTGGAGAGACTGAGGAGAAGTACTGCCCTTGCTTTGTGTCTGGGGTTGGCCTGCAGTTGCTGTTTCTGCCAAGGAAAGGAGAAGGGCTTTGCTGTGTGCTGTGTCCCCTGCTTGAAGGAGATCTCCACAGTGGTGGCTCGCAGAGGGAGTGCTGCGGGCGGTGGGGCAGAGTGGGGGCGGGGCAGGGTGGGGGTAGTGGAGTCAGACATACTCCTGGCCGTCGTATGTCTGACTCCACTACCCTCCACCCTGCCCCGCCCCCGCCCCACCGCCCCACAGCACTCACTCTGCGAGCCGCCACTGGATCTCCAAGGGCCTGAAGTGTGCTGACCTCCTGTTCTGAAGTCTCAGGGACACAAAATACTTCATGCAAATCTGCTGGTGCTGCTGGACTCTGCCATCTGTGAGTCCTACCCTTGCCTGAGGTGCCCCCTTCCAGTTACAAGGCCTCAGAGGTGGGTTTTGCAGCTAATCTCTGCAAGAACCGGCGCGAAGCATCGCGAAGCCGTGCAAAGTCTCTCGGAACTGACGCCGGATGACGCGAAGCCTCGCCGAGTCTCACCGGGCGACGCAAAGTCTCACCGCACAGCACCCAGCACCCAGCACCGACGCCGGATGGCGCGAAGCCTCGCAAAGTGACGCATCACCTCCGGTGTGTCACGCATCGTACCTGTGCACCAAGTTTTCCATGCATCACCCGCAGACCAGAATCGTCTTGGATTCCGACGCCTCACTTCCCCCTACAGTCCGGATTCGAGGCATCATTTCTCCTGTGTGCAGCAGAACTGTCGCCTCGCCTCCCCAAGGACTCAGGAACTGACACATCGCTGTGTTGTCCAATGCTTCCTTTCTCTGCGGCTGTTTGGCCTTGTGAATTTTGACGCATCTCCAGGTACTTTGTGTAAAAGTCACACATCCAAAGTTTTCTATGGTACAAGTTCTTGAAACCTTTTGAAAGTCATATTTTAAACTGTGTATGTTGGATTTTTGTCGTTTTGGTCTTGTTTAGTTTAGATAAAGATATTTTATTTTTCTAAACTGGTGTGGTGTCCTTTTGTGGTGTTTTCACTGTGTTACTGTGTGCATTAGTACAAATACTTTACACATTGCCTTTGGGATAAGCCTGTCTGCTCGTGCCAAGCTACTGAGGGGGTGAGCAGGGGTTATCTAAAGTGTGTATCCCCCTTACCCTGACTAGAAGCAAGGGTCCCTATTTGGACAAAGGTACCTACCTCTGCCAACTAGAGACCCCCATTTCTAACAGTATCCATCTTGGATGTAAGGCTTCAGCATTAGGAATGCTAGCCTTTGTACCAGCCTCTAAGGCTGGTACTGGAGTTACAACTATTATTTGTTTCCCCTGAACCAGTGCTCTTTCTCTCACTAGAGTGGTCTGTTCTGCTGTCAGAATATTTTCTTTAGAAGCAAAACGCATTTCAGAGTTTGTGTACAAGTGTGATTTGTATGCAATCGGGACTGTCTCACCTTCATTGAAAGTGATGTAGGTATATCCTGATAACCCAGGGACGACCCGTATCACCAGGTTGCGTACATTCACGCGTGTCTGCAAGTGTTTTGATGCTATCATGTCAGCTTGTAGGGAACGAAGGATATCTGTGTGTTCCTGTGTCCATTGCCTAACTGAGAAATCAGGTCTTATTAGATCGTAGAAAGGTTTTACTTTCTCTGCGTAATCTAAAATGTAAGTTCTGCCAAAATTTAGGAATCCCAATATGGATTGTAAGTTTTTCAACGATTTAGGAGGTTGGAGCAGCGCACACTTTTCTAAAAAGTTAGCTGCCAGGCTTTTCCCTGCACTTGAAAGCTCATATCCCAAAATTAGGACATTGAGGTGGGTTATTTTTGATTTTTTTCAGTTGAATTTGTAGCCCTCAGCGGCGAACCCCAAAATAATGTTGCTCACCCTGGTGAAGTGTTCCTTTAAATCATCATCCATCAGATAAATATAATTTACATAGGACAATGCCTCTTCATCCAAATTCTGAAGTAATTCCGTTACCCTAGCGGAAAACAACCCAGGGTTATTCTCATACCCTTGGGGGAGTCAACAAAATTGACGCTGGGAACCTAGGGCTGAGAATGCTGTCAAATACCTGCTTTCAGGTGCTATATTTTGGCAGAAAAATCCATTGGAGATATCTAGTGTTGTTTTGTATTTTTTCCACACAATGTTATTCATTAATGCGGCACTGTGTGCATTTTGTACTGCAAATGTTTTAGTTCATGAATTCAGATGTCTATAGTCTAAAACTAGACGGTATGAACTATCGGGTTTCATTACGGGAAACAAAGGATTGTTCATGGAGGAGGTGCAAGTTTCAATTACACCTTGGTGTTCAAGTTGATCTAAGATCTCCCTGACCTTTTTTTCTGCTTCTTGTTTTATTGCGTACTGTCTCTATGGAGTTGGAGTAGTTTTTACTGGGATTACATGGTGAGGTGACTCAGCATCCCACCCAACATGGTTGCGATATAAAGCTGGAGCAAGTGCTATCGCCCACTCCTGCGAGTATGTATGTTTTAAGTATATGGGAACGAGGTCAGAAAAAGCCGGTAAAATTACCGTTTCTCCCTTTGGGCAATTCATAACAATTGCAGGCGGCCAATCTTTTTCAGCTAAAATGATGTCATATCCATAAGTCAGGTTCTCCCAAAAGAGACCTTTAATTTTTCTGGGTTTGTCCCCCTCCATCTGGAGTGTTATTTCATGTAACCTATGTGGGACACTTACCCGTGTATCAGGTGTCTCCACCATGATATGTTCATTCAACTCCGCTGTCACCAGAAATTCCATCAGGTTCTGGAGAGCTTTGTTACTTCTGCTGCGCTGTCTAGCATCGTCAGAGCCCATTCCCCATTCAGAAGTTGAGTCCTCAGAATTCTGGGCATGTCCAACTTTCAGACCTGCTACTTTCTTCTTTTTAAATTGAGGTTTAGATTTTTGTTTATCTTCTTTTTTGGAAGTATAGTCTGAAGCGCGTTGCGTGTCTCTGGACTTCGTACGCTGTTTTTGTCTGTGTTCTGACCGTCCTTCCCTCTTGGAGTTTTTTTGATGAACCCTCAAAGGAGTGAGAGGAACTTTTATCAGTATCCTGCTACCTGTCAGGTTTTTTAATGATATCACAATTCCTAAGGTTGTACCTCCTTTCGTAGGGCTCCTGTTGAGGAGACCCACCCCTGGATTGTGATCTATTCTATCTATTCTTTTGTTGTTTATTGTTATTCCATTTCTTCTTGGAAGAATCTGGTGGTTTCTTAGTGTTATCCTTCTTTTCAGGACCAACCATAAGTTGAGGTTTTGTTGCTCTAGCTCCCAAACTATCTCTACCTAATTCTGCATAGGTGTCTTCGATCATTTTAAATTTTAGGTAATTCACGTTCCTGTTGTAAAGAAGTGAAATCCCTCAGGCGTTGGCGTATTGCCACTGCTGCTGCCTCCCCTTTAATGTTTGCTAATATAATAGCTGATACCTGGGCAAAATTACCTAATAATTTCATCCCTAAGTTCAGAGCAGGTTCTGCTCCATACTCATTCTGTACTTGTCTTAATACATCTGGTATTACTGCTAATGAAGGGATACCATAAGTTCTGGTATATATGGCAGCGAAAACTGTACCCCAAGTGGTACAATCCTCTATCTGGGGAGCTATCCCCATTGGCAAAGATTGTTAGCATTCTGTGTTTTTCTTGCGGGCTTGTGTGTGGAAAAACTGCCTCTAGCTGTGTTATTTTTTTAGCTATCCAGAATGGCATTTGCTCATGTTTAGTAGGCATCTTACCCATAACTGCTTGTAGAGTTTGTGGTGTGATTTTAGTTGTAGATCCCTGAATTTGACCTGCTTGTGTAGCCCTTGGTGGCTAAAGTGTGAGTGTTCTCATCACGAACTGTGTCAGGTTTCTGTAAAGTTTTATTATTTCTTTATGAAGTGGATGTAAGTCTGATACTGGCATTGTGTCAATGTCTGGATGTGGTGTATAGGCCGCTAGGACTGGCCAAGTCACTCCATCTCTTCTGAGTGGACCGAGTCTCACTTTTTCTTTTGTGTGTGGGAGGGCACCTTTAAACCACTTTATATGCTCCTGGTAGGTGAGCGGAACTTCAATGTCCTCATACAAACAGTATTCTTCTGGTGTTTCATCTTCAGTGTAAGAATGAAATGTCTTTGATTGTGCATCTGCTTGTGGGAATTTAACCCATGAATAGAATACCTCTGTTCTATATGATTTGTGTGCCTCAATCACGAATGTTACTGCCCCACCCCAGCTGAGATTCCATAGTCTGCTAGTTTTAGAGTAAGGGCAGTTCTAACATTTTCTGAAATGTTGATTTCCCCTTCCTGTTCTTCCTCCCTAGCTGCAGCACGTTGTGCTGGCACACCGACGTCTTCGTCAGCCATTATTTTGAAGAAGGAAAATGTTTCAAGGAAACTGAGATAAGGTTTTATACACAATAGGAACTATTTGTCCTTCAAGTTTGATAAACCTACAGCCAATACATAGGAAATGCCTACTCAGCTGTGGCGGATAGTTCCCTTCCCATTCCAGACGTCTCTGGGGAAATGTGAGTAGGAGTCTCTGAGAATAGCACGACTGAACTACTCAGATTTGACCGCTAAATAAGTACCAAGCCAATGTTGGCGGCGCCATGTTGTGTAGTTCCAATAAACCTATATAGGATCTGCGCGTTTAGACAACTTAGACTGTAGAATTGATGTCCAGACTGATTCTAGACACCCCCACCGGGTATGTTTGCCTGTATACCAGCTAGCTCACAGTGCCACTAGAAGCCCTTACCGAGGAGAGAATAGTTGTTGGCAACTATCAAACATGACAACTCTGTCCCATCAGGGATCGTGGAAACAGTACAATACTTTTCACTCAGTCACTCGTGCTGACTTGCAAAAGGCACACAATTGATGGACGGAATGCAGAACAAATCAAAACATTCACCCCCAGTCAAGAGATCTGGGTTAAATCAATCATTCTTTTGCTCACCATGCCACCCCAGTTTAGACCTGGCCATATGCAAATCAGTCTTGACCCTGTGCCTCATGGGAACAGTCCAGCCCGAACTGCCAAGCCAGGTCCTCCCTGGACCGGAAACAAGCATCCTAGGACAGGTTTCGGGGTTTCACCCCTCTTCAGCCAGGATAGCTTGATTCCAGTGGCACAGTGAGCCCAGGACCCACGTCTGGGCATACCTGGTGCACTTAGGGCAAGAAAGCAAAAGACACACAATTGATGGACGGAATGCAGAACAAATCAAAACATTCACCCCCAGTCAAGAGATCTGGGTTAAATCCATCATTCTTTTGCTCACCATGCCACCCCAGTTTAGACCTGGCCATATGCAAATCAGTCTTGACCCTGTGCCTCATGGGAACAGTCCAGCCCGAACTGCCAAGCCAGGTCCTCCCTGGACCGGAAACAAGCATCCTAGGACCGGTTTTGGGGTTTCACCCCTCTTCAGCCAGGATAGCTTGATTCCAGTGGCACAGTGAGCCCAGGACCCACGTCTGGGCATACCTGGCGCACTTAGGGCGAGAAAGCAAAAGACACACAATTGATGGACGGAATGCAGAACAAATCAAAACATTCACCCCCAGTCAAGAGATCTGGGTTAAATCCATAATTCTTTTGCTCACCATGCCACCCCAGTTTAGACCTGGCCATATGCAAATCAGTCTTGACCCTGTGCCTCATGGGAACAGTCCAGCCCGAACTGCCAAGCCAGGTCCTCCCTGGACCGGAAACAAACATCCTAGGACCGGTTTCGGGGTTTCACCCCTCTTCAGCCAGGATAGCTTGATTCCAGTGGCACAGTGAGCCCAGGACCCACGTCTGGGCAGACCTGGCGCACTTAGGGCGAGAAAGCAAAAGACACACAATTGATGGACGGAATGCAGAACAAATCAAAACATTCACCCCCAGTCAAGAGATCTGGGTTAAATCCATCATTCTTTTGCTCACCATGCCACCCCAGTTTAGACCTGGCCATATGCAAATCAGTCTTGACCCTGTGCCTCATGGGAACAGTCCAGCCCGAACTGCCAAACCGGTCCCAGGATGCTTGTTTCCGGTCCAGGGAAGACATGGCTTGGCAGTTTGGGCTGGACTGTTCCCATGAGGCACAGGGTCAGACTGATTTGCATATGGCCATGTCTGAACTGGGGTGGCGGAGTGAGCTAAAGAATGATGATGGATTAAACCCAGATCAGTTGACTGGGGGTGAGTGCTTGCAATGTTCAACACTCCGTCCATCATCCCCTTTGGTTTTACTCGTGCTGACTTGATCTCAGAGAGATACACAGAATAAACGGTGGGAACGTTTTTCAATAAGCATTTATTGAACCAGCGTCATTCTAGTGTAAAATAGGTGTGCTGAAACAACCATAAGATAGTAACAGATATAAATGATTATAAGCACCAACAGAGTAGATTTCTACCATAGAGCTAAAACAATGAATACATGACAATAAAAATGCGTACTCCTACGATGCGACCCTAACTAGATGTACCTAAGTGTACCTAGCATGTAGGTAGCTGTATGCCAAGAATCCCTCTAGGATAAAGTCAACCCCATTACCTGAAGTGAGAGACTCTGGGACCCCATCTTAGTCTCGAGATGGACACCCCGTGAGGGATGTCAGACCACTGTGAGCTGGAGTGCCTGCATGCAGGAACCTCAGCGTCTCGCGTCAGTGTGTCAGCATGGAAGTTCTTTTCTCCTCTGACTACCTCAGCAAGATATGGTGTTTATATACCCATAGTGGTACCCTCAGGGGTTCTACCTTGCTGTGTCATGTCAGTCTTAGGATGACGGAAGGAATGACCTTTATACATAGTTATTATACAGGAGATGGTAGTCCTGCTGAGTTTCCAAGAATCCTCATGCATAACGGATGAGGCTAGTTTTCAGGGAAAACCCCACGTCCTGTAAGCAGTACCGTAACTAGTGTAATGGTAGGAGAGAATATAGGTGAAATGTTAGGTGACTACCTGAGCCTTTATTGGGGTACCTATATGAAACATAACATGCCTTTTCCCAATTGTCGGGTTACAAAGTCAATTGGGGCTAATGTGAGGTAATGTCAATGTCTCATGCGATGACAAGGCCATAAATCGAGGGATTCCAGTTTTGATGGGTTGCACAACAGATGAAATATTTGGGCATCCACTTTAATAGGGGCACGCCCAAAATGGTAGAGGATAATATACTTCCCCTAATGGCAAATACAGTTGCTTTGACAGTTGGTCAGGGCTTGAATTGCAAAGATACTTGAAATTATTCTCTGTGGCTAGTACCACCAAGAATTCCCCTCTACCATCTCAAATCTATTGTGGTCTACAGTCAAAGCGATCTTTTATTTTTAGCCCAGACTAACATTTGCTTTCTTCTTTGTCATCACAACTTTGGACAAACTGCTATCATATCAACCATCACGCTCCAAGCTCACCCGATCTGACAAAGAACACCTTAAAATAACTGCAAAGAATTCAAGCAAGAGCCATTTGTGAGGTTGCTCACTTGGAAAAACTTGACAATGTTCCTGAGGCAAGGACACAGCTTTATTGGCTTCCTGTGGCCCAATGAGTTATGTTAAAGGTCTTCCATGCTGCTGAGAAATCCTACCTATATGGCTGCTTTCCTATCTATTGAGCTCCTTGGGCCTTTGCTCCAGTGCCAAGCTTCAACTCAATGTTCTGCATTTTAAACAACCCCATCTCCGGGAACTTTCACTTATTTAGGACCTATATCTTTGAACAATTACCGCTCACACTTAGACCCATCCATGGTCATCTGATTTTCAGGAAGCACTCAAAGCATTCCTTTTTCACTCAGGGTTTCTAATTGTTGTTTCCTGCTCTGTGGCCTCATGTTTCCTTATTCCAAGGGTGCCAAGTTGGGTGGACGTTTGCTCTCAAGAAATGCTAGAATTAATCAATGCTTGAATAATCAATTAATCAAAAGGCAATGAATGCAAATGTGATCATGTGGTAAAAATTATCGATACAGACTTACTCCTACGTGGTCCGTGACTGTTCAGAAGCTTCGACGTTTAGTCGCCCAGACATAACTAGACGGGTGATGGATTTCCAGGTATGAACTGAGATCTTAGAACTATATATTGAGTAACTATTGGAGGGCCAGGTGAAGCATCATAGTGGAGGACACGGCCAATGCATACAATTAGGAATTAGTACCTAAATACAAATGATTAGTCAGTGGTACGTCCATCCCTATGCTTTGGTCCCTAGTATAGCTGGTCAAAATGCAAGAACTCCATGCTCGAAATAAGAATGCTGTAGATTGGAAGATATGAGTGATATAATATAACCAAAAACTATTGCCCCTTAATACATTGAGCAAATTACTACTTGTCACCAGGTCACAAACTAAGGTGGTTGTAAAACCATTAAGGGATGACCAGTGGTGTAGTGGATGAAATAAAATAACAAATACATGTATAATCAGAAGTAGTGGTTTTTTTCTAAAAAAAAAAAGTAGTTTATTTTATGTTTTTTTGCTACTGATCTGAGGCCAAACAACAAATTACAGCGATACGTGTGTGTGTCATTTCCATTAAATGCCTAGGACACCAATGAATAATGTATCTATGTAATAAACATGATATCATCCCTGAAAGGTGAACAATACCTTCCTTCAGATTACACTCCCATGATACCAATAAATTAGATTAAGTATTGTATTGGAGTTTCACTGCATGTCTAATACATACCAGTGTGAATCCTGGGAGGAATACCCATTTCAAATTTTTAGTTAACAACATTTTGGACTTTTCAGTACCATATGAATTATGCAAAATTCAGATGGGGCAGAAGGGACTTCACCTTTCAACATGTATCCCTCGTAATATCGTAAATGCTTCCAGAACGGCTTGGTAATAGCACTTAAGGAACAATGAGTGGTGATTGACGGAGCTTCAACCATTAGGAACCTATTATCTGAAGAGGATCTTCTCCTTAAATGTTTCTCAGAAGTTTGTCTCCTCTCCTTGGCATTGTTTTTAAAGTTCTGAAAGATATTCCATCTAATCCTCTGGAGGAGATTCCGGTGGATCACTTGACCTGTAAGATTCCGTTTATGGTAGCAATTACCTACGGCATTTAAATGAGAGCACGTGATGCCTCAGAGTACATTTAGAATCTTTTACTCTCTGGCATGGTCCATATTTTCTTCCCAAAATGTGTTCCACTTTTATTTAGACCTTTTAATTGTTCTTCCTCCCTGCGGTTTGGGTGCTTCATACGAGGGTGTAATGGATCTGTTTCGGCTGAATGTCGGTAGGGATGCATTAGTTTATGTTTCCATTGAGCTTCTTTTAGGAAATGTAATAATCTCTTTCTGAACTTTAGAATGGCCAGCTTGAAACCAGATGGATGGATTTAGATACTGACATGTGTATGTCTCCAAGCAGTCCGGGGTAAATCCTTCCTCTATTGCTCAGAGTTGTTCATCTACATGCACGGGACTGCATCATGATGGGCAGAGGCAGGGGGCATATTTGTTGTGGACATCTAGAGGCAACATCATGAGCATCATCATCAAAATTAGGTATCCTATAAGCTGTAGGCGTGGACGCTCTGTGGCTTTGGTGGGTTTGGCTTTTTGTCAGTCACATTGAGGTACTATGATAATAACCTTTCCATTAATCACATTGGTGTTGCATGGAATAGCTGGTGGCTTATCTCTGTACCTTATACTTGAATTTGCTCTGAAGAATAGGTGATATGAAGTGGAGGATGATGAGGGATTAATGTTTTGTATATACTCAATCGCCATTGTACTGTCCCTTCTCCCCCCATCAGATTACTTCCAATGTCAATCGGAAAAGAGGATTACCATTAATAATCAAAGTATTCTGTTAAAAAACAGATCTGAACGTTTCCGGGTGACAAAGAAAATTTTAACTTCTTGATAGGAAGACAAGTCAGCTCTTCTTTAGGAGCATTCACTTTTAGCCGCTTTAGTGATAGAAACGGTAGAGCACTATGTCTTAGTCTACCCATGCAATTTCTTACCTATTAGAGTGACAACTATCCTCCATGACAATACAGACACTGCCTCCAGCCCTGAAATTTTCACCTATAAAGCATTTATTTCTGGTGTGTTAGTCTAGTTACTTCAATCGAAGCAAAGCAAGACTAAAATGCCCAGAATGCATTAGGCTATGACACAAAAGTCCAGAACTGGACATAGTGTCTGTATTGACCTGGAGGGAGGTGGCCATCCTATTACCCATCCCATCGTAAACTACTCTAATCTGTCTTGGAATGCACTCATGTCTCTGAGTTTAGCATGTTTGGGATTTTAGTGAAGAGGGAGTTCAGGTGAGCTACTACAAGTAATTACGTAGTTAAAGACACATTTATCAATGTCTTTATCATAGATGCTTTGTGTAGAAGATGTCGATTTTGTCACTTTACTTTTGAAAATGAGTATATTGAAAGCTGATTGAAATTAAAATCAGTGGAACAAATGAAAGCTTACGGTTTTCTGGGTAAACTGTTATTACACATAAAGCATAAAGCATAAAGGCAAATGGAAAGCAACGGGTTTCCCTGTCTTTGTTTTTTAATAAATATTGAAGAAATGGAACACTGGTGTCTAAATTAGCTGTCCACTCTGTGCTTAAGACTTCCAGTCTTATGACTGTTCAGATTGACAGTGTAAGCAGTGAATTAAGCATTGTCAAAGTCAAGAGACGTTTTTGGGTTTGCCAATGATTTTTTTCTGATGCTGTTCAGCATTAGCATAAGAGTAAGGCCCAGCAAGATGTATATATGCACATGTAGACCTACAAAACCCGAGATGTCGGGTAAAGAACCTAGCAATAGGGAGAGGACTTTCGCTCAATATGAGTTGGAAAATCAGCAGGAAAGAAAAATTTCTTTCTTTAGTCCCCTCACTCACCAGGGTTTTCCCTTGGTGACATGCTTCATCATAGGGGCCATCTCAGTCCGCTGTGAACTGAGGCGTGCTGCGACTTGCGAAATTACGTAGGAGCACTTTAGTGAGTACTATGTGTGGTGCAGTAGTGTAGTGGAGTGGAAGAAGTGAGTTAAAAAATACCTAACTAGTGGGCGTAATAACTTTATTCTAGCTCCTAGTCGGTATGTCTAAAAACGGGGTAAGATACTGGGAAAACCTAGCTGAGATGGGTTAGGGATCCCTAGTATACGTCAACATGTTTCGAGCATTCCCCAGAGCTCTTCATCAGGACTACACAGGGTCCCCCCCTGTGTGTGCCACTCCAAAATAACCTAAATTGAGGTAATTAATGAAAAAAATACGCTGCAACTAATAAGCATGCGTTAATACATACGATAAACCATTGTCACGTAGTATCTGCGGGATAAAGAAAGACATTGTTAAGGGAACTAACGCCCGCCAATCGAAATTGGTGGGTGAAAAACATATGTACGTTGGCTTCTCACACATAATGCTCCTCTATGGTGCGTGAATATAGCAGTACTCCGTGTTTTGCCATGCCTGTTTAAAAAAATAAAACAGAATGCTGCTTGCTGGGCGTGACATTAATAAAACATACACCACGTGACTTAAAAACACACACAACACATCCAGTAGTTACAGAGAATGTAAATCACATACTCATATGTAGGCAAAAATGTGCCCCATGGTCTTGAGGTGGTGAGGGCTCTCGTATTCTAATTCTGAAAGGAAGGACAAAGCCAGGTTAATGCCCACTCTCTCTCTAGAAAATGTTAGGAAAACGTTAGGAAAACGCGGTGACTGCCGTGGTCGAGACCGCCGTTTGCCCGATTTTCACCTGCGCCTGAAAAGGAAAGGACTTACTTCATGGGAGTTCTCCTCACGGTGTGTTACCTAGTTGTTCCCCTCCGGACCGCATATTAGCGCTTCTCGCTTCGAGTGCCAGTATTTAAGCATATGTTACCGCCCAGTCATTGTAGGATAGACTGGAGCGGTAACCCTACCCAAAATGGCCGCCGCCTATGGCAAATCGTGTCAGCCCTCTTGGATACGAAAGGAGTAGTTCGTAATACTGATAAAATCGGGAACTGAGTGTTAATTCATGCCGTGTTGCCCTTAATCTATAGAAACCATCTTACCGTACAATTCATGCCGTGTGGCCCTTCATCTATAAAAACCATCTTACCGGATTATTGAACAGGCTGTAAGCCAGTCAGGTGATCAAAAAGTATACAAAATGTATACGTATACTCATATCATAAGGGTCAGGTATGTCGTCACGGTGTAATTATGACGCTATCTTCTGCACCCTAAACGGGGAAAAATTATAAGCTGGTGGTTAGAAAATAGAATTTAAAATATAATTTCGCGGTTGCACGAGGGAGGTGTAACACTTTCCAATATACCCAAGGTTCGTAAAGATCACCATTTGACCTGCCAGATAGGTGTAAAATATGGAGGTCTAGGTTCACAATCTGTGTATATTGATCAAGGCAAAATATGTGTGCGGCGCATGCCCCACTGATATCCTCCGTTCCATTATTAGTGCTGACACTACATATTGGTACAGTTCCTTAAGTTCATTAAGTGGTGCTTTTTCAAGTTTCACTGAGTAAATTGGCCCCAAGGAATATTATCATTAAGGCCTTGGCTGTCTGAGTGTAACTTAAAAACCCAACGTTGTTCTTTCTCAAGGAGCCTTTTTTCTAGATTTTCACGATACTTGATGTGTTCCAGGACCACCCACCTCATGTCATTGGGGGTGTGTTGTTTCTCTAAGAAGTGAGATGTCATTTTTGTAGTTGCTCGCTTGCACCTGATATTGCTTCGGTGTTCCACTATTCTAGTGCTTATTTTTCTGGTGGTCATCCCTACGTAGTGGAGGTTACAGATGCAGGTGATCAAATACACGACACCAGCTGTGTTGCAATTCGTGAAATTTCGTAGTTCCCAAGTCATTTTGTTGTTAAACTCCACTTTTTTAGTAGGTGAAGTTAAGTGACATACGCTGCAATTGCTGCACGGATAGTGGCCCTCTGGTAGTGAATGCAATAAGCGTTGTGGCCCTTCTGTCACAGTCGTGCCTTTGGGTTGTGTATGTACCAGATAGTTCCTTAGGTTCTTGCCTTTCCTGTGGCTGAACATAGGTCTTGGTATGTCCAGATTACCACTGTTCAAGGTCCGCCAATGTTTTTTAATTATCTTTGCAACCCTGTCAGATGCGATATTGAATGTAGTTATACAAATAGGTCTCTTGTCTTGTGCGGTCACTTCTTTTTGGTTTGGTTCCAGGAGTGCTTCTCTGTGATTGTTGGAAGCTCTTTTTCTTGCTCTTGATACTAGATCCTTTGGGTATTGTCTTGACATCAATTTTTTAGACAGATCTTTCGCCTGGATGTTGTAGTCTTCCCTCTCTGTACAATTCCGTCTAAGTCGCAAAAATTGTCCAAATGGGAGGTTGTCTTTGAGTCGTCTGGGATGGAAGCTGTCGTAGATAAGGAGACAGTTCCTTGCTGTTGGTTTGAAGTGGGTGGTCGTTGCCAGAGTTCCATTCCTTGCGATGATATTTAAATCCAAGAAAACCAATTGCGACCGGCTCATTGTGAAAGTGAACTTAAGGAAGGGGTCTTGTAAGTTCAACCAGTCTATGAAGGCACTGGCTTCTGACTCGTTTCCTTCCCAAATCAGTAGCACATCGTCTATGTACCTTTTCCACAATTGGACATGCTTAATGTGCGGGTTGGTGTTGTTAAATATTTTCAGTTTTTCTAGATGATGGACGTAGAGCCCTGCTACGCTCGGCGCAAAAGTGCTCCCCATGCTGGTTCCGTGCTGTTGGCGATACAGGGTCTCTTCAAATTTGAAAAAGTTCTCTGTCAGGGCCAGCCTGCAGCATTTTAGAACTATATGTCTGGGTGTTTGATATTGCCACTGGTCTTCGAAGAGTACTTCTTCCAGAATTTCCAATGTTTCCTTATGTGGTAGACTTGTGTACAGGCTTTCCACATCCAAGCCTATCAAGATGCTGGTCATGGGATTGAATTGAAGGTTCTGTAGGAGGCAAAGGACGGCTTTTGTGTCCTGTAAGTAAGTGCTGGTGCTTTGAATGAGGGGACGTAGGAATGCATCTGCAAACTTAGAAAGAGGTTCAAGAATTGAACCAATACCGGATACAATCGGTCTCCCCGGTGGATTATCCAAAGATTTATGGATCTTTGGGATGGTATAGAAATAGGGGACCGTCGGGTTGGTATTCTCCAAGAAATCCGCTTCTTTCTTTGTTATCCAGTTGTTGGCTGTGGATTCCTCCACTAGATAGGCGATTTCAATGCGCAGACGCTCAGTAGGGTCTTCTCTTACTTTTATGTAGTTCCTTGCGTCGGCTAGTAATCGTAGGCATTCATTCCGATATGCTGTAGTGTTTTGTAGTACGATGGCACCGCCTTTATCTGCCGGTTTAATCGTTACTGTTCTTTCGTCGGCCAAGAGTTGTATTGCTTCTTGTTCTTTTTTACTGGTGTTATGAAAGACTTTTATAGTTCCGGGATCGATCTCTGCCACTTCCTTCATTACCGCTTTCTCGAAAGCTAGTAGTTTCACCGGGAGGCTCACTGCTGGTGGCGTAAAGTTGGATTTCTTATGTAGTCCTGTGTCACTTTCACGAGTTGCGGTGAGTGGTTTGTCTTTGAAGAATACCTGTAGTTTTATTTTTCGGATAAACTCATTTAGCTCACAACAGAGTTTGAATTTGTCCATATTCGGTGTTGGTACAAAACCTAGTCCTTTCTCCAGGACTGATTGTTGAGTAGGTGTCAGAATGATGTCTGAGAGGTTCACCACTAGACTGGTTGGTTGCTCGTTGACGGGTTGTTCGGCGGGCCCATGCTCCGCGTGTGGCTCCTCGAGGATTCCAGGGGTTGTGCCCATTGCACTTGTTGGCCTCTTCTGGTTTTTCCTCTTTGAGGTCCCTTGCCCCGACCTAAAAAAGACTGGTTTTGTTGTTCCTGTTGATCCCAATAAGGGTATGATTGCTGTTGGTAAGGTTGTTGATGAAAGTGCGGTGGGCCATAGAAAAATGATGGGGGTACACTGTATGGTGGTGGTCCTTGGTAAGAGGGCCAGGCAAAACTCGATCCACCTTGGTTCCTGAAGCGTCCACCGCGAGGTCGTCTGTTCCTGTTAGTATTGTTACGGCTGTAACCAGAGTCTGAGTGGTCTGAGCCCGTATCCGGTCCGTCGCTGTCGGTATTGTATCCTGGGTTCCTTCCTGATGGAATATAGTCTTCCCTGGTATAGGGGTAGACTTTTTCATGTGAGAATGTTTTTTGATCTTTCTTCAGTTTTATATACTTTGTGTCTTTGAGACTTATCTCAAAATCAGTCATTGTTTTGTTCAGTTCATCAAGTCGCTTTTTCAACTCACTGACGCTCTGAAAGGTTTTTAAACGAATTTCCAGTGTGTGTATTTCTCCCTTCATTTCCTCTGACAGGCGTGCTGCAGTTTTTATAATCAGCACCAGCCAATCCCTGGTGCAGTGCCAGGAAATGAGCGACCAGTCCTTCTTGAAGGTTTTGTCCTGCTGGAATATAAATGGCTCATTTCGCACAATCAACCCTCGAGGGGCGATATTGGCTCTCAGATATTCGGTCATCATGATGCCATGGACCATGGTTTTGATTTGGTTCTGTTTCAGTTCTGTTAGTTCGTCCCAACATTGGCTTGCTTCGTTGGTGTCTCTATGTGGTGTCCCTGCTAGTCGTAGCATGGACGAGATGATCCTCTCTACCTCCTCTTCAGAGAAGGTGAGGCCAGTGACTTCAGTCATGTTTGATGAAAAAGGTGGGTGGGTGTGTGTGTGTTGTATGTAATCACAGATGTCTCGTATGGGGAAAAGGGATCCTCCCACAGCTGTGCGCTGTATATAACAAGATCAGAAAAAAAGGGGGGGAGGTAGAGGTATATGCTAGGTCCACCCTCCTAGTACCATAGTAGACCTACAAAACCCGAGATGTTGGATAAAGAACCTAGCAATAGGGAGAGGATTTTCGCTCAATATGAGTTGGAAAATCAGAAGAGAAAAAATGTCTTTCTTTAGTCCCCTCACTCACCAGGGTTTTCCCTTGGTGACATGCTTCATCATAGGGGCCATCTCAGTCCGCTGCGAACTGAGGCGTGCTGCGACTTGCGAAATTACGTAGGAGCACTTTAGTGAGTACTGTGTGTGGTGCAGTAGTGTAGTGGAGTGGAAGAAGTGAGTTAAAAAATACCTAACTAGTGGGCGTAATAACTTTATTCTAGCTCCTAGTCGGTATGTCTAAAAACGGGGTAAGATACTGGGAAAACCTAGCTGAGATGGGTTAGGGATCCCTAGTATACGTCAACATGTTTCGAGCATTCCCCAGAGCTCTTCGTCAGGACTACACAGGGTCCCGCCCTGTGTGTGCCACTCCAAAATAACCTAAATTGAGGTAATTAATGAAAAAAATACGCTGCAACTAATAAGCATGCGTTAATACATACGATAAACCATTGTCACGTAGTATCTGCGGGATAAAGAGAGACATTGTTAAGGGAACTAACGCCCCCCAATCGAAATTGGTGGGTGAGAAACATATGTACGTTGGCTTCTCACACATAATGCTCCTCTATGGTGCGTGAATATAGCAGTACTCCGTGTTTTGCCATGCCTGTTTAAAAAAGTAAAACAGAATGCTGTTTGCTGTGCGTGACATTAATAAAACATACACCACGTGACTTAAAAACACACACAACACATCCAGTAGTTACAGAGAATGTAAATCACATACTCATATGTAGGCAAAAATGTGCCCCATGGTCTTGAGGGGATGAGGGCTCTCGTATTCTAATTCTGAAAGGAAGGACAAAGCCAGGTTAATGCCCACTCTCTCTCTAGAAAATGTTAGGAAAACGTTAGGAAAACGCGGTGACTGCCGTGGTCGAGACTGCCGTTTGCCCGATTTTCACCTGCGCCTGAAAAGGAAAGGACTTACTTCATGGGAGTTCTCCTCACGGTGTGTTACCTAGTTGTTCCCCTCCGGACCGCATATTAGCGCTTCTCTCATCGAGTGCCAGTATTTAAGCATATGTTACCGCCCAGTCATTGTAGGATAGACTGGAGCAGTAACCCTACCCAAAATGGCCGCCGCCTATGGCAAATCGTGTCAGCCCTCTTGGATACGAAAGGAGTAGTTCGTAATACTGATAAAATCGGGAACTGAGTGTTAATTCATGCCGTGTTGCCCTTAATCTATAGAAACCATTTTACCGTACAATTCATGCCGTGTGGCCCTTCATCTATAAAAACCATCTTACCGGATTATTGAACAGGCTGTAAGCCAGTCAGGTGATCAAAAAGTATACAAAATGTATACGTATACTCATATCATAAGGGTCAGGTATGTCGTCACAGTGTAATTATGACGCTATCTTCTGCACCCTAAATGGGGAAAAATTATAAGCTGGTGGTTAGAAAATAGAATTTAAAATATAATTTTGCGGTTGCACGAGGGAGGTGTAACACTTTCCAATATACCCAAGGTTCGTAAAGATCGCCATTTGACCTGCCAGATAGGTGTAAAATATGGAGGTCTAGGTTCACAATCTGTGTATATTGATCAAGGCAAAATATGTGTGCGGCGCATGCCCCACTGATATCCTCCGTTCCATTATTAGTGCTGACACTACATATTGGTACAGTTCCTTAAGTTCATTAAGTGGTGCTTTTTCAAGTTTCACTGAGTAAATTGGCCCCAAGGAATATTACCATTAAGGCCTTGGCTGTCTGAGTGTAACTTAAAAACCCAACATTGTTCTTTCTCAAGGAGCCTTTTTTCTAGATTTTCACGATACTTGATGTGTTCCAGGACCACCCACCTCATGTCATTGGGGGTGTGTTGTTTCTCTAAGAAGTGAGATGTCATTTTTGTAGTCGCTCGCTTGCACCTGATATTGCTTCGGTGTTCCACTATTCTAGTGCTTATTTTTCTGGTGGTCATCCCTACGTAGTGGAGGTTGCAGATGCATGTGATCAAATACACGACACCAGCTGTGTTGCAATTCGTGAAATTTCGTAGTTCCCAAGTCATTTTGTTGTTAAACTCCACTTTTTTAGTAGGTGAAGTTAAGTGACATACGCTGCAATTGCTGCAAGGATAGTGGACCTCTGGTAGTGAATGCAATAAGCGCTGTGGCCCTTCTGTCACAGTCGTGCCTTTGGGTCGTGTATGTACCAGATAGTTCCTTAGGTTCTTGCCTTTCCTGTGGCTGAACATAGGTCTTGGTATGTCCAGATTACCACTGTTCAAGGTCCGCCAATGTTTTTTAACTATCTTTGCAACCCTGTCAGATGCGATATTGAATGTAGTTATACAAATAGGTCTCTTGTCTTGTGCGGTCACTTCTTTTTGGTTTGGTTCCAGGAGTGCTTCTCTGTGATTGTTGGAAGCTCTTTTTCTTGCTCTTGATACTAGATCCTTTGGGTATTGTCTTGACATCAATTTTTTTGACAGATCTTTCGCCTGGATGTTGTAGTCTTCCCTGGATGTGATGTCATCACACATGTGCATGTATCTGTCACAATGCTATAGTGGCCCTAGCATGATGATGTTTACGCCATGGCAAGACAAGAAATCAAAATCAGCCCTGGCAAAAATTTTCAAACCTCCTCAAAATTGCAGGAGGTGACAACTACAATGGGGCCAAGGGTGGGCATACTTGGGTCCATTCTGCGTTTCTGAAAGCAGCCCTCTAGCCTGCAGCCCACGGAAAAAATATTAGAGTGATAGAATGCCCTGGTACACCTTTGCATGCGTCATGTATGTCTTGTAATGCTGCAGGTGTGTGTGTGTTTGTGTGAGTGTGTGTGTATATGTGTGCACGCGCGCATGTGTGTAGGGTGGTATACAGATAAAATTCACTGATTGGGGAGAGGCAGCAAAGCAGTGGCTAAGCTCGCAGGAGAGCAATGAGGGAGCACGAGTGAGGGACATGGGGGAGAAGTAGCACATGGGAGAGAAAGCAAGAAAATGCATGCATTTCCATTAGTGCTGAAAGACAAAGAAAAATATAGTACCCTGAAGCAGTGCCCTGAAAGGATACATGTCATCTACTCAAAAGAATGTTCAAGAAGCTACGCTCTATGAGTGATAAAACCATAGTAGGATGCAAGAAATACATCAAAAAAGAATCAAGCAAATTAGATTGGCGAGAAAGCCAACCAATGAATCACAATGGGCTGTCCCAAAACCCACTCTAAGTATTGGTATTATACACAATAGGTCATTGCCAACAGCCAGCTAAAAGATCTCAGTAGATCATTTTTAAAATTGTGGTGCCTTTGAGTCCATTGTGGCTTTGCAGTTATTTCAGTCTTCTACTAAATTGCTCTTCACCCCGACGAAAGGCACCAACACATTTACTTTAATCAGGATGCTTGCTTGGTTTCCCTAGTTTAAAGGAAGGTTGACTGAAAGTTATTTGTATCTCCAAATGTAATCTACCTACTAGTATCTTCTTGTGATCCTAAAATGTCCTGGATGTAAAATGTTTCTGCACAGGATTAACCTACCTTCTGACTCCCATGAGCAGTTCGTTGTATTCAGCTGTGCATTGAGAAGTTTTCACTGCTGTAGGAGACTTCATTTACTTTTAATCTGGACACTTTCACTTGAGCACTAACATTTTCGGAGCTTGCATTTGCATTTAAATGGCATATTGATTTAATAAACATCACTGTGTATTTATTGCGATAAAACATGCATTGTAGAACCAAAAACAAAGGCACCTGAGAGTTTACATTTTTCTTATAAATATACGTGCAAAAATACCAGGTGCAACTTTATATTTTAATGACCACAAAAATGTGGATGAATACCAAAAAAATGAGAAAAATAGAAATGCAGACGGAACTATTAAAAACATAATGCTATAAAAACCTGAAACCTGAGGTAAAATATATGTATTCTATGGGGAGTGATTTTTAGAGTGCCATAGAGCGAAAGAGTCACACCAGCAGCATAATAGTATGCACAACACATATAAAATCATCTAGTTGATAGCAGATAACCTAACAGGAAGAGATAATTAATCTAAAGAAAAATATTCTTTTTCAGGAAGAAAATGAACCTTTCGTTCATTCTTGGGAATAACACTGTATACAGTTCTGAACAAGTACCGAGAAGAGTTTGTGAAAGGATAATTGGGCCAGTGACCGTAAGACTCAACTGTCAGCTTCTTGTAAGCTGGCCCCTGTAGCACATGTGTTTCACACATGTTTGTCCTACGGGCAATACTTTGCTGATCTATATTACTGAGTGTAAAAGCTTGTGGTTATAGCAGGCTCAGCAGTACCGTTCCAAATGTTCGTAATATTTTCATGCGATGCTTTATTAGCATAAATAAAGCAAGAGATTGCCTTTCTGAATGCCTACAAACCAGATCTTAATTGAATGACTGTTACTTTTCAATAAAAATGTGCAAGATTTTTCCAGTTTGAGCCATAATGTATTTATTTTGCAGTTAATGTATGTGTTATACATACCATGCACCTTAGCAAGAATTCCCCATTGATAATGTATGTTTTTAATAGTTTATTTTAATGGTTTCTAATACTTGCTGTTTCAGTGGAATGTAATATGCTGTTAACATTTGCCGTGACAAATTTATACATGATCGTCATTATTTTTGCAGCCCTGTTGTGGATACAAGTGTATTTAAAATAATTTTCAATTACTTCCTCCCCCATGAAATATATTTATTCAGTAAAGACACACATGTTGATTGTTCCAATTAGAGTGCCAATGAGGTGTATATTTTGTCAGTTCAAGTATTGTTTTGTCTGTGTTTGTGTGTGTGTTTGCAGAAATAGTATTGTGTAGCAAAAACTGCAAATTGCATATATTAAATATCAATTCACAAATAGAGAATTCCACATAGGGAGTCACTAAACGCTTGTAGAAAGCATTCTTCATTACTTCCAAACAGTTAAAAAATGGGGAAAAGCCGTCACAAAATGCCATGAATTGAAAGCAAATGGTAAACAGGTACAAACCATAAAAAGACCCAAAAGGGAACACAAACCTTCACAATAGTGATAGAGCGACATGAAATTTGTAGGGGTGCATCATAATCACTGGTAGTTCGCACCCGCATATTCTCAGACATATATCCGTATATATTCAGTTGTATATTCATGCATGTTTAGTAAAGAGTGAATAGTTTGCTGATATTAAGTGAATCAGCAGTATAACTGTGTCATGATAATTATGCAATGTAATGTTTATTGAATTGTGTGAAAAATAATGCATAGACAAATCAGTTCGTGTGTAATTTAATTGCAATAGTTTAAACGTGCACCATATTAAAGTTGCACATGTAATTCATTTTCGCATATGAATTGTAATGAAAATGCTTATAGAGAAAAGTAAGATGTGTGTTTAAAAGTCATATGTAAAGGCCTGACTACATATATGCTTAGGAAAGGCCTGGTTTATTCTTATGTTAGCTTATTTTGTAGGCAGAGAAAAGTTTCTCTTGGTAAGGCTCTCTGGGCACAAACGGTAGATTTAGCACAGTAGAAGGTCTCTGTTGAACGTATCTTTTGTTGCAGGTGCAAGGACACATGTCTCGTTAGTAAAAGACTAACTCTTTGTTTTCTAAAGTTAGAGAGATGGGAGGCATGGTACAGGGAGTGCAATGGAATTTAGGGATGATACTTTCAGCGGAGAAGGTGCCTGGGACTCAAGGTCATCGCAACCGTCCAGGATGAAGTAACCGTTTCGATGGAAAAGTACAAGAAAGAAGACCTGGCCAAGGAGGCGTGACAAAGGCGTGTACAATTGTATTAGGGTTTTGTATTAGGGATAGTGCCCTGAGGGAGGAGGCCAGAGAAGAGGTAGGGGAGACCAGAGAGGAGGACAGAGAGTGTCCTGATGAAGGAGCATAAAAGAATCTGAGCTTAGGTACTAGGTGATTGCACTTCTGAGGAAGTCTTCACAGCTGACACCTTTTATTTACTCTTGCCTGGGAAAATCGTTATGTAGGGATGTCACTAAGAGTTAGTGTAGGGACAGCAATTGATGTAAAGCTTGCTTAGATAAATGAAGAGCAACGTAGAAATTGGAGCAATCATAGCTTGGTTGATCCTTCTGGAACTATCGATTCTCTTTATTCTGAGTCGGATGAGACTCCTGCGTAGATTATTATTTGTATTAGTGCCCATCTATTTCTTTAACCTCGTGTTGAGGTGTTTGCATGTCCAGTTGTTTTTGGCGATAATAAATTCATAAACTTGAATTCGGAGTCAGTGGTCCTTATAGACAAAATGGATGCTGTTATATAACCAGATGAGATTCTCTCCTTTACACTATTCAACAGGTAAAAAGATCCTGGCGACCAGAAGGTTCTTATAGATAATTAGATAAGAATCGGCGTTATCAGTTGGTAGCAGAGTAGGATGGTTACCTTTGATGGTAAGGGGAGATCTAGATCAAGATAGGAGATTAAGTTGCCCCATAGAGTCCGAGTGATGCTGATCCAGTGGACCATAGGAGAAGGATGTCGGAGGTCGTTGAAAACTGACGGAGAGTGACGGTGCGGCGGAAGTAGCAGTTCGTGGTAGAATGAGTATGAAAAGAGTGGTGTTCGGTAGATTGCAGTGTTTTATTGTCGTGTGATGTCTTGCGGAGTTGGAACGAGAGTTGTGTGATTGAGGACCGGACCGTGAGCGCGCGCGGGACCGGGAGATTTATTGTGGTGTAGAACACACCCAGAGTTGAGGGCGTTGACCAGAGGTTGTGGGGGTCACGAGACCTCATTGACAATCCCACTGAAGATAGGGAACACATGTGTGAGTGTGTGAATAACCAACGCAGGTCGTAGGTTATTGTGTGCAGAACATCGAGTGATTGAATCCTATCGAGTGTGTTAGAGGCGATTGTCCGGTCGTTTCGCGGACAGACGGTTGCCAGATTGAGGTCAACAAGCTCAAGAGGCTGATCGGTCATTGGTGGACTGACAGTCAGAGAGGTAATTGTTCGGTAGGACGGACATTACTTCAGAGTATGATTGGGACAGGTGCGAGAGAGAACGAGTGAATTAGGAAGGAGGGGAACTGCTGCGAGCGGAGGAAAAGTGACGTCAGACAAGTGCAGCGCTGCGATAGGCCGGTTGGTGTGAGCCGCGCTGGCATTGGTGGATTGAAATCAGGAAGTAAAAGCTGACATTTTGAGTGCAAATAAAAAGTTGATTCATCATGAAATGTTTTAAAGTTTTACGGGAACTTTGTAGAGGTGACAGACATGTCGTTACTCGGGAAGGAGAGGAAGCTCCTCCCGAGGATACGCCAGCACATTATATGGCTAAAAATGTAGGATTGCATACTATAATTTGGCTTGAGAATTGGCATAAAATGACTTTTGGAGAAGGAGAATTGACTTTCCCACGCTATGGTACTTTCAGGTTAGAGGTGTTGTACCAGCTAAAAAGTATAATGGCTTCTTTACGACCACTACCTAGACCGACACAGTTTGAGGCGCTACATGCGTGGATTAGAGTAGCGTATGAGAGGAAGAGAGACAGGAGCCAGGAAAGGGTGAAGAAATCGATCAGGGCATTTCAAGATGCAAGGTGGGATGCACTGGAGAAAAGGTGGAGAGTGGAAACGATTGAGGGAGATAAGTTATACCCACTGCTAATACAAAATGGAAAAATTACAAGAGTCGATGAGGACGACAGTGATACAGACGACAGCCTGTTAGATAGGTTGCTGGCAGAGAGGCCACCTCCATTTAATCCAGATTCAGAAGAGGGAAAGCCGACTCCAGCGGTAGAAATTGATGAGAGACAGAATCAGACTAGCATGAGAGTAGTGGGAAGGATTTCCACAGGAACGGAAGGGGCGACGACGTCTATGATAACACAGCCTCCTGTTGGGAACACCAGGATACCGGACTCCTTGACAGTACCGGTTACCATTGGCCCTATAGTACCGGTATATGACCCAGACCGAGTGAGAGAAGGAAGCTCCGTACAGATGGGAAGGGAAGAAGTAACCAGTGAGAGTGGGAATGGGTTCGGAGTACGAGTGGTTCATTTCCCAAGACCATTGGAGACAAGTACGCCGTTACCGGCTACTGCAGACTCTTCCTTAAGACAGGAGGATGAGAGACCAGTCAGACCGAGGTCTTTGCACGAATCCAAGTCAGCTTTGAGGATGTGGACACCAACGGTGAGAAACCAAAGTGATAGGATGCCAGGAGATAGGGAACAAAACATCTCGGAAGACAGACCAAGTTCCAGGAATACGATGGAAGGGAATAGGTCACAAGGACAGAATAGTGACTGTGATGAGCGGGACGGCTCAACTTGTCGAGAAGTACTGAGGAGTGCAGTACAGGCAAGGTTGCTAGACGTAGTAAGGTTGAAAGCAGAGGTAGACGAGATGATTAGCGGGAGTCTACCTTTGGAAAGAATAGAAATTTATGGATCAGATGAGCTGCTGTTCATAGCAAAGGATGTGACTCGAAAAGCTAGAATAGCACATGAAAATTTAACGGCGTTGGCCAAAAGATATGAGGTAGACCTGAATAAAACTAAAACGTTGCAAGGACTGCATAGATTGCAATACAGTGATCAGGAGCTGGAGGAGAAAAGAATCACAGGATTAAGGACACACACCAGAGATCTGATTGTAGGGATGCGGATATGGATTATGTTGGACAAATGGGAAGAAAGGTGGTCCAAGAAGAAAATAGCAAAGAAAGCTGAGGGGGAAACGCCGCCTCCAGGAGGGGGCGACGGGTGTCGGAAATTTTCCTTTACGGGAAGTACAGAATGGAGGGTATGTGCATGTGCCGTGGAATAGAGGTGACTTGGCTGCATTTACAAATGATTTTCCTCGGCTGAGGGAGAAACCAGTAGAGTGGTACAAGCAGGTTGAGCGGTTTGTTAAAATTTCAAAAGTATTGTGGATTGATTTGAAGACCTTGTTTGACATAGTGGTGCCGGGAGATTTGTGGACAGCTTGTAAAGTCGCTGTCGAGTGGCCGACTTCGGAACCTGAAAGGGAGGCGGTTACAAATGGCCCATCACCCCTTGTAATGAAAAAATGTGAGCAGGTGATTACATGGCTAAAACTGAAGATTTCACCTCAAGATATAGATTGGGTTAAGATAGATCGAACTGTACAGGAACCCAAAGAAACGGTGCATGAATATTACGAAAGACTTCTGCAAGCTTTCAAACAGTATAGTGGATTAGATACGTTAGACCCCAAGGATATGGGACAGTTTGTCTCAAAGTTTGTACTGGGTCTGAGATCAGAAGTCAGCCTCATGATACAGCACCATCTGATCTGCTGGCAGAATAAGCCGGTAGATGAAATTTTGAGGTATGCAAGGTACTGTAGTGATGAGGTGGAATCGAAACATCGGAAGCTAAAAGACAAATTGATGCTCGTCCAGATGCAGACAGAACAGGGTCAGTCTAATGGAGGGACCTTAGGAAGAAAGCAAGGAAATTTCCAGGGGAACCAGAATGGGCAAGGACAGGGAAAGGGAAAACCAATAGACCCCAAGATGGGAGTGGACGTGGCCACACTGAAGAAGACCACTGCGTGTCATCTTTGTCGTCAGGTCGGACATTGGAAACGCGAGTGTCCCTTGAACCCAGCTAATCAGTTGCAGGAAGAGGAAGAGGGGTTCAGGCACCCGCGCCGGAGGTAGTTAACACCGTGACGAGGCCTAGGGTGATGAAAGGGGGATATACAGCCCTCAAGCACAGGTTCCCCAGGCTCCAAGGATTTCACAAGGAATACGAACGTACCAACAGATGCCCCTGTTCGAAGACTATGACGAGAGTAGCTCAGACCCTTTATCCTGACGGTGCCTGAGGGGGAGGAAGACTGCACGCTTGGAGCGGTCTTGGAGGTAGACCAGAGGGGACCTTTTGTGGAGGCAGATATTGAGGGTCATCCTGCCACACTTTTGGTTGATACTGGTGCTACCCGGTCTACTGTAAGATCAGCAGTGGTCCCTAACCTACCCCTCTCGGGACAATCAATCCAGGTTGTCGGAGTAGCGAATAAAAGAATAAGCAGCCCGTTGACAGAACCGATCTTAGTAAAGATAGGTTCCTTCCAAACTAGACATCAGTTTGTAGTGTGTGATACGAGTCCAGTTTGCCTTTTGGGAAGAGATCTGTTGTGCAAGTTGAACTGCACGATTTATTGTACACCTCAGGGGTGGAGGTTCAGACGAGGGATGACGATGCTGACTTTAAGGTTACAAATCAGCATCTATGTATAGATCTGTACCCAATGGTGACTGTGGAAGAACTCCCACCTGATTTGAGAGACGCAGTGTCATCTGTGGTGTGGGATTTCGCAGGCGATGAAGTAGGTCTAATAAGAGGGGTTGAACCGGTGCGGATTGAGTTGAAGCAGAATGTTGATTTCCCCAGGACACCTCAATACAACCTGTCGCCAGAAACGATTGCAGGGATAAAACCTGTGATCGAGACTTTCATTGAGAAAGGCATTCTGAAAGAGATCAGAGGTAGCCCCTGTAATTCACCTATTATGGGACTACAGAAACCGAGCGGGAAATACAGGATCGTGCAAGACCTGCGAAAGGTCAACACGATAGTTGTCCCTTGTTGTCCAGTGGTACCGAATCCTTCAGTAATACTGTTCCAGATCCCATGCGAAGCCGAGTGGTTTACTGTCATCGACTTGTGTCAAGCCTTCTTTTCGATACCGCTCCATGAGGAAAGCCAATTTCTTTTTGCATTCAGGCTGGAAAATCGTGTGTTAACATGGTGTCGTATCCCTCAAGGGTATACAGAAAGTCCATCGATCTTTAACCAGATCCTGAAAAAGAATCTTGAGAGTCTTGTGTTGCCGCAGAACTCAGTCCTCGTGCAATACATAGACGATTTACTCATTGCCTCAGAAACAGAAGATGCTTGCAGAATTGACACTGTAGCCCTGTTGAACCACTTAGCAGAGAATGGACATAAGGTGTCCCCAAACAAGCTGTAGTACTGTTTGAATGAGGTACAGTACTTGGGACACAGATTGGAAAAAGGCAAGAGGAAGGTGTCACCAGACCGAATTGAGGCAATAATGAGTATGGCAGTACCCACCACACAGAGAGAAGTTAGGATGTTTCTGGGAATGGTCGGCTACTGTCGACAGTGGATTCCTAGTTTCTCCTTGAGAGCAAAGCCTTTGCAGAGGCTTACGCACAAGGATGTGAGTGATCCGGTACCATGGGACGAGGAGTGCTTGATGTCATTCCTGAAACTGAGAGAGGAATTGTGCAGTGCTCCGGCACTGGGGATGCCTGATTACAACAAGGCCTTTTCATTGTTCTGTTATGAGAGGGAAGGATGTGCATTAGCAGTCTTAGCTCAGAACCATGGAGGTGTCCGTAGACCAGTTGCCTATTTCTCAGCTACTCTAGATCCAGTAGCTTCTGCGTTGCCCGGATGTCTAAGATCCGTTGCTGCAACAGGTGTCAGCATTGAAAGATGTGAAAGCATTGTAATGGGACATCCACTGACTGTATATGTGCCACACTCGGTTGAGTTATTAATGACCAGAACCAAGATTCAGCACATAACGAACAATAGGTTAACGAGGTACGAGCAAGTCATACTTGCCGCAGAGAATGTGACTCTGAGAAGGTGCTCTGTCTTGAACCCTGCGACATTGATGCCTACACCGAACGCAGATGATGAATATTGTGCGGACCATGATTGTCTCGATGTGACCGAACTTTGCACCAAACCGAGACCTGACATTGTCGATGAACCGCTGGCTGACCCAGATGAAATTTTCTTTGTCGATGGTTCATGCTTAAGGGACAGTGTTGGGCAATTGAGAGCAGCGTTTGCTGTGTGTACCATTTCGGGAGTGGTTGAGGCTGCTTGCCTAGAAGGAGTACGCTCCGCGCAGGTAGCTGAGATCATTGCCTTGACTCGTGCCTGTTTGGCCGCTGATCAAATTCGAATCACGATTTACACCGACAGCCAATATGGGTTTGGTGTGGTGCATGACTTCGGGCAGTTATGGTCTCAGAGGGGATTTTTGACATCATCTGGCTCACCCATTAGGAATGGAGAATATGTAAGACAACTGTTGGATGCATTACAGCATCCGAAGGAAATTGCTGTTGTTAAATGTTCCGCTCATGGGAAAGGGGAAGACTTTGTGTCATTGTGCAACAATTACGCAGACGAGGTTGCCCGGTTCTGTGCAGAACAAGGATGCATATTCACAGATAGATACGCAGGGGAGAGCCAAGAAAGAACCGAGCTCAACATAATGTTGGCCATGGCAGACACTTGGGAAGAGCTCAAGCGATTGCAGGATGAAGTCTCAGACCAGGAGAGAGAAGGATGGATCAAAGCAGGTTGTGAAAGAGGAGACGTGGATGTGTGGGTCTCCAGTGATGGGAGAGCCGTATTACCAGAAGAGTTGTTAAGTCCGATGGCAAGGCTGATACATGGACAGGCACACCTTGGTAGAGATGCAATGATGAGGGTGTTTAGACAGACGTGGTATAACCCACGATTTCGGGCAATGGCTGAAACAGTGTGTCAGAGGTGTGTTACGTCTCAGCAGATGAATGCTGGAAAGAAAACTGTAGTTACATTGAGTCACATTGGGAGGTCAGGTGGGCCTTTCAACAGGATACAGTTAGACTTCGTGGAAATGCCTAAGTGTAATGGGTTGAGGTACATTTTAGTGCTGGTATGTGTATTCTCACGGTGGGTGGAGGCTTACCCAACACGCAGGTGTGACACTCTCACAGTGGCTAAGTTATTGTTGAGGGAGCTCATCCCTAGGTTCGGGATCCCAACCTCTTTGGAATCTGATAGAGGAAGGCACTTCCACAGTGAAATCATGAAGTTACTTTGTGCTGCATTGAATATTGACGGATCACTGACATAATATCGACTACAAAAATATCGAATATACAAAATATCGGCGTCTAAATATCGACTACAATAATATCTACTACCTATACTTATTTATAAAATTACTAAAATATCGAGTACACAATATCGTAAATAAAAAATATCGTTCACCACAATATCGAAATGCTAAATATCGTTACATTAAATATCGTTTAAATTTTTATAACATACAACATTACAAAAATATCGAATACCAAAATATAGACATCAATAATATCAACTTTTTAGAAATATCGACTATATAAAAACTGCTCAATTAAATATATCTTTAGCACCAAATATAAATTCACATTATAAAACAATATAAAATACTTAAACAACATAATAAAATAATTTGCAAACACATCAATATATAAAAAAATATATTTTGGCTAAACAAACATATTACAATAATTAAATATAAACTTTAAATATATAATACTTACATTATTTCACATTAAAAACAACATTTAAATTATTTACAAAAAGTAAAAAGATAAAATATTTATTGTCTACTAACAGTTCCTTAATTAGAGTTTCCCTTATATGGAAAGAAAGTGCCAAAACAATAAAAACAATTAACTTCAACGAATAAAACGCTTACATTTCTAAATACACCAATAACATTAAGCAACCAATTAAATAAACACTATATAAACATCAAACACATACATCTCTTTTACACTTAAAAACTACAACAAAGAAGAAGGTGAAACTGTGCCCAACTGTTTCCTGAAAGAAAACTTTCATTACTAAAAAGAAATTTAAAACTGCACTAAGTAAGTAAAACTGTTTTTAAAATATTACTAAACTACTAACCTGCACCAAAAATTATTTCTAAAACTTAATTAACTATTCTTTCATTCCTTACTTTTATATCACCTCTACAGATATTCTACAAAGCCAGAAAATTATTTCAAAAATACTCACCAATAAAAAAACAATAAATGTAAGTATATTCTATTTTTGCCAAACAGACCTAAAAATATTTTCAAAACGTTATTCACTAATATATATTTTCTTTTTCATCTATCTCCTCTACAGCCAACAGCAAAAGCCTCCAAAATAATTCTACAACTACACAAAATAAATACAACTAAAAAGTAAGTATATCATTTTCCATTATTAAACAACGTTAAATACCCACTAAAATAACCCTTTACCCCTAAAATGCCTATCATCTACAAACAATATAATAAAATTATTTATATGTTTTTTCCTCTTCTCAACAGAAATTACATCAAGTAAATAGAAAAGAAAGCTTGAAATTATTTCCTAACCAATTTCATTTACATCAAACTAAACATTGTAAGTATATTCACTGAAATGTAACAGTATTTAATAAACATGTTGTATTTATTATATTAAAATATTTTCTTTTTGAATTTTCCCTAGCATAAAACAAAACAACATGACTGAAGGTGCAGAATTTGTAATGTCACAAAAAAATAAAATGCTATTATGTTATATGGGGTATGTGTATACACAGGAGAAACAAATTGGCCTTAAAGTATTTTGGAAGTGTAGCAAATACTACTCTAACAAATGCTATGGAAGAGCTACTACTCAGGAAACCACTGTTATTTCTGTAAAAGAACATAATCACCCCCAAACATAACAGAGATTGAGGTTAGAGATGCTCTTGAAAGTATAAAAGAAGCAAGCACTAGTACTGACAAAGCAACTACCCAAATACTAAAAGAGCAACTATTAAAATTACCTCAACATGCATCAGGACAATTACCGTCCATAGCTTCTTTAAAAAGAACAATTGCCAGACAAAAAAAAGCTACCACAACTACTATACCTGCCCCTAAAACATTTGCAGAAGTAGTTATTCCACCAGAATTAAGCATTACTCACAGTAAAGAACCATTTATTTTTTTGATAACAAATGCCCAGAAAAAAGAATAATTATGTTTGCTACTGCAAACAATTTACTTAAATTACAGAAATGTGACACCTGGATGATGGATGGAACTTTCAAAGTCTGTCCAAAACCATTTTACCAGCTGTACACAATACATGGATTATACCAACACTCAAATATTCCATTCATCTACGCACTATTACCAAATAAACAGCAAACTACCTACATTGATATACTAACTAAAATAAAAGAAGAAAGCAATAATTATTTTCCTTCAAAAATAATTATTGACTTTGAAATAGCCATGATAAATGCTATACTAAAAAATTATCCACACACAGCAATTCAGGGTTGCTATTATCATTTTAATCAGAGTCTCTGGAGACATCTACAAAAATCAACCCTAAGTGTACAATATGCTACAGACAGTACTTTTGCCTACCAAATAAAAAAGCTAATAGCACTAGCATATGTACCTGTAACAGATGTAGCAGAACACTACAATATTCTAATAGAAAGCCCCTATTACAAAAGAAACGAAGACAAAATAAGCCCACTACTAGACTACTTTGAGGACACCTGGGTGGGAAGATTGCATAGATCAGGGCATAGAAGGCAACCTAAATTCCACATTCCTTGGTGGAACGTGTACCTAAGTACCTTAAACAAAGAATCAAAAACAAATAATAGTGTTGAAGGATGGCATAATGCCTTCCAAGCAACAACAAGCAGAGGTAAACCTACCCTACAAAAACTTCTAGAATCTATACAAAAAGAACAAAGCTATCAAGAATTACGGATGGAACAATCTGTGACTCAAATATGTCCCAAATTAACTAAACAAACTAAAAAAATGTTTCAGCTACTGCAAAGTCAGGTTACCCTATACCCATCTACAAGAGGCCTAGATTACCTATCCCTAATAGCCAAAAGCATTTTATAAACAAAAGTTCCACAGGTATTATACTTTTTTTCGTTCATAAAACAGAAACTTTACACACATATATTAATATTATATTTTCACAAATATTACTTATTTGTCATATATATTTTCTTAAATTAAAAATATATATTTACAAATAAATAATAATTATCAAAATATACTATAAAACACAATTAATTTTCAAAACATTTCCCACCCAATTTATTAAAATAAAATACACTTACGGTTTATGTAGCTGTAGAAAATGTATTCCAAAAAGAAATAATGCTTCCATCTATGTGTTAATGCATGTTAAAGTTTAAAAAAGCCCCCAAAAAATGCAAAAATACAACACGTCCCATACAAATCCATCGTTCCGAAATCCAAATTACGTAAACCCTCAAAAACCCGAAAAAGATACAAAAATATAAAAAACGCTCCAGGAAATACCGAAAACTAAAAGAAACTGTGATAATAATATTAGTTTAACAAACTAATACACAGTTCTTTTATTAAAAAAAACGCGTCTCTGTCTCCAACGTAAACTCGATTAAAATGAATCTGCAAAAAAGATTAAAAGCATACCCACCCACACAAATACACCAAAATACATTGATTAAATACAATAAAATGAATTTATAGCAACAAAACAACACATATTTACTCATATTAATGTCCGTCTACACTACACCGCAAACATTAACTCACGTCATCTCACTAAAATATAACTAACAACTACAGCACACCAAAAACGTAATAACCTAACTATAAATACAATATATAGGTCCTAACTACACTAAAACATAAGTATTAACTTAGAAAAATAAGTAAAATTTCCCTTACCTTGCTCGACGCGACGCAGCTTCCGACCGCGAGCTTCTCCGACCCTCAATGACCCAAAATAACAGTACGCGGTTACAAAATAGTCCCTGTAAACTTAAAATGGCTGCCTAAATAAAGTTTAAAAAAGGAATAATGTTAAAAAAAATCATTATAGCAAAGTATAAATTTCACATATATTTTTCTTATCTTGTACACAATTTTCTGTATATTTAAAAATTACTATATAATGTATTATACTTTGTAAACTTATAATAATAATTAATATAAAAATATATTTATTATTATTATATTTGTATATGTTTTTTTATAATGATAAAAATTATAAAAAATACATATTAATTATGTAAAATTGTTAAATAAAACTTACCTGTTTAAAAAAAAAATTCATTAATTACAACAATGTGATAATTAATATTATTAATATTTTATATACTAATAATATTAATTAAAAATATATTTACATGTAATAAAGTGCTAATTATTTGTAAATGATAAACAATATTTACTACAACATTATAATGTTACAATATTAATTAATAAATAAACATACAATGCTTTACTTTCTGTATATATATACCAAAAATGGTTATATAATTTGTATACATATATTACAATGTTACAAATGTTGTAAAATAATGACATAACATTTTTTTCCCTTAAAAAATTGTATTAACGAATAAATGTATGTAAGATAATTTATGTTCCTTCAATAAAAATTGACAAATTTTATGTATATTTAATAATGTGTATTGCATTGTATAAATAATTAAAAAAATTGTTTCTCTTTCTATCTACTTATACAAAAATAAAAAAAATTGAAAATAAAAAATGTCTCATTTATTTTTATATGTATATCTTATTATTAAATATTTTACTTAAATATATTAATTTGATAAATGTACCTTTTTAATTAACATTTATTTTTTTACTAGAAAATTATAAACTATACATCACTTACACAAGACAAATTCATTTTCACTACACATAATAAAATACATTTATATTCCTTCACATATAAAAACACATACAGTAAGTTTCCTACAACTCTTTATATAAAATAAATAAATACACATCAAATAACATATTTGTTATATAAATATTTAATATTAATTATAAATAATTATAAAAATATATTTCTACATAAACAAACCACCAACTATTCCCAATACATTTAAATAATATTCATTAAATGTGGTAAACTTAAACAATATATAATTTACTCTTCCCACTACACTTAAAATTTAGTAATAAAACATACAAAACATTAACCATATATAATTTACTATTCCCAATACAGTATACATTAAATAATAAATACTACTTTACATTGAACAAATTAAAATTACTATTCCCACTGCACTAATTAGTAATTCAAAGAAGTTGCTGGACACTAAACATATAACAATTACTATTCCCACTGCAGTAACTATTAATTCAGGGAAGATGCTGGACACTAAACATATAAAATTACTATTCCCACTTCAATAAAAATTAAATCAGGGAAGGTGCTGGACACTAAACATATAAAATTACTATTCCCACTACAATAAAAATTTAAGTCAGGGAAGGTGCTGGACATTAAACATATATAAATTACTATTCCCACTTCAGTCAGTATTAACTCAGGGAAGGTGCTGGACATTAAACATATATAAATTACTATTCCCACTGCAGTGAGTATTAAGTCAGGGAAGATACTGGACACTAAACATATAAAATTACTATTCCCACTACAGTAAAAATTAAGTCAGGGAAGGTGCTGGACATTAAAGATATATAAATTACTATTCCCAGTCCAGTAAGTATTAACTCAAGGAAGGTGCTGGACAGTAAACATATATAAATTACTATTCCCACTCCAGTAAATATTAACTCAGGGAAGGTGCTGGACACTAAACATATAAAATTACTATTCCCACTTCAGTCAAAATTAAGTCAGGGAAGGTGCTGGACATTAAACATATATAAATTACTATTCCCACTCCAGTAAGTATTAACTCAAGGAAGGTGCTGGACATTAAACATATATAAATTACTATTCCCACTCCAGTAAGTATTAACTCAAGGAAGGTGCTGGACAGTAAACATATATAAATTACTATTCCCACTCCAGTAAATATTAACTCAGGGAAGGTGCTGGACACTAAACATATAAAATTACTATTCCCACTTCAGTCAAAATTAAGTCAGGGAAGGTGCTGGACATTAAACATATATAAATTACTATTCCCACTCCAGTAAGTATTAACTCAAGGAAGGTGCTGGACATTAAACATATATAAATTACTATTCCCACTCCAGTAAATATTAACTGAGGGAAGTTGCTGGACACTAAACATATAAAATTACTATTCCCACTTCAGTAAAAATTAAGTCAGGGAAGGTGCTGGACATTAAACATATATAAATTACTATTCCCAGTCCAGTAAGTATTAACTAAAGGAAGGTGCTGGACAGTAAACATATATAAATTACTATTCCCACTGCAGTAAATATTAACTCAGGGAAGGTGCTGGACACTAAACATATAAAATTACTATTCCCACTTCAGTCAAAATTAAGTCAGGGAAGGTGCTGGACATTAAACATATATAAATTACTATTCCCACTCCAGTAAGTATTTACTCAAGGAAGGTGCTGGACATTAAACATATATAAATTACTATTCCCACTCCAGTAAATATTAACTCAGGGAAGGTGCTGGACACTAAACATATAAAATTAATATTCCCACTCCAGTCAAAATTAAGTCAGGAAATATGCTGGACACTAAACATATAAAATTACTATTCCCACTTCAGTCAAAATTAAGTCAGGGAAGGTGCTGGACATTAAACATATCTAAATTAGTATTCCCACTGCAGTTAGTATTAACTCAAGTAAGGTGCTGGACATTAAACATATAAAATTACTATTCCCACTTCAGTCAAAATTAAGTCAGGGAAGGTGCTGGACATTAAACATATATAAATTAGTATTCCCACTGCAGTTAATATTAACTCAAGTAAGGTGCTGGACATTAGACATATATAAATTACTATTCCCACTGCAGTAAATATTAACTCAGGGAAGGTGCTGGACATTAAACACATAAAAATTACTATTCCCACTACAGTAATTATGAAGTCAAGAACACGCTGGACACTAAATATATATGTTTTACAATATTAACAACTTTACCATTTTCCCCTAATAACCCAACATCCCAGTACTAAAAAAAACTTAGGGGCCGATTACGATGGCGGGCGGTGTTAGTACCACGGTGCCGGCGGTGCGGAAAAATGCCTTTTACCGCCCGCCAGCAGCGGTCCTCACGGCCGCCATATTATGAAGGGCAAATATGCCCCATTTCCCGACCTCCGCGGTGCAACGCCGACCGCCATGAAATTGCGCCCGCCACCGCACCGGTGGGAGCCAATGGAGACTCACCGCCGTGCAGAATGACGTCCCGTCCGCTCAACAAATTACGATGCGCCAAACAACCCGTCGAACCGCAGGGGAGAAACCGCCCTTCCAGACACGGCGGAATCTCGACAGCGGAGCGTGAAACGAGACTTCCGGAGCCCTCCACCCGGAGCCGAACGCCATGGATCCAGCACTACACGTCCTCCCGGTGCTGTACGTGATACATCACCAGGCCAACATCGCCCGCCGCGGACGCCGCCGCAGGTACGTAAACAAAACACAATACAACACAAAACAGAACACAAATTCCACGGGCTGAAACAGGGCACCTGGCCACACCAGACACACTGGTGTGGACAGGAACACATCCATCAGTGTACCCACACATGTCTCAGCTGGCACCAATTCACACCCCACATCAAGCCCACCAAAGTACCGCGAACATAATGTAATGTGTTGCTGACGACACCGCAGCGGTGAGCATGCGGGAAATCCATTGCACAAAGCAGAATGCATGTACAGCAACGGACAGGCCAGAAAGACCACAGGCCACCACCACCACCCACCACCCACAGCTCCGCCGCACACAGCAAGAAACATGCCAATCCCCCCCTGTGCACCCCCATGTCCAACACCAAGCGAGCTAAATCCACACCCAGCAGCACACAACTAACACCTAGGGAGACAGACACAGCAGCATTTGGTGTAGATCAACACACAGCACAGAGGCACAGGCCCAGGGCAACACACACACACACCACACCACCACATACATGGCAAGAAAGCAGAATACAAGCACAAAATGAACATACACACAAGGAACATACAGACTACTGGACACACACCCTGCCAACTCACACAGACATACCCCACACCGACACACAGCCACATACACAGACTACATGCCACCAGCAATGGAGCACAACATAGAGGAAAGCAAAAATGATGTGCACACAAATGGGAGGGCAAGGAGACAACCAACAACCAGGTGAACAGACACATGCAGGACAAGGAACCCAGAACAACATCCACACCCCATCCAAGCACATGGCTGGCACAGTGAGTGAAGTCAAACAACAGTCACCTCAGTGCAACAACTCAGGGAGACAGCAAGGTAACCCATGTATAGGGACAGGGATGAAAGGAAGGACCTCAAGTCAAACAGTGAACAGCAAGTACACATGAGTATCACACAGGGCACATTGGCACACTCAATGACTGCCAAACACAAGTAGGAGTCCCCAAACATACCCCCTCATATCTGCAGCACACAATCCCAATGCCAGACACACAGAAGGGCCTACATAATGTCCAGACAAGATACAGACAAACAATCAAACCCCCTGGGGGCATCCACAAACATCACACACACACAGGGATTTCAGTACCAACGTCTGCACCAAAACAAAAATGGCAAACACAATTCAAAACAGAAACACATACAGAACCACAAAAATAACACACAGCACCTGTGCAGCCAAACTAGGGGAAGGCAATGGGAGCACACACACAACAGGAGTGCACCACCTCATCAGTCAGGAAAAATGCATGGGCTACATACCACAACACAGACAAGAAGTGCACCATCACAGAACAACACAGACACATCAAACACACAACAGATGCACAACACCACAAAACACATAGCAAACACAGCAGTACATCAGGGGATGTACACTAGGACAGCACAAGGCAACATACACCCACAGCACTGAATGCACAACAAGCAGTGTGTGCACACAAACACACAACAGTCCCACACAGCCATGAGTCACACGCCAGTAACACACACATCAACACACACGACAAAGCCACAACCAACACACCGTACAACCCTTGACCACCCAAATGCACACCATGTAAGTAACCGTTGTGACTAGGATGACTGCCCATCACAACATGACTACACATCTACACTGCTAGGCATACATGAAAGCAAGAAAGCACATACATGTTGAGCCTGGTCAGCCTGCCTGCAATCCCGTGTATATGACCCCTCTATGTGTTTGCAGTGCCCACATACCAGGATGCAGTAAAACATAGCCAACAGCAACAAGGAAGGAACATGAGTCTGGTATGTCACAGAAAACAACATCAATGAGCCCACAAGTATCCGAGTCATGAAGAACTGAAGTCCCCGTCACCCCTGTAAAATAAATGATAAGTCAAACAAGCCAGTGGCACAGTTGAAGTGGCACACAGAGCATGTGGCACAGTAAATGTGAGACATACAGGAAAAGCCTTATTCAGTAAGGACAATGACACAACTGACAACATGAGCAACTGTTTTTATTCACAAATAGCACTGATAGGAAACAATATCAGACAGGACCAAGGCACAAGATGCAGAGCCTGAACATGAGAAGCTGCACAGGCAGGGGGCAAACTGCAAGGCCAGTGGCCAGTCCAAGGTGCAGACAGAGACAATGAGAAGCTGCACAGGCAGGGGGCAAACTGCAAGGCCAGTGGCCAGTCCAAGGTGCTGACAGAGTCAATGAGAAGCTGCACAGGCAGGGGGCAAACTGCAAGGCCAGTGGCCAGTCCAAGGTGCTGACAGAGTCAAGGAGAAGCTGCACAGGCAGGGGGCAAACTGCAAGGCCAGTGGCCAGTCCAAGGTGCTGACAGAGTCAATGAGAAGCTGCACAGGCAGGGGGCAAACTGCAAGGCCAGTGGCCAGTCCAAGGTGCAGACAGAGACAATGAGAAGCTGCACAGGGAATGTGTGTCACCAAACTCCGCCATGGTCAGCAACACAGTCTGGTGTGACACGATGGGCAGCACAGGTACCGGTGTGGGAGAGACAGGTCTGTGACATTGATCAACATTCAGAGCTGGCTGTCAGTCTGACTGGGAGCTGACTGTGTGTCGGGCACAGTTGGACCACTTGACTGGGGAGTGAGACGCCCAGCTGAGGAAGAGCTATCAGTGGCCTTGGACGCTGGAGGGCTGCTTGGACCAGGTGGTGTAGTGGCACGTGGAGGTGGACTCAGGCCGACGTGGGACACAGTGTGGGAGGGAGACAGTGGAGGGGTGCCTTTCCACTTCTTGGGGATTCTAAATGGCTTGCCTGTCTTCGTATCAATGGGAAGTGGTGTGGACACAAACGGCACACTCAGCACCAAGGCTGCCGCAGGTGCACACGCTGGACCTCCCTTTGGGGATGTGCTGGATCCAGAAGGACGCTTAGCCTGGCATTGCCTCTGCCCCTCCATCCCCTCTTTACCCTGTGTGCCCCCTACAGTGCCCTCCTGTCCCTGCTTCACTGGACTTGGAATGGGAGTAGAGGTAGTTGGTGAAACAGCCTTGGATACCTTACTATGTGTAGCCTTGCCAGGCCCCACCTTCACAGTGGGCATGGAGAGTGTCTGCATGCCTTTGCGAGACGTTTTTGGGACCACAGAGTCTGTGGCCGGGGATTGCTCTGAGGCTTGTGACCCTGAGTACTTCCTCCTTGAATCATGTGCCTTTGCAACGCCTGACGGGCTCTTCCCTTTGCGCTCTGGGGTTGTTTTTCTCTTTGTAGGGGAAGGTGTCTGTGACCTTGACCGCTTGGGCTGCTGCTGCTGTGTGCTACGTGTGCAGTATCGTGAGGTTGAGGTGTGTGAAGCGTGGTCACCGTCGTCAGACGTCGCCACTGGCATGGGGGTGGACAAAGGGACTGGAATTGGACTACGAGATTGAGCCAGTTGAAGAGCAGCCGCCATTGTGGAGGACATTGTCTGGACAGTGCGGTGCAGCCCACCGACGTCTGAATGGATGCCCTCCATGAAAGCTAACACCTGTGCCAATTTGCGGTCGTGGTCTGACAATGCATTGAGGAGCCCTGTCTGCCCCACACACAGCTGGCGCATAAGGTCCACACACTCTGCACTGATGGCAGCAGGGGGCACAGGGGCAGGGGCAGCGGTGCCTGGAATGAAGGACACCCTTCCCCTCTTTGTGGTGCGAACACGGGCAGCAACAGAGGAAGTGGCTGGGAGGGTGGGCACTGCACGCTGTGTGCTGGAAGATGTAGCAGACTCTCCGTTCCCTGTGTCCTCCAAGATGTCTGCGCCACCGCCGTCATCAGATGATGTTGAACTTTGCGTCTCGGGCTGTGATTCCTCCAGCATACTCCTATCCCCCTCCGAGGCGCTGGTCACATCTGTGTCACTGGGATCCTGTGCAGCTGTTGTGCTTGTTTCACCACCACTGGTGTCCGTCCCCTGTCCCTCCGTGCCCACGGGAGATGCTGCATAACAGAGAGACATGTAGGGTCAGCAAAGTGACAGCAACAGGACAAACATATTCAAGCAAAGCAACACTGAGGATGACAAAGTCTACATGTTGCAGGCCACCCCGTGCAATCTCACCATGCAGACACACATCACTACCTCAAACAGTGCGTACAAACATCTAAACACGGCACAGCTGAGCCATGTGATGGGCAGACAGCACAACATCATGCATGTTGGGGCGTACAAACACTAACACCAATGGACCAGGCCTGCAGCACACCACCCACAATGCCATTGAAATTCCCAGGATTGGAAAAACATCAGTAAGTGCATGTATGTAATATCCGTGACTGCCACACCCAGCACAGGGGCCACTTACAACCCACTGCATCACAGTAACCACATCACGTACACCAGCGCAGGTACAGGCATGGTACACATGCAGCCACTCACAGACAAAATCAACCTTCACAGAATACTCACCCCTAGCTTGCTGTTGATGCTCCTTCAAACGTGTGTCCAGCTCAGGCTGTGTCACAGCCAAGATGCGGCACATCAGTGGTGTCAAGCTGCGTCGTGACAACCTGCCACTGCGAGGGAGTATCCCCAGTGTCATCTCGGCAACGTTCTTTGCCAGTCGTGATATGTCGTCCCACCTCTTGTGGCAGTGGGTGCGCCGGCGGTTCGACACTCCCAGAGCCCGCACCTTGCTTGCAATGGACCTCCACACGGCCTTACGCTGGTGTACCTTGAGCTGCAGGTGTGGGAGACAAGAGGGGGAAAACATCAGTGACACACTCTCATGGTAAAACCTCTCTCTCTGAACAGTGGCATGACACGGACTCATCTCCACACGGCAGATATGGGTCATTGATGTACACTCATGCCAACCACACACGTATCACACTCTGTACAGTCAGTGATGTGTCCTTGTCACATTGGGCGTGGACAGTCCATGCCAGGTAGAATCACACAGAGATGGACAACGAGGACCCACACAAACAGTCACATGAACAATAACTGTCCAGAAACATGCATCACCAGATAGCTGTCACACCATATGGATGTGTACACAACACATGTCCATCCACCCTTCATGTCCATGCATTGAATGTGTGGGTTGCATACACCCCCTTAACAACTAGGAAACAGCATGTCAGCCAGTGCATTACACAACCCCACACTCTCAGGCACATACACCATCTGATCGACTACATGTGTGCCCCCCTTGCACTCACACCCCCACTGTTGGAGACTTACCACAACATTTGGGCCACCATATAGCCGTGGGTACTGTGTCAGCACCTCGTCCACCAGGACATCCAGCTCCTCGCTTGTAAATGGACTGGCACGGATCTTCTCCATCCTAGCCATCACTGTGGACATGAGACGTCAGCGGCGGCAGTGGGCGGTGAGGGGTCCCAGGCAGCAGTCCCTGGAGGCAGCAGCAGGTGAGGGGTCTCAGGCAGCAGTCCCTGGAGGCAGCAGCAGGTGAGGGGTCTCAGGCAGCAGTCCCTGGAGGCAGCAGCAGGTGAGGGGTCCCAGGCAGCAGGCTCTGTGAGCAGTGGAAATGTGGTGCTCCCTTCCACACATATATAGGGCCCTGGACTCGTTTCAGTGGTCATAGTCTTCTGCCATTGGTGTTCCAGGTCAGCCTTCTTCAAAAGCATCCAATGACCGCCTCCGCGGGGGCGGAGCACGCCTACCGCGATTTTTGAATCTACATCATGCCACCGCGATAGCGGTCCCCATTGGCTGCAAGGGCATGGTTCATGGCGGTGACACACCGCGGGGTCCTGGCCGGCGCTACCGCGGTGGTGCATCTTACAAATGCATCCTATCTCCGCATCCGCTGGGGGCGGAGCACGCCTACCGCGATTTTTGAATCTGCATCATGCCACCGCGATAGCGGTCCCCATTGGCTGCAAGGGCATGGTTCATGGCGGTGACACACCGCGGGGTCCTGGCCGGCGCTACCGCGGTGGTGCATCTTACAAATGCATCCTATCTCCGCATCCGCTGGGGGCGGAGCACGCCTACCGCGATTTTTGAATCTGCATCATGCCACCGCGATAGCGGTCCCCATTGGCTGCAAGGGCATGGTTCATGGCGGTGACACACCGCGGGGTCCTGGCCGGCGCTACCGCGGTGGTGCATCTTACAAATGCATCCTATCTCCGCATCCGCTGGGGGCGGAGCACGCCTACCGCGATTTTTGAATCTGCATCATGCCACCGCGATAGCGGTCCCCATTGGCTGCAAGGGCATGGTTCATGGCGGTGACACACCGCGGGGTCCTGGCCGGCGCTACCGCGGTGGTGCATCTTACAAATGCATCCTATCTCCGCATCCGCTGGGGGCGGAGCACGCCTACCGCGATTTTTGAATCTGCATCATGCCACCGCGATAGCGGTCCCCATTGGCTGCAAGGGCATGGTTCATGGCGGTGACACACCGCGGGGTCCTGGCCGGCGCTACCGCGGTGGTGCATCTTACAAATGCATCCTATCTCCGCATCCGCTGGGGGCGGAGCACGCCTACCGCGATTTTTGAATCTGCATCATGCCACCGCGATAGCGGTCCCCATTGGCTGCAAGGGCATGGTTCATGGCGGTGACACACCGCGGGGTCCTGGCCGGCGCTACCGCGGTGGTGCATCTTACAAATGCATCCTATCTCCGCATCCGCTGGGGCGGAGCACGCCTACCGCGATTTTTGAATCTGCATCATGCCACCGCGATAGCGGTCCCCATTGGCTGCAAGGGCATGGTTCATGGCGGTGACACACCGTGGGGTCCTGGCCGGCGCTACCGCTGTTTGATTGCCATAGAGTGACATGGGTGACCGGGATGTGGCTGGTGGAGCATGACAAACGCCATCTGCAGCTATGTGGAGGGCCATCACTAACACCAATGTGTCATGTGCAGCACATGACACACTTGCGTCAGTGGTGGGCATCGACACAGGTACAAATGGTGGTTGGCATGCTCCGCCACCCAATTCACGGACAGTATGTGCGTCCGCTATGGGGAATATGCAGCACCACATCGTACACTCTGTGCGTCATTGTGTTTATGGGGCACGTTTAAGGCACCTACGGACAGTTCTTGTTGTGTGTGGATCAATGGTCATTACTGTGCTACACACAGTGGATACGTACAGTGGCACATGGCACTGGATAACATTGATATGGTCTCCTGTCACAAATGTCAGCCACTGTGTAACGTCTCACACCAAATGGAACACTGTACTCCATTATGTCGATCAATATTTACACACAATGTCGTATCTGCCACCCATGCTGACCACTATCTCACACCTGAGCCCATGTGTTACACTGAAAACCCAGATGAACTCATTCATTCAGCATGACTGTCATCATTGGAAACAGATGTCACCCTGTTGTGTTATTGCTAAGACCAATTACATGCCGCATGTTATGTCTTTGTACACACTGGCAACTCCTGCAGTGTATGTCCACATGTACAGGGGGGCTCGACCTGCTAAAGGATGACGAGTACTTCAGCACCACACCTGGCATCCGTTGCATTATTATTGTTTGTCACTTGGGTAGACGGCCAGAGCAGATGTCTTTGCTACATGTCTGCCACCTGTAACCACAGGGACCTATGTGGTAGTGTCAGGTCTGTGCTCATGTTGTTTGGACTGTTGTATGTGAATCAGTGACATGTACATTTCAACAATGGTGCTTAGCTACACTATGTTTTTGAGTGTTGTGCTGTGTTCCGGTGCTACTCACCTGCCACCAGTGCATGTCCATTGTTCACATCAGGAATGTTGCGTTGGCAGATGGACTGCATGCACGGTTGTGGATTGTGCTAACTGTATGGAATATAGTATGCGACATTTGTCCACAGGCTATGGGTGTCCAGTTTTGCCCGTGCAATGTGTGTGCACTGATTAGCGGGAATTGTCTGCAATGTTGGATGGTCAGCACAAGTGGCACACGTGTGCAGTGTGTTGCCACCAACACTAGTGTATGTGCATGCTATGGGGTGCTAGCCATCCTTGCTCACCATCTATTCCAGCACTGTGTGGGTGGATCACATCTGCTGGTGTATCAGGATGGTGTGGGCACCCAAGACAGGTGAGATGTACCTTGACTGTTGTGCCTGTGACACTCATCCAACTCCGACATTTGGTCAATGTGAGGTACCAGTGTCCCACTACTCATGCACAGCCAGCATGTTTGTTAGATGTGTGATATTGATTGTATGCTGTGTTGGGCCTGACAGCCTGTGTGGAATGAGGGTCAGGATGCATGTCCCTTGGGACATGTGGTGTAAAATTACATCCACTGTTGTCAGGTGTCTGAGCCAGTTGTCCATATGTAATGCATACAGTCTGTTCATGCGTAGACTTGTTGGCATACTGGCTTGGCATTGTCCATGTAGTGTTGTATGTTTGTGTTGTGGCACTGTTGTGTCTTGAAACAGCTGGATGTGTATCACCATGGTATGTGTTGTGGTGCACATGTGTCCTTGGGCAGTCCCTCCTTGATGCTGCATGTAAATGTCCAAAATGGGGGAAGATTAAGGGTGCATACAGGCCCTGCTGATCACGTCCCTCATCTATTGTTAATGTGTGCCACATTGGCTATCTGTGTGCTTGTAGAGAGTATTGGGCAGTGGGGTAATGGTGGCCTGTTACAGTGGTACACATACTCTGCACAGGCGTGACATCATCTGTCACTGTCCGACTTTGTATTCAAGTCAGCAGCAGATATGGCCTGTGTACTGATGACATTGGCACATGTATGGGTTTGGGATGTGAATGTCATTGAATTTGAGTGTGTTCGAAGTGGCACTGAGTACAAAGACAATCCCAATGATCAATCCACATTGTGTTGTTGATGTGTCCCCTGCAATTATTGGCCAAGGAGGTGTGGCAGGTACAGCAGCAACGTGGAAGCCAGCATTGTCTCTGCTTCACACATGTCCTGTGTCATGTACACCCAAGGCTGAGTCCACCTCAGCTCGATATGTGACTCTTGGCATTCACATAGACAGTGTTCGTATTGTGTCTACTGACTGTGCACATCCATGACAGTTGTACAATTAATCTGTCTCATGTTGGGACAACACTGAATTGCACTGTGTGCTTTCAGGGATGACAGTCAATGTTAGCGCCGTGACAGGACAGACTTTATGAATTTGTGCACATCCTAATTTATGTTGCTATGACGTGTCCCCTTTCATCTCACCTAGGAGGCGACCTAATGTGTTTCGTACCTTCACCCTGCTGGCTAACATGGAGGATACCGACATCATAAGGCGATTCCGTCTGGATCGGACAAACCTCCTGGAACTTTGTGCACTATTGGAGCCACACCTGCTTCCACGCAGGACATACCCAACAGCACTCACGCCAACGGCAAAGGTGATGGCATTCCTACATTTCGTGGCTACGGGATCCTTCCAGCAAACTGTGGGCATTGCAGGGGGATGTCCCAACCAACATTCAGCATGGTGCTACGTGATGTCCTGTTGGCTATGATGCAACACAGGGACCAATTCATACATTTCCCCAGGCGGCATGAGTTGGCGGATGTGAAGGGCGAATTTTATGCACTTGGACACGTTCCTAATGTAGTTGGTGCAATAGATGGCACACATGTTTCCCTGATTCCACCCCAAGCACGGGAGCATATTTACCGAAATAGGAAACATTATCATTCCATCAATGTGCAGGTGGTGTGCCAGGCAGATATGGTCATCTCACACGTCTGTGCAAAGTTTCCAGGTTCAGCCCACGATTCACACATAATGCGCAACAGCATTTTACCACAGCTGATGGCCAATCTGGCGCCGGAGCGGGCATGGATTGTGGGTGAGTACAAAGGGTCGAGTCGTGTGCTGTTTGTGTGCCATGCTGTCCTCGGACACATGTCAGACACTCAATCTGTATGTGTCTTTCACACTTAGGTGACTCTGCATATCCCAACGGACCTTGGTTGCTGAGTCCACTTCGCAATCCCAGGACACCAGCTGAAGTGCGCTACAACAATGCCCATGGGAGGACACGTCGGGTCATTGAGCGAACATTTGGACTCCTGAAATCGCGTTTTCGATGCCTCGACAAGACCGGAGGGGCTCTGCAGTACTCACCCGTCAAGGTGTGTCAGATAGTGGTAGCATGCTGCATGCTACACAACCTGGCCGTGCGGAAGGGGATCCCCTTAATCCAGGATGATGATGACCAGCCACAGCCCCCACCTGCAAACACCCAAACGTCAAGTGACGAGGATAGTGGAGAGGAGGAAGGTGTTGGACAGCGTCAGCAGCTCATCAACAACTACTTCACTTGATGGTCAGTGGCAATGTCAATACTGGCTGTTGTCTGATGATGTTGTGCTTGGTGAATATGTGTATGTGAGTTTTGTGACTACAGCATGTTGCTGAGTCAGTGCTGGCTGCAGGTGTGTATGGCAAGGGATCTTTTGACACAGCTACTTGATGTCTATGTTGGTACAGTTGCTCCTTGTGACATGTGCAGATTGTCGTACCTTGATGTGCTGTGTTGTGTGATGGTTGTTAGTCCACCACCTGAGTAGCAACTGATGTTCTGTTGTGTTTTCCTAGGTCCCTTCAGCCTCTACTTGCCTGCGGAGTATCCCTGCTCCTGTGACATTGTAATCATGGGTGTGAGTTAACATACTGTGATGAACATGGAACAGTGACAACTAAATTGGTGCGTTATTAGTGTTTATTTACAGTGGATACATGTGATGTAGATGTGGATATTGACAGATTTGTGAATGGTGAATAACAGATTTGTCAGTGATGGTAGATGAGACAATAGAGTATACACTAGATCAGTATGGCAACACAGTCCAACAGTCATTTGCCATTCCCACGCCATTGTGTGTGGGGACAGTCTGCAGGGTACACAGCAGGGTGAAGAGGGGTGCCATCATGGCTGGCTACTTGACTGGCTTTTGCCAGGTGCTTTGCCACGGGATGCTCCCAATGATTTTTTCGGGCGGCCCCTTGCTCTTTTGGCAGGGGGACACAGGTGCATGGCCAGTGGTGTCTGATGAGTCCCCATGCTCGCTGGACGCAGGGGAGGGTGGGGGTCTGTCATCCTGCGGCACAACGGAGGGAGCTGTCGGTGTTGGCGGTGCCGCATGCCTGTCCCTGAGGACCTCCACTAGCTGGCCCAGGAGGTCCCTGATTTGGCCCATGCAGGCCACGAGTTGGCCCATGCGGTTGTCAATTGAGCGCAGCATCTGTTGTTGCTCACGGGCATCCTGCTGAGCCTGCCTCAACTGTCCCTGGGCGTGTTCATAGGCCCCCACAACTCTGTGAATGTGTGCCAGTGATTCTGTGGCAGGGTCTTCTTCCCTTTGGGTCAGCCTTGTCCTCACACCTGGCCTGCTGTCACAGCCCTGTTGCCTCCCTCCTGTGGGCACCGGCCTACTCTCCCGTGCCTCCGCAGTTGTTGTGATCTGGTTGGCCTGTGGAGCAGGGCGAGTGTTGCAGGCAGCAGTGGTAGTGGTAGTGGTGGTGGAGGTGGTGGTGGTGGCACAGGTCGTTGCAGCAGGGCTCTGCGTTGTTGTTGTTGCTGAGGGTGGTGGGGCTGTGGGGTCCTGGGACACATTCCGCCCTGCCACACCAGATGGTCCGGGTTGGTCCTCCTCCTCCTCATTATCCAGGGAGTCTGCATCCGAGGGGAGATGTTCGGGAGCTGGTGACTGGCTGTGCTGGTTGAGGTTGTCGTCCTCTGCAGTCAGTTGTTGGTCACCTGTGGGACAGGAAGTAGATGGTAATTGCCTTACACACCTCAGGGTTGCTGTGTTTGATGTCTCTTATTTACATGTTATGCTACACACAGTTGCCTTTTTCACACATTGTATGTCTGCACAGTGATGTGCCTCATGCCATGAAGTGGAGTTACATTCATCATTTCACAATGGTGTGACCTGTGATTGGTTAGCATGCCACACGTCTAGTATTGGTGATTTCAATGTGAGGTTGTCATCTGACAACTGGCATGACTACAAGTTGATGTTCAGCATCTTTGCTGATCACTCTGCCTGGCAGACATTACCTGTGTGCATGGACTAGCCATTGTCATCACATGCATACCGTTGACATGTCCTGTGCTTGTATTTCTTTATACAGCAGACCATGCTAGTTTGGTTTTCCCATGGTCCTTCATGATCAGCACCCATGTACGCTACAGAGGGAAGTCTGGGTGATGCATGTCAGAGGCCTGTTTTCTTGGACATATTTGTTGAGAGTCACAGTTCTGTTTCTGTCACAGTTACGTACGCTGAGCTGTCTGCATCCTGTCAATGGCTGTGCTTCACTTTTCTATTTTTGGGTGAAGTAGAGCCTCATGTTGTCATGTCTCCCAATGCTTTTGTTGAGTGATGGTGGTGTGCATGCACTGTCTGATTACCTGTGCAGTGTCACTTTGGTTTTTACTTACAGACACATGCTTCTGGGTGGGGTGCCCCATCCTGCTGAGGGGTGGGAGAGGGGGCCTGTTGGGAGTTGTAGTGCTGCCTCCAGATACACATTCCCCATCCCTGTGAAGATGGCTACCTACCTGTTAGGTGGTGGGGGAGCGTTCAATGGCTGACACATGCTTCTGGGTGGGGTGCTCCATCCTGCTGAGGGGTGGGAGAGGGGGCCTGTTGGGAGTTGTAGTGCTGCCTCCAGATACACATTCCCCATCCCTGTGAAGATGGCTACCTACCTGTTAGGTGGTGGGGGAGCGTTCAATGGCTGACACATGCTTCTGGGTGGGGTGCTCCATCCTGCTGAGAGGTGGGAGAGGGGGCCTGTTGGGAGTTGTAGTGCTGCCTCCAGATACACATTCCCCATCCCTGTGAAGATGGCTACCTACCTGTTAGGTGGTGGGGGAGCGTTCAATGGCTGACACATGCTTCTGGGTGGGGTGCTCCATCCTGCTGAGGGGTGGGAGAGGGGGCCTGTTGGGAGTTGTAGTGCTGCCTCCAGATACACATTCCCCATCCCTGTGAAGATGGCTACCTACCTGTTAGGTGGTGGGGGAGCGTTCAATGGCTGACACATGCTTCTGGGTGTGGTGCTCCATCCTGCTGAGGGGTGGGAGAGGGGGCCTGTTGGGAGTTGTAGTGCTGCCTCCAGATACACATTCCCCATCCCTGTGAAGATGGCTACCTACCTGTTAGGTGGTGGGGGAGCGTTCAATGGCTGACACATGCTTCTGGGTGGGGTGCTCCATCCTGCTGAGGGGTGGGAGAGGGGGGCCTGTTGGGAGTTGTAGTGCTGCCTCCAGATACACATGCCCCAACCCTGTGAAGATGGCTACCTACCTGTTAGGTGGTGGGGGAGCGTTCAATGGCTGACACATGCTTCTGGGTGTGGTGCTCCATCCTGCTGAGGGGTGGGAGATGGGGGCCTGGTGTGTGTTGTAGTGCTTTTTGTCTGTACACATGCATCCCAGTTGGTTTTGTTTAGCTTTGTGCTTTTTCAGGTTGAGTGGTGCTTACATCTGTGTGACCTGTTTTGGGTATTGTGGGTCAGACGAATGTCCTTTGGCCTAGGGGTTGTAGGTTTGAATTTGTGCAAGACGGTACATGGCAATGTGATGTTATACATTGGTTTGTACTTACCAGCTTCCAGTCCCCCGCGGATTCCTTCAAGACTCTCTGGATGTAGGATTCCAAGGACCTTCTCCTCCCACGGACTGTATGGTTTGGGTGGGATGGGAGTGCCTCCACCAGTCCCGTCAGCCAGCTGACGGTTCTTGGCCCTCTTCCTCTTCACCACGGTCTTCAGGTCATGCCACCGCTTCTGTATTTCCTGCTTGTTGCGGGGGGTGGTCCCTACTGCATTGACCTTATTGACTATCCTCACCCACATTTGGGTTCTTGTGGCTAATGGGGTGTGTTGGACCATGTTGCCATAGAGTTGTGGTTCAACTCTTATTATCTCATCTACCATGACTGCAAGCTCTGCATCAGTGAATTTTGGCATTTTGTGGTGCCATGGTGTGTGCTGTGCAGATGTTCTGTGGTGCAGTTGTGTGGGTGTTGTGGGTGTTGTGGGTGGTGTAGGTGGTGTGTGTGTTGTGGTGGTGCTGTGTGCAGGTTTGCCTCTCCTTTGTTCTCTGGGATTGGGACCTTCAGTTGTGGAGTGTAGCAAAGGATTGTGGTCAGGGAGGGGCTGGTTTTATGCTCGGCTATGGGGGTGTGGCAAGCTGGTATGTTGCTGTCAGGTGTGTTGTGTGTGTTGTCCTGTGATTGGTTATTTTGAATTTCTGGGGCTGTTGTCATTGGGCACTTTTGGTTTGTGTTGGGACAGGTCTACTTCAGTGTGCATTGGTTTCTTTTTTTTTCTTTTTTTTTTCAACGTCCGCCATTTTTTTTGCGGTTCCTCGGCAGCGGTTCCTCGGCAGCGGTGGCTATGCTGCGGCCCTTCCGCCGCCTATCGGATTCGTCACTGTTCGCGCACGATGCGGTCGGATTCATAGGTGGGTACCATGGTGGTAGCGGGGATGTCATAATGTCACGGGCGGTTACTCTGTGTGCATGGCGGCGGTTCTTGGCTTTTCCGCTGAGTATCCGGCCGTTGCGGTCGGATTTTGAGCTGGTCCGGCGTGTGCGGGCGGTTTTTCGTTGTCTCCCGCCGCCGCGGACGGATTATTGTTGCGGTTCATCGTAATGTGTGCGGCGTTTTTCCCAGTGGCCATGCGGGCGGTTTTTTGCCGCTACCATGGCGGTCGGTATGTTTTTCCGACCGCCATCGTAATCGACCCCTAACTATTTATATTTATAAATTACTTTGGGGCCCATTACGATGGCGGGCGGAAGCACTACCGCCGTGCTGGCGGATGCAAAAACCACCAGTTACCGCCCGCATGCCGCAGCCCACACGCCCGCCAAATTACGATGCGAAAAGCAGGCCAAACACCGCCGGCAAGCCAGCAACACCGTCCGCCATCAAAGTGCGCCCGCACACGTAGCGGCGCAGCACAACTGACACACACCGTCCGACGAAACACGTCCCGCCCGGCGCATAAATTACGATGCCGCAAACAAACGGCTCCCACGGCAAAGAGACACCGCACGTGAAAGAGAGGCGGAAACACGGACGCAGAGCACGGACAACGAAGAAGCGGCACCCCGGGCATGAATCCAGCACTGCAGGCCCTTCCCATGCTTCTGCTGATGCACCACCAAGGACGCAACGTACCGCGGAGACGCAGGTAGGCACACACACAACAAGTGCACGCAAACAGCGCACACAGTGCAAGGGCGGAAAAGCGGACAACCCCCACCAGCGCGTGCACACTACACATCCACCATTGCATCCACATATGACACACAGGCCAAATCCTAACATCGCAGAACACATGTGTACACACCACCTGGGACTAGGAACCAACCACCCCGTCACGGCCCCAAAGCGCCGATGACGCCGCCACACATGCGCACAACGCAGAGGCCAACCGCAGCGCCATGCATGCGTCGCACACAGGGACAGGGACACAACCAAGCAGCACACACATCAGCCCCACCCCGAACGCACATGACACGTGACAGGCCGGCCACAGACATGTCCCCAACGCCCAATTCACGGACAACACCCAACGCCACACAACCGACGCACACATGTCAGTGAAGTCATGCAACAGCAGGACACACCCCAGTGTAACAAACATGGTGAAGCACACAGCGGCGGCAACACCAACTAGGAGAAGCAGGGCTCCCTTCGGGAAGAGGAACGCCAGTACCACACTGAAAACCCATACCACCCTGCACATATGAACAAGACACATGAAACGGAACACCAAAGAGCCCGGTGACCGACAACAGGTGGCCCAAGAATTACATCCACACACAAGGCCCAACGCAGAGCGGAAAGGCAGGCTGCCGCCCACACAAGGGAGAGCAGACAGCACTGAATGACCTTCCATTCCAACACCGAAACCACAGCCCTACGACAGAAGCCGGTGAATACAGCCATTGTCCAAGAATAGACCAACACAGGCTTGCCGAGGAGACCGACCACAGGGCAGATAGCGCATATCACAGAAGCACACAACGGACGGGGAAGAAAGAAGAAAACACTCCCCCATGTCGGCCACATGCAAGTTAATTGGAAGGAGTCACACAGCACTGACCTTGAACTGTCTGAGAAGCATGTGGGAAGAGGGCCCGTGTCCTCCAAACAAGCCAACAGAACACAAGTCCTGTCTCCCCACGACTACACAGAGCTCACAGCAACCCCGGAGTGTGCACATTGCAGACTGCACACACAGCCGGAGCACGCCACCACAACGCACCGCTGCAAAATGGCAACCGCAACACACCTACCCAACTACGCCGAAGAGCTCAAGCTGTACCAAACCAGTGTCATAAGGTTTCTGCACATACACAGAGCTATGCACAGGAAAATGGGACCCCGGAATACAGTGGTTTGCCACCATATACCGTAGCACCCAAAAACCCCAACCCAACTAGCTTAGCATCCCATTAGCACCCAAGTACTAATGTTTGGACAACCCAGAACACGGTATCTTTATCTCAGGACTCACAGAAGCAAGAACACTCTTTCGCCACTCACTCGTACTTGTCCACAAGGTGCGTAGGAAGAGACACTGGATAGGTTAAAATGTTTATTCCAACTTACGTGCTCTAATATACAGTACACGTGTCAGTACTAATAGCATAATGCATATGACTAATATAAGCAGCATGGTTACAATTCCATAGAATACAAACGGGGAAAGCATCTCAGAGCTCAGTGGATAAACGTATAAATAACATTACCACCCTCCCCTTGCAGTAAGATAGTTGATTATAATAATAGAAGACCTCTGGGCTTTGTCTAGCGAACCCCCATACCTCAGTCTCTAGATGCAGAATTACATCAGCAGGACATCATAGCTCTTCTCACTGAAAGGGATTTCTCCAAGTGTGTTTAAGCGCTAGTAAACCACAGTATTAAAAGCATATCAAATCCTTCATGGCAATTGCACATAATGTTATGTCTGGGTGCGCGAGACTGGCCATATCAGGAAGAACCAGAATACATTGTTATGTGACCTTGTACATGTTTGTGCAGACTGAGCCCAAAAAGGTGAACAACAGAAAATGCAGACAGTGCAAAAGAACTTGGCACGAGCAAAGGGCGAGGAAGGCCCGGCTCAGTGTAACGTGCGCAAAGAAAAGCAGCATGGCAGCCAGGCCTAGGCCAACATAACAAGGCAGGTAACAATCCACAAGACACCCTCCCCTGGACAGTCTGGCGGCCAGGACAGAGGCCCATCAGAGGAGAAAATTGACGTCGGAGCACAGGGAGCGCCCAAACGGCGAAGGGCAGGTCAATCCATGAAAGTGAAAGTGCAGAAAAAAGCCATACCCTCCAAGAGTTCATCATTGGAATCGTCAAAAAACATAGATGCCATCCAATCCATGAGTTCAAAAGAGCAGGAATGCTCCTCAGCAAAGGGAGCATCCAGAAGCAATGCGGGACAGCTTGCGTGATAATTGAAACAGCTTCGTTGTAGGAGATCCTGGGCAGCCGCCCAGATATCCCATTGCGCCAAAATCCCCAGTGCAGCCGCACGTGCCATACAGCCAGCAACGGAACAGTCCTGCTCATGGGCCTCTAAGGGACCCATCAACTGAACAAAATCCGGAACAGACAATGACGAATTGGAGAGGCAATAATCCAGAGTCCAGGTGAAAGGACAGCGGACACAAGTCATCACAGGTTGCACGCAAGTGAAATACGCAAAGCGAAATGAAAGAGTATATGACACACTCAGTGTCGCCAATGGCAAGACACCAAAACCAGCCAAAAGGCGCTCACGGAGCAGCTGGAGGCGTTCTGGATCGAGCAGGTCCCATCGGGGAGCAGCCATTGCGCAGAAAGCAAATTAAGAGCAAGACACCAGCCGCTAAAGCGAGGATCAATGGGAAACCGCCAAAGACACTGGAAAAAATAGAATGTATGAAAGCCGGGATGACACCAAAAATAGTTTGGAAGGAGGACACCAAACCCGACCCCACGACCTTAAAAAAGTGCACTAGGCCTTCAGTGTTAGATGCGTTAAAAATACGATGTATTAACTCCCCAAAATGTTGGGGGAGATTAGTGTTTAAAAGGGCCTGTATTTCACTGTGGGTACTCGCCACCTGGAGAATGAATGTCTCCCGGGCGGACGTGAGCATAACTTCCTCGTTTAATAATAGTGCCTTTATTCTGCTCAGTCTATTGAAATCTGCTTCCATAGTAGGGATGGAAGGCCAAATAGAGATATCAACCTTGCCATGAGGGGGAGGAAAAAGCACATTTTTGCAGCAGACAACCCTGTGTGAAACTGTTACAATGTAAGGAATGCCAGCCTGCAGGCCACAACAGTTTTCGTTATTTAAAAGTAAATAACTACCATTGGAAAGGAGAGTGAAAGTAGGAGAAATAACAGGAGCAGGAATACCTTTCAGTACACAAGCAAGATTAGGAGAGGAAACGCTACATGAGCCATGCAATTTAATGTGTTTACAAATAAGCGAATGACCTATAGTCGAGTCGCAGTACTCCCCGTGAGAAAGACTTCCTTGCCGTCCCGAAGGCATTTATACATGAAAGGCAAGGACCAGAGTTCATGCAGGAAAGCACTGCCCAATGGCCGGTAACGGCCCACAGGATAATGTTTCATGCACGAGTCAAATTCAAACAAGGAAAATGGTAAAGCTATAACCCCATGGACTAGCCATACAGCAGAATCGAGTTCTGCAACAGAGAACGGCAAAGGATCCACCTTTTCGATATGTAATAGAGTGTAAGTTGCATCCTTCATGGACATAAATTGCTGTTTGTCAGTTAAGTTAAAAGGTAGAAATAAGGCAGAGGTGTTCAAAAAATGCCAAGGCACTTTACCTAACTTAAGTGTTTGTAAAGTCCATGCAAACTGCATAACTGAGCGCAATTGATTCTGACCATGATATAACACAGAAACATCATCTTGTACAATATCAACAACAGAGGACACAATATTCTCTAAAGTGTAAATGCGAGAAGACAGGGTATTAATACTATTGTCAACAACAGCAAGCACCTTTTCCATATTTGCTTGATCTATTTCCCGAAGACGGGAAGCAGCTTCCATTTGTGATAGCTTCCAGAGTTCATTATACGTTTCATAAATGAATCTCTTAGGTCGGGGACCACGAGGTCCCAAAACAAAGTCGGACAGATCAATATTGCCTGTAAGGAGGGACAAATGTTGTTTAACAGAATCAAGGGACGAATGTTGCAGCCATTGTTTGCATAATTTACCAACAGAGTATGTAGTGACAGTACGGGCATCAGTAAACCTCGGATCAGGCCTATTCTGTGTGTAGCTAGCACCAGTATCATGAAAACGCATTTGACATGCATTAGATGATATAGGCCATACTAACCAGGGTGACTGAACCAGCTCAGAAACATTAAACGAGTTATTTTGTAACATTGCCTGCAGGGACACGAGGGACAGATTGAATCGTGAGCTTTCATTTGGAAAACTCGACAGGGATGGTATTGATGGCGTATTCAATTGTTTAGTGGTTGCTAAGCCCCAACATGTAGTCTGATAGATGGAAGCATTTAGGAACATAATTTGGGTAGGGATGAGGCAAGCACGATGCAACGCCTCAGTTCCCTGTACCTGCCATGGCTTGGAGCCCCAAATAGATTTTAAATCCACTTTAGTATCCCAGTACTCATAACCACCCACAGCTAAGGCACTTAGAAAGGAACCTGAATAAAGCAATTTGGTGTGTGTTAACATAATTTTCTGAGTTGATGTGTTATTTAGTCTAAAATAATAGGATGCAGGGTTCGACCGATTAAAATCAGTAAAATAATTAAACTTATTTCGAAGAGTTTGAGAGCTACCTGGCAAGGGGTTTGGACAATGTTCCCATTGGGTATAGTTAACAGAACTACGCAGGGCACTGGGCTTATGGAGAAAATGATTACCCCAATGTTGGTAACAATACAAATCGGCATAATTAGCAGAATTCATATATAGATCTTCAGCATTAAAAGATGCATAATATTTTAAATCGGCAAACAATGCTTCAACGGCATGCACATCCCAATCATCAGAATGAATATTATTTTGTACTACATCACCCATTGAAACACGAAGGACATTAGGTACATTAATAATTTCCGTCGGACCATGGATTTGATAGTTCACTGCATCCCATACGATGCCATCAGCAACTGGGAAAGCTGAAATGTTCACAAATGTGTGGTCACGCTTCATGATGTGAGACGAGGAATGAGGAGCCAAAGTTCCAGAAACATAGTCTACAGCAGAGCGTTCAGGTAAATAGTGACCATTGATTAGTAGAAAAAACACTGTGACAAAGCCAATGGACATGAACAAAAATATCAAGAAAAGTACCAACCAGATGTATGTCCAGGGGGGAATCAAAAAATTGTCTCTAAACCAGGATATAAAAATACTGAACTTGGACGGAACTTTTGAAGATGTGGAATCCGAATCAAAGGAATAACGGGTCGGGCTTAGTGGCGTTGTTGGTTGATGGGCCACCGATTCTGATGCAGGATAAGTATACTCGTCCTCGTCGATATTGGTGGAGAGTTGGGGATCAATCGTAGTTTCAGGCAAATCAACCATCTCAATTACAGCATCAGCGATCGTTCGTGCAGATGGACTATGAACATATGTCCGATAAATGGCAGGACAAGAGACCGCTGGTGTGACACTATTCAGGATCGGCCAGGCGCTGTAGCTTGACATTTTCAACTGAGATGTATCTGTTCTCTTTGCGACCAGGAAGCGGTGGTAAAATGACTGTACGTGTTCCCTTCAGGCCAAGAACTGGAACCGGTGCACGAAAAGAGGGGCCAAATTCTTTTTGTTTTCAACCTTCTCTCGAACCAGTTCTCCAACTTTCGGAAGCCAGCCGGCTACCGGAATCTGCAACGCAGGATCTGTGGCTGAAGGCAAATGTGTAGTTGCAAGTTTGTCTCGGGCTTCTTGTAAGTCCTGTAACATAGCAGAGTGGTTATCTACATCAAACTTGGCGGATTGCGCCGCGATGTCTGGACCCTCAAGGTCAGGCACAAACATTCTTATGCCAAAGAGCATTTCGTATGGGGTCCGCCCACCCAGAGGTCTTCTAGGGAGATTATTAAGTGCACGCTGAACGGTATACAAATGGGCCAGCCAGTTCCTGCCAGTACCTAAAACCCTAGCTGTTAAGGATTGCTTTAAGTCACGGTTCATTCGTTCAACGATAGAGTTGCCCTCAGGCCTATACGGAGACGAAAATTTCACCCGCACCCCAAGCGAAGCCATTGCATCCTTGTAAGCCCTAGAGGCAAACGCTGGACCTTGGTCCGAATGGAAGGTGCCGCATGCGAAAATTCCCACAAAGACACGCAAATCCCTGATTACATTTCGGGCGTCAGCACTCCGTTGTGGCCAGACCCAGAGAAACCGTGTGCACGAGTCCACTGCCACTAAGATGTATTTATAAGCAGTGTCTGATGAGAATGGACCGCAGTGATCCAAGTAAACACACCCAAAGGGTCTGTTAGCAATGCAGAGCGGTGTTTGTGGTGGACGTGTTACCGTGGAAGGCTTAATCTGTTGACAAACGTCGCAAGAAAGAACAAAAGCACGGGTGTCTTTATATAACCCACGCCACCAATAACGCTGCTGCAAGATGGAAACTGTAGCTGACACACCTGCATGAGCCGAAGCCATGCCTTCGTGTGCAGCTGATATCAAGGCACTCCTGCGGTCCGCGTTGGGGATCAGCCGATCTCCAACGTCAGGTATAGTTACATAAGGAACCTGATCGGGACTTAATGTGTAAGAATACTTGGAAGGGAAACCTGTAGGGTAATTATTACCTTCCTTGGTTGCAGCAATAGCTGCTAATATTACAGGGTCTATTTTAGACATGGACCTGGTAACCGCTGCTACTGAACACGTGACTACTGCTGAACGGGCAGCTTCATCTGCCAGATCGTTACCAATAGCGTGTGCGCCCACCCGCTGATGGCCTAAGGTGTGAACCACCTGTGTGAGGGGCAGACGTTGTTGCAATTCTGCCACTCGAACCCAAAGCATTTTATGCTTAATTGTGCTCCCTTTGCGTCCTTGTAGTCGTTTTTCGACCAGAAAAACAGATTGTCATTGTAAGATTGTACACAATAGAAGGAATCACATACAATAAGAGTTGTCTCATCCTGAGAAGCGAACTCAAGTGCAAGTAGCAATGCATGCAGCTCGGCCAATTGTGCGGTACTATCTCCAAGTGTGCGAGTATGCACTGCAGAGGATTTGAACGTTCCATTTACAAAGGAACCCGCAACAATAGCACATGCAGCTGAATAAGCGTGCTTGGACCCAGTGGCCGGTTGCGCCGAACCATCGGTGTAGATCACACATTTGTAATCCTCAAGCGGTAATAAAAACAAAGGAGGAGGATGAACAAATTCATACTGTAAGAACTCCTGAGTCTGAAGAGAAGAATCAAAAACAAAAGTGACGTCAGAAGACGTCAAAGATGTAGCCCATTGTATCCAACGGGGATGCATTGCTTTTGAGTTCGGTACACTTGCCTTTGTTACTGCCTCCAGGGCAGGACAGGGTGTTACCACCAGAATCCGCTTTCCCTGTGCCAGTGCGCGTTCTTTCAGAATCGCCATTTGCACTGCAGTTAGAACTTTTTCGACAGATGTAAAGCGCAATTCAGCGGAAGTGTACAGATGTGACTTGTATGCGATGGGTACTGTATCACCTTCATTAAAGGTTAAATAGGTGAATCCCACCGCCCCCGGAATTATTCTAATCACCAGGTTTGTGTGGTTATCACGAGTCAAAAGATATTTAGACTCCAAAAGGTCTGTCTGTAAAGACTGCAGAATTGAGGTATGCTCAGGCAGCCAGCAAGACCTTGAATAAGTAGGTTGTATCAAAGCATACAAAGGCTTGATACGCTGGGCATATTCGGGAATGTAAGTACGCCTAAAATTTAGGAAACCCAGCAAAGACTGAAGTTTCTTCAGAGTATTTGGGGGCACTAATGTGCACATTTTTCCAAGAAATGGGGGCTAAGCCCTTACCTTCGTTATTGAGCTCATAACCCAAGAACAGAACGGTAAATTCAGCAATGTGTGATTTAGCAAAGTTAAATTTGTAACCCTGCTCTGCAAATTCAAGAATAATGCGGTCCACACGGGACAAATGCTGAAATAATTCGTCGTCCGTCAGATAGATGTCATCTACGTACGAACATGCGTCTTGATCAATGTCATTTAACAAAGAAACAACACGGGCGGCGAATATACCCGGACTATTTTTGTAGCCCATGGGTAAACGCCGGAACTGGAATAATTTACCACCGGAAGTGAATGCGGTCCATTGACCACTCTCCGGGGCTAGGTTGTGCGTGTAGAAACCGTTTGAAAGGTCAAGTGTCGTTTTGTATTTTTTACGAACAAGACTGTCTACAAGCGCAGAACTGTGTGTATTTTGCACCGCAAAGTTCCGACAATGAGTATTTAAATGCCGGTAATCCAAAACTAAGCGGTACGATCCGTCGGGTTTAGAAACCACGAAAAGGGATTGTTCATAGGTGATACGCATGGTTCAATTACTCCCTGATATTCCAACTGTGTCAGAATTTCGGAGACGGGGCCTTTTGCCTGCCGTTTTATGGGATATTGGGGTTGTGGCTGCGGTAGTGACCGCAAAGGTATTGCATGAGGAGGTGATTCTTCATCCCATCCCACATGGTTGCGGTATAACGCTGGTGCCAGGTACACAGCCCACTCAGCTGCAAGTGCTTCAGCTTTGTCCTTTGGGACATGCCTTGATAAGCTTGGAAGGATTACCTCCTCTCCTTTATGTGCAGCTAAAACGAATGGGGGTGGCCAATCCACCTCTGCTAACAAAATGTCATATGAAGAGGTTAGATTTTCCCAAAAATCCCTTTTATTTCACGCGGTATGTCACCTTCAATTTGTATGACTATATTATATAGTCTGTCAGGGGTGCCACTCTCGTGTCAGCTGTCTCTACAGTAACGAATGTTTCAGTTGCTGTCGCCTCCATATGAGGACGTAGCGCCTCCCGCACTATGGTAACTTCCGCGGCGCTGTCTAGGAGGGTCACTGCCCACGTCCAATTCTGGAGTCTCGTTCTCACGGTCTGAGGCATATTTCGCTGTAACAGCGGCAACCTTTTTCTTCTGAAATTGCGGTCGAGGAAGGTGAAAGTCTTCTGCTTTCCCTCTGACTTGTTGTCGAGGTTGGTCTCGCTCCTGGGGAGCCTCTCGGCCCCTTCCTCTATCTTGACGTCCTCCTCCACCAGCCTGTGACGACGTCTGGGCCTGTGAAGAACGAGGAGAACGCGTATCAGAGCTCTGAAACCTTTCTGGTGATTTAATCCTTGACCTATCACGTAAATCATAAGTACGTTCAGAAGAAACCGAAACTGGGGAAGCGCCTCTCGACCCCGGCTTCTTTTGTTGCTTACCCTGTTTTTTCTGTCTCCAACTCTTTTTAGTGAAGACTGGTCTATCATCTTTCTCAGATGCACTTTTTGTTTGTGTAACTTGTGTTTGCGATTGAGTTTGCATTTTTACAAAAGGCTTGTTGCCTAGGCTGTTTCTTCCAATTGTTTTATAAGCCCGGGCTATAATTTTCGGTAATTCGCGAGGCCTGTCCAACTCTGGGACCAAAGCCAAAGCATTCGCTACTTGAAAGTTCATAGCATCGCCCTTGACATTTCCAAGGATCAGTTCAGCTACTACATCAAACACTCCCACTAGTCTCATCCCTAATTCCACAGCCGCTTCAGGGCCATGTTCATCCTGTACTTTTTTAATTACAGAGGGTAGAACCGTCATGGAAGGAGTTCCAAAACATTTTGAATAAACTGCTGCGAATACCTTACCCCAGTTTTCACATGATGTCAAATCGGGATTATGTCTTTTGGCAAACTTATCGTGAGGATGCGGTGTTTATCTCCTGGGGATGTATGTGGAAACACTGCTTCTATCTGATCGAACTTTTCTGCAAGCCAGTAAGGATAGTCGTCCTTATTTTGTGGACGTTTGCCCATCACAGAATTTACCATGACAGGACTTATAGTCACTCCAGCTGCAATAGCTGGTTGGCCTGCGACTACAGGAGCAGCTCCATGGAGGCTACCTGTAACGTATGTCACCAAGGCTCGATGCACTCGCACCAATTCGGTATGCATAGTGCGCAGTTCCGCAAGCGGTAATGCCAGATAATTTGGATGCGGGGTATACCCGGCCAATACAGGCCAAGTGGCCCCCTGAATTGACAAGGGGCCTAAACGAACTGCGGTAGTTGGTTGTGGTAGGGCGCCATTAAACCAAACACGGTGCTGCCAAGCCGTGAGAGGTACTTCAAGAGTGGTATAGGGTCGATAGGCAGCAGGAATAGCGGTGGGCTTATATTCATGAAACAGATTATCATCTGCCTCCACCGCTTCAAAAGTGATCCAAGTGTAAAACACCTCAAAGTGGTAAGCCGGATCGGCTTGAACCACAAAGACCAAATCGATCCCTGTATCAGGCACTCCATACACCCGTAAGTGATCTCGGAGTGCTCCTCGACTATGTGCAGCAATCGCCACACCAGCCATGACTAAACAGTTATATTCGACAACCTAACAGGGAGCACAAAAATGGGTCTGTTAACTAACCTTTTTAATAACATCAAGCTTGAAAGTACCTATAAAACATTCAATATAGGAGGTATCACCGTCACTTACGCCTCCGGAAGCGTACGCGAGGGGTTTGTGGACAAGCACAAGTACTACTCAAGCGTCTCGCAGATAAGCTGCCCCACGGTGGTCGCGCCATGTCATAAGGTTTCTGCACATACACAGAGCTATGCACAGGAAAATGGGACCCCGGAATACAGTGGTTTGCCACCATATACCGTAGCACCCAAAAACCCCAACCCAACTAGCTTAGCATCCCATTAGCACCCAAGTACTAATGTTTGGACAACCCAGAACACGGTATCTTTATCTCAGGACTCACAGAAGCAAGAACACTCTTTCGCCACTCACTCGTACTTGTCCACAAGGTGCGTAGGAAGAGACACTGGATAGGTTAAAATGTTTATTCCAACTTACGTGCTCTAATATACAGTACACGTGTCAGTACTAATAGCATAATGCATATGACTAATATAAGCAGCATGGTTACAATTCCATAGAATACAAACGGGGAAAGCATCTCAGAGCTCAGTGGATAAACGTATAAATAACATTACCACCCTCCCCTTGCAGTAAGATAGTTGATTATAATAATAGAAGACCTCTGGGCTTTGTCTAGCGAACCCCCATACCTCAGTCTCTAGATGCAGAATTACATCAGCAGGACATCATAGCTCTTCTCACTGAAAGGGATTTCTCCAAGTGTGTTTAAGCGCTAGTAAACCACAGTATTAAAAGCATATCAAATCCTTCATGGCAATTGCACATAATGTTATGTCTGGGTGCGCGAGACTGGCCATATCAGGAAGAACCAGAATACATTGTTATGTGACCTTGTACATGTTTGTGCAGACTGAGCCCAAAAAGGTGAACAACAGAAAATGCAGACAGTGCAAAAGAACTTGGCACGAGCAAAGGGCGAGGAAGGCCCGGCTCAGTGTAACGTGCGCAAAGAAAAGCAGCATGGCAGCCAGGCCTAGGCCAACATAACAAGGCAGGTAACAATCCACAAGACACCAGCACGATACATACATTGGGATGCGATCTCCTGTCCCTGCTGAACGTAAGTTACCGACTGACTTACCGCATCACATTGTTCAGCTGCGTCATGCCCGTCTTCTACTGTCGGAGGTGTCCCTACCAGCATCCCGTCGAGATATGCCTCTCCAACCCGGCATGTCTGAAGGCGGACCTGCTACCACTACTCCTCCCTCTGGACGCACACGACAGGGCCTGCTCTGCCTATGGGGGCATGGCGTATGTGGCCAACATCGCACGCGCACTGAAATGGAACCACTGTGCCTCCACACGACGGATCATCGAGAACAGCTACATCGAATGTCACCCAGCATGCCCCATCATGGTCCTCCAAGGGACAACCTACGAACAACACCTTGACAGCCACCATCCGCTTCATTGGCTGGCAAACATGTACACCACCAATGACATGGAAGCCCTGCTGGACGGCATCGCATACCTGACAACCTGTAAATACGTCGGACCACAACGCAGGTTCCCCGAGTGACCTATGAAGTCCAACCCCGCACCCATGCTCAGCTTCCGCACGGACTGGACAGTCACCACCACAACAGCCATACCAAACGACCGGCAACTGTAACCACACCATCAACGACATCGCCATGACATCGGATATGACCGGGACATGCACACTGTTCCCCATCACATCCAGGAACACCGCATGCATCATGGGAGGCAGTGGCATGGGCTCTGTGCATCGCACCCACATGGACGGAACTGCACGAACAACCAGGACACGACATGGATCCAGCGCACATGGACACACACACCGCTCAGTGGACATGAATAGGTCGCCTGGAGTCTGTGGGTGCTGCACCCCTCCCACCCCCGCCCCGGGAATCCCATACCAGGACCTTTGCATGGACGACAAGTGCATACAACAACAACACGACCCCAGTGACTGTGACATGTCCAGTAACCACCACAGTGCAACAACAAGTGGCACGCCGCTGCATGCACGCAAGCACATGCCCTGATGTCATCTCACATGCACGCGTGCATGAGGAACAACCGCAGCAAACCTGTCACATGGAACTGAGATGGACTGTGCCCATGATGCCGAGCGGTCTGGTAGGCTACATGTATACCGTCTGTGTCAAAGTCCGCAGCTCCGCAGCTATACGTAAATGTACATTAGCACAGCCTTGGCCAAGCAGATGTAACCCCACACCCTATCCCATTTGTAATCATGCTCAGTATATCCTCAATATGTATTCCGCTGCCAGTAGTGTCCACTATACTGCATCACAGAGGACAGAAGACTCAATATAATGTTTGAAACCAGAACTGTCTCCGCTGACTCATTTCACAAGTACGAATGAGAGAGGATGAGAGTATGTGAAGTACACGGCAGTCGTGACATGACCATGTAGTCCACTGGTATTGGATGTCAACGCAAATGAGTAGCACTACTGTGGAAGACACACATGTGTCGTGTGAAGTCGTATGGACGCAGTCCTCAGGTGGGTGGGTGCGACGGGTAGATGCGCACATGCCAAGTTGGAGCACGCCGTGTTGGGAGGGCTCATGAACAGTACACCACCGCTTCCCTGGGCATTGTGAGAGGACACCTGTCGGGGGAGTAAACACGTGTGTGCACAGCAGCCGGGCACACGTACAAAGCGGTACCAGGCGCACCTCAGCCCACCCTCTGTGGACGAGCTGGATCCTGTTGTGCGCCCGCCATGCCCCTTGACAAGGCACACACAGCCCCAGTCGACCAGGTGTAACCCCAACATAGTCAATCCGCACAGGCGATACAGGGCACGGGATGGCAGTGGAGCATGGTGTGTGAGAGGTCTCCTCGCGCTCCTCCTGGTCATATCACGCAGGCAATAGAACCTCAACGTCCAGCATGGCAAAAAGTCAAATGGAAGTGTAGGGGGACGCACCACAGCACGAGCAGCACTGACGTCACGGGAGGTGGCTCGCACCATCCCATCCATTGCCCATCATACCAACCACGACACATGCCATTGCGACTAAGTGCAAGCGCGTGCGCCACCACCCCTGAGCCCTCCCCAGAGAGGCCAAAGAGTGAATGTGTGGGCCATCAGCCACAGACGGACGCGGCATGGCCGCAAGGGCAGCCACAGCCACTGGGTGTCGCAGGTGGCGGATCCGGAAGGCGAAGACTGTGATGCATAGTCCATGCAGGCCGGGTCTCCATTTGGGGCACCACGCAGGTGGACGGCGTCCCGCCACACATCATACCCTGAGACAGCCCACTCGTGCAACTGGACCCACACATACACTCCTTGCCCTCTCTGGTGCAAGCTTGGGGCTGCCTGTGCAAGCGCTAGCCTCGCAGGTGAGCATGCATATTGGGGGGCGAGGGGAGGACATGAGGGCTGGGGCGAAGATGACTGTATCACTGTCAGTTAGTACAAGGGATGACCCAGATGTGGAAAGGAAGAGACGTGTCCCGTGTGTACTGCAACTAGTCGCCAATCCAACTACCCCCCCATGTCCGGAATGTAAGCCCGCACCTAGGCCCGCCCATCCGCCACATCGAACATACCACCAGCACGACAACCTTCCCATTCGAAACACTGACTGGGGGTGGCGACCAGTGAACAATCATGTGTAGCCTACCCACGCGTACATGTGGGCCCTCCATGATCCATGTCACCTGCGGCAAAGACATGACATGCGCAATGAGGGAAGTGAGGAGAGCTGTCCGCCCCACGCGCAGAAGGTGCATCAGCTCCACAGACCCAGCAGCGAGTCCAGCAGGGGTCACATGTGCAGGGGCAGCTGTGCCTGGTGTGAAGGCACATGCATATAGACAGCACATCGACCAATGTGTAGTCTGCCCACATCCACAGTCCATCATCATGCGGACATAGGAATTGAACACAGGGCAACACATCTTAGCTGGTGCACCCACCGTGACCAACAATGCGCAATCATCGACGTACCCGCCCTGTGCATGGCCCCCCACCCAACGGAGGCACATCCAGTGCCACCATCCCACACACACAAGCCTTCCACGGAACATGCTGTGTCCAATGGTCAGTACAGAGTCAGCGCCCATCTGGTGGATCCTGAACAGGAGACACATGCACACACATGCCAGCTCCCACTATGTACGACTGCCACCTGGCACGTGCAATGTAACCTCTCACCTGTGACGTGTGACTGCAAGCACACAGCCGTCTTGGCATGGGGCTGTCAATGTGGACACCAGTCAATGTTTCAGGAGCTGTGATCCGTACAGTGCTGTACATAGGGTGCAGTGCTGACACCTACTACTGTCTCATATCCCCTCGTGCCACAGGTCCCACTTGTATTGGCCGCTCAGCCCGTGCCCACATCGTCGTCGTCGTGTGCCATACTCATCCAGCCTCGGAAGCAGTACCATGCTCAGCAGACACTCATGTTGCCGTGGCGTTGCCGCTTGACGAATATGCAGTCAGTCCCCATCAGCACGCCCGCAAGTCATTGGGGCCTAGATCCCCATGTGCATGCACATGGCAGTGGTATGTCTCACTTGCCATTGCCATTGTTGGGAGACCTGTGTAAGTGTATTGTGGCCGTGCCGTCCCAGCTTGACAGCTGGGCTGTGGCTCATGTGCTTGCTCAGTCATGTCAGTGATGTGTATGCGAAATTGCTATGTGCCGTGTTGCTTTGACATGTGTCCTCTGCCATTTAACCCAGGCGGAGACCGAACATTGACCGCCCATACCAATTGCTGGCGGACATGGACGATACAGAGGTAATCAGGAAGTTTCGGCTGGACAGGCCAACTCTGCATCGACTGTGTGCCATGTTAGAGCCCCATCTCCGTCCCCGCAGGGTGTATCCGACTGCTGTCACCCCCACGGCTAAGGTGATGGCCGCCATGCATTTCTTCGCCACTGGGTCATTCCAGCACACAGTGGGCAGTGGAGGAGGGATGTCCCAGCCCATGTTCAGCAAGGTGCTGAGGGATGTACTGGCAGCCATGATGCTGTACCGGAACAGGTACATCAGATTCCCCAGGGCTCGTGAATTGGCGGCAGTGAAGGGTGCATTCTATGCCCTTGGCAGAATCCCACACGTCGTGGGAGCCATTGACTGCACTCATGTTGGCCTTGTTCCACCACAGGCCACTGAGCACCTGTACCGCAACAGGAAGCACACGCACTCCTGAATGTGCAAGTGGTGTGCCTTGCGGACATGGTGATCACCCACGTGTGTGCAAAGTTTCCAGGCTCGGCCCATGACGCACACATAATGCGCAACAGCATCTTGCCACGACTGATGGCCAATCTGCAACAGGATCGTGGCTGTATTGTCGGTGAGTATGTGGAGTGGTGTAGCGTGCTGGTTGTGCGATGCTGTCCCCTGTCCAGTTGGAATAGCAACGGTTCTCTGTGTCCCTCACACCCAGGTGACTCTGCGTATCCGAATGGGGCATGGCTGCTCAGTCCATTGAGGAATCCTCGCACCCCAGCAGACGATCGATACAATGAGGCACATGGGAGGACCAGACGTGTGGTCGAGCGTACCTTTGGCCTCCTCAAGTCCAGGTTCAGGTGCCTGGACCGCACCGGGGGTGCACTGGCGTACTCCCCACAGAAGGTGTGCCAGATAGTGGTGGCGTGCTGCATGCTGCACAATCTGGCCATTCGGAAGCAGATCCCCCTCATTGTGGATGACGGAGATCAACCAGGGCCCCAGCCCGCAGACCAGGACAGCTCGAGTGAGGTGGACAGCGGAGAGGAGGAAGCTGGGAATGTGCGCCAGCAGCTCATCGCCCGCTACTTCACTTGACGGTGAGTGTCCATGTACGACGGATGATGTGTCTGTATCTATGCAGGTGTGTGTGTGCTGTGTCAGGGTGGCCGTATGTTCACTGCGTGCAGTGTGTCAACGCTCCATGGCCAGGGTAGTATGCCACTGTTGGTGGCTGTGGCATTGTGCCCTATTGCTCTGTGCGATGTGTGTACATTGCTTGTAGTTGTTGACATGTACTGTGTGATGGGTGTGTGACACACTCATTGAATGTGCTCCTGTTCTGTCTCCCACCCCTAGGTCCCTACAGGCCCTCCGGATTCCATTTCCATGCCACGCATCAGGTGCCTTTCCGCCCAAGGTGGCCGTTGTATTCCGTACAATAAAGACACAGGGCACAAACAGCAGTTAGTGAAAAAGGTGCATTTATTACAAACTGTGACATGTGATTGTGTGTAAGGTGATGACAAAAGTGGTGCGTGCAGTGACAATGAGCTGTCGGTCATGGCTGCGTGATGATCAGGGTGTACCCACTGGTTCTATGTCCATAGTCCAACACACACATGCCATCCAGATGGCTGTGTGGAGTGGGATCGTAGAGCAAGTCAATGCAGTGGCTGGTCAAGGAAGGCTGGCGGAAGGCTGGCTGGCTGCCTCACTTGCGACTGGAGCGTGCGAAGTCCTCCCGGGAGATCTGTTTCCTCTTCGGACGGCCCCTTCCACGTTTGGGAGGGGGTGTGTGGTGGCGACCTGCTGGTGGTGGGTGAGGTGTGCTCACTGGCTGTGGACGCAGGGGAAGTGGACACTGCTGCCCGAGCCTGCGCCCTAGCAGGTGGTGGCGGAGGTGGTGTTGCTGGCCTTGCCTGTGACCCCACCGCCACCACCAGCTGGCCCATGAGGTCCACGAGTTGGTCCATACGGGACACGAATTGGCCCATATGGGCGTCCATGGACCTCAGCACCCCCAGCACCTCCCGCGTGTCAGTAGCAGACCTGGCCCATTGTCCTTGGGCCTCTTCATAGGCCCCAAGGACTCTGTCCATTTGAGGCAGGGCATGGCTCCCAGGGGAGGCTGGCGTTTCCCTGACCCTGCTCCTCCTACCAGTCCTGCTGCCACCGGCCTGCCCACTAGCCACATTGCTCACCACGGTCCTCGCTGTGGCTCCCAGGGTGGATCCAGTCGGGCCGGGCCACCACCTGCGCTGGGGCTGGTGCCAGCGAAGACGTGGTGGTGGTGGAGGCGGTGGTGGTCGGTGCGGCGATGGTGGCGGTTGCGGCAGTGGTAGTGGCCGCAATGACCGTGGGTGTGGCCGCAACGACAGTGGCAGCAGGGGACTGGGACTGTTCAGCATCCCTGGATGATGGGTTGGTGGGTAGGAGGGGTCCTGGGGAGCGGCTGGGCCCTGCCACGCCAGATGGGCCAGCTTGGTGGTCCGTGTCCGAAGAGGTGGACAGATCCTCCAGATCCGTGTGTCCTCGTTGGGGGCTTGTAGGCTGGCTGTGCTGGCTGCTGTCTCCATCCCCAGCGTCCAGCAGTTCGTCACCTGTGGAGAGAATGAGATTTGTTATTGTGTTGCACCTGGCGAAGTATGTATTAGTCGTCTGACATTGGCAGTTCGTGCAATCTCGTACATGGGTTTCCCGGAGGCGAGTGTGTGGCTGTGGCATCTGTAGGTGTGTGTGCTAGGCAATGGGACTGTGTGCTGTGCACATGTGGCATGGGACGGATTGGCCATGCCGATGGGTGTGTTGCTTTGCCCCTACTCATTGTGACTCTGGTGTATGCGGGCTCCTGGCCCATCCTGGGTCTGGTTTGTACTTTGCTTTTGGAGTTCAAATGGAACGCTTAGGAACGCATATGGCAACATGGGGGCCATGCCCCAGATTCGCATTTGGGATGGAATATGCTTTTGGGGTTCAAATGGAACGCTTAGGAACGCATATGGCAACATGGGGGCCATGCCCCAGATTCGCATTTGGGATGGAATATGCTTTTGGGGTTCAAATGGAACGCTTAGGAACGCATATGGCAACATGGGGGCCATGCCCCAGATTCGCATTTGGGATGGAATATGCTTTTGGGGTTCAAATGGAACGCTTAGGAACGCATATGGCAACATGGGGGCTATGCCCCAGATTCGCATTTGGGAGGGTATATGCTTTTGGGGTACATGCTGTGAGCCATGGGTGCCGAACGTGACATGTGTTGTGGCAGCATGACAGTGCATGGTCTGAGGTGTGTGCATGCCTGACATGCCCTGCATATTTGCTGTCTGTTGTGGTTACTGGACATGGCATTGGACGCATCGTTATGAGTGAGTGATAGTTGTGTGCCAGCCAACGTATTGCAGTTGTCCCATCTCCTTGGTGTGCGTGCTGCCCTGTGCCATGTGCATCACTGCAGTGCTCGGGGGTGTGGCCCATGTTGTGTGTTGTTGCTCACAGTGTGTCGTGCGCTTAATTGACTTCTGGCACATGGTTGGTCATGGGCATGTGTCTTAGCGTGACTGCTGTATGTGTGGCAGCTGTGCGGATGACATGCCTTTCATGAGACTGGGGCTGACGGATGGGATGGATGGTATGTTGTATGTGCATGGTGTGTCTGTGTGTTTGATGGGTTCAGTGGTGTTCGTGTGCATTTCTGTTGTTCCGCTCTGTTGCGTCTAGTGTTGTTTGTCTTACATAGGCGTAGTTGTGGGGTGTGTGGTTGACAGGCAGTAGGGGCTACATGGACAGGACTTCAATGGTGTTTCGGTTGTGTGTGATGAGTTGCACAGTGGCTGCCGTGTGGGACTATATTCAGTGTGGCTTGTGCATGCAGACGTGGCTCCTTGGGTGTTGCTATGTCTGTGATGGGTCATGTGGGGTGTGAGTCTGCTGTTCATGTCCGTGTGCACATTGTTCACTTGTTCGTGACGGTGGGCGGTGCTGCGTGTTCGTGTGCTACGTGACATGTCCCATGTGTTGGTGGTGTTATGGTCCTCATGCCTCCAGTAATCCAGCCCTGTCCAGTTTCCCACCTGCAAGTTGTTCGTGCGTGCACTGTACTGGATGCCACATGGCTCTTAGCGGGGGTGCTCCATGTTGCAGGTCTGTGGGGGTGGGGGGTGTAGTGGGTCGTGGGGTGGCTGTACACCCACTGACACCGATTGCTGTGGACCGTGATGTCTGCCTTTCGGCTGTCGTTGTGCACTGCGGTGGCTGACACGTGGGTGTGGGGTGTGGGGGATGCTCCTCCTTGCTGTGCTGTGGGACTGGGGCCTGGTGTGTGTTGTACTTGGGCTGTCCACCGTCCCACCCACTGCACTTTGTGTTCCTGCCACTTACCTGTTACTTGTCAGTTGGTGCAGCTGTGGCGGACACATGGGTGTGGCGGGTGCTCGTTGTGGCGCTTCTGGCATATTTGGGGACCTGTTGGTGGTTACGTGGCTGGCTTAGTGTACACATGTCCCCACGCATCTTACAGTTGTTCGGTTTGGGCTGTGTGTGGTAGTGTCTGTTGCATGTGCGTGTGATGTGTTGTGTATTGTGTGCTGGACATGGGGGTGTTTGTCCCTGGGAGCTGTGGCATGGTAGTTGCGCATGTGAGTACATAGCGGTGTGCTGGTATACATTAGTTTGTACTTACCAGCCTCCACTCCTCTGCTATTCCGGCGAGGATCTCCGGATGGATTACGACTCGCACCTTCTCCTCCCACGCTTTGAAGGTCTTAAAGAGCGCGGGATTCCCTCCGCCAGTGACGGCAGCCAGCTCTCTGTTTTTGCCCTCCTTCTTCTTGACCAGGCTCTTTACGTCATTCCAACGTTTGTTAATCTCGACTCTGTTTCTGGGCAGGGTCCCGACTGCATTGACCTGGTCTACGATCCGGTTCCACATTCTGTTTCTGGTGGCTAGTGGTGTGTGCTGGACCATGTTCCCATAGATTTGTGGGTACACCTTGATGATCTCGTCGACCATGACCGTCAGCTCCATGGGCGTGAACTTGGGCATCCTTTGTGGTGCCATGGTGTTTGTGGTGCTGGTGCGGTGTGTGTTGTGTAATGTGCAGGGGGTTTGTGGTGCCGGTGTTTGGTGGTGGTGGTGGTGGTGGTTGTGATGTGTGCGTTTCTGTGGTGTGCTGCTGTCCTTGCTGTGTCACTGTGTCCTCTCCTCTCCTCTCTGGTTTGCAATGTAGCAAGGGGTTGTAGTCTGTGGGAGTGCTGCTTTTGTACTCACCTATGTGGGTGTGTCCTCATGGTCTGTTGTTTTCAGGTGTGTTGTGTCTGGGGTTCTGGCCTTTGTATTTTTTGTTTGTCCGGGGGGTGTTTTCGGGATGTGTACTGTGCTTGTGTATTTGTGCGTGCCTTGCTGTGTGGACTTGTTGGCCATGTTGTGTGCTATTGGTTTTGTGTGCGGATGGTTTCTGTGCAGGTACGTTGGCGCCATGGCTTCTGCCGTGTCGATTCTCATCGGCGTTGTTTGCGCTGGCGGGCGGTATATTTGTGGTTTTTCCGCGCTCATGGCGGTGTGATCGTAATTTCACGTGCGGTGTGTCGGCCGTGTGGGCGGGCGGTTTTGTGTTGTCGTGCGTGTTTCCGTCCGTGGCGGGCGGTTTGACTCCGACTCGGACGATGGCGGGCGGTATTTTGTGTGATTTTTCCGCCGATGGCGGTTTTCGGTTTGTGTAATCATAATGGCGTGGTCGGTGTTCAGGCGGTGTGTGCGGGCGGATTTTTGCCGCTTCCATGCCTGGCGGATTTATTTACGCCGGGTATCGTAATGTGCCCCTTAATAATCAGTTTGAATAATTATTTTAATAAATTATAAATTATTAAAAAATATTATAAATTACAAATACATCTATACACATAAAACAATAACATAAATAAAAATTAAATAATGATGTATAACAAATTAAAAAAATAAAATTTACTTTTAATATTTTTAAAATTAATTATATACTATATTAACTAAAATAATACAAAAAATATTAAATAGCGTAGGGAATAAAACTACTATTACAACCCCCAAAAACAACAGTAAGACAAATGTTGGATAGCGTAGGGTAAAATTACTATTTCCACTCCAGAGAGTGCAACAGTAGGGAAAGTGTTGGATAGCGTAGGGGTAGAAATTACTATTCCCACTCCAGGGAGTGCAACAGTAGGGAAAGCGTTGGATAGCGTGAGGGTAAAAATTACTATTCCCACTGCAGTGAGTGCAACAGTAGGGAAAGTGTTGGAAGGCGTAGGGGTAAAAATTACTATTCCCACTCCAGAGAGTGCAAAAGTAGGGAAAGTGTTGGATAGCGTAGGGGTAGAAATTACTATTCCCACTCCAGGGAATGCAACAGTAGGGAAAGTGTTGGATAGCGTAGGGGTAAAAATTACTATTCCAACTCCAGAGAGTGCAAAAGTAGGGAAAGTGTTGGATAGCGTAGAAGTTACAAATAACATACTTATAAATAAATTAATTTTTTTAAATAATTAATTAATTATTAAATAACTCTAAACTATTTACCAATACCAATAAATAATTATTAAAAACATAATTACTAATAGAAAATTTATTAACAATAAATTAATAATAAATACCAATAAATAACAATTAATAAATATTAATTACTAAATAATAAATATTGAACAATAAAATATTTTTAAGAACAGAAAACATATAACTTATTAAACCTTAACTACCAATTAACTAATATTGAACAATTAAATGCTTTTTATACCAATAAATATAATTAAACATTAATTATCAATTAATAAATAATTCGTAATATATTAATTAAATTTATCAATAAATAATATTTAATAATATTTAATTACCAATTAATGATAAAACAACAATAAATTAATTTTTAAAACCAAAAAATTGTAATTTAAAAAATTACCTATTAATAATTAATATCCAATAAATTAATTATCAATCCCAAAAATAAATTTAATAATTACTTAATTAGATTTCAATTACTTCCAAAAGTATTCCCCTATAAACGCACAACACACTCCAATGATAAAATAATACACTTAACATAATGATCAATTAATCAATTAATACAAATTAATAATTAATTAATAATAATTAATTACCAATTAATAATAATTGATTACCAATTATCAATTAATTAACAATAATATAATTATCAATACCAATTAATTAAAATAAATTATAAGTTAATTACATTTAAATTACACGATGATGAATTAATCAATTAATAAAAATTAATCACCAATTAATAGAAATTAATTACCAATTAATTAATTAACAATTATATAATTATCAATAACAATTAATTAAAATAAATTATAAGTTAATTACATTTAAATTACATGATGATCATTTAATCAATTAATAAAAATTAATCCCCAATTAATAAAAATTAATTACCAATTATTAATTAATTAACAATAATATAATTATCAATACCAATTAATTAAAATAAATTATAACTTAATTACAATTAAATTACTTCCCACCCTATTCCCCTATAAACCCACAACCCGCTACAGAACTTAAACGCAAAAATAATTAAAATTAATTTATAATTCCTAAAAATTCATAATTAATTTAGTATAATTAAATTACTTCCCACCCTATTCCCCTATAAACCCACAACCCGCTACAGTACAAAAAAAAAAAAAATTATTAACATATAAAAATTGCATACATATATTTTTAAACAAGTAGAACACTTAACAAAAACACATATAACACATACATATTAAAAACATAAAATACATAACAATAATACAAATATCGATATTAGTAACATCGATATTAGTAACATCGATATATTTGATTTCGATATTACTAACTTCGATATTATTTACATCGATATTAAAAAATTCGATGTTACTTACCTTAGGGTCGATATTCTGTCCATCGATATTCTTCACATCGATATTCTGTCCCTTCGATATTTTAACTTCGATATTATTGTATATCGATATTTTATTTTCGATATTTTGACTGCTCACCGGTAGTGACAAACCGTCATTTTGGTTTCTCACTGCTGTGAGGCTGCCCTCTCATAGGAATGCATTGGGGATTCCCTGATAAGTGTTTCAGTGGTAATTCCTGATATGAGAGGAGCAGCGTGGTCAAGTTTGGTATGTTTGGAATAGTGATAATAAATGCTACGCAATGGTGTGCGCAGATTTATTATCACTATTTTAGAACTGCCACTTTTAGAAGTTGGCATTTCTGTGTGCTATGTGTCTGTCTGCCTGATGTGGATTGCATGTCTGGCTTTGGAGTGACAGGGGCTGATGAGGTGTGTGTGGCTTCAGGGAGGGCAGGGTGAGTCAGCGCTAGGCTGAATGGGAGATCTGCATTTGGAGTAGTGGGAGTAGTCCCCTGACCCTGAATAGGTCTGTGCCTGCTTGGGTGAATGCTGGCTCTGCCCCCCTGTGGTGTGTCTGATGACCGAGCCCCCACCTGACAAAGGGGAAGAGGAGCCCTGGAAACAGAGTGCTCCAAAAAACCCCAGAACCAGTTCAGGCTGGTTCCCCCAAGCCCTGTGCCAAGGGCAGACAAAGGAAAAGGTTGTATAAATATTGGGGCTGTGACCCCAGGTAGTGTTGTGCTTTTGGTGCTTCCTTGCGACTTGGGTCTTGCTGCTGCTGGGCCCCAGGAGGAACCGCCACGAGGGACTGCCTCCCTGCTGGAGGGCCCTGTGAGCTGGCCTGCCTGGGCCCAGCCTTGTGCCCCTGAGACTTTGGGCTTAGCGCCTCGAGAGCACTATATTTTTACTCCAGGAGGAGTGCTGGTGGACTGCAGCGTGAGGCTGCGACGTGTGGGGATTCCCCCGTACTTCCAGAGCAAAGTGGGAGCCCACCCCGAATTTGAGTTATTTATCGGCGGGAGTCCAACCCGCATTGGAGTTATTAAGTATTGAAGAGCGGGAGCCCACCCCGCTGTTGTGTGCCCCTCTGAGCGGGAGCCCACCCGCATTGGTGTTTATTTTACGGTGGGAGCCTACCCCACACTTTGCCACAGAGAAGAGAGGAACCGCCGCGGCCCGACCCGGAAGACAGGCAACTTGCCTGGTTGTGGGCGTGGCCGGAAGAGGCATGCTGTGGAAACAGGAAGCCCGGAGCCCAAAGAGGAACGAGAGGCGACGGAGCCTCGCAGGCTCCATCTGCTGCATTCCAGCCTTCCCCCACCTGGCAGAAGGAGAGGCAGGCCTGCGGAGATCGCCGGTGACAAGTGGTAGACTGCAGCCGATCTGGAGAGGTCCTGTTAGCAGGGGCCCGCCGAGGCACACTTTCGGTGCCTGGGACCTGCGCAGAAGAAGCCCCGGTGAGTGGGGCTACAATTGAGCATTGCGGTGCCCCGGAGTGGCACTGGAAGAGTCCCGGTGAGTGGAGCTCAATAGTGAAGCAGTGTCGGCGCTCCTGGAGGCACCGGGGCGCCTGGGCCTATTTCTTCTTGGGCAATTCTTGTTGGAGTCCCGGAGTGGGGCTCAAAAGGCACAGTGGTGCCAGGCCTAATTTCCAGCTGCACCGCGAGAGAGAGCGGGCAGCTGCAACGTTGTAGGGCAATTTTGGTCCCTTAGCTCCGGAGTAGGGGCTTTAAAAGGCACTGTTAGTACCAGTGCATGGTGGTCTTTCTCAGCTGCACCGCGAGAGCGCGGGCAGCTGCAACACGGGGGCATTTTGTTTTCATGATAAGGAAGGGGTGAGAAGCACCCCATGCCCCCAGCGCATTGCACAGCATCTTCGCTGCATTGGCAGCCAGAGGGCTACTTGAGAGGCCCCAGTTACAGCCCTGACATTTGGGACAGAGGGCATTTTGAGCCCCAGAGGAAGGCCAGTTGGCCTGGGGTCAGTTTTATGTTGGTAGGGCGCAAGGCCCTAATGTGATGCCTAATGTTATGCTATAGTGCTTATGCATAATGTGTTTATGCTTCTGATGTTTATGCAGAATCTGTTTTATGTTGCTATATATAATGCTGAGGTCATTATTTTACCAGTAGTCACTGGTTGTGGTTTATATGTGCTACTAGTGCTTTCTAAAGGTTCTGACAGTGGCCCGATTGGCTCCTTTCCTGTATATAATCCCCTGTGAATATTGCCTAGTGCCAGCTGGCACAGTGTATATGTGTGATTATGATTCTAATGTGTTTTGGATAATACAAAGGCTATTTTTTTTATATAAGCTTGTGTGGAGTTTCTTTTGTGGTGTGCCTAGTGTGTTGCTGCTGTGTGTGTGTGTTGCGCAAATGCTTTACACATTGCCTCTGGGATAAGCCTGACTGCTCGTGCCAAGCTACCAAGGGGGTGAGCAGGGGTTATCTTCAGCGTGTAACTCCCTTGCCCTGACTAGAGTGGTGGTTTCTGCCTGGCTTAGGCGCATGCCCTAGCCAACCAGAAATCCCATTTCTAACAGCAAGTCATTAGATCGACTTGCTGTAGGGGGCGCACTGGACTTAGGAATAGTATAATTTACTATTCCAACTCCAGCCTGCGCAACAGTAGGGAAGGTGCTGGAATAGTAAATTATACTATTCCTTAGGTTAGAGCGCCCCCTACAGCAAGTCGATCTAATGACTTGCGATGTAAAGGCATTGTGTTCTAACAACGCGGTTGTTGTAACGACCGCGTTGTTAATAGGAACGCGATGTAATGGCAGCATTGTAAACGCTGTTTCCCACTTGTACCCCAATAAAATCTTGGTGAACCTGCTTCCGCGAGTGCTGGTATTTTGTACCCTGGAGCCCAGATATTGATACGCGATTTTGCCTTCGCGTACATAGCACCCGCCCATGAGTGCAGGGATGGAGGCGACATGATGGAGCGATATATATATATATATCACTGAGACTCAAAAAAACATCAAAGCAGGCACTCCAGGTAATATAAAGTGCTTTCTTATTCACCAGTAGCAAACAGAAGTGTTTCAGCTAACACACTGGAAGGTAGTAAGATTTTAAATTATGTTTAAAAAGTCTGAGAAATTCACTGAGACAGCACTACAGTTTAAAAACACAAAAGAAAACACTGAAATTCGCCATTTATAAGTAACTGACATAAGTTGTCATTTGTCAGCCTGTTGTGAATGGCACTTGCTAATCCTATGCTTAAAGACTTTGCAGCAAAAATTGCTTTCTTCCTGGCAGGGAAGGCATGTCTGCTCCCACTTGGCGGGAGCTTTAAAAATACTCCCGCCTGGAGGGAACAGACATATGTTTTCTGGCCTATGCTACAGCGGGCAGGGAATCTAGTGTCTTGGATATAGGATCCGCGGGACACATAATTGAGCCAGCCCCAAGGATGGGTTCCCCAGGCTCCTTACAGGCTCAGGACGGCCCACCCTCCCCCTTTTTTATGACATTCGGCCACATGCCTCCCTCTCCTTATGTAATGCATTCAAACCCAAAGGATGGGGTCCCTGGGGCCTATTACAGTTCAGAAGGGGGTTACATGCCCCTCCCCAAAACTAATGTTTCTGCCAACCCCCCCCCGGCCTTGCCCATCCTATTGGTGTTTTTAAACAATAGCATTAGAGCCTGCCTTTAACAAAAATTGCCATAAATTTTTGTGGACTTTAATCTTCTTTAGAGGACTCAGGTCCCAAGTTGTAAGATGGTTGCTGACACATGCTTGCTGATGTGGTGGAAGCCAATCATATCTCAGCATGAGATCTGTTGGCTCCTCAAATCCCCCAAGGCGTGATGCATACAAAGTTTTTGAGCCTTAATTACTCATAAGCTACTGAAAAGATTTGCACCAAATCACAAATGCACTCTTTCTAGAACAAGATCTAGCTTTCTGCCAAATTTGGTGTAAATTGGTTCAGCCATTTGGGCTATAGCTGTGTATAAAATTCCTACTGAAAAATGTATGGGGAAAATGAGTTTTGGGAAACTCCGTTTTTCCCGACCTCCGCTTGACAGTTTACCTCAAAACTTTCCATGCATAAACTAGGCAAAAAAGAGCACCCTATTAGAAGGTTTTGTAAAGATTCACCAAACGGCATCAAAGTTATTGTCAATTCAAGAAGTGCATTTCCTTTACAAATATATCAGTTGCAACTGTGTAGTTATAGTTTGGTCAGCTTTTCGATAGGTAATGCGTTTTTTTGTTGCTAATAGCTTTGGCAGCGTTTGACAAATCTCCATGAAACTTTTTTTAAAAGTGCTCGTTTAGCTAGTTAGTGCATGGAAAGTTTCGGGATGACCCATCAAGTGGGGTCTGAGAAAAAGGGGGGACCCAAAATGCAAAATCCCCATGCATTTTCCATGGACTTCTTTAAAAAGCACTTCCACAAAAACTGCTGAACAGAATAACACCAAATTTAGCAGGGAAGCTAGATCTTGGTCCACATATTGTGCTTTTTGTGATTTGGTGCAAATCTGTTCAGTACTTTTTGAGAAATTGAGGTGAAAAAATATTTGTATATCTGGACGGTTGGGTTCGGGGAACTCTCGCAACAGTCCCTCAAACCCAGTTTTAAAAACTAGAGCCCTCTGATTGGCCCAGGGAGCTTTTTATTGACTTCAGCAGGAACTAGAGCTCTGATTGGCTGCCAGCAACATGTGAAAAATGGTGCTGGCAGCTATGGCAGCTTCGGGGACTTAGTCCCTTGTCCTGAAGTTATAAAAAAATATATGTATATAATGGGGCAGGGTAGGGATACCCTCCCCCTAGGGCCCTTGCAGAGCTAACTATAACTTGCGCCCCCGCCATGCACTGCTTATGAACTCAAATATTACATCACTCATACCATAGTCTATGACATCATTTATGACATTTCTGATGCCATCACAAATGACATATTTGATAAGAATCACTGACGACATTATCCAATTAGTGTGCTAGTTTATTTTATAGTTTACATAGTGGCGGCTAACTACCATAATACTTTTCTACCTAATTTTGTATAGACTCTGTCCATCTAATGGGAGTAAGTCTTTACAAAATGCATGTACTTCTAATGCATCATAGGTAAATAGAGGTATTGAACATGTTATAAATATCTGCATTGAAGAGTAACTCTGTGTGCAGGTGACAGTTGACGACTTGTGTTCAGCATGTTCCATACAAGGCTACCTACTACATACTAAGTATTGTCAGCAGTCTTGAGTTATTAGACAGAATCGTCTCAGTATTACAATTTCTACATAACATAGAAGTCTGGATACACCAGATAATAACCTATGTAAGTTTTATTCTTTTGCATCAGAAGAAGGGCTATCTGTAAAGTTCTACCCCACAGTGTGAAGGCAGGAGGTAGTATACTCTTTAGCACCTTTAGACCTTGGCTATTTTAAGTAACTAATGTTTTTTAACAAGAGTTGCATAGAGTGTACACTGTTATTAGTAGATACTTTTTAATACTCTATGGTGTATTTCTCATGAGAGTTTTTACTGTCTGCAAACAGTGTGGTACAGTGTAAACTCTCTCCATGGAGTACACGCTGTTTACAGCACCCACTTTTCTACTCATATCAGCTCCATTTCTCAATGTAGATTCGTTGACTGTGAGGTGTTTGATACCGATAAAAGCTGTCTGTAATAGGGCAATATTTTGGAACAGAAATAGAGTATCTTAAGTAACTTGGCTTTCTGGGAAACATTGTATGCATATTGAACACTGTATGCAATGAGGGTTTCCCATATATCTGGGTTGATTGTTAATGTGAACTAGGCTCCCTGTGAAGTATATGGTATAGGGTCAATGTTGCACATAACACATGCTTGCTAGACCTAAGGGAGTTGTATCTGTGACGGCATTAATGATGCTTCATATTATTCTGAGCTATTTTGTACTTACTTTCAGGCCTCTAATGCTATACTAGTTTATAGGCTAATGTGTACAGAAGAAGCTTGGATGATGTCACCAGTGTTGTCAACAATGATGTCATTTGAGATGTCATCAGTGATGTCATAAATGATGTCATAGAACTAGGGCCGTCTTAACAGCATTATAGGCCCCGGGCAAAGCAGTGCACTGGTCCCTGCCTACACAACCATTCACCGGAATAAAATTGTAAATAATCGATAAAATAGATTAGCATGGGGCCCCTATGCTTGTGGGGTCCCCGGGCAACTGCTCAGCGTGCCCATGCGTTAAGACGGCATTGCATAGAACATGTCATGAGTGAAGCAATATGTGAGGTCATAAGCAGGTCATGGCGGGGCGCAAGTTGTAGTTAGCTCTGCTAACTGTAACTTTTGAATTGCTGTTGTTTTTTTTAGTTCAAAACATTAATGTTGTCAATGACATATTCACCTAACTATAACGTTACTTTAACCTTTGTTTGTTTCAGTGAATTTCTAATGTTTTTTTAAACAACAGATCTCTCTATTACATCTACCTATAATGTTATTTTAACCATAATCTTTTGGTACTGAAAAAAGCTTCCACAGGGCAAATATTCTACATGCTACATACTAAGGGGCTTATTTACAAGCCCCTTGAGCCACTTTTGCGTCATTTTTAACATGGGGAGAGTGACGTACGGGTGGTGCAAGGGGCTTGTAAATAAGCCCCTAAGTATTGTAAGCTGCCTTGAGTTATTCGACAGAATCATCTCAGCATGACAATTTCTACGGAAGATAGAAGACTGTGTGCACCAGTTATTAAAATATGTACTTGTACTTGTTTTGCTTCAGAAGATAGTCAATCTGAAATGTTTTTACCACAGTATGAAGGCTGCAGGTATGCAGGTAGTATGTTATTTAGCACCTTCAGACAGACCCTGGTTATTTTAAGTGAATAGTCACTATTTGGACACGTTTTGCATAGAGTGTACACGATGCTTAGTAGATACTTTTTATTACTATATAGAGTATTTGTCATGAGAGTTTCACTGTCTGCAAACAATCGGGTACAGAATAAACTCTCCTTGTAGAGTGAATACTGTTTACAGTATTCACTTTTCTACTTATATCAACTTCATTTCTCAATGTAGGTTCGGTAACTGTCAGGGGTTTGATACAGATAAGAGCTGTCTGTACGAGGGCATTGTTTGTGGAAGAGACGTTCAGTATTTTTAGGAACTTGGCTTGCTCTGAACAGGTGTTTACAGATTGAACACAGGTATCCAATGAGGTCTTCCCATATATCTGTGGTTGATTGTTAATGTGAACTATGCTATCATGAAGTGTATAGTATAGGGTCAATATGGTACACAACCCATACTTTCTACAGCTAAGGGAGTTGTTTCTGTGACGGCATTTATCATGGCTCATATTCTTCTGAGTTATTTTGTACTTACATTTTGAGGTCTAAAGCTATACCCGTTTATAAAGCGATGTGTACAAAAAATGCATGGAGGATATCATTAGTTATGTAATCAGTGATCTCATCAATAATGCCATTGGAGATGTCATCAAGGATGGTAAAAATGATGCTATAAACGTGTCATAAGTGATGCCATTTGTGAGGTCATGAGCAGTGCATGGCGGGGGTACAAGTTATAGTTAGTGCTACTAACCATAACTGGTGAATTTCTGTGACTTTTTTAGTTCAAAACTTTAATGCTCACACTGACAAATTCACCTAACTATAACGTTACTTTAATCTTTGTTTTTTTCAGTGACTATATATATATATATACTTATATTATATATACATAGATATATGTGTGTGTATATATATATATATATACACACACACAGACACATATATATATATATATATATATATATATATATATATATATATATATATATATATATATATATATATATATATATATTACCTACTGGCGGTCGCCAGTTGGTAGTTATAGTTAGGACCTTGTTTCTATTCAAGAAGCGTTTTTTCTTTTGCCAATATCTTTGGCGCCGTTTGACGAATCTTCGCGACATTTTCAAAACCAATGAGGCGCTCAGGTCAGCTCCTATCTTGAAAGTTTCAGGTTGATTCGTTAAGCGGGGGCCGAGATAAAAGGGGGGACCCAAAACATGTTTTCTCCATGTTAATTTCCATAGGAACATTTTTTCACTGCTACAGCCCAAACTGATGAACGGAATTACACCAAATTTGGCAGAAAGGTAGCTCTTGGTCCATAGTGCACTCTTTGCTTTAAATGGTGTAAATCCGTTCAGTAGTTTTTTCAATATTAAAGGAACAAGACATTTGTATATCTGGGCGGAGCCTAACCACACATCTCATCGTGAAATCTGATTGGCTGTCAGCACTTCATCTAAGAAGTGTTGGCAGCCATCTTAGGACCAATATACATGATAGCACCCCATTAAAATGCATTGTAGTGAATGGAAGGTTTTGAGGGTCACCAAAAGGAGAACATATAAAGGGTGACAACAGACTTTAGTTACAATATAAATCATTTGTTGATGGTACCATACTAATTTTAGGAATTGTAGTGTGTTCTAAGATGATTTTACCCTGTGAAAAAGCCTTCTGCTGGGATATCATGAATCATGTTTGAGAGAAAACTATTTTCTCATGTTTTTCCCATAGAGGTTTGGAAGGTGCTCTAGGAGCTAAAATGAGAGCATATTTTCTATAAATTCACATTATCTTTCTCAGTCATGTGAGAATGAAGTCTGACATTCTCAGTAAAACATGTCCATCCAACAAGGGCAGAGACTGCCAGTTGATTCCTTTGGATTCTACTGCAGCTTCCCAAAGTGTTCTAAAGAACAACTAGACCGCTAACAGTCTTCCTTATGACAAAAGTATGGTACACCTGAAGCCATCTTGATTGTAATAAACTGGTAACACTTCAAACATTTAATTTAAAAAGGAACAAAATGGGGGGCGTGGCCAACTGCACTGGGAAATGGCCGCACGGTAGCTTCGCTCCGTCGCGCCACTCCCGATTAATCCGTTTTAATTATACTTGCCCCGGCCAGAATCATATGCTGCGGAGCGTGCTTGACTCCGAGGCTCCTCTCCACCACCACACCGAAGTTTGGGCAGATTGGCGGCATCTGAACGGCCGCGGGAGCAAGAAGCGCTGTTGCGGGGCTAATTAAGGCTGGGCGTGCCAAGCGCTGAATCGGCTGTGCGCAGCTACGTGATACCGCGGCTGGATCGGAGACCCGAGGTCCGGCTGGGGGCCTGGGGGCCGGGACAGCGATTATCACTCCCTGTGTGCCCCCTGGTGAGTGCGCTGCCCCCCCACCTCCCCCGCGACATCCGGCCTCATTGCTGCTGCACTCCACGGGCCCCCGGAGGCCCCATCGGCCAAACTATCCTGCAACGTGGCCTCGTGCCTCCTGTGCGGGCTGCGTAGACTTCTGGTGCACCTCCCCATAGGACCTGGGCAAACCACACGGTGGCGGCAGGCCCGGCTCCTCGGGCCCCCCTTGGGCCCTGCAATTGAAGCGCTGTACGTCGTGGCTGCAGAGTGGATTGCAGACGCTTCCATATATAGAGCCAGGACAGTATATCCCCTTGGGCCCTGTCTGTTAACTTTTACCGCCATCGTTGGGGGCCTCAGTCCTTTGGAACGATAACTACTACGTAGTGGGGAGAATTGTGGCACGCGGTCCCCCACCCTGTGTTGAAGCCTCCTGAAGAGCCTGCGCCACAGGGCATGGCGGAGGGCGGGCGAGGTGATCATGGCAGATCCTGACTGACCTTAAAGCGCCGGTTGCCTGGGGTGCAGACGCACCGCCTCCTGGTGCATGACTGGGAATTAAACTGCCTCGATCCTCTACTGGGCCCCTCGTTTGTTGGACAGTACAGCGCAGTCTTGGAGTCGGGGGCCTGCCCGGCTAGTGCAGCCCCCTAAGGGACACTTATATTCTCTACCCACCCTCTCCGTGCCGGTGTGATATTCTTTGGCACTGAAGCACACCTGGGTCTGGGGTTGACCGGTGGAAACCGACAGGCTGTTGTGAGCTGGCCTCATAAGCAGGCGGCGGTGTGTAACTGGTCCAGTCCTGGACCCCGTCTTTGACTTACCTCACCCTACTACACCATCATGGCAAGCGGCCGTAGCGGGCGTGGGTCACTTCAGGCCAAGCTTGAGAAGTACGCGTGGCAGAAGGGCCAAGACGAGAAGCAACCCGAGCCCGAATCCAGCGGGAAGAAACCAGAACCCTCGCTACAGGACATTCTTGCTGCTATCACGTCGGTGCGCACTTTCCTGGAAGGGCGCATTGACTCGGTCGCCTCGGAGGTCTCATTGATTAGAGCGGACATGTAGAAGATGGCGGAACGGGTGCGTGAAGTGGAAAGCGCGACTAAGGACCTGTCGACGGACACTGACCTCCTCAAACGCCAGGTGGCTGACGTCCAGACTACCCAGGAAGCCATGGCTCTGCAACTGGACGACTATGAAGGCCGTGTGCGGCGTAACAACATCCGCATTTTGGGAGTGCAGGAGGGGACCGAAGGGCCCGTGGCGGATCTCTTTGTCGAAGATCTGATCCTTAAACGTCTGCAGCCAAAGGGACTATCCCAACACTTCTCTATCGAACGTGCACATCAGGTGCCGGGGGGAAGAGCCAGGCCTGGCGCGCCGCCTCGACCGCTCTTGGCAAGGGTCTTCAACTTTCGCGACAGAGATGTCATCTTGCAAACGGCACGAACGGCTCCGCCACTGTCTATGGACAGTAAGGTCACTATTTTTCCGGACTTTACCCTGCGGGTCCAGAAACAACGTCGCAGCTTCCTGGACGTGAAGCGTGCGCTCCGGGACCAAAACATCAAATACGCCATGCTTTTCCCCGCCAAGCTGCGTGTGGAATCTGAGGGGAAGGTGTGGTTCTTTACTAGTCCTGAAGACACCTGGGACTGGCTCAAGGGCTGGAGGACAGTTGAAAAATATCGTCGCAGGCCTGCTGGCGACAGATCCAAAGATGACAGGTCAAGCCCGCGGACAAGATCTCCGCTGAGTGATGCTTCGGCAACCCAGAGCCCAACGGGGTAAGGTTTGGTGGCTTGACATTGGTTTGATTGGCCTTTGATAGTGGGGGTCTGCTGAGCGGAATCTCGGCGGACACGCTGTGCCTTGTCGACTTTCCACCATGTTTTAGCTTTCCGGGACTGTATCAGGCCTCACACTGTTCACTTTTGCATTGCTGCCGGCCTCTTAGGGGGGTGAACTACTCATATTTGTATTCCGACGACACGCCTTTCTGCCCTTGGTCCCACGCACAGGATCGGCGGTTGAGGGTGTTGCGAGCTGTTCCGTGGCCATCTTGACGTTCCAAACAATGACGTGAGGGGAACAGACTGCTCTGGAGTCGTCAGCCCTCCACTTGCTCTCTAACAGACTACATACTCCAAATGTCTAGCTTGCCAATATGGTTTGTCTCAATGGGGTTGACATTGTTGTTTCTTGTGTTCTCCTTGATTACAGTTTATCATGTTCGAATCACTGGCCGGGGGGTCGTATGACGGGAATGCACATTCTCTCACAAGATTGATGCTTCAGGGAGTGGGGTTGGATCACGTCCCTAATTCTGTTAAGGGTGGGCGACAGGCACTCTGCAAGTTTGGGGTGTCGGGTGCGTTCATGCCCGCTGTGCAGGGAGGCAGGGTGGGGGGTGGGTGTTCGGTGTTGGGGGGTCAGGGGGGGTATGTTTATTCTGTTTTGATTTCTGTGTTTTTATGATGCTCTATCTCATTTCCCCTCTCGTTGGGGGGTTTTGTTATCTATTGCAGCACTTTTTGGTATCTACAGTACTATATGTCCACATCCAGGTTCTTAACGCGGCGCCATGGGGAGCACATGGTGCCCATAGGGTTACAAATACTAGAGCATTTGCACCGTTTCGAGACATACGGCTTTACACCTGGACACTCAAAGGGCCGACTTGTGTGTCCTACCCTCAATGTATGAACACTGACATGACCTTTGTCTCTCGGCTTTACACTACCCACCCCTCTATCTACACATGGGATCACACTTAGCACTTAAATTCCTCACATGGAACGTTAATGGTTTAGGAGACAAAATTAAGCAGGGAGTGGTCCTTCAATATTTGAAACGGCAGGCGCCGGACATTGTTCTTCTTCAAGAGACACACTTAATTGGTAACTCCTGCAGCGCATTGAATAGATGGGGATACCGTTTGGCTGCCCACTCAGGGTTTACATCTGGCTCTCGGGGGACGGGGATACTCTTACGCAGGGGATGTCCTTACTTAATCAACAGGGTCTGGTCGGATGATCAGGGTCGATATGTGGTGCTCTCCGGCACATGGGAGGGACAGGCCGTCAATGTCATTTCCGTTTATGCCCCACCCAGGATGCAGCGTCCTCTGTTGCGAGACCTCGGGACGCTTCTGCTTGACCTACCCCTGGGGCTGCTGGTGTTGGGGGGGATTTTAACCTTGCTGTGGATGGCACCATTGACTGCCTTCTGGCCCGCAGGGACCCCCCAGGGGGGTCTCCACTGGCAGAGTTCTTGGCCGCCATGGGCCTGGTTGATGTCTGGCGGCGACTAAACCCGACCACCGTGCAGTTTACATTTCATTCTGACGCCCATAATAGTCAATCACGTATTGACCACATACTCACCCACGCTCACGATATTTGCATGACTCCAGGTGCATCGCGCGTGGAATCTCTAATCATTCCCCCATTCTTACGACACTTTCATTTGGCAAGCCCAAAAGACGTGCCACCCTTACTATAAACCCATGGGCGCTCAAAGTACCTCACATTAAGGAGGCACTAATCAAAGAAGCTGACCACTATTTCCAAGAAAACGTGGGGTCGGTTACCTCAGCCCGCATCCTCTGGGGTGCGTTTGGCACAGTTATGAAAGGCAGAGGCCTATCTTTGATGGTTGACCACAAGAGAGAACTTACCAAGAGAATCATAGAGCTCGAGGAGGATATCCTAACACAGGAAAAAGCCCTGGAACTTACCCCTGATCCCGAGATGCAGCATTCACTCTCGATGGTGCGTCTCGACTATACTCAGCTCCTGACGGAAGCGGCCAAAGCGCGCTATACCTCCACGCGCCATAAGATTTATGAACACAGGGACCGGACGAGCAAACTCCTTGCTTGGTTAGAGAAAAAAGAGCAATCGTCGAGATGGGTGCACTCAGTGCGCGGGACGAATGGAGATTTAATCACCGATCCTCAGCAGATCGCTGATACGTTCGCTTCCTACTTCTCGTCGGTGTACACGCCCTCTGTCACGTCCCAGTCATGCGCGGCTGGGGACCTTCTTTCGACCATCAAAGTCGCATGTTTGTCCCCACAGAACCGGGATTCTCTGGAGGGTGCGATAACGGACGCTGAGATTCAGAAAGCAATACAAGACGTCCGCTCGGGTAAAGCTATGGGGCCCAACGGGCTCCCTATCGAATTCTTGAAGCCACTGGCGTCCAAAATTTCCCCCTACTTACTCCAAATGTACACTGAAAGTCTAGACGAAGGGGCGCTACCAGCTGATGTTCGAATGGCCTCCATTGTGGTCATCCACAAGCAGGGCAAACCATTAGATGACTGTAGGGCGTATCGTCCAATCTGACTCCTGACAGTTGAGGCTAAAATTTGGCTAAGCTACTGGCCAACAGACTTATCCCTTGCATTACGGAACTCGTGCACCCTGACCAATCTGGGTTCATGCCAGGGAGAAACACAGCTTTGAATTTGGGGCGACCCCACGGGGTCCTGGGTAGGCGTGATACGATTAGGGAGGATGTAGCTCTACGATCGTTGGATGCATCCATGGCATTTGACACTATCGAGTGGGAGTTTCTTTTCGCAGTTTTAGATAGGATGAGTTTTGGCCCACATTTTATAAAGTTAATCCAACTGCTATATGCCCACCCAACCGCACAGGTGACAGTCAACAACCACATCTCGGGGCAATTCCCACTGGGGAGGGGTACTAGACAGGGATGCCCTTTGTCACCCTTGTTGTTTGCCCTTGTGTTGGAACCGTTGGCGGTATGGATCAGAGGTGACCCGGAGATTAGGGGGCTGAAGTGGACTGAAGACCACGAAGATCGCATCTCCCTGTACGCGGACGATATCCTCTTATATTTGGCCTCGCCCTCACGGTCTCTTTGCCGGGTTCTCCACATCTTTCATATCTTTGGCTCCCACTCGGGCTATACTATCAACTGGACTAAATGCCAGCTTTATGTGCTATGGGGCAAGCCGCCGTGCTGGCCCCGTGGATACGACATACCAGTAGCAGCAAAGGGCTTTAAGTATCTTGGCATCTATGTTACTCCGGCCCCGAATTTGTTCTACGAGTCCAACCTGCTTGCGCCCCTGACTCGCCTTCGGTCCGATGCCAAATATTGGCGATCCCTTCCCCTTACTCTGCTGGGGCGTGCAGCCCTCTTTAAGATGCTAGCACTGCCGCGATTTCTCTATGTGTTGCAAAACACACCGAACAAGGTTCCTGACAATTATTTTGTCGGTATCGAGGGCGTTGTACGTGGGCTACTGTGGGACGGACGGGCCCCTAGAATAGCGATGACAAAATTGACGATGGGGTGGTATGACGGGGGTATTGCTTTACCCGACATGAGGCTCTATTATCAGGCTTCTTAGCTGGTCCCAATAAATAAATGGGTACATGGGGAATTTGACGACCCGAATTTTCGAACTGATCGTTGGCTTCTGGGTCAGGGGGGATACGCCAGAGCACTCTATACAAATCCTCACAAGATCGCCCTCATGGGTCCCACGGCACGCACAGTGGAGGTTTGGCACGGCGTGAATAGAAAATGGGGGTGGCATGGCACGCTCACGAAGGCCACACCACTTTGGGAACCAGACCTGTTGGGGCAGCTTAGTAAATGCCCACGTTTTGACAAGTGGGATATGATAGGTATCTCCACAGTGGGGGACATGTGGACGGGGGTAGATTAGCCACATTTGCAGATCTACAGAACAAATACCAACTAGCACAATCTGAGGCCTATCGCTACCTACAAATCAATCATGCAGTCAAAGCAGCTTTGCCCAAAGATGCCCCTCTCCCTGAGGCCTCTCCACTGGAGGACCGACTGCTACTCAACCCCATGTACAAAAAGGCCATATGTCTCACATACAAAAAACTAATTAACAATCGACCAGACCCCTTAAGGCGTCTGCGACAACTTTGGGAGGCAGATTTGGGAGACCTAGAAGATGAGAACTGGCGTGATGCTTTAGCCTCTCCCAAGGAAGTGGCTATCCCTATGAGATTGCGCCTTGTTCATTTAAAGATCCTGCATCGTGTATATCTAGATGCTGGGATTTTGGTTAAGATAGGAAGGAGGGCTGATCCCCTGTGCCTCCGGCAATGCCACCAACCGGGAACCTTCTTTCATGTTCTCTGGGACAGCTCGATGGTGCAACAATACTGGAACAGGGTCACACAGCAAATGGAGAGGGCGGGTGGTAAATCCCTTAAGGCCTCCCCCCAACTGTGCCTCCTAAATATCTGGGAAGCTACTGATTTAACGCAAATAGAGCAAACATGGGCATCACTTGGGTGGGCCATTGCAAAGCGTAACATTGCCCAGAAGTGGGGTGTGGGGACGGTTCCGACCCTACGCGATTAGGCTGTCGACATGGACAGGGCAATGCTTGCCGAAAAAGATGTCTTCAAACATAGGGGATGCCCCAAGAAATGGGACTACAAATGGGGGAGGTGGAACAGATACAGGGGTACCATGTGCTTATCCCCCACTGTGGAGCTACAACGTGAAAGGGACAGACTGCTGGAGGTCTCTGGGGTGGATGACATGCCCCCTCCTGGTGCTGAATAAGGTAGCCACCTGCATGCTGGGTGTCGGGGAGTGCTCATCTTGGTTTGGTGAGTTTATTATGCACTGTAAGATCTACATATTGTATATGCCGGAACGATTTGATCTGATGGAATGGAGGGTGCTACTGTGTCTCCCTGGTGTCAAATGTATTGGAGAAAAAAAAAAACGTTACACATATGCTGTGGACTGCTATACTGTCATTTTGCTGCCTTATGTCTTTCCTTTTCTTTCACAATAAAAATGTTTATAACAAAAAAAAAAAGGAACAAAATGAGGGGGTTCATTTTGCCATAGAAATTATGATTAGTGCTGCAGAAAGAAAAATGAGGGCACATTTTGAGTGACTTCTCAAATCCTCTTCTATTTCATTACAAAATTCTGACATGCAGACTGAAACATGCACTTTCAATACCAGCAGCAGACTTCCAGTTAACTCCCTGGTGAGCAGTAGCTTTACTACAGTGATCTAATGAGCAACTAGAGTGCTAACATTCTGAATTTATTGCAAATGTGTGACACATCTGAATGCCTTCTTGATGGAATCAAAGTAAAAAACTGAAAGCATTTCCTACTGAGGAAACTGCAGTAAATGAGGAAATTAGGAAACTTCATAACAAATAAGTCTCCCAAGATGGCCAACAGAGAAAAAAGAGCCCAAATGTAGCACAAATATCACCCAGATGTAGCCCACGTATAGCCCAATGACAGAAGTGTGCAAAACACTTTATTTTTTGTTTTTTTGCAGTTTTATTTAGCGCAGACTGGTCAGGTATTGGAGCGTTGCATCTTACTTGGACCCCTTATTGCGTTTTTTGCATGAAGTACTTGAGATTGATCTTGCGAAACATTGAACTTTACTATTCTATTAAACTGAAGTTGCTCTGAGCCGGGCTTGTAACTCCCGTTTTTACCTACTAGTTCTCATTGTATTGTATTAAGAATGAGGATTTACTGTTTTTATGTACACTTTTATGATCTATGTTTCTTAATCAGATCGAATAAAGTTTATTGAATTGAATTGAAGTCTCCCAAGATGGCCACCAGAAAAAAAGGAACCCAAATGTAGCACAAATATCACCCAGATGTAGCCCACGTATAGCCCAATGACAGAAGTGTGGAAAACACTTTTTATTTTTTGTTTTTTTGCAGTTTTATATAGTGCAGACTGGTCAGGTATTGGAGTGCTTTACATGAGCATTGGTTACATCAATCACACAAGGACAAATTCATTTTGGTTGTAGGCATGGGGAGATTAAGTGATTTTACCAGAATCACAGAATGTCAAGCTGAAGCAGAAACTCCAACCTGGTTCCCCAGTTGCAAAGTCTGCAGCTCTGGAAGTAACACCACATCCTCTCCCCTAAGTGCAACATTTAATCAAGTGGTCAACTGGATAAAAAAACATAAAGATAACAAATAATTTAAAAGTGCTTTGCCGATATTTGAGAACTCAGAAAATATGTCCTCATTTTAGTTTTTTAGAGCACTAACCATAATTTCGATTCAAATAAGACCCTCTCATTTCTATAATTTCTAAAGGAAATGCTTTAGGTATAACAGTTTTGATTACATCAAGATGACGTCAGGCGTGCCAAACTTTTGTAATAAATATAGAATGTTAGCAATCTAGTTGTTCATTAGGATACTAATGAGAGGCAGAGGTCAGGAGCACGGACTCGGAAAATTGAAGGCAGGTAGGAGGGTGCAGAGGCAACAATTTGACCACACTGGGCAGGCAGGAAGGGCAGTGGCAGCACAACAGACTATGGAGGGCAGTAGAAAGGGGGGCAGGGGCAACAAACCAACAATGCAGACAGGCAAGAGAGGCTGTGGCAATATAATAGACCATTGTGGGCAGAAGGAAGAGGCAGTGGTAGTACAACCATACATGCCAACAGATCCGATTCAGCCAGGAAACGCCCAATGTTTTTAAGCCCAAATAGGCTTTATTTTATCTGTCTCCTGTCTACAATCTCCTCTTTTTCAATGTAAGTCAATGGGGAAAATCAATTCCCCAGTTTTTTTTCAAAATCTCCCTCTTACCAAGTTCAAAATGTTAGCAAGTATGGTTCATTGGATCATGGAAGGCAGGAGGAATTGGGGTAGGGACATGGACTCGGATATCAGAGGACAGGAGGGACATGGACAGGTGCACCAAACTGACCTTACCGGGCAGGTATCAGGGTTTGCAGCAGCACAATACACCACACAGGGCATGCGGGATGGCAGTGCAGCACAACAATCCATGGAAAGCAATAGGGAGGGGACAGGACCATGCACATGGACAACAGAGAACAGAGGGGAAAGAGGCAATGGCACCAAGCTGACCATAATGGACAGACAGGAGAGAAAGCTGCAGCATAACGGACCATAAAGGGCAGGAGGGAGGGATCAGGGGCATTACAATGGAACAGACAAGCCAGGAGGGAGGGAATAGGGGTCTGCACATGGAAAACAGAGGGCAGGGGGCAAGGGAGCAGGGCAGAAGCAGCAAGCTGACCCTGGAGGTCAGGCAGGATGGGCACTAGAAACACAACACATCATGGAGGGCAACAGTGAGACTATAATGGCATACACACAGACCATGGAGGGAAGGTGGGAAGGTGGGAGGTAGTCAGGGGAAGCTAGCTGACCACACAGGGAAGGTGGGATGGGCCGTGTCAGCACAGAAGACCATGCATGGCAAGCGGGAGAGTTAGTGGCAGCACAGTGGCCATGGTGGGCAAGAAGGAGGGGGCAGGAGCATGCACAAAGGACCATGAAGGATAGAAGGGAGTGGTAGGAGCTGGGCACAGACAAGAGAGTTCAGGGGAAGGGGCTTCACAACAGACCACGCAGGGCAGGGTGGAGGAGCAGTTGCAGCACAACAGACCAGGGAGGGCAGAAGGGTGTGGCAGTAAAATGGACCATGGAGGACAGGAGGAAGGGGATAGGGGCATGGAACGTGGACAGGCAGGGTGGAGGTGGCAGGGACGGGTTACAGTCATCTGACAATGCTAGGCAGGTGGGAGGGGAGTGGCAGCTCAACAGAACACTCAGAGTAGATAGGAGGGGCAGGTCCATGGAACATGGTGGGCAAAAAGGATAGAGCAGGGTCATGCGCACAGACATCGGAGGGCAGGGGGAAGGAGAGTAGGGGCAGCAAGCTAAGCATGGAGGCTAAGCAGGAGGTCAATGTGGGGCATAGAATTGGGCAATATAGGAGTGGACTGGGACATCATGCTAAATGGAGGGCAGTGGCAGCACATCAGACCATGCATGGTAGGAGGGAGGAGGCTAGTGCATGGATTCAGACAACAGAAGATAGGGAGGAAGTGGATGGGGCAGCAAGCTAACTGTTCAGAGAAGGCGGGAAGGCCATTGGCACAACAACGGCCACACAGGGCTGTAATGAGGGAGCAGGGGCATGGACTTGAACAATGGATGGCATGGAGAAGAGGAGGCTGGAGCCGAAAGCTTTGGTGGGGGCAGCACAATGCCAGGCCCTGCTTCCAACCTCCCACCATCCATTGTGACAGGCATCTTACTTAATGTTAAAAAAATCCTAGAAATTCGCTGAAAAAAACAAAGATTACAGGGACGTTAAAGTTAGGCTCAGATTTCACTCGTACAAAACCAGTGAAATTCAGCAGGTATAGTTACCTGAGTTAACTATAACTTACGCCCCCGCAAAGCACTGCTTATGACCTCAAACATTACATCATTTATATATATATATATATTCACTGAAAAAACCATAGGTTTCAGGGACGTTATAGTTACAAATTATCATGTTAAAAACCTTTGAAATTCACTGAAAAAACCATAGGTTTCAGGGACGTTATAGTTACTTGCACATTTCACTCGTACAAAACCATAGAAATTCGGCCGTTATAGTTAGTTGAGCTAACTATAACTCACGCCCCCACAATGCACGGCTGATGACGTCACATATTACATCATTCATGACATGGTCAGTGACATCACTGATGACATCACTGATGACATCTCAAATGACATCACTGATGACATCATCCAGTGACTGTGTGTTTCTGTAAAGTTTACATTTGTCTTATATATATGCCAAGCTGTATTGAAGAATGAGTGGGTGTATAAGTGTCTGTATGGAGGATTTAGTAGGTATGGGACTGACTGTATAAGTGAGTGATTAAATGTGTCTTTTTGAATGCATGGGTTAGTGACTAAACTGTGTGAAAGTCTGTATCAGTCTGTCTGTTGTTGTGTAAGCTGCTGCATGGGTTGGTGAGTAGCTGCATGAGTGTCTATATGGGTTATTGTTGGACTTGGCCCTTTTTGCAGGGTCATCCCTCCTGTACTTTTTCTGACCTGTTTTGTTGGTTTTATGACTCTGGGCACTTTACCACTGCTGATCAGTGCTAAAGTGCATATGCTCTCTGTAATAAATTGATGTATGGATTAGTGACTCCATGATTGGCCTATTTGATTCACAGTCAGACCCTAGTACAGTGCACTGGTTGTGCCCAGGGCTTGTGACTCAAATGCTGCTGGTGGGCTTGCAGCACTGGTTGTGCCACCCACAGGAGCAGCTTGTAAAGTGTGTCTCAGGCCTGCCATTGCAGAGCCTGTGTGCAGTCTGGTACTGCCATGTCGACTTGGTAAATGCACCCACTTACCAGTCCCCAAACCTTCCCTTTCCTGCATATTAGTCACCCCTAAGGTAGGCCCTAGGGCAGGGTGCATTGTATGTGTAAGGTAGGACATGCCCTGGAGTGTGTGGCATGTCCTAATAGTGAATTACAGCCATTTTCGTTTTTCACTATTGCAAGGCTACCTGTTCCCCATAGGCCAGAATGGGCAGTTTGATTATAACATCTTATAATCCTAACTGACCCAGGGAACATGGTAGAAAAACGAATTTAGTATGCCTGAACTCAGAATGATAAAATACATCTTTTAGTGAAGTTGGTTTTAACATTCAGGGGCCGATTCCGATTCGGGCCGGAAAAAGCACCGACCGACTCGGATCCGGAAAAAATACCGACCGACACGTACCAGTGGCGCCCGACACGCCAAGTACGATGCAAGCCGCGATAAATCCGACCGACACGTCAGGAAACCAAGCCGACCGACCGAGCCGCTCGGAAAATAGCAATCCGGCCGGAAAAACACGCGAATCCAACCGACCGACACGCACCCGGAACAAATCCGACCGAATCGTACCCGCCAACTCCAACCCGCAAAGTACGATGCAAGGCGCGAAAACACGACCGAGTCGGACGGAGGACAAGCCGTACGACCGACACGCATACAAAACCGAGCCGAAGCAACACAATACACCGCGACCGACGCGTACGCAGCATACAAAACTGCACAAACACAGCGTGAACGAAACGGAAAACACCGTACGAGACCAATGCAGGGTCCGACTCGGTCACAAGAACGTTTCCAACATACACAAACAGCACAAAGGAAAAATCACCCAAAAAAGGCCAAACAAGCAATTACCAAGCCAATAAATACTGGGGGGTGGGGACAGAGAACAAAGACACACCCACAACTCCACCTATATAAAGGACACAAATCACTACCATGAGCCTTTGCAAATGCCATTTCACTGCCAGCACCCAAGAGAAAGCAACCACACACCCACAGCTCATCCCTCACACAAGCCACACACCATCAGCACACCAACAAATACCTACCTCACATACACCCAGCAAAACACACACTCACACACCCTCACCTGCACACCAACACACACATCACTCACCATCACCACCCATCACCATGCCCCCCAAGAAGAATCCCAAGTTCCTAGATTGTGAATTGGAAGTCCTGGTAGACGAGATCCTCAGGGTGGAGCCACAGCTGTTTGGCACTCTGGTCCAACAGACCCCCATGTCGCAGAAAACCAAGATGTGGGAGAGGATCATCAACAGGGTGAACGCCCAATCATCATGTCGGCGCACAAAGACGGACATCCAGAACAGGTGGTATGACGTGCGCAGGAGGGTACGGGACCTGCTGAAGATAGACTACAGCAACAGCCAACAGACCGGCAGTGGCCCTCCTGCCAAGCCAATATACCTCAGGCCCTGGGAGGAGAAGGTGCGGGCCATCCTTCCGCCAGTGAGCGTATATGGACTAGAGAACATCCCAGAGCCTGGTGAGTACACAACAAATGTACACAATAAACTGCCACAAAACACACACATCACTGTCAAGGGGAGAGTCAAACCATGCACACATAGCAATTACACAGCAACTAGAACAGAATCATCCCAAAATGTGTATGTCAGTCAGATAAACACAACACATGCCATCAAAAAAGTCACATCCAACTGTGCCAACACATGTACAAACACAACCACAACTACAGCTAGGCAGTGGCACAAATAGAACTAACACACACATCCACACATGTAGCCACCACAACAACACCAACACACAGTGAAGACCACTCAAAGGAAGGAATTCTGTGTATGCTGGCCAAGTCAGTGTAGCCAATAGCATCATGGGAGTCGCAGTCACACATATTGCCCCCCCCACAACTGTCCCATCAACACCACCCTGAACCATGCTCACATCACAGGGAGTGGAGAAGGACTCACAAGATGGCTGACACTGGCTACTGCTGTGGGGAGCACAAGGCCCTGCTGCCAACTGTGCACCAACAAACAGCAGGACACCACTGACTGACATCCTGAGAGACAACTTACACTCCCTGCAATGCAAGCACGTTCCATGGTGGGCTATCTGGCTGGCTGGGTGGGAAGGGGGACTTGCAGCACTGACTATAGTCACCAGCACCTCCCCTCACACCCCCCAACACAAACTCCACAGTACCCACCTGGTAGAATGCAATGCCCTCCATCCTAACACAAGATCCCACAAAGCACCACCACCCTGGGTTATGTTGTGTGAAGCACAGGGACACTCTTGGGACTCTTAGCCAAACAACTGCCAGGACAACACTCCCAGCCATCCTGTCAGCACAGCCAGCCCACCCCACAGGGAAGCAGAGTCAAAAGGAAGGAAGCATGGGCATGCTGGGAAGGGGGTGGAGGCAATAGCATGATGGGAGACGTAGTCACAGACATAGCTCACCCCCACAACTGTCCCATCAACACCACCCTGAACCATGCTCACATCACAGGGAGTGGAGAAGGACTCACAAGATGGCTGACACTGGCTACTGCTGTGGGGAGCACAAGGCCCTGCTGCCAACTGTGCACCAACAAACAGCAGGACACCACTGACTGACATCCTGAGAGACAACTTACACTCCCTGCAATGCAAGCACGTTCCATGGTGGGCTATCTGGCTGGCTGGGTGGGAAGGGGGACTTGCAGCACTGACTATAGTCACCAGCACCTCCCCTCACACCCCCCCAACACAAACTCCACAGTACCCACCTGGTAGAATGCAATGCCCTCCATCCTAACACAAGATCCCACAAAGCACCACCACCCTGGGTTATGTTGTGTGAAGCACAGGGACACTCTTGGGACTCTTAGCCAAACAACTGCCAGGACAACACTCCCAGCCATCCTGTCAGCACAGCCAGCCCACCCCACAGGGAAGCAGAGTCAAAAGGAAGGAAGCATGGGCATGCTGGGAAGGGGGTGGAGGCAATAGCATGATGGGAGTCGTAGTCACAGACATAGCTCACCCCCACAACTGTCCCATCAACACCACCCTGAACCATGCTCACATCACAGGGAGTGGAGAAGGACTCACAAGATGGCTGACACTGGCTACTGCTGTGGGGAGCACAAGGCCCTGCTGCCAACTGTGCACCAACAAACAGCAGGACACCACTGACTGACATCCTGAGAGACAACTTACACTCCCTGCAATGCAAGCACGTTCCATGTTGGGCTATCTGGCTGGCTGGGTGGGAAGGGGGACTTGCAGCACTGACTATAGTCACCAGCACCTCCCCTCACACCCCCCCAACACAAACTCCACAGTACCCACCTGGTAGAATGCAATGCCCTCCATCCTAACACAAGATCCCACAAAGCACCACCACCCTGGGTTATGTTGTGTGAAGCACAGGGACACTCTTGGGACTCTTAGCCAAACAACTGCCAGGACAACACTCCCAGCCATCCTGTCAGCACAGCCAGCCCACCCCACAGGGAAGCAGAGTCAAAAGGAAGGAAGCATGGGCATGCTGGGAAGGGGGTGGAGGCAATAGCATGATGGGAGTCGTAGTCACAGACATAGCTCACCCCCACAACTGTCCCATCAACACCACCCTGAACCATGCTCACATCACAGGGAGTGGAGAAGGACTCACAAGATGGCTGACACTGGCTACTGCTGTGGGGAGCACAAGGCCCTGCTGCCAACTGTGCACCAACAAACAGCAGGACACCACTGACTGACATCCTGAGAGACAACTTACACTCCCTGCAATGCAAGCACGTTCCATGGTGGGATAACTGACTGGGTGGGTGGGTGGGTGGGAAGGAGGTCTGGCTGTCAACCAAACACAATCAATGCAGACCATGTTCACACCCCAGAGAATACATAGAAATGCCCAAATAATGCAGGACAATGTGCCACACCAATATCAACCCCTGACTGTGACGACTTAGGACAATACAATGTACAGGCCCGCACCCCGAGGCACAGTCACAACTGTCAGGTGTGTCAACCACTGATGCCTGCAGAAACATGACATACATTGTTTGTGTCTCCCAAAAACAGGTGATGATAGGGACACAGCAGCAGACGCTGAGGAGTCCCAGTCCCAGGCTCAAGAGGATGCCGAGCTCACTGGCGTCGTACAGCCTCTGTCCTCCTCGGACGATGAAGAACAACCTGGCACATCCGGTGCAAGTCAACATGCTGCACCAGCAGGACCACCAGCTGCAGCACCAGCAGGTCCACCAGCTGCACCCCCTGCACCCACCCCTCCAACGACTGTCACCACGAATACCATCCCTGCCGACATGGACAGAATAAGGAACAACACCAGCGCAGTGACCCTGGACCAACCTGGGGCCATGGACACCACCACCACCACCAACCCCCAAGGTGGACCAGGGTTATCTGTGCGTGCAACTGCACACACTGCACATGTCAGCAGGGGTGGTGGGAGGGGTGGGAGACAGAGGTCGCTGCTTGCAGACGTTGCTGGTGTGCATGAAGACCCACAACTGGTACGCATAGCTGATGCGTACCAGTCCAGCACCGGAGAGCTCAGCCAGGTAGTGGGGCTCCTCAGAGACATCAAACAGCAGCAGGCTGCCCATCATGCCCGCTTGGACTCCCACATGTCCCAAGTGGAGTCACACATGTCACGTGTGGACTCCCACATGTCACGTGTGGACTCCCACATGACCCGCGTGGAGTCCAAGTGGGATGTACTACATGAGATGACGGCGGTGCACAGGGACATTTTACAATGCCTCCGCCAGATGAACAGCAACCAGTCCACACCTCCCTGTGTGCCAACAACATCTGGTACCGAACAAACTGCAACTGCCACAGGGAGGGAGGAGGACTCTGGCGGAGAGTCCCCTGCACCGCAGCAGCCTGCACTTGAGGGCCCCCCCCAAGAAGAGGGGTCGTCCGAGGAGGGGAAAGTGAGAGGCTGATGGCCAAGCGCAACTCCCAGGAAGCCTGAACCTGTTCTGGATTTTCGCCTTTGTGCACAGACTGTTCACCCTGTTGATGGCAACACTACTCCCACACATTGCATGGGGAGTATAAGTTGGAACAATGTGTCAGACAACAGTGGCCCCGATACTGGGGATCCTGTCTACCTGGACTTTCTATTCATCTAGGAACTTGGGATTGCAAGATTCATGTACAGCACAATCCATCCTATGCACTATTATCACAATAAACACACTAATACACCATACTTGCCTCTGTCGTGATTCCAACGTGGGTGCTGTTATGGGGATGATGAACTGCAAAATTACACAGTGTATGCGAACTGCAACAGCAAGGACAACACAGGCATGTGAGTACAGGCAACGTGACACATATGAGGGAGACACACCACCAGGGCTACACAACACATACACACCTAGGCCATCTGACTCATTGCCTACACTGATGTTGCCAGGGAAGACGGTGCAATGCACAGACACCACACCCATTCCCAGTTGTAGTCAAGTAGCCCACAGGTGCAGTAAGCAAATGGCAGTCAAATGTGTGACCACAGACAACGCACATCACTAAGTGAAGCACAGGTTTATTACACAGTAGCAACATGCCGTAACCACTACAGATGCAAGGTAACCCCACCTGGTAGCGGGCACACAGTCAACAACTGTAGACAGAAGGAAGTCCATGGGTGTGGCGCACATCACCTGTAGGGACACAACAGCTACCAGCCTGAATGTGCAATCACGTCGTCGGTGGACACAGTTCACCAAACGAATCTGAAAGTACCCTGTGAAGGACAGAAATGACACACAGTCAAAAGCAATGCAGTACAGGACAGAACAGCAAAACTCATGCACAATACATGTTACAAGATACCCACCCAGAACCAAGTTAGCATGTCAACACTGTTGGGGAGTACAGCCCACCTGTCACCACACATCGCAACACACATCCTGTCAAGTAGCCCATGGACACACTCCAACAGCACCAGAGCACCACCCACACATCATGCCAACTCACATCATTCACATGACACCTCAGGATACTCACATTCAGCTAAAGAAGTTGGTGATGAGCTGTGTGCGGACATCACCATCACCATCATCATCATCATCGTCACTGGCATCGTGGTCCAGGCCAGGATCCTCCACAGGTGGCGGATGTTGGTCATCGTCATCCTGGATGAGAGGCAACTCCTTCCGCACTGCCAGGTTGTGGAGCATGCAGCAGACGATGATAATCTTGCACACTTTCGCAGGGGCATATGGGAGGGACCCTCCGGTCTTGTCCAGGCAGCGGAAGCGGCTCTTCAGGAGACCAAAGGTCCGCTCAATCACTCTCCTGGTCCGACCATGTGCCTCATTGTAGCGCATCTGGGCAGGTGTCACAGGGTTCCTGAGGGGTGTCAGCAACCACGGCATGTTGGGGTATCCCGAGTCACCTACGGACAGACAAGTGCACATCAGCTGACTTGGAAAAGTGGGCGGAATACTACAGATCAGATCACACACAATGGCACAAAGTCAGTACACACCGACAAGCCAGGCACGCTGGTTCTGCATCTGTGCCATCAACCTGGGGATGCGACTACTCCTCATCACAAAGGCATCGTGTGCTGAACCAGGGAAACGGGCACACACGTGTGTGATGGTCATGTCTGCAAGACACACCACCAGTGCATTGACCGAGTGGTAGTGCTTGCGGTTCCTGTAGGCCTGCTCCTGGGCCTGTGGTGGTACCAAAGCCACATGTGTCCCATCAATGGAGCCAATGACATGCGGCATCCTCCCCAGGGCATAAAAGTCACTCTTCACGTCAGTGAGTCGTCGCAGTCTAGGGAAATAGATGTACCGGTTCAGGAAGAGCAACATTGCCGCCAAAACATCGCGGAGCACACGGCTGAACATGGTCTGTGACATCCCACCAGCAGACGCCACAGTATGTTGGAAGGTACCGGTGGCAAAGAAGTGTAGGGCTGCCATCACCTTCACCTTGGGGGTCAGCGCTGTAGGATACGGCCGGCCAGGCTGCAAATGTGGGGACAACTGCACTGCCAAATCCTCAATCAGCTGCCTGGTGAAGCGGTACCGTCGGATGCTGTCCCGTTCCACCATCGTTGCCAGGTCTGGGAATGGCCGATGGACAGCAGGAGCCCTGCAGTGCAGAGGAGAAGTAAGCAAGATCGTCAGTCACCCCACATATGCGGCATTGAACACACTCAAGATCCCAACATACATCATCATGAGGCACAACTACATGAAGTGTGCAGTACCGGAACGACATTTATGGTACATACATGGCCAACATCTGTCAACACGGTCCTACAGGTGGCATCAATTTGTCCCAGGTTGGCCCATTGGATATCATGATGCTGTGTCACAGTCACCCCCCAGTGACATGTGAGGACAGATGTGCCCCAGGCACCACAGCTCAACGACAGGCACATTCCCAGGGACCCTGTAATGCCACATGGACACTGGCATCACCTGGAGTATCATGTGTACACCACAACAAAACAAACATGACCCCCACAGGTAGTGGCCACACTTGCCATGGCAGGAGAGCCATGGACGTCTGTGACACACACGCACAACATCAGAGTCCATGCACACACAACGTGGATGTGGAGACTGTCTCCCATTGTGCACATGAAATCAGAGACATTGTAAACACTACATGCACAAAGACTGTGGAGGGCCATCACTATTGTGCCACTGGGACACCCTGGCTCAAACATACCGTCCCACATGGGACTCACGGGGTATGTGACATGACATACACAAACACCACTGTGAAATGTGACCATGGCACATGCACAGATATGAACAGTTGCACATCACAGTGGTCACGTACACGTAACACCCATGATCCTGTCCCCATGAACACGTGCACAGCCTGGGGGTGGCTGCCCACAGGTGACACCCACAGGACAACATGTACACCAACATACACACAATAGGAAATGCAGCCTTACATGCCTTATGATAAGGTTTGGACAGGCTGTCGTGATGTAGGTGTGCCCCTCACTCCCTGGGAGCTATCTGTGGCTGGCATATGTCCATCTGAGACAGGCATGCTGACATATGCCAGTCACATGTACAGTGATGCGTTGTACTGCAATGGACCGATCGGTGCCTCCGGCCGGCCCATTGCATTCAATGTGTGCGGGTACGCGTTGTACCCCTGTGCGCGTTGAACAGCAATGGACCGATCGGTGCCTCCGGCCGGCCCATTGCTTTCAATGTGTGCGGGTACGCGTTGTACCCCTGTGCGCGTTGAACAGCAATGGACCGATCGGTGCCTCCGGCCGGCCCATTGCATTCAATGTGTGCGGGTACGCGTTGTACCCCTGTGCGCGTTGTACTGCAATGGACCGATCGGTGCCTCCGGCCGGCCCATTGCTTTCAATGTGTGCGGGTACGCGTTGTACCCCTGTGCGCGTTGAACAGCAATGGACCGATCGGTGCCTCCGGCCGGCCCATTGCTTTCAATGTGTGCGGGTACGCGTTGTACCCCTGTGCGCGTTGAACAGCAATGGACCGATCGGTGCCTCCGGCCGGCCCATTGCATTCAATGTGTGCGGGTACGCGTTGTACCCCTGTGCGCGTTGAACAGCAATGGACCGATCGGTGCCTCCGGCCGGCCCATTGCTTTCAATGTGTGCGGGTACGCGTTGTACCCCTGTGCGCGTTGAACAGCAATGGACCGATCGGTGCGCACCCATTGACAATGGGCTTGCCTGGCAACGGACGCGTTTTTGAATATTCGAACGAGTCGGTTGCTGGAAAATCAGTTGGTCACCCACAACAATGTTGCAAAATAATGTATGTCATGAAGTTGAAGATTTGAAGGATGCTGTGGGCGTGTTTTGGTGCTGCTATTCCATGGATTGGCCAGATTCAGAAGATGCAAACGACTTGGACCTATCACTTTGGACACAAGGGACAGTATCTGCCTCTCCAGCACATATATATTGCTGCATGTTCCCCTGAGAGCCCACTTGCCTGCACTACATGCTCCAGGACGACATCTGCCACTGCACTGCTGCTGTCTCTGCCCCTCTGGACCCTGCAATGGCACGTACTGTGGAGAGAGCCCCAGCCTTCAGCCTTGAAGAGAACCAGGCCCTGCTGGACAGCCTACTTCCACAGTACAGCAAGCTGTATGGGACACCAGGGGAGCAGGTGAGTGTTCTGTGCACTGCCTTTCTGAATGTGCATTTTGTCTGACTAGCAAGGCTGAGAGTCAGCACACCACTGGCTAGCAGGCTCACTGAGTAGTTGTCACCCCCATAGTGTGTAGTGACTTGCACTGGACAGGTATGGTGCAGTGACAGTGCTTCTGAACAGGGTTTTACTCCCCATGCTATGATACCATGTAGTGACTTCTGGAAAACTGTCCATGGGCAGCCGTGCACTGCCTGGGTACACCATGTGCCCCTGTGATTGCGACATGTATATGCAACTGTGTCATGCACGGATATGTTGCATGTGTAGTAATGTCCTTATCACTTTGTCATCCTGACAGGCTTCTGCCCATCGGAAGCATGAGATCTGGAAGGACATCGTCCGGGCTGTCCGGTCCGTGGGGGTCTACAAGCGCCGGATCCGCAACTGCCAAAAGAGGTGGCAGGACCTTCGGGGCTGGACCCGGAGGATTGCACGGGTCCAGCTGAAGCTGTCGCCTCCTCGCAGGAGGGGCGGAACACGGACCCTGACCCCCACATGCTCAGGATCCTGGCGGTGGTCTTTCCAGACCTGGATGGGCAGCTGAAGGCCAGAGAGCAGCAAGGAGGGGGTGAGTCAAAGACTGCACTGTGTACTCTGTCTAACATGTTATGTGCCCTCCTCGGGCCAGGTTGAACTGCCACAGTACAGCAGTCATGTTGTCCAGGAGCCATGTCCCTCTATTGTGCACTGCCCACTCCTCATCTGATACCCAGGTGTGGCCCTTACATGCAGGGAATTCTGTCACTTAGGACTGTGTCCTTGCAGTTTGCTTGACTCAAGGTGGGAGACAGCATCTGTTTCCCTGACTCTGTGGTGGGCATCATGGGTGGGTCCATTGCTTACACAATGCCTGTATTCTGACATGTAGGGTAGTGTCACAGGTCTCCCATATGTCCAATAGGTATGACCTGGACAGATGAGGGTTAAGAGGATGTGTTGTGGGGGATGTACATGTGCACTTGTGCAGCTCCAGGACTTGCATTCCCCATGACCTACTATTGTGACACAGTGCAGAGTGTTGTTGTCTGGCTGCAAAGTCATACATCACTGAGACAGTGATGTATGACTTTGCAGTCATGCCTCCGCCATGGCATGTGTCTACTGATTGGTGATCCTGCAGGGGAGTGACATGTGCTACATGCACACCATAGTGGCGCTGGCTATCAGGACATGGGTGCATCATGGTGTCTGTCGCTGGTATGCATCACATGCATTTCCTATTTGACTCTGGGCATCCCTTACATCCGTAAACCTGTACTGACTCAGTGGCAAGAGCTGTGATGTGTCCACACCGTGTCCTCTGCACTGTCCAACTACTGTGTACTTGGTGCATGTGTCAACACTGGGGTGTTGCAATCCAACAGACACCAGACAGATGGGTGCAAGGCCATGTGGGATGTGAGTGCCATGCTTGGCATCAGACTGACAATTGACTTCTCCTGTTCAATTAGTGCACTTTTAGCAATGTACAACTAATGATGCCAGGGCTTGCTCTGTGATGTGCTGTGCTCACAGTGGTGTGTGCGTTATGTGCAGGTGACTGATGTCTGTCTGTTTCCCCATTGTTTGCAGATACATCCACGGCCACGGAAGGGGACAGCTCCACGGACCAGGAGGAGCCGGAGAGCCAGACTGGGTCAGCAGCCGAGGAGTGGTCGGAGGGACCCAGTGGCACGGAGGGCGAGGGGAGCCACACCGAGGAGTCCTCAGCAGCATCCACCTCAGCTGAGGACCAGAGCAACTCGGAGGATGACTCCCTTGTGGAGGCGGGTGTCAGCAGCCACCACACCCCAGCTAGTGTTGCTGTCCCCGCCACCACCAGCACCACCACCGCCCTCCCATCGGCTCCCATTCCCCAGGTCCGTGGAGGCTCCCATGTCCGGGAGCGTGTCTCCTTTGGGCCAGGCACCGCACCCCCTGCCCCTGTGTCCCCTGCTGCCCTGAGTGAGGAGTCTGTGTACCTCCTTCGCCAGCTCCATGTAGGGCAGACAGCCATGCTGAGTGTCCTCCATGCGCACACCGCGCTGTTGACTCAGCTGGTGTCGTTCATGGAGGGCATCTCATCGGGCATGTCTGACCTACAGAGGGGCAATAGGTCCATGGACTCCTCCCTGACGGCAGCAGTGTCCCTCCTCAAACGGTCCCTCACCCCTCCTGCCTTTGCTCCATCCACACTCCCCAGCACCTTACCCATCCCAGGCACACACACACTGGCACACACCAGCACACACACATCCAGCACACTGACACACACGCCAATGACAAAACGCACACGCAAGCACATTCAGGGGACTGAAGCCAGACTCACAGGGGATGGGGCCCTGGAACACACACACGCATCCACATGCACTGCGCAGTCCTCAGTTCCCTCTCCCTCCAAAGCACCCTCCCTTGCCTCACCTGCAACCCCAAAGTCACAGCAGCTCTTCCTCTGTGACCTCGGCCTCTTCCCCACCGATGAAGCTGCTCCAGCATCCCGGGGGAAGAGGAAGCCCACCCACACGGAGCAGAGTGCCCCTCGCCCCCGGACACCCTCCCCCAGGCGCAGACGGACTGAGGCCCCCACCCGCAAGTCCCCCCGGAGTGCTAAGAGCAAGACCCCGCCACCGCCCTGCAGCTCAGGCACAAGGTCTCCGTCCTCCATCCCTCAGGCCCCCACTGCACAGGTGCCCCCACCACACCCTGCCCCAGGTTCCCCCACCCACAGATATACCATCCCCAAGATGCTCCGGCCTTCTCCCCTGCCACTTGCTCTCCCAGCACCACACCCCCGCTGCGCTTGTCTGTGCCACTGATGTGGTGAGGGTGTCCTCCCCTCTGTCCAACCCACCTTGCCTGTTCCCCATTCTCCTCCCCTGGAGGTAGGCACTGCAGTGGAGTCCACTACCGCCCTGTCTGACTTGGGCACTGCAGTGGCGGACCTGTCCACCCCATCTGCAGGGTCCACTGCAGTTGTGCCGGCACCCACGACATCTGTGTCATGCCCCCAGTTGTGCCGGCACACACCATGTCAGACACCTCCACTGCAGTTGTCAGTGGCTCTCCAGCACCCACCACCCCTTCCCTGACTCCCCCTGGTGAGCCCTGATCCTGTCCCTGCGGTGCCTGGCCTGCCCCCCGGTTGCCCCTCCTAGTGGATTGTCCCTGGTATTGTGCAGGCATGCGTAGGGTGACATCTGCCAGTGTCACCCTGTTTGAACTTTGACAATGGACTGGCCATTGGCCTTTGCTCTTTTTCAGGACTTCGTTTGGCCTCAACACATATGCTGAATAAAGCAACTTTCTTTTCTCTAGTGCTCATGCTTCAGATGTACATGTTGTTGGTGCAGCTAACCATGCCCTTGCTGCAGTGATGGTGATATCTGGTCTCATGATTATGAAGTGTTACTGTGCAGGAACCCATGTGGTCCAGGGGGAATGTGTCCTATCATGTGGTGTATCCATGTCATCAATAGCAGCATCTGAGGGTGTCATGTGTTCAGTATTTGGCAATGGGTTTCCTACTTACATTGGCAATTTCACATCTGTGGCTTCCACCCCTGCACATCTGTTGTGCCTGCCATCGTTGCTTTTGTCTACTTCCCTGACCGTGTTGCCATCTCCAGTGGACATGCAGGTTTGGGCATCAATGGGGAGGGACTCATCCGTGTAGTCAGTGCAACATTGCTATACAAGTGTGTTGGATCTGTGCTGATGATTCCGTTGGCACATCCATGACCAGGCTGATGTGATGGGAGCCCTCATTTGGTGCTAATTGTTGATTGTGTGACCAAGTGCTCAGCTGACATGATGGGGCCCTACTGAGGCAACATATGGCACAGCTTTCCTCACACAGGAGTGGAGTCCCCTCATGGCAGTGTGTACACGTGTGACATTGCCTGCGCCCAAGGTGTGTGTTGTATGTGCATGTCTGTGTGTTCACTTCCATTCATCTGCGCATGCTGTGATCCCTAGTGTTGTACCTGTTTGTGATGCTTGCTGACTTGAGCTATGTTCCCCCAAAGTCTTCTCCCTGTGTTCTCTGTGATGTGGGTGCATGGCACATTACTGGTCATCAGGGTGTCACCCATAGGTGTGTTTGCTGTCAGGGCAGAGTTTGTGTGCTGACGCAGATGGGTCACAGTCAGGTTTCCCTTTGGCACTTGTTGTTTGCCCCTGTCATGTGATTTCCAGTTTGTGTTATCTTTCAGTGATTGTGACACGTTGTGTGTGTGACTGCTGGCACTCCTTAGGGTCCGGGCTGCAATGTTGGTTGTTGTCTATGTGTGTTCTTTGTGGGTGACCTTGGTTTCTTCATTGGTGTGTGACTGTGGCTGGGATCCCATTGGTCGGTGTGGTATTGCCGTCATGTCCATGTACAGCGTAGTGTGCAGTGTGTCAGACATTCAGGAGTCTTGTTGAGTGTCCATGTGTGATGTGTTTCTACACCTTGGTTCCCACCCACCACCCTGGAATAGTAATGGGTGCATGTGCAATGTCACCAGTGCATGTGTACTTCACTGCTGCACATTGTTGGAGGTCGAGGGGTGTGGTGTTGAGTGTGTGCAGATGAGAGTTGTTGCCCGGCTAGTCCCCTGCCTCCATGTTGGCCTTGGCTTACTGGCCATGCTGATTGATTTGTGCTTGTGTAGGTGTGATGGTAGTTAGTTGCTCAGGACACCTGACTGTGGTTCACAGTGTGAACGACATTTAGCTTTGTCATCACAGTGGTATTTTTCTTCAGCCCAGGGTCACCACATTGTGGGGGCCCTGGGGGTGGTGCTGTGGTGTGTCTGTGACTTGCTGTGTCAGTTGTTGTTCCTACGTGCCTGTGTGACATGTGTGTTTTGTGCTCCCTCTCACCTGTCAATGCCTGCTTGCCCACATAGGGGATTTGGATCCATGAGTTACCTTAGTGTGGCAGTGTATGCACATCTGTATGATTGGTATTCAGCTCTCCTCATGTGTTGTGTTGTTGCCTGGGGACAATGGCACCCCCACCCCTCACCTGCTGTGTATGATGACAGTGTTGGTCTGCCTGTTTGTGTTTGTGCATCTGCACCACTGCATTGGCATATCTTGGGTGTGCCATTGGCTGTATGTTGTTTGGTGTGTTTCCCCTGCTGTCCCTGGGACTCCTAGGTCATCGGTCAGCACAGTGATCATGGTTTGTGTGTCCCATTGCTGCCATGGTATGGTATCTGTTCACCTCACATCTGCTGTCTCCACAGGGTATCTGCATTTGTGTGCCCATTGGTGCAAATATGTGGTTCTGCATTCTGATGGTCACTTCTGTCATTGTGTCATTGATGACTGTTGACGGTCTCAGCCACCATGGGTGTTGTTTGTCTGCACATGGCCAAAGGAATGTTTCATTTGCACTGCAGTATTTGGCTCCCCCAATTTATGTTGCAATGGGACACATACACTACTTTGCCACAGATGAGTTTTTGGTTCTGTGACCAGGAATGATCCATGCAGTTTGGCAGTTGCAGCTCTTTCTTTGTCAACAATTACCTTTTGGTCACTGTGATGATGAGGGTGTAGACCCCATTGCCACAATGGTCAAAATGTGCTTCAGCTATGGACCCCACACTTGCCTTTTGGTTACTGTGATGATGGGGGTTTAGACCCCATTGCCACAATGGTCAAACTGTGCTTCAGCTATGGACCCCACACTTACCTTTTGGTCACTGTGATGATGGGGGTTTAGGCCCCATTGCCACAATGGTCAAAATGTGCTTCAGCTATGGACCCCACACTTGCCTTTTGGTCACTGTGATGATGGGGGTTTAGGCCCCATTGCCACAATGGTCATGGGCTGCTTGCATTGTGGGTGCCACACACATATATGTGTGGCACATGTGCTAGGGGGTCACATTGTATGTTCAATGTCATGTTCGGTGTTGTAGGCATTTGACACAGCCTGCTCACACGCTTGTCATGGTGGGGGGATGTCTTAATCTTGCATTCCCTAGGTTGTGGTGTGCTTGTTGTGTCATGCATTGTCCATCCTATGAGTGGGGGTGGTAGTAGTGGTAGGCATCCAGCCCCCTGGCTAAGGGTGGTAGTAGTGGTGGGCATCCTGCCCCCCTGGGTGAGGGTGGTAGTAGTGGTAGGCATCCTGCCCCCTGGGTGGGGGTGGTAGTAGTGGTAGGCATCCAGCCCCCCTGGCTAAGGGTGGTAGTAGTGGTGGGCATCCTGCCCCCTGGCTAAGGGTGGTAGTGGTGGGCATCTGGCACCCCTGGGTGAGGGTGGTAGTAGTGGTGGGCATCCTGCCCCCTGGGTGAGGGTGGTAGTAGTGGTAGGCATCCAGCCCCCCTGGCTAAGGGTGGTAGTAGTGGTGGGCATCCTGCCCCCCTGGGTGAGGGTGGTAGTAGTGGTAGGCATCCTGCCCCCTGGGTGGGGGTGGTAGTAGTGGTAGGCATCCAGCCCCCTGGCTAAGGGTGGTAGTAGTGGTGGGCATCCTGCCCCCTGGCTAAGGGTGGTAGTGGTGGGCATCTGGCACCCCCTGGGTGAGGGTGGTAGTAGTGGTAGGCATCCAGCCCCCCTGGCTAAGGGTGGTAGTAGTGGTGGGCATCCTGCCCCCCTGGGTGAGGGTGGTAGTAGTGGTGGGCATCCTGCCCCCTGGGTGAGGGTGGTAGTAGTGGTAGGCATCCTGCCCCCTGGGTGAGGGTGGTAGTAGTGGTAGGCATCCTGCCCCCTGGGTGGGGGTGGTAGTAGTGGTAGGCATCCAGCCCCCCTGGCTAAGGGTGGTAGTAGTGGTGGGCATCCTGCCCCCTGGCTAAGGGTGGTAGTGGTGGGCATCTGGCACCCCCTGGCTAAGGGTGGTAGTAGTGGTGGGCATCCTGCCCCCCTGGGTGAGGGTGGTAGTAGTGGTGGGCATCCTGCCCCCTGGGTGAGGGTGGTAGTAGTGGTAGGCATCCTGCCCCCTGGCTAAGGGTGGTAGTAGTGGTGGGCATCCTGCCCCCTGGGTGAGGGTGGTAGTAGTGGTGGGCATCCTGCCCCCCTGGGTGAGGGTGGTAGTAGTGGTAGGCATCCTGCCCCCCTGGTTGAGGGTGGTAGTAGTGGTAGGCATCCAGCCCCCTGGCTAAGGGTGGTAGTAGTGGTGGGCATCCTGCCCCCCTGGGTGAGGGTGGTAGTAGTGGTAGGCATCCTGCCCCCTGGGTGGGGGTGGTAGTAGTGGTAGGCATCCAGCCCCCCTGGCTAAGGGTGGTAGTAGTGGTGGGCATCCTGCCCCCTGGCTAAGGGTGGTAGTGGTGGGCATCTGGCACCCCCTGGGTGAGGGTGGTAGTAGTGGTAGGCATCCAGCCCCCTGGCTAAGGGTGGTAGTAGTGGTGGGCATCCTGCCCCCTGAGTGAGGGTGGTAGTAGTGGTGGGCATCCTGCCCCCTGGGTGAGGGTGGTAGTAGTGGTAGGCATCCAGCCCCCCTGGCTAAGGGTGGTAGTAGTGGTGGGCATCCTGCCCCCTGGCTAAGGGTGGTAGTGGTGGGCATCTGGCACCCCCTGGCTAAGGGTGGTAGTAGTGGTGGGCATCCTGCCCCCTGGGTGAGGGTGGTAGTAGTGGTGGGCATCCTGCCCCCTGGGTGAGGGTGGTAGTAGTGGTAGGCATCCTGCCCCCTGGCTAAGGGTGGTAGTAGTGGTGGGCATCCTGCCCCCCTGGGTGAGGGTGGTAGTAGTGGTGGGCATCCTGCCCCCCTGGGTGAGGGTGGTAGTAGTGGTAGGCATCCTGCCCCCTGGGTGAGGGTGGTAGTAGTGGTAGGCATCCTGCCCCCCTGGTTGAGGGTGGTAGTAGTGGTAGGCATCCAGCCCCCCTGGCTAAGGGTGGTGGTAGGCATCCAGCCCCCCTGGCTAAGGGTGGTAGTAGTGGTGGGCATCCTGCCCCCCTGGGTGAGGGTGGTAGTAGTGGTGGGCATCCTGCCCCCCTGGGTGAGGGTGGTAGTAGTGGTGGGCATCCTGCCCCCCTGGGTGAGGGTGGTAGTAGTGGTAGGCATCCTGCCCCCTGGCTAAGGGTGGTAGTAGTGGTGGGCATCCTGCCCCCCTGGGTGAGGGTGGTAGTAGTGGTGGGCATCCTGCCCCCCTGGGTGAGGGTGGTAGTAGTGGTAGGCATCCTGCCCCCCTGGGTGAGGGTGGTAGTAGTGGTAGGCATCCTGCCCCCCTGGTTGAGGGTGGTAGTAGTGGTAGGCATCCAGCCCCCCTGGCTAAGGGTGGTGGTAGGCATCCAGCCCCCCTGGCTAAGGGTGGTAGTAGTGGTGGGCATCCTGCCCCCCTGGGTGAGGGTGGTAGTAGTGGTAGGCATCCTGCCCCCCTGGTTGAGGGTGGTAGTAGTGGTAGGCATCCAGCCCCCCTGGCTAAGGGTGGTAGTAGTGGTGGGCATCCTGCCCCCCTGGGTGAGGGTGGTAGTAGTGGTAGGCATCCTGCCCCCTGGGTGGGGGTGGTAGTAGTGGTAGGCATCCAGCCCCCCTGGCTAAGGGTGGTAGTAGTGGTAGGCATCCTGCCCCCTGGGTGGGGGTGGTAGTAGTGGTAGGCATCCAGCCCCCTGGCTAAGGGTGGTAGTAGTGGTGGGCATCCAGCCCCCCTGGCTAAGGGTGGTGGTAGGCATCCAGCCCCCTGGCTAAGGGTGGTAGTAGTGGTGGGCATCCTGCCCCCCGGGTGAGGGTGGTAGTAGTGGTAGGCATCCTGCCCCCCTGGTTGAGGGTGGTTGTGGTGGTTGGCATCCAGCCCCCTGGGTTGGGGTGGTGGCGCGCATTCAGGCCCCTGTGTGCATATGTGGCATTGGTGATGGGCATCCCGCCCCTATGGTGCTGCTGTTGCTGGTGTAAGTATATTCAGATTCCCAGTGTATGTGTGTGATGTGTCGTGTACGTGTTGTATGTGTTTTGTGGTTGGTGTCTGACTTACCTTCTGCGCCGTACGCGTCCGTGCCTGTTCCGGTAGTAGATGTAGAATATTGGTATGATCGGGACGAAGGGATTCATGGTTGGTTCGTGTCGTTCGTCCTTCTCGTTGCTTCGCGTCGTCCTCGTCGCTTGGCTTCGTCCTCGTCGCTTCGCGTCGTCCTCGTCGGTGCTGTGTTCGTCTCGTAGCCGTGGATCGTGTTGTGGCGCGATTCGGAGCTTATGTGCGCCTCTCCCGGATGCTTTGACGTGCCGTGCGTAGCGACGGGTTCGGCGCGTACGGAAAGCGCATCGTACTTGTCCGGCCGGACGGGGCTGCATTTTCCCTTCCGTGCGACTCGATTCGGCGTTTCCGGATTCGCCTCGGTCGGAGAACAGGACCTGGTTTGGGTGAGTACGGCTCGGCCGGGATTTTTGCTGTTGTGCGCATCGTACTTGCTCGTTCGGTGTGCTGTACGGATCGGTCGGGAAACTGGCTTTCGCATGGCTTTTTTCCCGACCGAATAGTATTGGGTGCGCCTCCGACCGAGATCGGAATCGGCCCCTCTGTGTTTGAAAATACCACTTTTAGAAAGTAGGTATTTTCTTGCCTAACTGTCCAAGCCTGCCTCTGCTAGGTTGTGTATTGTGTGTCTGGCTTTGTGAGTGACAGGGGCTGGGGGATTCCAGGAGACAGGGTGAGTCAGCACAGAGCTGAATAGACCTTCCTGCATATAGAGTGGTGGGAGGAGTTGCACCTGGGACCTGAATAGGGCTGTGCCTTCCCTCCACAATGCTGGCTCCACCTCCTGTGGTGCGTCTGATGTCCCTGGCCTACACTGTGAAAGGAAAGAAGGAGTCTTGTCAACAAAGTGCTCCAGGACTGACCAGAACTGGTTTGGACTAGGCAAAGGCCTCTCTGCCTTCAGAGAACGAAGAGAAAATGAGTATAAAAGCGGGACCCAGACCCCAGAATTTTAGATCACTTCTGGGAAATCAAGAAACCTGTTGCCAAGGAGAAGAACCGGAGAAGCTGAAGGAGGAGTACTGCCCCTGTGCTGTTTTGCTGATTGGGGTTGGCCTGCAGTGGTTGCTTTCTGCCAAGGACAGGGGAAAAGACTTTGCTGTGCTTTATCATCTTGAAGAAGAGAATCTCCAAGGGCTTGAACTGAGCTTGCCTCCTGCCTGAAGTCACAGGGACACAACGACTTCACCCCCTTCTGTTTGCCTGCATCTAGAACTGCTGTTTTAGCTGCTAACAGAAGTAAATTGCAACACCGGCTGCCGGCGAGTGACGCCGTAACCTGCACCGAAGCCGTGGGCACCACTCGTGAAGAGCACGACACACTGCCCCGACTTGCACCGTAGGCCCGACGCCTGCTGACGCCGTGCGACATCGACTCCGAAGCCGTCACCGAGGCTGCTGCCTGCACCGGAGCCGAGGACACCACTCGTGACGCTCACGACGCACTGTCCCGACTCGCACCGCAGCCCCGACTTCACCGACGCCCGGGCTTCATCACCGCGGAGCCGATCCTCGACGTGGGTGACCCCCGAATCCATCGACACCCCACCATCGTAAGGAACCGACGCCTCGCCGCCATCCGTGACGTCACCTCCCCGACACAGTAAGGAACCGACGCCTCACCTCCCCTGCGCTGCAGTGAGGAACCGAGACATCACCTCCTCCGGGGTCGTAAGGAACGGACGCCGCCGGCGCCAACGAAGCATCACCTCCCCGACTCTGTGCACCGTCTTTGTTTTCATCGAATTCCAGGTACTGTTCTTTGTGGGTCTGCTCGACTCCAGGCCCGACGCCGCGCACCTCGCGCTCGGCGCCGTACTTTGGGATTTCCTCCGGTCACGACGTCGTGATAACTCCAAGTGGAGTTATTTGTTGCTACAAGCTTTATTTGATTGACTATCCTATTTTTGAAGATAACGTGAACTGTCTATCATTTTAAGTCTATTTTTGGATTACAGTATCGTGGATTTTTGCTATTGGGTCTTGTGTTAAGTCTATATAAAGATTACTTATTTTTACATACAACCTGTGTGGTGTCCCTCTGTAGTGTTTTCACTGTATTACTGTATGTGTTCACAAATGCTTTACACACTGCCTCTGAGATAAGCCTGTCTGCTCGTGCCAAGCTACCAAGGGGTGAGCAGGGGTTATTTTAGGAGTGTATCCCCCTTACCCTGACTAGAAGCAAGGGTCCCTATTTGGACAAAGGTGCAAACCATTGCCAACTAGAGACCCCCAGTTCTAACATTGGTGGTCAGCGGTGAGGATTCTGGACTTGCATTTGTGACTCATGTACAGTGATTGGTGAACACTACTAGTGAGTGCAGACCAAACGCAACCACATACTGTTTTTTCTGATTTCTGGTGTCCTCCTGGAAGTATTTTTGATACTATGACTCTGGTTAGTTGTTGTGAAATGGAACTCGACTTCTGGCACATGTTTGTCTACACAATGAAGGAGCTACGTGTGTTTTGCAAGGAAAGAGGGCTGCCTGTGAGGAGAAGGTCCAGGGAGGATCTAGAGGCATCCCTATTTCAGTTTGAGTTACCACGCTGGAAGGCAACACTACCAGTTGAGTCTGTGGAGGAGGAATTCCCTGAGAGTGAGGGAGAAACAGAAAAAGATAGCTGGCTTCTGGCTTGTGAGCAGAGGCTGAGAGAGATTGATGAGGAGCTTAGAGAGCTTGATGAGGCTAAGAGGGCCTTAACCCAAGAAGAAGAAATGTATGAAGCTCAGAAAGTGAGCTTGGCTGAGTTGGAGGTGGAGTCCAGCTCAGATGGTGGCAGCAAAATTATGTTATCTAGTGCTGAGGGAGTAGTACACACACCCAGAGATGTGGCACCTGACTTGGAGGGGGTTCATATACACCAGGAGGTTCAAGGATATGAGGTAGCTCCAGTGGTGCACAGTGTCCCTGAGGTGGATTGGGGAACTGGCACAGGGGTTCATAGTCCTAGTAGTGGGAGGGACACTCTACTGACTCTAGATGAGAGGTGCAGGGAGAGGGGTTCCCCCATAGTTGAAGTCCTGGTGTGTGAATGTGGAGACCGCCCAGAAGAGTGTGGGGTGAGTGACAGAGACAGTCAGATACTGTCTTGCCAATCTCAGGAGAGTGGTGTGGAGTACGTGTGCGAGGCACTGGATGGTGAGGTGAAGGATAGTTTGGTTAACCCTTGTAGGGGGCTGTGTGATCCAATTGTGGGAGAGCATATTGTAAGTCCCTGTTTTCCAGAGCTATGCCAACACCTGGTGGAGTGTGAGTTCTCTGACCCCAGGGAGCTCACAATGGAGGCAGACCTTTTGGTAGATTCCAGAGGGTCTGAAGAGGCATTGGGGAGTGACCCTAAGAGGAGTGGCTCAGGTGTCTTCCAACCCAGAGTGGTGGGAGAGGTTCAGTGTAGCCCAGCTAGGTCCCGTGGTAGTGGGAGGGGTGTAGGGGCTCACGTCCTGTCTCTGCGGAGAAGGAGTGAGTGTAGGACTGCGTGCCCCATGGTGCCCGAAACCCAGTCTCAAGGCCTGGATGGTTCTTTAAGGGAACACCAGGTAGGGAGCCTAGGCTGTCCTGATGGGCCACCCGTTGAGGAGGATCTCCTAGTGTCTAGAGAACCTGGAGCGTCTGTAAATGGAGCTCCAGTGTTTCTGGTGTCTGGCGGTGCCGCTCCACTTGGGAGGGTGCAGAAGTCCAGAGTGAGGGGTGAGAGGGGGAGAGAGTCCCCAGTGGAAGAACTAGTGTGTCAGGGGCCAGCCAGAAGGGCTGAGTCACCGGTGAATGACCATGGTGACACCGCTCCTGTCCTGGGGGATCTTCACACGCTGTCAGATGGACAGGGGTCAGGAGATCTGCACCAGGCAGACTGTCACACAACACATGAGAGATGTGTTACCCTCTGGGGGGGCATGCGTGCTCCCCAGGAAGTCCTGGTGCGCCAGGCAGATTCTTACACAACTCTAGAGGAGTGTGTTTCCCTGGGGGGGGGGTTGGTGTACCCTCCCGGAAGTCCTGGGTTGCCAAGCACAGGTCCAGCCTAAGGGTACAGACCCTGGGTTGGAGGGCCAGGTTCAGGGTGTCCCCCCTGACCTGGAGGAAGGGGCAGCTGCTAACAGTGCCCCTACCAGTTTGTCTTCTGGGGGTACCGCTCCAGGTGGGAGGGTGCAGGACCCCAGTAAGGGGGGCGGGGAGAGGACAGCCTCACCCCTGGCCTCTGCCCAGTCTAAGGGTACAGACCCTATGCTGGGATCCCAGTTGCAGGATAGAACCCCTGAACTGGTGGACGAATTGTGCAGGACACCTGCCACAGGTGCCCTGGCAATTCTGGAAGGGGGTACCACTCCAGGTGGGAGGGTACAGAGCCCCAACGAGAAGGAGGAGGACCGGGTGTGGGAAAGCCCACCCCAGTCTCCAGTCTAGCCGCCGGGTACAGGCCCGTGGCTGATAGGTCAGTGTCAGGATGTCATACCTGACCTGACCAGAGGGAGAGTGGACAAAGGGTGCCAAGCACCTGGGGCTACTGCCCCCCGCTCTCTGACGCCACAGAGGTTTGAGAGCCCTGAGAGGCATAAGGCCTGGGTCTCATCACTGACTACGGTCAGTGGCCACTGTGGCTGGCTGTCTGTCTGTTGGGACACACCTGTGAGCAAGTTAAGGTTAGGTGCTGCACAGGTGGGGTCCACAGGTGAGGAGAAGGGTTCCCCATGGATTAGCTTGGTGGGCCCTGAGATTATGGACAGAGGGATCCAAATAGGTTCAGATTGGCGTAGAACTGGAATATGCCCCTGCTGTTGCGGGCCAGTGTCGAGGTTCTATCGCCCAAAGCAGGGAAGCCCATCAAGGTAGTGATTGGTCTACCCTGCGTTTTGGCTGGAAGGGGGTTGTGTTGGACTTGGCCCTTTTTGCAGGGTCATCCCTGAACTTTTTGCCTTCCTCCTGTACTTTTTCTGTCCTGTTTTGTTGGTTTTAAGACTCTGGGCACTTTACCACTGCTGATCAGTGCTAAAGTGCATATGCTCTCTGTTATAAATTGATGTATGGATTAGTGACTCCATGATTGGCCTATTTGATTCACAGTCAGACCCTAGTACAGTGCACTGGTTGTGCCCAGGGTTTGTGACTCAAATGCTGCTGGTGGGCTTGCAGCACTGGTTGTGCCACCCACAGGAGCAGCTTGTAAAGTGTGTCTCAGGCCTGCCATTGCAGAGCCTGTGTGCAGTCTGGTACTGCCATGTCGACTTGGTAAATGTACCCACTTACCAGTCCGCAAACCTTCCCTTTCCTGCATATTAGTCACCCCTAAGGTAGGCCCTAGGGCAGGGTGCATTGTATGTGTAAGGTAGGACATGCCCTGGAGTGTGTGGCATGTCCTAATAGTGAATTACAGCCATTTTCGTTTTTCACTATTGCAAGGCTACCTGTTCCCCATAGGCCAGAATGGGCAGTTTGATTATAACATCTTATAATCCTAACTGACCCAGGGAACATGGTAGAAAAACGAATTTAGTATGCCTGAACTCAGAATGATAAAATACATCTTTTAGTGAAGTTGGTTTTAACATTCTGTGTTTGAAAATACCACTTTTAGAAAGTAGGTATTTTCTTGCCTAACTGTCCAAGCCTGCCTCTGCTAGGTTGTGTATTGTGTGTCTGGCTTTGTGAGTGACAGGGGCTGGGGGATTCCAGGAGACAGGGTGAGTCAGCACAGAGCTGAATAGACCTTCCTGCATATAGAGTGGTGGGAGGAGTTGCACCTGGGACCTGAATAGGGCTGTGCCTTCCCTCCACAATGCTGGCTCCACCTCCTGTGGTGCGTCTGATGTCCCTGGCCTACACTGTGAAAGGAAAGAAGGAGTCTTGTCAACAAAGTGCTCCAGGACTGACCAGAACTGGTTTGGACTAGGCAAAGGCCTCTCTGCCTTCAGAGAACGAAGAGAAAATGAGTATAAAAGCGGGACCCAGACCCCAGAATTTTAGATCACTTCTGGGAAATCAAGAAACCTGTTGCCAAGGAGAAGAACCGGAGAAGCTGAAGGAGGAGTACTGCCCCTGTGCTGTTTTGCTGATTGGGGTTGGCCTGCAGTGGTTGCTTTCTGCCAAGGACAGGGGAAAAGACTTTGCTGTGCTTTATCATCTTGAAGAAGAGAATCTCCAAGGGCTTGAACTGAGCTTGCCTCCTGCCTGAAGTCACAGGGACACAACGACTTCACCCCTTCTGTTTGCCTGCATCTAGAACTGCTGTTTTAGCTGCTAACAGAAGTAAATTGCAACACCGGCTGCCGGCGAGTGACGCCGTAACCTGCACCGAAGCCGTGGGCACCACTCGTGAAGAGCACGACACACTGCCCCGACTTGCACCGTAGGCCCGACACCTGCTGACGCCGTGCGACATCGACTCCGAAGCCGTCACCGAGGCTGCTGCCTGCACCGGAGCCGAGGACACCACTCGTGACGCTCACGACGCACTGTCCCGACTCGCACCGCAGCCCCGACTTCACCGACGCCCGGGCTTCATCACCGCGGAGCCGATCCTCGACGTGGGTGACCCCGAATCCATCGACACCCCACCATCGTAAGGAACCGACGCCTCGCCGCCATCCGTGACGTCACCTCCCGACACAGTAAGGAACCGACGCCTCACCTCCCTGCGCTGCAGTGAGGAACCGAGACATCACCTCCTCCGGGGTCGTAAGGAACGGACGCCGCCGGCGCCAACGAAGCATCACCTCCCCGACTCTGTGCACCGTCTTTGTTTTCATCGAATTCCAGGTACTGTTCTTTGTGGGTCTGCTCGACTCCAGGCCCGACGCCGCGCACCTCGCGCTCGGCGCCGTACTTTGGGATTTCCTCCGGTCACGACGTCGTGATAACTCCAAGTGGAGTTATTTGTTGCTACAAGCTTTATTTGATTGACTATCCTATTTTTGAAGATAACGTGAACTGTCTATCATTTTAAGTCTATTTTTGGATTACAGTATCGTGGATTTTTGCTATTGGGTCTTGTGTTAAGTCTATATAAAGATTACTTATTTTTACATACAACCTGTGTGGTGTCCCTCTGTAGTGTTTTCACTGTATTACTGTATGTGTTCACAAATGCTTTACACACTGCCTCTGAGATAAGCCTGTCTGCTCGTGCCAAGCTACCAAGGGGTGAGCAGGGGTTATTTTAGGAGTGTATCCCCCTTACCCTGACTAGAAGCAAGGGTCCCTATTTGGACAAAGGTGCAAACCATTGCCAACTAGAGACCCCCAGTTCTAACAGTTATTGATTGCTTGCCTGAGTATTTGTATGGCTGCCTGAGTGTGTGTGTGGGTGGGTGGGAGGTGTGTGACTCTGTGCATAGATGTGTGAGTGGTTGATTTACTGGGTGTATGGGTTCAAGAGTGCATGTGGAAACAGCTGTATGGGTGGGTGAGTGTGTGTATGGGTGTGTTGGTGAGTGAATGGATGTCTCAGTGGTACATGTGCAAGTAAGTACATATGTAAAAGGCAGCATATGTGAGTGATGGTGTAATAAATAACTATATGTGAGAGTCAGTAATTGTGAGAGTGGCTGCATGGATGAGTGTGTATTTGTATCAGTGATTTTATAAGAGAGTAATTATGTGTTAGTATCTGTATGAATAAGTGAGGTGGTGTCTGTATAACTGTATAGGTGAGTAAATGGAAGTATGATTGATTCTTTGCATGACTGACTAGGTGTGTGAGTAACTGGATATGTGGCAGTGTGTGAGTGTCTGTATAGGTGTATGAGTGCATATGATAGTGTTGTATTGATGAGTGACTGCATGTATGAGTGACTTTATGGGTGAATGAGTGGATGTGTGTGTAGACCTAGGAATCAGTGCGTGCGTATGTAGTAACTGGTATTGGTGTCTGTATTGTTTCGAAAATGGTAGTCTGTATTTTAGAATGGGTGTATCAAATGTTTTATTAAGGTATGAGGAGGTGCATCAGATTTTCACGTGGATGATGTCATCAGTGATGTCATTTGAGATGTCATCAGTGATGTCATCAGTGATGTCACTGACCATGTCATGAATGATGTAATATGTGACGTCATCAGCAGTGCATTGTGGGGCGTGAGTTATAGTTAGCTCAACTAACTATAACGGCCGAATTTCTATGGTTTTGTACGAGTGAAATGTGCAAGTAACTATAACGTCCCTGAAACCTATGGTTTTTTCAGTGAATTTCAAAAGTTTTTAACATGATAATTTGTAACTATAACATCCCTGAAACCTATGGTTTTTTCAGTGAATTTCTAAGGTTTTTAAATGCTAATTTCTAATTATAATGTTCATTAAACCTATCTTCTGTGCAATCCAAAAACAAGCTGGTGCTTGTAGTGTTATGGACAGTGGACGCAACCATGTTACCTCAGGCAGTGGGGAAGATCTCGGTCATGAACCTGTGTCGTCGCCCCTGTAAGTGGAAGCGCAGTGGGCTGGTCCAACGTACGCCACTCCAGCGTAGAAGTGTGAATAAATAGGCCGGGGTTCTGGGCATGGTTCACTTGTGTGAAAGCCAACGCATCTGCCAGAGCGGCGACCCTCACCCTGCCACATGGCTGCCGCCATGACCGCAGGCCTCCTCGACACAAGCCCCCTGCAAACACAGCGGCACAGCACTGCACAGTTATGTCCGTACAGACTACTGCCTTCGATCTACACTGCGGACAGCAGGGCTCACAATTCAGATTGAGTCGCGATTCCAGATGACGGAGTCCAGTAGGCATGACACATTGCTCCCAGTGCGGCCTGCCCGGACCACGCATCATCGCAGGCTGCGTACACGCTGAGCGCCAGAGGTACCACTAACTCAGTGCACCACAAGTAAACGCCACATGGCCTTATTAAGGCAGAATTCATTAAACAAAAGACATTGCTACCAGTGCGGCCCACACGGACCACGCATCATCGCAGGATGCGCACACGCTGAGTGCTTCAGGTGCCACTAGCTCACTGCACCATAAGTCATCACCACGTACCCTTAAACCTACATAATATCATTTTAGTATCCTTGCTTCAAGAACTTTTTTGATATCAATTATAGCTTTAGTACAATGACCAAATTCATCTTGCAAGTACAAAGGAACACTGAATGGCAGTCTACACTGCGGACAGCAGAGCTCACAATTTGAATTCATTCTTGATTTATTAATTGCAGACAGAATTGTACTCTATGTCGTTGAATTTTCTCAAGAGGAAGTGACAAAAAGCTTTCCTCGATGTCTGTGCTGACTACTGCCTTCGATCTACACTGCGGACAGCAGGGCTCACAATTCAGATTGAGTCGCGATTCCAGATGACGGAGTCCAGTAGGCATGACACATTGCTCCCAGTGCGGCCCGCCCGGACCACGCATCATCGCAGGCTGCGTACACGCTGAGCGCCAGAGGTACCACTAACTCAGTGCACCACAAGTAAACGCCACGTGGCCTTATTGAGGCAGAATTCATTACACAAAAGACATTGCTACCAGTGCGGCCCACACGGACCACGCATCATCGCAGGATGCGCACACGCTGAGTGCTTCAGGTGCCACTAGCTCACTGCACCATAAGTCATCGCCACGTACCCTTAAACCTACATAATATCCTTTTAGTATCCTTGCTTTAAGAACTTTTTTGATATCAATTATAGCTTTAGTACAATGACCAAATTCATCTTGCAAGTCCAAAGGAACACTGAATGGCAGTCTACACTGCGGACAGCAGAGCTCACAATTTGAATTCAGTCTTGATTTATTAATTGCAGACAGAATTGTACTCTATGTCGTTGAATTTTCTCAAGAGGAAGTGACAAAAAGCTTTCCTCGATGTCTGTGCTGACTACTGCCTTCGATCTACACTGCGGACAGCAGGGCTCACAATTCAGATTGAGTCGCGATTTCAGATGACGGAGTCCAGTAGGCATGACACATTGCTCCCAGTGCGGCCCGCCCGGACCACGCATCATCGCAGGCTGCATACACGCTGAGCGCCAGAGGTATCACTAACTCAGTGCACCACAAGTAAACGCCACGTGGCCTTATTAAGGCAGAATTCATTAAACAAAAGACATTGCTACCAGTGCGGCCCACACGGACCACGCATCATCGCAGGATGCGCACACGCTGAGTGCTTCAGGTGCCACTAGCTCACTGCACCATAAGTCATCGCCACGTACCCTTAAACCTACATAATATCCTTTTAGCATCCTTGCTTCAAGAACTTTTTTGATATCAATTATAGCTTTAGTACAATGACCAAATTCATCTTGCAAGTCCAAAGGAACACTGAATGGCAGTCTACACTGTGGACAGCAGAGCTCACAATTTGAATTCATTCTTGATTTATTAATTGCAGACAGAATTGTACTCTATGTCGTTGAATTTTCTCAAGAGGAAGTGACAAAAAGCTTTCCTCGATGTCTGTGCTGACTACTGCCTTCGATCTACACTGCGGACAGCAGGGCTCACAATTCAGATGGAGTTGCGATTGCAGATGACGCAGTCCAGTAGGCAACAGACATTGCTACCAGTGCGGCCCTCCCGGACCACGCATCATCGCTAGCTGTGCACACGCAGAATGCTTCTGATGCTCCTACCTCAGTCCACCACAACTGATGGACCCTTTATGACAGAATATTTTGTGTATGATTTCAGATCTGGTGCCCCTAACTTAGTGTAGCACAAGTCATGGACCCTTTATGATTGAATCTCTGTGTGTGATCTGATGATTACTGTTGTACTTGTTACCAGCACCAACCATTCCCGGAGGGCTGGCTTACACTCACCCCACACGCATCCAGCACAGACGTCACTGGACATGTGACCCTGGTAATAAAAAGGAGTCGAGTGCACGTGCTCGTATCCAGTTCCACTATCTATCTGTGTCCGTGTGTTCATTATGTATGCAACATGCTGCCCCTGGGCCCTACCACATTACATTGTGCTCTGGACAGCATATGCAACCAACTTACCTTTGACAGTGGGAGAAAACTTTGGTTATGTAACTTTGTCTCGGTCATTGTACAAGTACGTACGTATAGATTGGATGATTAGAGTACTGCAAGGAGAGTGTATAGTGAATTTATAAGTGCGTGGGGATTGGCGGAGTGATTGTATAAGTACATATGTTGCCGCACCCTAACTCCGACAACGAGCTTGTCTCTAATTGGCTGCCCTCCATGTCCCAAAAACTGAAATTTGGATTTTGCATGGCCCAGTATTGCTACAGCTGCAATACTCCACTGAATGTGCAATAAACATTCACACCCACACAGATGTGTCATGTCCACCATCTTTCTTGTGTGGAACTATGGATGAATGTAGGGTCAGTGATTCCCCGTACCTTCCATGTTGGCCATGTTCAGGGACTTGGCTCACAGAGTGACACATTGATGCTTGCGACCCAGGTGACGGCAGCACTACAACAAAAACACCGGCATGACTCAGTGTTGCAAGATTTTTTAAGCATTCTCTAGCCCAAAGACAACCAAAAAGTAGCCCAAACTAGCCCAATATTGCTACTTTAAGGAAGGAGGGGCAGGGACATCGTCAAGCAGGCAGTGAATGGATTGGAATTGATGTTGCAGCAGGCTGCCAAGTAAATATTTGTCTAATAAAGCACTTTAACATACTAGTTTGCTGGAGCGCTGTATATATATTTATAATCTGGCAACTAGCACAAACCTAAATTTTACCGCACAACCGGGAAAAATATAGCCCAATTGTGCGTGATCTAGCCCAATCTGGCAACAGTGCCGCATCAGTTGATTCCTCATACAGCTCACGATGGTGCCACGCCCATAGCTCCGGAGTCATTCTTCACAGCCTCACGCAGAACTGGCATACGCCAGGCCAGCCCACTCCGCTTACGCTTACAGGGAAGGACAACAACGCTACATGGCCCAGATTTTCATTGCAGTGATCTGCTGGTCACACCCTAGTTGTCAGTACGCCACAGCCACTCCCTCACGGCTAGTATACACCCACACCACACCCATCCAGCACAGGCGTCACAGGACACGTGACCCTGCCAATAAAAAAGACTGGGCGCATGTGCTCGACGCCATTTCAGAGTTGCTCGCACCGGATGCACTGCGGCCAGCACAGGCACACCGGCACGGGACGGGGACTTTCGGTCCACTGAGGTACGGGTACCGTAACTGCTGAGCGGGTGTACAGCCTGCGGTGATGGCCCGTCCCGACGGTCTGGACAGCTCAGGTTTTGTGTGCCCTGCTGGACCGCAGTGTAGGCCTGAGCCACCGAACAGGGAGGCCTACCACCACGTGCGTGGCCTCACTGTTCATTGAGTTAGTGGCACCGCAAGGACTGAGCGGGTGTGCAACCTGCGATGATGATAGGTGCACTAGTATGTCCTCTGGCATGGCAAAATCAAGACGCAGCACCAAATGTGAGACCTGTTGGCCTGCGGAGCGGGACTGCATGATGCGGAGGGTGCCCTGTCCGCGAAAAGGTGAGCAGTGAGGCCTGGGTGCGCAGCGGTGGGCAAATACGTCTGGGCGGCGGGAGTGGATACACAAAGGCGGCACAGCGATTTAGGCGTACGCAATCGTATATACTCTCCCATTACTAATTCTGTACTATGTTTAGATGTGGAAGCTTGAGGGCTCCACTAGGTCCCGGCACGTGGTTGGAGACACAGCACTCACTGTCCCTCTTCATCTCTTCCTTTCTCTCCTTCACACTCTTTCTCTCTCTCTTCTTCTCTCACTCTTTCTCTCTTTCTCTTTGTGTTCCTCTCACTCTTTCTTTCTTTTTCTCTCTCTCTTCCTGTCACTCCCACTGTTTCTCTCTTTCTCTCTGTCTTCCTCTCACTCTTTCTTTCTCTATCTCTCTTTCTCTCTCTTTTGATGGACGCATGACGCACAATCTTATCTTGCTTTTTGTCTTGCAGGCCTGCAATGAAGCATGGCCATCCTGCAATCAACACTCAACCTGAATTGTGAGCTCCGCTCTCCGCGTGTACACAACGGATGAGGAGGTTTCTTCGGCACGTGGTGGACCCTCTTCGACACACGCCGGTGGTGTAAGGTGAGCAGAGAGGCTTGTTTGCGCAACGGCGGGCAGTCACCTCCGGACAGTGTGAGTGGATGGGGTGCAGCAGCCTGGGTGCGCAGCGGCACGCAGTCACCTCCGGGCAGTGGGAGTGCATGGGGTGCAGCAGCCTGGGTGCGCAGCGGCTGTCATACACCTCTGGGCAGTGGGAGTGAATGGAGTGCAGCAGCTTGGGTGTACAGCAGCGGGTACACACCTCTGGGCAGTGGAAGTGGATGGGGTACACTAGCCTGGATACACAAAGGCGGGACAGCGATTTAGGCATACGCAGTTGTATGTACTCATCCATTACTGATTCCATTTTTATGTTTCAGATGACTAACCTTGAGGGCTGCCCTATATCCCGGCACGTGGTTGGAGACACACCGGTGACAGAAAGGTGAGCTGTGAGGATTTTCTCCACAGTGTCAACACTCACTCTCACTCTCCCTCTCCATCTCTTCCTTTCTGTCACTCACACTCTTTCTTTCTCTCTCTCTCACTCTCTATCTCTTCCTTTCTCTCTCTCACACTCTTTCTCTCTTTCTCTGTCTCTTCCTCTCTCTCATTCTTTCTTTCTCTCTTCCTCTCTCTCACTCTTTCTCTCTTCCTCTCTCTCACACTGTTTCTCTCTCTCTTCCTCTCTCTCACACTGTTTCTCTCTTTCTCTCTTCCTTGTATCTCAATCTTTCTCTCTTTCTCTGTCTTCCTCTCTCTCACACTTTCTCTCTTCTCACTCTCACTCTTTCTCTCTCTCTCTCTTCCTTTCTCTCACTCTTTCTCTCTCTCTATTCCTCTCTCTCACTCTTTCTCTCTCTTCCTCTCTCTCACTCTTTCTCTCTCTTTCTGTCTCTCACTGTTTCTCTCTCTCTCTTCGTCTCTCTCACTCTTTCTCTCTGTCTTCCTCTCACTCTTTCTTTCTTTTTCTCTCTCTCTTCCTGTCACTCCCACTGTTTCTCTCTTTCTCTCTGTCTTCCTCTCACTCTTTCTTTCTCTCTCTATCTCTCTCTTTCTCTCTCCTTTGATGGACGCATGACGCACAATCTTATCTTGCTTTTTGTCTTGCAGGCCTGCGATGAAGCGTGGCCATCCTGCAATCAACACTCAACCTGAATTGTGAGCTCTGTACACAATGGGTGAGGAGGTTTCTTCGGCACGTGGTGGACCCTCTTCGACACACGCCGGTGGTGTAAGGTGAGCAGAGAGGCTTGTTTGCGCAACGGCGGGCAGTCACCTCCGGGCAGTGTGAGTGGATGGGGTGCAGCAGCCTGGGTGCGCAGCGGCACGCAGTCACCTCCGGGCAGTGGGAGTGCATGGGGTGCAGCAGCCTGGGTGCGCAGCGGCTGTCATACACCTCTGGGCAGTGGGAGTGAATGGAGTGCAGCAGCCTGGGTGTACAGCAGCGGGAACACACCTCTGGGCAGTGGAAGTGGATGGGGTACACTAGCCTGGATACACAAAGGCGGGACAGCGATTTAGGCATACGCAGTTGTATGTACTCATCCATTACTGATTCCATTTTTATGTTTCAGATGACTAACCTTGAGGGCTGCCCTATATCCCGGCACGTGGTTGGAGACACACCGGTGACAGAAAGGTGAGCTGTGAGGATTTTCTCCACAGTGTCAACACTCACTCTCACTCTCCCTCTCCATCTCTTCCTTTCTGTCACTCACACTCTTTCTTTCTCTCTCTCTCACTCTCTATCTCTTCCTTTCTCTCTCTCACACTCTTTCTCTCTTTCTCTGTCTCTTCCTCTCTCTCATTCTTTCTTTCTCTCTTCCTCTCTCACTCTTTCTCTCTTCCTCTCTCTCACACTGTTTCTCTCTCTCTTCCTCTCTCTCACACTGTTTCTCTCTTTCTCTCTTCCTTGTATCTCAATCTTTCTCTCTTTCTCTGTCTTCCTCTCTCACACTTTCTCTCTTCTCACTCTCACTCTTTCTCTCTCTCTCTCTTCCTTTCTCTCACTCTTTCTCTCTCTCTCTTCCTCTCTCTCACTCTTTCTCTCTCTTCCTCTCTCTCACTCTTTCTCTCTCTTTCTGTCTCTCACTGTTTCTCTCTCTCTCTTCGTCTCTCTCACTCTTTCTCTCTGTCTTCCTCTCACTCTTTCTTTCTTTTTCTCTCTCTCTTCCTGTCACTCCCACTGTTTCTCTCTTTCTCTCTGTCTTCCTCTCACTCTTTCTTTCTCTCTCTATCTCTCTTTCTCTCTCCTTTGATGGACGCATGACGCACAATCTTATCTTGCTTTTTGTCTTGCAGGCCTGCGATGAAGCGTGGCCATCCTGCAATCAACACTCAACCTGAATTGTGAGCTCTGTACACAATGGGTGAGGAGGTTTCTTCGGCACGTGGTGGACCCTCTTCGACACACGCCGGTGGTGTAAGGTGAGCAGAGAGGCTTGTTTGCGCAGCGGCGGGCAGTCACCTCCAGGCAGTGGGAGTGGATGGGGTGCAGCAGCCTGGGTGCGCAGTAGCACGCAGTCACCTCCGGGCAGTGGGAGTGCATGGGGTGCAGCAGCCTGGGTGCGCAGCGGCTGTCATACACCTCTGGGCAGTGGGAGTGGATGGAGTGCAGCAGCCTGGGTGTACAGCAGCGGGTAGACACCTCTGGGCAGTGGAAGTGGATGGGGTACACTAGCCTGGATACACAAAGGCGGGACAGCGATTTAGGCATACGCAGTTGTATGTACTCATCCATTACTGATTCCATTTTTATGTTTCAGATGACTAAGCTTGAGGGCTGCCCTATATCCCGGCACGTGGTTGGAGACACACCGGTGACAGAAAGGTGAGCTGTGAGGATTTTCTCCACAGTGTCAACACTCACTCTCCCTCTCCATCTCTTCCTTTCTGTCACTCACACTCTTTCTCTCTCTCTCTCACTCTCTATCTCTTCCTTTCTCTCTCTCACACTCTTTCTCTGTCTCTTCCTCTCTCTCTCATTCTTTCTTTCTCTCTCTTCCTCTCTCACTCTTTCTTTCTCTCTCTCTTCCTCTCTCTCACACTGTTTCTCTCTTTCTCTCTTCCTTGTATCTTACTCTTCTCTCTCTCTGTCTTCCTCTCTCTCACACTTTCTCTCTTCCTCACTCTCATGCTTTCTCTCTCTCTCTTCCTTTCTCTCACTCTTTCTCTCTCTCTCTTCCTCTCTCTCACTCTTTCTCTCTCTCTTCCTCTCTCTCACTCTTTCTCTCTCTTTCTGTCTCTCACTGTTTCTCTCTCTCTTCGTCTCTCTCACTCTTTCTCTCTGTCTTCCTCTCACTCTTTCTTTCTTTTTCTCTCTCTCTTCCTGTCACTCCCACTGTTTCTCTCTTTCTCTCTGTCTTCCTCTCACTCCTTCTTTCTTTTTCTCTCTGTCTTCCTCTCACTCTTTCTTTCTCTCTCTCTCTCTTTCTCTCTCCTTTGATGGACGAATGACGCACAATCCTATCTTGCTTTTTATCTAACAGGCTGTGATTCACGAATCGACGTCCCCCCCCACACCACCACAGCTGAACGCGTGTACAAACTGCGATGATGCGTGGCCATCCTGACAACGCCTGACAAAGTTGCTTCAGCACGTGGTGCACCCTCTTACACACACGCCGGTGGCGGAAGGTGAGCAGAGATACTTCTTTCCGCAGCAGCGGGCAGTAACCTCTGGGCGGTGGGAATGGATAGTGTGCAGCAGCCTAGGCGCACAAGAGCGCACAGACACCTCCGAGCAGTGGGAGTGGATGGGCTGCAGCAGCCTGAGTGCGCATTGCCGAAACAGATAAATAGGCGTGTGCAGTTGTATGTACTCTGCAATTACTAATTCTATACTATCTTTCAGATCACTAAACTTAAGGGTGCACTATGTCCCGGCACGTGGTTGGAGACACACCGGAGGCACAAAGGTAAGCTGTGAAGATTTTCTCCAGTGTCAACACTCCCTCTCCATCTCTTCCTTTCTCTCTCTCACACTTTCTCTGTTTCTCTGTCTGTTCCTCCCTCTCATTCTTTCTTTCTCTCTCTTCCTCTCTCTCACTCTTTCTCTCTCTCTTTCTCTCTACCTCTCTCTCACACTGTTTCTCTCTCTCTCTTTCCTTGTATCTTACTCTTTCTCTCTCACTCTTTCTCTTTCTCTGTCTTTGTCTGTCTTCCTCTCTCTCACTCTTTCTCTCCTCTCTCTCACTCTTCCTCTCTCTCTTCTCTCTCTCTCACTCTTTCTCTCTCTCTCTCTCTCTCTCTCTCTCTTCCTCTCTCACACTATTTCTCTCTTTCTCTCTCTCACTCTTCTCTATTTCTTTGTCTTCCTCTCTCTCTCACTCTTTCTTTGTTTCTCTCTTTCTCCCTCACTCTTTCTCTCTTTCTCTTTCTCCTTTGCTGGACGCATGACGCACCATCTTATCTTTCTTTTTGTCTTACAGGCTGTGATTCACAAATGGTCCAGCGATGACACGACATGGCTGTACATAGTTTTATTTGTTGTTGTTTTGTTTTAATAAAATGTTTTATATGTAAATCCATACATGACTAAGATTCTTATTTCTCCAACCTAACGTGACTGTCACATTTGTTTGTGGGGGTGGGGGTGAGGGGAGATGGCGGACAAGGAGCTCCTACTGGGGGATGTCGGAGCAGTGTTGGGTGTCCGACCTGCATGATCGTTGCCTCCATTACATCTGTTCTCAGAGACTTAAGAGCCGGCGGTCTGGCTCGTAGATGAAGAACTGCGAGCCGACTAGCAGGCTTATAGAGGGAGAACCGCGGCCCGTCAGTTCGCAGAGGAAGAGCTGCGGACCAGCTCGCAGAGGAACACCTGCGAGCCGACTAGTATAGGGAAAGGTGCGGGCCATCGGCTTCCAAAGGGATAGCTGCGGAACACTGATGTGGGGAGAGGGAGCATGAAGAGCGTATCTCGCAGAGAGACACCTCCGGTATATTTCCAGTATTGGCTTCACAGATACAACTGCAGGCCCGAGAACTTGCACCCGAAGAGCTGTGAGCCGACAAGTGGTTCGCAGAGGCAGACTTGCGGGCCCAAGTATATTGTTGGAGGTATACTGTTGATGGTGGAAAAGGGTGCGTTACCTGCTGATGTAGGGAGACGCAGCGTGAAAGCGGTATCTCGCACAGACAGAGCTCCGGTATATTAAATTGCCCCCGGGACCTTTCTTTTATATTTTCACTCGATGCGAGGCACAAGATGGCTGCTAACACTTCCTGGTTTGAATTGTTAGCAGCCAATCAGAGGCAAGCTCGTGCTCGGGAGTTAGGCACAGTCCAGATATATATATCTTTTTTTCCTTTAATATCTCAAAAACTTCTGAACGGATTTACACCATTTCCACAAAACAGCGCTCTCTGCACCAAGACCTTTCTCCCTGCCAAATTTGCAATTCTTTCTTTGTCACACAGTACATGTAATGCACCGCTCTCATCAAGAATGGAATCAGTAATGGCACAATTTCCCTGTTGCTCCACACATAAATACATGTAAAGAACAAATCAGAATAGTTCCTTTATTTTTTCAAATTGCAAAACTTCTCTCTATTGGTTATTTTTGAACTTTCCATATAAACAGTTTTTTAAAAATTTAAGAACACATACAGGTGAGAAGTTCAACGTATTCTATCAACAAACTTTCTAGAACATTCTACGACACGTGCAGGTTAAAAGTTCATAATTTTTTCAAACCTAACGATATTTTTTTTGCAACATTTTCTCGAACATTTAAAGGCACGTGTAGGTTAAAAGTTCACCATTGTTTTAAGTTCGAACAGTGCCTTCCAAATGCAAGTAGCAGGTGTGGTTGAACTGAGCAAATTTTATCCTATCATATGAACTCTACGTTGAAACTGCTTTTTATTAACCAATCACAAAGATGCTTTTCGACAAACTAATATGCACCCTACTTTTTAGTAAACAATGTTTTTCATCTCCCAATCAGTTATCGTTTTGTATGAGAAAAAAATTAGTTCCCCATCTTTAAACATATCTCTTATTCTATGAACGGACTGCATGAGCTACAGACATCTATCCATATCATCCAGCTACACCTTTAAAATGCTAGTGTGGATCGTAGGACATAGCTATGTTTTCTGGTGCAAGAGGTATGCAGAACAGAGACATATTGACTTAGACCTAGGTTTACAAAATGTGGACATTAAATGGTTTGGACAGAGAGGATTGAAGTGGCACCAATTACTCCCTTTGGTTAAAACATGTTTGCATCTCCAACTCCCTGACCTCATGATTGTGCACTGTGGTGGAAATGACCTAGGCACATTGACTGGGGTAGGTTTGGAAATGCTAATGAAGGACACCTTTAGACAATTGATGTTGCTTTTGCCTCAAACTGTCTTTGTATATTCCAATATATGCCAAAGACAGAAGTGGAAATGGTCAAACAAATTTTGTCCTCAGATTGAAAAATCTAGGAAGAATGTCAACAAAGCTGTGTCTGCATACCTCAGAGACCATAGAATGGGGTCGATCTACAACAACAACATACGTTATGATATGGCTGATATCTACAGAAGTGATGGAGTACACTTCACAGATCAGGGAAATCGAGTTTTTCTGAATAACCTGAAGCTGTGCATCCGCACTTATATGTAGCTCTAACTAATAAACACAAAGGCTCTTTTTAGAGCCGCCTTATATTCCCAATATCGGTTCGCAGACTGACAACTGCGATCCGGCTAGCACAGGGAGACCTGCGGGCCTTCGGACAGCCTCGCAAAGGGAGAGCTACGGCCCGTGGGCTCCGCTCGCACAGAGACAGCTATGGGCCGTTGGCTCGTAAACGCAGAGCTGTGAGCCACTGGACTGGTAGTGTTTTATGGTTTAGGGTAGTGCAGTGGTGTTTGTGTAGTGTAGGGGGTCCTGCTGTGGGTAGTGTTTTAGGGTTTACGGTAGTGCAGTGGTGTTTGTGTAGTGTAGAGGGTGGTGCTGGGGGTACATTTAGAGTTTAGGGTAGGGCAGTGGTCTTTACGTAGTGTAGGGGGTCCTGCTGTGAGTAGTGTTTTAGGGTTTAGGGTAGTGCAGTGGTGTTTGGGTAGTGTAGAGGGTTGTGCTGGGGGTAGCGTTTTAGGGTTTAAGGTAGTGCAGTGGCGTTTCTGTAGTGTAGGGGGTCGTGCTGGCAGTAGTGGTTTAGTGTTTAGTTACGTAGTGCAGTGGTGTTTGGGTAGTATAGGGGGTCGTGCTGGGGTAATGTTTTAGGGTTTAGGGTAGTGCAGTGGTGTTTCTGTAGTGTAGGGGGTCGTGCTGGGGGTAGTGTTTTAGGGTTTAAGGTAGTGCAGTGGTGTTTCTGTAGTGTAGGGGGTCGTGCTGGCAGTAGTGGTTTAGTGTTTAGTTAGGTAGTGCAGTGGTGTTTGGGTTGTGTAGAGGGTCGTGCCGACAGACTGACTCACAGAGCTCCGAGCCAACGGACTGGCTTCTAAAGGCATAGCCGCGACCTCGTGATGTGGGGAGAGGCAGCGTGAAAGGAGTATCTTACACAGACATAGATGCCAGTGTTGCCTCGCAGAGGTAAAACTGCACACCCGATGGCTTCTACACGGAGAGATGCGAGCTGACGGACTAAGTCACAAAATGGCTGCCAACACTTCCTAGTTTCAACCGTTCACAGCCAATGAGCCGCAAGCTCGTGCTCGTAACTCTCATCCAATCAGATGTCAGAATTCTCAAATATCAATATCTGTAAAATTTGATATTTCTCAAAAACTACTGAACGGATTTACACCATTTCAACAAAAGCGCGCTTTCTCGACCACAACCTTTCTCCCTCACAAATTTGGCTTAATTCCGTTCAGCAGTTTGACCTGTAGCCTTGTCTAAAGTTTCCTATGGAAAAGGCATTGAGAAAACACATTTTGGGACTCCCCTTTTTTCTCAGCCCCCCTTGACCAATCACCCCCAAACTTTCAAGATAGGAGCTGATCAAAAAAGAGAAACTTTTTGAAAATTTCGTAAAGATTCGTCAAACGACGCCAAAGTTATAAGCACATGGAGGGCTCCAGGAGAGGGGCTGCTAACCCCCCTCCCAACATGAGTGAAGCCCCGGGGCTGCGGGTACCCCAGCGGGCCCCCGCAGCCCCAGCGACCCCCAGCTATTATTTTTTAAGAAATGCCCGCGGGACCTAGCCCACCCAGGGACCTCATTAAAATAAAACGCGGGAACCCGCGACCCCAGCGCCAATTGCGCTGATTTTTTTTTTTATTATAAAAAATGCTTTTTCTGGCCCTGGGGTCCTTCTAGGACCCCCTGAGCAGGCCTAGGGGGTCACGGTGTTTCTACCCTGCCCCCTTCTCTTGTTTTATACCTTTGTTTCTCTGTTTTCTAGTGACTCGCTTCTACCGAGCCACAAGATGGCTGCCAACACTTCCTGGTTTGGAGTGTTCACAGCCAATCACAGTGAAGCTCGTGCACAGGACTTAGGCTCCGCCCAGATATCGAAACTTTTATTTTTCTTATTTCTCAGCAACCACTGAACGGATTTACACCATTTTACAAAAGGTCGCTTTCTGAGCCAAGCACTACCTTTTTGCCAAATTTGGGGTAATTCCGTTCATTAGTTTCGGCTGTAGCCTCGCACAAAGTTTCCTATGGGAAATTGATTTTTTTACTCTTATTTTTTGTATTTCTCAAAAACTACTGAACGGATTTACCCCATTTAAAAAAAAAGGTCGCTTTCTGAACCAAGCTCTACCTTTCTGCCAAATTTGAGGTAATTCCGTTCAGCAGTTCGGACTGTAGCTTGTCGAAAAATTTCCTATGGAAATTAACATGGAGAAAACGCGTTTTGGGAACCCCCTTTTTTCTCAGCCCCCGCTTGACAAATCACCCCCAAACTTTCAAGATAGGAGCTAACCTACAAAGTGCAACTTTTTGCACAATTTCATAAAGATTCGTCAAACGACGCCAAAGTTATTAGCAAATCAAAAAATGCTTTTACTATGGAAACTAGGTTGTAACTATAACTACCATATATATATGGAAAATGCTACTTACGCAGTATGCATCTGTTCTAGGTATGTAGAGCTGTAGATTCACATGCTTTGCATACTCCTGCCATCTAGTGTTGGGTCCGAATGTTTGCACTTTGTTTTTGCTTCAAAGAAGTCTTTCCAGTCACGTGGTAGGTGGCTCCTCCTTTCGGTGATAGTGCGCATGGGCACCGACTCCACTGTTAGATTGTTTTCCCACAGAGGGTGAGAATTGAGTTTGTAAGAGTAGAATAGAGATGTCCATGCGTATGTATATGTTAGAAAGAGAGAACTGCAACAGGTATAGGTTTCCGGGGAGGTGGGTGGGCGCATGTGAATCTACAGCTCTACATGCCAAGAACAAATGTATACTGGGTAAGTAGCATTTTCCGTTCGAGGCATGTGAGCTGAGATCACATGCTTTGCATAGACTATACAGCAGTAATCTCTCAAAGCGGTGGCTAACCTGTAGCTGTTGCAGTCATTTGAAAAAGTGTTCTCAGTACTGCCTGGCCTACATTAGCTTGTTGTCTGGCTAACACATCTACACAATAGTGTTTTGTAAATGTGTGTGGTGTAGACCATGTTGCAGCTTTACAGATGCCAGCTTTAGCGATGCTTCCTAAAAAAGCCATAAAAGTCCCTAGTTTGCGAGTGGAATGTGCTCTAGGGGGAACTGGTAAAGTTCTCTTTGCTTTCGCATAGCATGTTTGAATACATTTAACTATCCACCTTGCAATACCTGATTTTGAAATGGGATTGCCTTTGTGTGGTGGAGCAAAAGCAACAAAGAGTTGTTTTGTCTTACGAAAAGGTTTTTTTCTTTCTATGTAATATAATAACGCTCGTTTAACATCTAAAGTGTGTAGCGCCCATTCTGCCACTGAATCTGGTTGAGGTAAGAACACAGGTAACTCAACAGATTGGTTGATGTGAAAGGCAGATACCACTTTGGGTAGGAATTTGGGGTTAGTGCGAAGAACCACTTTGTTGTGGTGTATTTGGAAAAATGGTTCTTCTATGGTTAATGCCTGCAGCTCACCCACTCTCCTCAGTGAAGTAATAGCAATGAGGAAAGCGACTTTCCAAGTCAGAAATTGCAGTTCGCACTTATGCAATGGCTCAAAGGGTGGATCCATTAGCCTGGTAAGGACAATATTAAGGTTCCACGCTGGGGCAGGTGGAAGTCTTGGTGGAATAACTCTTTTGAGTCCTTCCATGAAAGCTTTGATAACAGGTACTTTGAAAAGAGAGAGATGCTGTCTATTTTGAAGGTATGCGCCTATTGCAGCGAGATGTAAGTGAATGGATGTGAAAGCCAATCCTGACTGCTGTAAATGTAGTAAATAACAAATTATATTTTGAATGGAAGCATCTAAGGGGTTGGTATTGTTGTTATGGGAATATATAACAAACCGCTTCCATTTTGCTGCGTAGCAAGCCCTAGTAGTAGCTCGTCTGGCCTCTTTAATGATGTTCATACAGTCTGGTGGAAGGTTCAGATAACCAATGACTTCAGGAGCCAGATTGCTAGGTTGAGTTGATTGGGATCTGGGTGTCTTATGTCTCCATGGCTCTGCATGAGAACACTGGATGTGAGATGTAGTTTTTGATGAGGAACTACTGAGAGCTCCAACAGGGTAGTGAACCAAGGTTGACGTGCCCATGTGGGAGCTACTAGAATTAGCCTGAGGGACGTTTGCCTGAGCTTCCGAATCACTATAGGAATGAGTGGGCGAGGCGGAAAAGCGCAGGCAAATATCCCTGACCAGTTCATCCATAGTGCATTGCCTTTGGATAATGGGTGTGGATACCTGGAGGCGAAGCTTGGGCATTTTGCGTTTTGGTGTGAGGCGAACAGATTTATCTCTGGAAAACCCCACATTTGAAAGAACGGGAGGAGAACTTGAGAGTGAAGTTCCCACTTGTGGATTTGTTGTCTTTGCCTGCTGAGCAGATCTGCGATCTGATTGTCTACTCCTGGGAGGTGTTCCGCTAGGAGTTAAATCTTGTGATGTATGGCCCACTTCCAAATGGCTAGTGCAAGGTGTGACAGTTGGAGAGAGTGTGCCCCCCCCTGTTTCTGTATGTAATACATGGCTGTCATGTTGTCAGTGCGTATCAAGACAGCTATGCCTACAAGGTGAGTCTGAAAGGCTTAGAGTGCTAGAAATACTGCTAGCAGCTCTAGATGATTTATGTGAAGTTGTTTTTGCTTTTGACTCCACAGACCTTGAATTGTGTGGGCTTGGAGATGATCTCCCCAACCAGTGAGCAATGCGTCTGTTGTTAGCACTGTCTGTGGAACAGGGTCGATGAAGGGCCGCCTTTTGGATAGGTTTTGTGGATTTCACCACTGCAGAGAGCGATGAGTGTGGCCGTCCACCAACACTAGATCTGACAATTGACCCGGAGACTGATTCCACTGACGTGCTAAACATTCTTGAAGGGGACGCATGTGAAGGCCTGCATGGGGAACTATCATTATGCAAGACGCCATCATTCCCAGTAGCTGCATAAATACCCGAGCTGGTAATAAGTGGTCGGGTTAAAACTGGGCAACTAAAGCCTGAATATTGTTGATCCTGACAGGATTGGGATAGGCTAGAGCTTTCTGTGTATCGAGAGTGGCTCCTAAGTAAGTTTGTTTGTTGGAGGGTTGGAGATGAGACTGTGTCAGATTTACTGTGAACCCCAGATTGTGCAGTTATTATACTGTTCTGTGAGTGTGTTGTAGACACTTTGTGAGAGAACTGGCTTTGATGCGCCAGTCGTCCAAGTATGGGAAGACGTGAATTTGTTGTCTTCTCAGGTGAGCGGCGACTACTGCCAAGCATTTGGTGAATACTCTGGGAGCAGTGGTGACTCCGAATGGAAGCACTTTGAACTGGTAATGTTGCCTCGCTACCAAAACCTGAGATACTTGCGGTGAGCGGGGTGTATCGGAATATGGAAATACGCGTCCTTTAAGTCTAGAGTAGACAGAAAGTCGCCTTGTTGAAGAAGTGGGAGCACTTGTTGGAGAGTCACCATGTGAAAATGATCTGACTGAATGTAGAGGTTTAGGTCTCTGAGAGCTGGTATAGGTCTGAGAGAGCCATGCTTTTTGGGTATGAGAAAGTATAGGGAATATACACCGGACCCTTGGTATTGTAATGGTACAGGTTCTATAGCTCCCTTTTGTAGTAGAGAGTGAACTTCTTGTTTGAGAAGGTGCAGATGCTGTGGTGATGGGAAACATCCATTACAACGCAGTCATTACAACGCACTACCTTTACAATGCAGCTGTTACAACGCAACTGCCTTTACATCGCATGCCATTACAACGCAGCCATTACAACGCATGTCACTACAACGCATGCCATTACAACGCAGACCATTACAACGCATACCATTACAACGCATTATAAGGTAAGTAATGGGGATTTTTTGAAGTTTTAGGCTGGGTATGGGTTTTGGGGTACACGGGAATAGTAATTTTTACCCCTACACTATCCAACACTTTCCCTACTGTTGCACTCACTGGAGTGGGAATAGTAATTTTTACCCCTACACTATCCAACACTTACCCTACTGTTGCACTCACTGGAGTGGGAATAGTAATTTTTACCCCTACACTATCCAACACTTACCCTACTTTTGCCCTAAAAGTATTATGCGTTGTAATGGTATGCATTGCAATGGTATGCGTTGTAATGGAATGCGATGTAAATGTAGTTTCTAAAAATGTATTGTGATGGCATGCATTGTAAAATCATGCGTTGTAATGGTAGCTGCGATGTAAAAACCGCGTTGTAAAGGCATGCGTTGTAAATGTTTGCGTAGTAATGTCATACATTCTCTGGCGACATTTTGTGTGATCTTGGAAGAATGTTTGGGGGATTGTTGGTAAGTTCCAGGCAATAACCAGATTGGATAATTTGTAGAACCCATTTGTCTGAAGTTATTGTATTCCAGCCAGGAAGAAATTGAGAGAGACGTCCCCCGACAGGAGTGGAATAATCGGGGGGAGGAGGAGGCAAGTCACTGTTTGTTTGCTGCAGGGGAAGTGCAGCACAGATCAACATCCCCACCAAGCCCCCCAACACCCAGGATGACCAGCCAGAGTCCCAGGGGAAGAGGAAATTCAGGGCTACATGTATGAAAAGAGGCGCATCGCTGTGCAAAACCAGTGATGCATCACTTTTCATTGCGCACTCCTGGCAACACCATGGCATCCAAATCCTTGAAAGCGCGGACAGTCCCCAGGGCCTGGAGGCCTCGCTGGGCCTGCATCTGGACCCGGAGTAAGATGCGGAGGAGCTGTGGAGTCGCTGGGCCATGGCAGTAGACATTGAGGCGCGGCGATCGCCATTACCTGGTGGTGAAGTCTGGCAGGTCGCATGGAGACACGTTGCTGACTTGTGTGAGAAGACCGCCATGAGCCCCTTGGAGCTGTGAATGGTAGAGGCGCTCCTGCGCACCAAACGTAGGGAGGTCTGCATCGCATGCTACGATCCACCACTACACCGGGGTGCACGGAGATTACCAATGGTGGGCGGCGCCTCTCTACATCACAGGCCGGATGATGTTGCGCCGGCTGGACGCTGTGGAGGGTGAGGCCCCTGAGCTGTGCCGAACTTGTGTGGCGGGAGCGCTGCAACTTCACACCTAAGGGGGCCCTGTTGCATCACCTGCATTGGGAGGTTCCCCAGCGGACTTGGTGGCGACTGCTGTGCCCAGGCTTGTGAAATCCCACCTGGCTGAGGCTCCTGCTGACTGAGTCACAGAATTGGAGCTAGTGCAGCGGATTCCGCCACAGTGTCAATGTTCAGGTAAGGAGAAGGTGGGACGCGTAGATGAGGAGGCCCGGGGGTCGCCCAGGCCTAGCACCTGTGGATGATGCACCCCCAGTGGCGGCTCATCCGCTATGGCGGAAGAGCGTCGCCCCATTGCTTTCAAGCAGTGCAAGAAGAGGCAAAATAATAACATGATGATAACTTTCTGATGCACACATGCTATGTTTCCTTTGCAGGCGGGAGGGTGGGTAGGGCTGCTCTACTCATGGAGCAGGTATGGGGCAGAGTGGTATGCCCACTCAAGTGCGCAATGACTGTTTGGTCGGCCCTCTCAGGCCACCCAAAGCAGTCATGCACACTTCCCTGTTTGCAATGCAGGCTGCATTACAGCCTGCATGGAGAACATGCCCACCCCTCCAGCCCCTGGCTGAACGCCTTGTCACGGCGCTCAAGAACAATCACAACGCTGCATTGCAGCGTTGTGATTGGCTTTGGGGAGGGAGCCTGGCTGCCTGCTTCCTGTTCCTGGAAGCAGACTCAGGAGAGTAGGAGCACAGAAGACGTGGGACCCGGCCTCTTGGTAAGAATTCTTTAAAAAAATATTTACAACCCCCACTCACACCACCCACGTCCCCGCCCCCTCCAGTGTCCTTTCCCATGTTTACCACCTCCCAGCTGTCCAGGCCCCCCGCAGCACTTCTCAATGGCGGCCGATGTGCGCCCATGCGCAGAGGGCGTACCACTGGTGTGCCAAAAGAATATATGACGTTACAACAAATACCATTACATCGCATTCCATTACAATGCATACTAATACTACGCATATTGCAACAGTAGGGAAAGTGCTGGATAGCGGAGGGGTAAAAATTACTATCCCCACTCCAGTGAGTGCAACCCTAAAACTAACCCCAAAACCCAAACACACCATGAACCCTAAAATTCACCTTTGCACCCCAAAACACACCCTGAACCCTAAAATTAACCCTGGCACCCCAAAACCCATACCCACCCCAAAACTTAAAATTCACCATTACTAACCTTACAATGCCTTGTAATGGAATGCGATGTAAAGGCACCTGCGCTGTAAAAGTTGCATTGTAAAGGCATTACGATGTAATGCCTGCGTTGTAATGGACGTCTCCCAAGACAAAGGCAAGCCATAGGCAAGCCCGTCTGCGTCTGTCCGCACCTGGACCGTGCCCAGCACCAAGGACCATTCCTCTCAAACACTCCACCGCTACGATGCCAGCACCCTCCTCGCCATCAACCCTGGATGTCACATCGCCTGCCATCTAGCAACACTGTGGAATTCTCTTGAACCCTGCGGCTGTCGAAACTACAAACGCACCTCCTGCCACATCAGCACACCAGTGCCTCGTGTGGCCCGGCCGACCAACAGTGCACCCGACCGGCTCAACTGCATCCTCCTCAACGTGCGGTCCCTCCACAAACACGCAACAGAAATCTAGGACCTCCTCGACGCCACCTCTTCAGACATCGCCTTCTTCACAGAAACCTGGACCAACCTCTGCTCCGGACCGAACATTGCCATCGCCATCCCTGACGGCTACTAAATCACCCGCAAGGACCACCCCGACCGTCCAGGAGGAGGCATTGCCATCGTCTACAAAAGCACACTCCGACTGACCGCGCACTCTAATGACCCAACGGTGACCATGGAACACCTCCACTTCCAGATCTGGACCAACCCCAACACCATCCTCTGCGGCACCCTCATCTACAGGCCCCCCGGGCCATGGACCCCCATTCACTGATACCATTGTAGACCTCATTGCACCCCAGCTTCTCCCATCCACCGACGACATCCTACTCGGAGACCTCTAGTTCCACCTGGACAACCCCAGTGACCAGAACACCACCCCCTCCTGGGGAACCTCACCAACATCAGACTCAAGCAGCTAGTCACCGCACCAACCCACATAGCAAGACACACGCTCGAGCACGTATCCTCAGCCAGCAGGAACTTCAACTATAGCCACACCACCGGACTCTCCTGGACCGACCATCACTGTATACATCACGTCTTCACAATGCCCACCGTACACCACCGCCATCATCGCCCCCCCTCGCAGCTGGATCAAGGCCACCGAAGAACTTCTCGTCAACTCCCTCAGCACCACCACTCCGCCAACGCTTACAGACGATAACACCACAGCATGCAACCTCCACCGATGGATCTCCAACTGCACAGACACCCTGGCACCCCTCAAGAAAAGACCAGGCAAACAACACTCCAAGAAGGCCAACTGGTTCACTCCCGCCCTCCACTAGTCCAGATGCCCTGCAGACGTCTCGAGAAGTGATGGAGCCACAACATCAATCAACTCCGCAACACAGTCACCCTTGCACCATGGCGCAAGGGTGCCTGCATTGGCGCATGGCAGCCACTGTGCGCCAACGTAGGGGAAAAAGACAGGGGGGCTTATTCATGAGCCCCTTCTGACAGTTTCAACCCGCCACCGCATCATTTTCTTGACGTACTTGCAGCGTGATTCTTGCACCACGTTGCTCCGTATTTGCTAAGTGAAGCATCTAGGCATATGAGTGACCTTGTGAAGCCCTGTGCTACATTATACCTGCATCAGGTATGATGTATGTAGGGTGGGTGTTCCCACGCAACAAAGCCTCATAGGAGTAGCACAGTGAAATCCATCAGATTTCACTGCGACAATTGTAGGACGCCACTGTGTCAGTACCTTACGCCTGCCTCATGTCAGGCATAAGGGTGACGCAGTGCCACAAGGATAGGCTGGCCCCATGCATTGCTGGAGTTGCGTCATGCTCGTGACACAACTGCAGCAATGCGTGACTTTAGGGCTGACAGATACGTCAGGATTCCAGACGTATCTGTCATTAATTGCGACAAGGAGTCCTGTCCAGTGAATACAGCACATCCATGGTGTCGCAAGAAGTGTTATATTACATATAGGTACCCTATGTAGGCGCAGGTAACATTGCAACCTTTCACCTATATTCTTAACTACATTACATACATAACGGTACCTAAATATGACACTGCATTCAGAATGCTGGTTTTTCCCTGGTTCGATTCTCATACATTATGCATGAGGCTTCTTGGAAGCACAGCAGGACTAACAGTAGTATTACCATCTCCTGTATAATATCTCTGTATAAAGTTCATGCCCAACGTCATACTTTAGGCCGCCACAGTAACACAGCAAGGTAGGACCCCTGGGAAGACCTATGTGTATATATACAGCACATCTTGCTTAGGAAGATAGAGGAGACCGTGACTTCCTGGCTGACACACTGACCAGATACGCTGAGGTTCCTGCATGCAGACGCTCCAGCTAGCAGTGGTCTAACATCCCTCGCGGGGTGTCCAACTCGAGACCAGGACGGGGTCCCATATTCTCTAACTCTCAGGTAATGGGGATGACTTGATCCTAGAGGGATTCTTGGCATAACACCTACACAGATGCTAGGTACATTTAGGTAGATTTAGGTGCATCTAGTTAGGGAGACATCGTAGGAGTACGCACTTTTTATCATGTGTTTTATGTACTTGTATATATTCATGATTTCTGCAAGATGGTAGAACTATACCATCCCTTTACTTTTGTAATATTGCTAATCATATATCTCTGCTACTGTCTAATGGTTGTTGCAGCTCATATATTCTACAGTAGAATAACAACTGTTCAATAAATCCTTATTGACAAAAGCCCAGTATGGTTATTCTGTGTATCTCTGAGACAAACTAAGTGAGCACGAGTGACTGAGCGAAAGGTAGTATATTGTTTCCACGATCCTGAGGGATCCTGAGGGATCAGGGTTGTCATGTTCTGAGGTTGCCAAGAACTATTCTCTCCCCGATAAGAGGAGACTCTAGTGGCACTGTGAGCCAGCTAATACAGACAGGCTAACGTATCCGGTGGGGGTGCACGGAATCAGTCCGCCACCAAACCCACAGTTTATGTTATCCAAACGTGTAGATCCTGTATAGGTAATATAGGAACTACACGACATGGTGCCTCCAACGTTGGTTGGGTACTTATTTAACAGTAGAATCTGAGTAGTTCAGTCGTGCTATTCTCAGAGACCCTACTCACAAAACACCAGAGACGTCTGGAGTGGGTGGGCAGAAACTCCGCCACATTTGAGTAGGCTACAAAATCCTATTTATTGGCTGTTGGTTAATCAAGCTTGAAGGACACATTGTTACTAAAATTGTGCAAAAACACCTTATATTAGTTTCCTTGAAAAACTTCTTCTTTACAAAATGACTGAGGACAAAGATAACGCAAGAGTAGATCAACACCTCTCAGCCGGAGAAGAAGATGCAGACGCAATACAAATTGCAGAAAATTTTTGAAATACAGTCACCCTCTAGGGGTGGCATAGTAGTTTTCGTGATTGAGGCACACGAATCAAACAGAACAGAGGTATTTTATTCGTGGGTTATATTCCCAGCAGCAAATGCAAGAACAAAAACATTTCACTCTTACACAGAAGGAGATGCACCAGTGGAATATTGTCCGTTTGAGGACATTGAGGTTCCGCTCACGTACCATGAACATTTATACTGGTTTAAAGGCGCCCTACCCCATACAAGAAGAAGAGTAAGACTCGGCCCGCTCGGAGGAGAAGGAGCAACATGGCCGATATTAGCAGCCTACACACCACATCCTGACATTGACACAATGCCACCAGGAGACTTACTCATACAAAATAAAGATTTAATTAAAATCTATAGGAACTTGACGCAATTCGTCATGAGAACATTTACAGTCCAACCAGCAATAGTTGCAACAAATGGAACTCAAATTCAGGGTACAGCAACAAATATTACACCACAAACATTACACGCAGTAATGGGTAAAATGCCCACAAAACGTGAACAAATACCATTAGGGGTAGCTCAGAAAATAACACAGCTAGAGGTAGTATTCCCGAATACTACCCCGTATGAAAAACACAGAATGCTAACAATCTGCTTGCCCATGGGGATAACACCACAATTAGAGGATTGCATTTATACCAGAACTCATGGTATCCCCTCATTAGCAGTAGTACCTGATGTATTGAGACAAATACAAAATGAGTACGGAGCAGAGCCTGCCCTGAACTTAGGGATGAAGTTACTAGGTAACTATGCCCAGGTATCAGCCATAATACTAGCTAACATTAAGGGGGAAGCAGCTTCAGTGGCTATCTGCCAACGCCTAAGGGAGTTCAGTCCTTTAGAACAGGAACACGAACTACCGAAAATAATTGAAACTGCATATGCAGAATTAGGCAGAGACAGTTTGGGTGGAAAAGCTTTAAAACCACAACTGATGGGCAGTCCTGAAAAGGACACTTCCAAACAGACACCTGCTTCAACTAACAAGAAGTGGGACAATAAAAAACAACAAACCTTTAAAGGAAATAGATCTCAATCCCGAGGCAGATCTCCTCCACAGGAGCCCTCCGAAAAGAGGTACAACCTTAGGAATAGGGAAAATATTAGGAAACCTGACAGGTATCAGGATACTGATACACGTTCCTCTCGTTCCTTTCAGGGTTCATCGAAAAACTCCAAGAGGGAAGGACGGTCAGACAGACAAGAAGAGCGTACAAAGTCCAGAGACAAGCAGCTTGCTCAAGAATACACTTCTAAAAAAGAAGAGAAGCCAAAGCAAAAGCCACAGTTCAAAAAGAAGAAGGTTGCAGGTCTAAAGATCAGACATGCCCAGAATTCTGAGGACCAGACTACCGAACGGGGAATGGGCTCTGACGATGCTAGACAGTGCGGCAGAAATAACAATAGCTCGCCAGAACCTGATGGAATTTCTGATGAAAGCGGACTTGAATGATTATATCACGGTAGAAACACCCGATACTAGGGTAAGTGTTCCACATAAAGTATATGAAATAACACTCCAAATGGAGGGGGACAAATGTAGAACAGTGAGAGGTCTCTTTTGGGAGAACCTGACATTTGACTATGATATCTTATTAGCTGAACAAGATTGGCAGCCAGCATTCGTCATGGATTGCCCTAAAGGAGAAACAGTAATTCTTCTGGCATTCTCAGACCATATTCCCAGGCACTTACAACACACATATGCGCAGGAGTGGGCGGTAGCCCAGGCTCCGGCATTATACAAAAACCATGGTGGATGGGATGAGGATTCAACCCACCACATAATTCCTTTAAAAAATACTCCGACTGCACAGAGGCAGTATCCAATAAAGCAAGAAGCTAAAAAACAGTTCAGAGAGATCTTAGATCAACTTGAATATCAAGGGGTGATTGAAACTTGCACCTCACCAATGAACATTCCTTTGTTTCCTGTCATGAAACCTGACAATTCCTATCGTCTAGTTTTAGAATACAGACATTTAAACACTTGCACTAAGACATTTGCAGTCCAAAATGCCCACAGTGCCGCATTAATGAATAACATTGTGCGGAAAAAATATAAAACAACACTTGATATCTTAAATGGATTTTTCTGCCAAACTATAGCGCCTGAAACAGGTATCTGTCAGCCTTCTCAGCGCTAGGGACCCAGTGTCAATTTTGTCGACTCCCCCAGGGGTATAAGAACAGCCCGGGGTTGTTTTCGGCCAGAGTAACTGAGTTACTTCAAAATTTGGAAGAAGAGGCATTGTCCTATGTGGATGATATTTATCTGACGGACGATGACCTAGAGGAACACTTGAACAGAGTGAATACCATAATTTTGGGATTTGCATCTGAGGGCTACAAATTCAACTTTAAAAAATCAAAAATTGCCCACCTCAGAGTCCTGTTTTTAGGATATGAGCTTTCAAGTGAAGGAAAAAGCCTGGCAGCCAATTTTTTTGAAAAATGCGGGCTGCTCCAACCTCCAAAATCATTGAAAAATTTACAGTCAATTCTGGGATTCCTAAATTTTGGTAGAACATACATTTTAGATTACGCAGAAAGAGTGAAACCTTTCTACGATTTAATAAAACCTGATTTTTCAGTAAAACAATGGGCACAGGAACATACAGATACACTTCGTTCCTTACAAGCTGACATGATAGCTTCCAAACACTTACAGACACGCGTCAACGTACACAACCTGGTGATCCGTATAGTTGCGGGTCAATCTGGGTACACCTATCTGACATATAATGAAGGTGAAACAGTACCAATTGCATACAAATCACATTTGTACACAAATACTTAGATGCGCTTCACATCTACAGAAAAGATTCTGACAGCAGTACAGACTGCTGTAGTGAGAGAAAGAGCACTGGCTCAGGGGAAGCGAATAATAGTAGTAACTCTGGTTCCAGCCTTAGAGGCTGCGACAAAGGTAAGCGTTCCTAATGCTAAAGCTTTACAACCGAGATGGATACAATGGGCTAATTCTCTCACTGCAACAGATGTAGAATACATGTATGACCCAAATTTAAAGACACAAGCATTCCTGCAATACGAACAAGAATATCCTCTACCAAACAAAATAATGCCTCTAGATCAGTACGTATATATATTTTACACTGATGGATCAGCTCGACCAGCCATAGGAAGTAAGCAACAATATAGCGCAGCATGTGCAATCATTAAAGGTCGCATGCGGGATGGAAAATTGCACCCAAGTTGCACCAAAATGCAGTCTCTAGGAGACTGCACGGCACAGCTGGCAGAGTTAAAAGCGCTGGTACTGGCACTAGTAAATACGGATTGAGAATTCCCCACACTAATTGTGTGCAATTCCTTTTACTGTGTGCAGTCTTACAATGAACATTTGCAGTACTGGGTTCAAAACGGGTTCAAATATGCAAAAGGTGGCACAATTAAGCATAAAATGCTATGGGAACAGGTAGTGGAGTTGAAAACTGAACTACCGAGGGCTCACATGATACATACACTGAGTCATCAGCATGATGACGTTCACGTTGAAGGGAATTCATTGGCTGATGAAGCCGCAAAGGGGGCTGTACGCACGGCTTCCGTAGCTGCAATCACTCGTTCTAAAACGAGAATAGACGGTGAGATTATGGTAGCTGTCATTGCTTCACGCAAAAACAGCAAAGCACTACCAAAGAAGTTTCCACTCAAGTACTCCTACAAGTTAGATGCCAATAACATTCCATTTGCTCAGATTCCTGGAGTGGGGGGATAGAGTAATTCCAAACATGGATCGTAGGTTAGGTTTAATTCTAGCAGCACACGAAGAGATAGGTTCTGCACATGCAGGAATTACGGCGACTGTTTCATTATTGAAACAACGCTATTGGTGGCCTGGATTAACAAAGCAGACTAAAGACAAAGGGCCCGATTCTGATGCGGTTAGGAAGGCCTCCTAACGGCATTTGCTCCTTCCAAATCGGATCGGGAACGTGTCTTCCCGACCGAGGGCCCAATTCTGATGCGGTTAGGAACAAATGTTCCCATTGAAGTCAATGGGAGTTCAATCAAATCGTATCTGGAAGCATCCGGATGCATCCTACTCCGCCGGTCGGACTTTCCCGATCCGAGTGGGTCGGACACCATTTCCCAACCGATTCGGTCGGGAAGCTTTTCCAACCCGCATTAGAATCGGCCCCTATGTCTTGAAATGCAACATCTGCCAGCAGATGAAAGGTTCCACCATAGCTCGCCCAGCGCAAATCCCAATATTAGACAGCATCAGACTGTCCATTCGCGTGTATTTACCTGGACCACTGCGGCCCCTTTAAATATGATGGGGCTTACAGGTATATCATGGTTGCAGTGGATTCCTGCTCAAGATTCCTATGGGTGTGGTCCCAACGCTCGGCTGACGCTCGAACTGTTATCAAAGATTTGCGAGTCTTTATAGGGACATACGCAATTGGCACATTACATTCTGACCAGGGCCCTGCGTTTAGCTCTCGGGCTTACAAGGAGGCCATGCGAGGATTGGGTGTAGCATTGCGGTACTCATCTCCGTACCATACCAAGGGAAATTCGGTTAAGGTGAGAAAAAACCGGGACTTAAAGCAATCTTTAATAGCTAGCGTATTAGGCTCAGGTGAAAGTTGGGTAAAACATTTGTATGGAGTCCAGCGAGCTTTGAACAACATGCCAAGAAGTTCTCTAGGGGGTGTCACTCCATATGAGGTCCTATTTGGGACAAGAATGTGGGTACCTCATCTTGATTGTGAAGGCGCAGTGGCGGATGAAAAACCTTTTGACATCCATGATCGTTTGGCTGTTTTACAGGATCTAAATGAATCCAGGACACAACAAAGTAATATCCATCTGAAGCAGACCGCCACTGGGAAAGTCAAATCAGTCACGGCAAGACCTGTCTGGATCCCAAAAGTCAGGGATCTGGTCAGAGAGAAAATAGCAGACAAGAAAAAATTTGGGCCATCCTACAGAAAGCCTGTACAGGTCCTAGCAATTGAAGGAACAAGAATTGTACTTCTACCGCCTCTTGCCGGAAAAAAGGAGAAAAGATTTGTCTAAATTGATCTAATCAAACCACATTATGTGGCCGATACTGAGTAGTAGGCCAAGTGGACTCCAAAGTAGCAGAAGCCCTCCTCTCTCTACAATCCAAGAAGTTCAAACGGAAAGACTCATCACGTTCAAAGAGTCTCCTGCACAGAATGATGGACTGTGCAACAATGCTATGGAACTCATTCCTCTTGAACCTGTAGCTCAACTTCAAAATCAAACTCAAAATCAAAGACAAATTGTTATTAGACCAAATACAGATGTCTACGTCAACGTGCCCTGACAAGAGCAAAGTACGATTTCAACGAATACTGATGCAATTCCAACAATTGATCGAACTGCTTCTGGCTACTTCATTAACTTTGATACGTTTTCTTTGTATCCAAGTGAACCTGAAACGATGCCAGCCCAAAAATCACGCAAGCAGCAAGTTAAAGACTTTCTGAACTTTCTTAAAAGAACTTACCTGGTATCACCGTGGGTATTACTATGGATAATTACCGGGGTACTTTTCTTTCTTTTCTGGTTAGGATTAGTGATAGTTTTTAACATGCTTATCAATGGACAATACATTCGGCAAAGCTCTGCAGCCCAAAAGGTGAATCTAATTTTAAAACCACATCAATCATCTCATCGAGAACAAAGAGGTCTTGTCATCAGTGAACATTACAGCAGTTCCTATACCGGATGGTATAGTGTGGGACAAGGTTGATTTTTATATATTCGGCCCGACCGAACTTTTAAAAATTCCACATTTATTTAAAATATCATTAAGTGATATCATTACATCAAGTACATTTTCCGATGATTGGGATTTTGAAACTGTTAATAACATGTTATCTGATTTGGAAAAATCTGCTGCGTTTTCTAATAGTGAAACATTGGAAGGCACATCAGATTTCGAGACTATGTATTGTTATCAACATTATGGTCATCATTTTCTGCATAAATCTGCAAATCCTAGAAATGTTTTCACATACCACCAGTGGGAACATTGTCCAACACCGCCGAAAGGCAGTTCAAAAACATTTACACAGAAATTTCCATATTTTTCAGGGTTCAATATGTCTGACCCAGCCTCATATTATTATACGGTTGCACCAACATCAGCACAGAAAAATATGTTGACAAACACCAAACAGATTTACTTTGCTTCCTTTATTGCCCAGTTGTCTGAACAAGGTTTCGACTTGTGGAAAGACACCACAGACCTAAAATCAGTCTGGGGGACTAGGGAATGGCAGGTACAGGGAATAGAAGCTTTGTTTATAGCATGCCTCATCCCTCAACAAATCATGTTTTTGAACGAGACAGTGCAACAGACGTCTTGCCTTGGACTAGCCAAGAACAAAGACTTGAACACACATCGGATGCCGACTCCATCACACACGGAGGTAACATAACATCACAGGAAGAAATTACAGTAGATGACATCATACAATACAACAGATCAGACCCCGATTGGAAAAAATGGTTGATTTCGCCCACAGACACTAATAGTTGTCAGGCAAGATTCATGGGTAAAGCCGAAGGGTTTAGTATCCATAGGCCAGATCCACGTTATGTACAGAGACAACATCCAGGGATAGTGACATCCTACAGTGTTGGGAAGTTGTGCCTCGATTGGCTAAAAACCTCAACACTCATACAGGTGAAACAACACTTATCCTTACTGTCACAGGATGTGGATCTTAGGGATTTTTTAGTGGGTCCCAGGAAACCACGTCAGAAACGTTTCTATTGAGCTATCTATAATGAAATATGGAAAATATCCCAACAAGAGGCCGCAGAGAGACTACGAGAGATAGACCGTATAAATCTAGAAAAATCTCTAGCAGTGGTAGACAATGGGTCAACTACATTGACCTCCAGGATATATTCCTTAGGCAACATTGTATCTTCTGCGATAGACATACTCCAACAAGATTTGGCCATATTACAACACGGGCAATCTCAATTACGTTCTATTATGTTGATAAGCTGGACGCTGCAATCTTTGCGTGCAGGCTACATGTCTTGGCGTTATATCAACAGTACGTCTCTGTTTTCTGAATACAATCTAACAGCTAAACAGATAGAAATGGCACAAAGGGGGGCAAAATATACAATGCTGCGTATCGAAAAACTGGATAGATTACGTTTCACAGTGGCAGAATCACTGTCCACGGAATGGCTAATCCATGGCCACATAACTCTACCAGTCACTACTTTTCAGTTTCAGTATTGCCTTGAACAAAAGCAAGTAGACAGATATGACGAAATGGGTAAGGAATACATTAAGGAATCATGGGTATTACCATACAGATTTCGATGCCGGAGTGGGGATCGAGAAGTGTTTCTGAGTGGTAAAAACTGTGAGAACGCTTTCAGTGGATCACTCATATGCCAGGATATAATGCTGCACGGGGCTAGTAATGGTTCTGTGGCGAACCTGTCCTGCCATCTGAGGGGTGCCCCAGCTGCTGTGATTACTCCAGCATTTAGGCTACTTTCGAATGGGAGTTACTTGATGCTGAACAGTCAAGGCTGCTGTGGAATGCTCCCGGGCATCGCATATCTGGTAACCGTGAGCTCCAGGGTTACTTGTTGTATGCAAGTATTGTTTCCACCGACACATACAGTCAGGGAGGCGCCGTTATGGCCTTCACTGAATGTTTTCTTAATACGGTTTGATACTCTAAGCAGAATGAAAGCCATGCTTCTACAGAAGTCTGTGCCCTTAACCTCCACTCAAGAGACTTTTGATCTCCAGATCGTAATGTCTTCGGCAGAGATACAGGCGCTCATTCATACAAACTGCCCTTTCCATTTCGCAGAAATGGTAAATCGTATCTTTAACATGTCTGATACGACAGGCATTGTCCACCTATTTAAGACCATAGGTTCTAGACTTCTGAGCACCTTTCAGACGGTACTTGGAGTTATAGCAAACTTCATACACTCTGTATTTGGAAGCATCTTTGGAGGACTTCCGCTCATCCTGTTCCTAGCAGCAGGTATCCTGATTATTTTATATTTGCTACGCAATGGACTTCCCAGTCACCAAGGAGATGGAAAAAGCACTCCAGGAGAGTAAATACCGTGACTGTATGGTACAACATCTGGGCTCACCTCGCCTAAGAGAACTAAGTGCATCTTGATTCTTGTCATATCGACCAGTCTGGATTGACTGCATCTTACCGGTCCTCTGATGCCTGTTTTGCGGAGACGAATGCGTGTTAGACCTGTGTTTGACACTTCCATCATGTGCGCCACCGGACGTGAATGCGTTACTGGACTCGATAACGGCCCATGTTCTGCAGTGTCCTCAGCGTATTCCAATGTTGATGGCGGCATTCCTTGAGCCACCACAGGTAGTAACTGCACCTGTTGGTCTGAACACCTGCTCCTCCACTGACACCCAGGCTTTGGACGGCGCACAGGCTGCCCCAGCATCGGCTGCGGACAGCATGGAACATCATCTGTGCTCAATTGACATACTCTGCGAGGTGTTACTGGGGCCGTCTACGGCGGAAGCAAGCAACGGAAATGTTGCATCTACCAGCCAGGACACATAAACAATTGACTCATTTGGCTCGTCGTGTGCTGGAAGAAATTCACCCTTTTTTAAACAAGCTCAATTTGGGAAATCAAAAACAAAATTGACATTTCCTTTCATTTTTTGGGCATACATGGCTTTTTAATGCTTATAGTGGTTCGGATTATAATTACGGACACTTTTTAGAGCTAGAATAAAAAATTTCTTTTTAAATTTTTTAAGTTTTTTTGAATTTTTTTAGAAGTTTTTAAACATTTTTAGCTAAAGAGATGTTTTTATAAACTTTGTGAGTAGCGCTATCTAGTTATGCTAGTAGTACAGTAATAGGTTACATATGTCGTCCAGTCGGAAGAGGAGTGGGTGTTATATTCCATATAGGTACCCTATACAGGTGCAGGTAACATTGCAACCTTTCACCTACATTCTTCCCTACATTACATACATAACGGTTCTTAGGCACTGACCTTTTACCTAGATATGACACTGCATTCAGAACGCGGATTTTTCCCTGGTTCAATTCTCATACATTATGCATGAGGCTCTTGGAAGCACAGCAGGACTAACAGTAGGATTACCATCTCCTGTATAATATCTCTGTATAAAGTTCAGGCCCAATGTCATCCTTTAGGCCGTCACAGTCTCACAGCAAGGTAGGACCCCTTGGGAGACCTATGGGTATATATACAGCACATCTTGCTTAGGAAGACAGAGGAGACCGTGACTTCATGGCTGACACACTGACCAGAGACGCTGAGGTTCCTTCATGCAGATGCTCCAGCTAGCAGTGGTCTAACATCCCTCGCGGGGTGTCCAACTCGAGACCAGGACATGGTCCCATATTCTCTAACTCTCAGGTAATGGAGTTGACTAGATCCTAGAGGGATTCTTGGCATAACACCTACACAGATGCTAGGTACATTTAGGTACATTTAGGTACATCTAGTTAGGGAGACATCGTAGGAGTACGCACTTTTTATCATGTGTTTTATGTACTTGTATATATTCATGATTTCTGCAAGATGGTAGAACTATACCATCCCTTTACTTTTGTAATATTGCTAATCATATATCTCTGCTACTGTCTAATGGTTGTTGCAGCTCATATATTCTACACTAGAATAACAACTGTTCAATAAATCCTTATTGACAACTGCCCAGTATGGTTATTCTGTGTATCTCTGAGACAAACTAAGTGAGCACGAGTGACTGAGCGAAAGGTAGTATATTGTTTCCACGATCCTGAGGGATCAGGGTTGTCATGTTCTGAGGTTGCCAAGAACTATTCTCTCCCCGATAAGAGGAGACTCTAGTGGCACTGTGAGCTAGCTAATACAGACAGGCTAATGTATCCGGTGGGGGTGCATGGAATCAGTCCGCCACCAAACCCACAGTTTATGTTATCCAAACGTGCAGATCCTGTATAGGTAATATAGGAACTACACGACAGATGGGCGTAGTGAAAAGTGTTGCAACACTGTTTTGTCGCAGCGCTGCAACACTTTTCATGAATGAGGCCCAGGAATGCGCCCTATCTTATTGATGGTGCGCATTCCTGCCCTCTAGTTTTTTTGCAGGGCAGCACAGCAACATTCCTTGCAGCGCTGTCCTTCACCAAAACCTACTGAAATGAGGCCCCAAGTCTTTGCACCAATTTTAAGACCAGCTATTTTCTGGGCTTAAAAAATCTGCCTCTAACTGCAGTTATTTGGCGCGACACCCGGGACAGAATTTGAATGGAGTCCGTTCCATCAACTGTGAGGTGGCCTGACGCGGTTAGACCCAACGGCCTTCCACGAAGTTTCCGATCGAAGATTGCTGAGTCAATACGATACGCAGAGAATGGGAAACGCTATTGAATAACAATACCATCGAGGGTAGTGTATTGCACACCGAGGGGATCCCGAGAAACTGTGTCGAACCGGAGCACAGCAATTCACGTCCGAACCCGATGGCAAAAAAAAACAATCTAACAATGGAGTTGATGCCCATGCGCACTAGCACCGAAAGGAGGAGTCACCAACCTCGTGACTGAAAAGACCTCTTCGAAGCAAAAACAAATTGCAAACATCCGGACCCAACACTAGATGGCAGGAGTATGCAAAGCATGTGTTCTACCGCTCACATGCCTCAAACATATATATATGATGTGATCAAGGCCACAGTACGTGGCCGAAACGCGTCATGGGCAGCACAAGCACGACAAATAAACTGAATTAATAGCACCAGCGATATACCGGAGTCCGTTGCATCTGTTCAGCGCACGTTTGCACTTGGATGCTTGGTTCGATATATATATATATATATATATATATATATATACATATATATATATATATATATATATATCACGAAGAAATCCCAATGTTACGACAGGCACTCCGGCGCAACACACGGGCACAGACTCCAACAGTTGGTGTGGAAACAGGATAGTAGTTTATTCACACATCAGAAAAGGTCCAACATGACGCGTTTCGGCTGCCAGACATGCAGCCTTGATCACATGACTATGGTGAAAATGCAGTCCTTTCTTGCTTGCCACAAAGAGAGAGAAAAAAGAGGGGGAGTGTAATGAGCTATTTAAACATTGGAACACTAATGATCGGTTTCATCATACAGCATTTGATAAAGGCCTGGCGGCTGAAACGCGTCATGGAAGATGAAATAAATGTTTTTAAATTAAAGCCTGTGAGTGCTCCTATTGCGTTCCTGGATGAAGGGACATTTGTTGAATAATTTATTGCGTGCAGGCCAAGTGCACGAAGGAGGCACCCGTCACGTAAGGAGTTCGGTAGTCTTTTTTGGCATTTGTTGGAACATGGAATGTTAACTACCGGAACCGCCCGAGCCAAATGAAAAATGTACCTGCTGACGATTGAGTTGGGACATGACGACATGTAAGAGCGTTGATTACTTATACCAGCGCTTTCAGGTACAGGAATTCTGATGTGCACTGTGTGGTTGACGAAAGGCTAGTTACATCAATAGCATCATAAAATAACTGCACCCGGAATGAAACAAACAGTGGCATAAATACCGGACAATTGTGTGAGGTATGAACATTTAACCCATTACGAGAATGGACGCTTACTTTCAAGGTCAGCATGAAAATAAAATAACACCACTATGGGACTGAAATGTAATCTACTCACACTCAATGATGGTGGAAAAAAACAACAAAGGGACTATGGTGAAAATGCAGTCCTTTCTTGCTTGCCATGACAAAGAGAGAGAAAAAAAGAGGGGGAGCGTAATGAGCTATTTAAACATTGGAACACTAATGATCGGTTTCATCATACAGCATTTGATAAAGGCCTGGCGGCTGAAACGAGTCATGCAAGATGAAATAAATGTTTTTAAATTAAAGCCTGTGAGTGCTCCTATTGCGTTCCTGGATGAAGGGACATTTGTTGAATAATTTATTGCGTGCAGGCCAAATGCACGAAGGAGGCACCCATCACGTAAGGAGTTCGGTAGTCTTTTTTGGCATTTGTTGGAACATGGAATGTAAACTACCGGAACTGCCCGAGCCAAATGAAAAATGTACCTGCTGACGATTGAGTTGGGACATGACGACATGTAAGAGCGTTGATTACTTATACCAGCGCTTTCAGGTACAGGAATTCTGATGTGCACTGAGTGGTTGACGAAAGGCTAGTTACATCAATAGCATCATAAAATAACTGCACCCGGAATGAAACAAACAGTGGCATAAATACCGGACAATTGTGTGAGGTATGAACATTTAACCCATTACGAGAATGGACGCTTACTTTCAAGGTCAGCATGAAAATAAAATAACACCACTATGGGACTGAAATGTAATCTACTCACACTCAATGATGGCGGAAAAAAACAACAAAGGGACTATGGTGAAAATGCAGTCCTTTCTTGCTTGCCATGACAAAGAGAGAGAAAAAAAGAGGGGAGCGTAATGAGCTATTTAAACATTGGAACACTAATGATCGGTTTCATCACACAGCATTTGATAAAGGCCTGGCGGCTGAAACGCGTCATGCAAGATGAAATAAATGTTTTTAAATTAAAGCCTGTGAGTGCTCCTATTGCGTTCCTGGATGAAGGGACATTTGTTGAATAATATATATATATATATGTACAATAAAGCACTTATTCCACTGAAAGCTGTTAGTGGTCCGTACCTGATTATCCGACCGTAAGGAACAGGAACTTGGTTCAGGAGTTGCAAGCATATATATATATATATATATATATATATATATATATATATATATATATATATATATATATATATATATATATATATATATATATATATATATATATATATATACTTTTTTTTTTTTTACTTTGGCGCCATTGCACAAATCTTCATGAGAGTTTCCAAAGAAAAGTTCATCCACCTTGGCTCTTTCATGAAATGTTATGGGGGCAATCCATCAAGTGTAGGCCTAGGAGGGTCCCTTGTTGATTCCCACAGGAAATTTTGGGAAGTGCTACAGAAAAAACAATCCATGCTTTTCGCTATTTAGTGTAAATCTGTTAAGCTGTTTTTAAGAAATTTGCATTTAAAGAGGTGCATAGAGTAGTCATGAAGGGGTTAAAATATCGCTATACCTGAAATGTTGGTCCTGCTGGAATACCGCGGTATTTAAAAAATATGGGTTTCTGATTGGCTGAAAGAACATTTTCTCCTGTCTGCCACTGCGGTCCCGCAGGACCAGCACCAGTCCCACAGGACCGAACTATCTGATTGACTGGCCACAACTTGAAAAAAAATATCGTACCCATTATCACAGGACACGGGGAGTCATTGTCGGATCCTCAACTAGTAAAAAAAAAAAAGATATAAGAGGGAAGGGCAGGGGCATCCTGACCACCCTGTCACTCATGGGGAGGACCCGGTGGGACCCACCAACCCAGGTGCCAAAAAAATTAATTAAAAACATTCGGACTGTAGATACAGTTGTACTTGCATAGGACCCATCACGGCCCTCCCGTAAGGTTCGAAGGATATTTCTGCTGGAGCTTGCATGGTCCTGCTGTACCATGGAGGTGACACTTGGTCACGGTATTGTAGGAGTACCACTGTACAGCATAAGTAAAAAAATAAAAAATCATATCCTTGCGGGGAAGGGGAGCGTCGGAGATTGGTGCCCACTGTGGGGCCAGGTCATGAAGCACACGGCCCAAAGCCTTGTGTGTCAGGGGGATTTGATCTAGTGGAGGTTGAGTTGTACAGCCAAAAACCTTGCACAGTGGCGGGGTTGGCCGGCTGTGGCTGGTTGGGTGCAGAGCAAGGCCACAGGCCAGGCCCTGCTGCAAAAACCATGCCATGCATGTTAGGTGAAAATTTCAGTATAAACATACCATTTTAACTCAAAACACCACTGAAGTTCACCAGTTATAGTTAACTCAAGTATTTATAACTTGCACTCTCGCCATGCACTACTTATGACCGCACATATTACATCAATCTTGACATGTTCTATGACATCATTGATAACATCACTGATGACTTCTGAAATTTATGACATCACTCTGCATGGCAGATACTGGAAATGATGAGTGCACTAACTCAGCATCAACACACTGCTATCCAGCAAACATGTTTCACTCTTTCTCCATTAAGTAGGAGGTGAGATGTTACCTGTGTGGAGGAAAAGCCACCATAGGCATTCTGCTGCCTGGAAAGCCAGCTCACGATTTGCACCACATTGTTGATGTCAATCTGCGACCAGTCCCTGACGGAGAGGTACCCCAGCAAGATGTAGGCTGTGGTCTCGACATCTGCAGATTTGGGTTGGCTCCAGAAGTAGTAAGACTCAGTTTGGGGAGTATATGCCCAGTGTGTCTGTCCATCTGTAAAAGGGCAAGAAGTACGACATGCATTTTTATTTTCTGAGTATCTGTGAGTCTAACATAGCATTGCTATATCAAGCGCATTCATCACTGTCTCAGCTGCCTTTCACATAATATGCTGAACTCCCTTGCACTGCACAGGAGTGATCAGATCAAAATAATGAGACAGTACGTTCATAGATGCTGTTGCGTGGATCTGGGGTGCTTTGAGAGGGGAATGAGCTACATGAAACAATATTGCCAGGGCCATGTTGGGGCTACCAAATTTACATGCTACGCTCCTCATCTCGTTTTGCACAGCACTCTGGAAATAAGGGGTCCCCGGCTGCTCTATAAAAAACTCATTCTCCCACAATCCCGACAGTGCATGTCTGCTCGCACAATATCAGCATTTGTGGTTGATGTTGGTGGTTAAGAGATACAGGTTTGGTTTGCTCCTCTAGACTGAAGATCTTGTTCAGGTGATCTTGGTTCAACTCCAACTCATGGCATTCCCTTTCAAATCAACTGAGTAAGTCCGCCCAGTCCCTTACTGCTCCTGGCAAGTTGCTGTAGTTCCCTTCTACAGTTGTTTTCCAGTACTCTTTGGGAAGTCACACTCCTGGTCTGTCCCCAGGTTTTCTATGCTGGCAGTTTGGTGAGGAAGCTGCCTAGCAGATAGTTGGTGGTCCATTACCTCCCGCTTTGTTACTGAATAAGCTACAATCTTTGTGAGGCAGACTTAACTCTGGCAACGAGTGTGCCTGTCTGGAGGGCAGACAGGAACCACTAACTTCCCCATTCTGCTTTCCTTGAACCCAGGGTCATACCGGTGCAGAGACAGAAGATCGAATCAAAAATATCGAATTGCACAAATATTGAGTCATAAATATCGTGGATCAAAAATATCGACAGACAAATTCTCGTGGTCAAGAATATCGATTTAAGGTAAGTATTATCGATGTTAAAAATATCGGTGTTTAATATCATTTGCAAAAATATAGTTGTTAAAAATATCAATTTTTTAGTAATGTTATGTATTTTAGTATATATGTTATAAGTGTGTGATGTATGTATTTTTTGTATAAGAATTGATTGTATTTTATTATATGTGTTTTACTTTTAGTAGTAATTTATTTATTTTTGTTTGAATTTTGCGTTTTTAGTTCCGTAGCGGGTTGTGGGTTTATAGGGGAATAGGGTGGGAATTAATTTAATTATAGTAAATGTATTTATTATTTTTAGTGTTTTTTTTTTTTAAGTTGAATTTTGCATTTTTAGTTCCGTAGCGGGTTGTGGGTTTAAAGGGGAATAGGGTGGGAAGTAATTTAATGATAGTAAATTTATTGAATACATTTTTATTTATTTATATTTGTTGAACTGAGATGTTCTAGTGTTAAATGTGTAAAATAATTTTGTATTAATAATTTAATAATTCGTTAATTAATTTTATTTAATTAATTGGCAATTAATTATGTTAATTGTGTAATTAATTTTAGGTGTGTTGTGTCTATAGGTAATAATGGTGGGAAGGGTGGGAAGTAATTTATTTTTAATTGAAGAATTTATAATTAGTTGTTAATTCATTTTAATTAATTAATTGGCAAATAATTATGTTCATTGTGTAATTAATTTTAGGTGTGGGTTGTGGTGTTTAAAGGTGAAAATGGTGGGAAGGGTGGGAAGTAATCTATTTTTAATTGATGAATTAATAATTAGTTGTTAATTCATTTTAATTAATTAATTAGTAATTAATGATGGTAATTGTGTAATTAATTTTAGGTGTGTGTTGTGTTTATAAGTGTAAATGGTGGGAAGTATTTTATTTTTAATTGATGAATTAATAATTAGTTGTTAATTAATTTTAATTAATTAATTAGTAATTAATGATGGTAATTGTGTAATTAATTTTAGGTGTGTGTTGTGTTTATAAGTGTAAATGGTGGGAAGTATTTTATTTTTAATTGATGAATTAATATTTAGGGGCCGATTCCGATCTCGGCCGGTAGGGCTCCGAATCGGCTTCGGCTTAACCTATTTCCCGACCGATCCGTACGCGCGTCCGGCCGAGCTCGGACACGACTCGCACCGCGCAATGGAGACGTTCCCCGGCCGGGTAAGTACGATGCCCGCCGCGAGCAGTCCGACCGACACGCGCCGTCCGGCTCGAAAGAGCAGTCGGAGCCGTACTTGGGGGGTCCGTGTCGGACCCCCCTGTACGTGAGGCTGCGCGAGTCGCACACAGGGGAGACCCATGGGTCCCCCCTACCTGTGCATGTACGGCGCGAGTCGCTTCGCCGCGTACCCGCGGTAGGGGGCGCCCCTATTCGCCTCGCACCCATTGAGGCAATGGGAGCCCGCGTACGCGTTGTACGACCGGCTCCCATTGACTTCAATGGGAGTCCGACCGACTCGAGTACGATAGCATACGGACGCATCGTACTCGTTCGGTCGGGCTGCACGGGTCCGATTCGGTCGGAAATCTCCCCGGGTCCGGCTCGGTCGGGGAGATTTCCGGCCCGAATTGGAATCGGCCCCTTAGTTGTTAATTATTTAAAATGAATTATTTAGTAGTTTTAAAATATTGTTTATTTATTTTTAAGATTATTTTAATTTTTAAAAATGTTTAAATGTCATTAGTAATTTTTACTCTCCTCTATCTAACACTTTCCCTACTGTTGCCCTCACTGGAGTGGGAATAGTAATTTGTACCCCTCCGCCATCCAGCACTTTCCCTACTGTTGCACTCATTGGAGTGGGAATAGTAATTTTTACCCCTCCGCTATCCAACACTTTCCCTACTGTTGCCCTCACTGGAGTGGGAATAGTAATTTGTACCCCTCCGCCATCCAGCACTTTCCCTACTGTTGCACTCATTGGAGTGGGAATAGTAATTTTTACCCCTCCGCTATCCAACACTTTCCCTACTGTTGCACTCACTGGAGTGGGAATAGTAATTTTTACCCCTTCGCTATCCAGCACTTTCCCTACTGTTGCACTCATTGGAGTGGGAATAGTAATTTTTACCCCTCCGCTATCCAACACTTTCCCTACTGTTGCACTCACTGGAGTGGGAATAGTAATTTTTACCCCTTCGCTATCCAGCACTTTCCCTACTGTTGCACTCACTGGAGTGGGAATAATAATTTTTACCCCTCCACCATCCAGCACTGTGCCTACTGTTGCATTCACTGGAGTGGGAATTGTAATTTTTACCCCTCCGCTATCCAGCACTTTCCCTACTGTTGCATTCACTGGAGTAGTAATAGAAATGTTTACCCCTCCGCTATCCAATACTTTCCCTACCATTGCACTCACTGGAGTGGGAATAGTAATTTTTACCCCTCCGCTATCCAACACTTTCTCTACTGTTGCACTCGCTGGAGTCGGAATAGTAAATTTAATTATTCAGCTATCCAACATTTTCCCTACTGTTGTATTTACTGTATTGTGAAATGTACGTTTTAATTATTTTTTTATAGTTAAATGTTTAAATTAATTATAAAATGGTTATTTTTCAATTTTAAATTATTGATATATGTATATATTTTATTTTTATATAATTTAAAAGTTTAAAAATTAAACAAAGATAATAGTTAATAAATTATTTCAAAGTAACTAGGGGGCCCATTACGATACCCGGCGTAAAAGAATCCGCCAGGCATGGAAGCGGCAAAAATCCGCCCGCACACACCGCCTGAACACCGACCACGCCATTATGAGTACACAAACCGAAAACCGCCATCGGCGGAAAAATCACACAAAATACCGCCCGCCATCGTCCGAGTCGGAGTCAAACCGCCCGCCACGGACGGAAACACGCACGACAACACAAAACCGCCCGCCCTCACGCCCGACACACCGCACGTGAGATTACGATCGCACCGCCATGAGCGCGGAAAAACAACAAATATACCGCCCGCCAGCGCAAACAACGCCGATGAGAATCGACACGGCAGAAGCCATGGCGCCAACGTACCTGCACAGAAACCATCCGCACACAAAACCAATAGCACACAACATGGCCAACAAGTCCACACAGCAAGGCACGCACAAATACACAAGCACAGTACACATCCCGAAAACACCCCCGGACAAACAAAAAATACAAAGGCCAGAACACCAGACACAACACACCTGAAAACAACAGACCATCAGGACACACCCACATAGGTGAGTACAAAAGGAGCACTCCCACAGACCACAACCCCTTGCTACATTGCAAACCAGAGAGGAGAGGAGAGGACACAGTGACACAGCAAGGACAGCAGCACACCACAGAAACGCACACATCACAACCACCACCACCACCACCACCAAACACCTGCACCACAAACCCCCTGCACATTACACAACACACACCGCACCAGCACCACAAACACCATGGCACCACAAAGGATGCCCAAGTTCACGCCCATGGAGCTGACGGTCATGGTCGACGAGATCATCAAGGTGTACCCACAAATCTATGGGAACATGGTCCAGCACACACCACTAGCCACCAGAAACAGAATGTGGAACCGGATCGTAGACCAGGTCAATGCAGTCGGGACCCTGCCCAGGAACAGAGGTGAAATAAACAAACGTTGGAATGACGTAAAGAGCCTGGTCAAGAAGAAGGAGGGCAAAAACAGAGAGCTGGCTGCCGTCACTGGCGGAGGGAATCCTGCGCTCTTTAAGACCTTCAAAGCGTGGGAGGAGAAGGTGCGAGTCGTAATCCATCCGGAGATCCTCGCCGGATTAGCAGGGGGAGTGGAGGCTGGTAAGTACAAACTAATGTATACCTGCACACCGCTATGTACTCACATGCGCAACTACCATGCCACAGCTCCCAGGGACAAACACCCCCATGTCCAGCACACAATACACAACACATCACACACACATGCAACAGACACTACCACACACAGCCCAAACCGAACAACTGTAAGATGCGTGGGGACATGTGTACACTAAGCCAGCCACGTAACCACCAACAGGTCCCCAAATATGCCAGAAGCGCCACAACGAGCACCCACCACACCCATGTGTCCGCCACAGCTGCACTAACCGACAAGTAACAGGTAAGTGGCAGGAACACAAAGTGCAGTGGGTGGGACGGTGGACAGCCCAAGTACAACACACACCAGGCCCCAGTCCCACAGCACAGCAAGGAGGAGCATCCCCCACACCCCACAGCCACGTGTCAGCCACCGCAGTGCACAACGACAGCCGAAAGGCAGACATCACGGTCCACAGCAATCGGTGTCAGTGGGTGTACAGCCACCCCCACGACCCACTACACCCCCCACCCCCACAGACCTGCAACATGGAGCACCCCCCGCTTAGAGCCATGTGGCATCCAGTACAGTGCACGCACGAACAACTTGCAGGTGGGAAACTGGACAGGGCTGGATTACTGGAGGCATGAGGACCATAACACCACCAACACATGGGACATGTCACGTAGCAGACGAACACGCAGCACCGCCCACCGTCACGAACAAGTGAACAATGTGCACACGGACATGAACAACAGACTCACACCCCACATGACCCATCACAGACATAGCAACACCCAAGGAGCCACGTCTGCATGCACAAGCCACACTGAATATAGTCCCACACGGCAGCCACTGTGCAACTCATCACACACAACCGAAACACCATTGAAGTCCTGTCCATGTAGCCCCCACTGCCTGTCAACCCCACACCCCACAACTACGCCTATGTAAGACAAACAACACTAGACGCAACAGAGCGGAACAACAGAAATGCACACGAACACCACTGAACCCATCAAACTCACAGACACACCATGCACATACAACATACCATCCATCCCATCCGTCAGCCCCAGTCACATGAAAGGCATGTCATCCGCACAGCTGCCACACATACAGCAGTCACGCTAAGACACATGCCCATGACCAACCATGTGCCAGAAGTCAATTAAGCGCACGACACACTGTGAGCAACAACACACAACATGGGCCACACCCCCCCGAGCACTGCAGTGATGCACATGGCACAGGGCAGCACGCACACCAAGGAGATGGGACAACTGCAATACGTTGGCTGGCACACAACTATCACTCACTCATAACGATGCGTCCAATGCCATGTCCAGTAACCACAACAGACAGCAAATATGCAGGGCATGTCAGGCATGCACACACCTCAGACCATGCACTGTCATGCTGCCACAACACATGTCACGTTCGGCACCCATGGCTCACAGCATGTACCCCAAAAGCATATCCCCTCCCAAATGCGAATCTGGGGCATGGCCCCCATGTTGCCATATGCGTTCCTAAGCGTTCCATTTGAACCCCAAAGCATATCCCCTCCCAAATGCGAATCTGGGGCATGGCCCCCATGTTGCCATATGCGTTCCTAAGCGTTCCATTTGAACCCCAAAAGCATATCCCCTCCCAAATGCGAATCTGGGGCATGGCCCCCATGTTGCCATATGCGTTCCTAAGCGTTCCATATGAACTCCAAAGGCAAAGTACAAACCAGACCCAGGATGGGCCAGGAGCCCGCATACACCAGAGTCACAATGAGTAGGGGCACAGCAACACACCCATCGGCATGGCCAATCCGTCCCATGCCACATGTGCACAGCACACAGTCCCATTGCCTAGCACACACAACTACAGATGCCACAGCCACACACTCGCCTCCGGGAAACCCATGTACGAGATTGCACGAACTGCCAATGTCAGACGACTAATACATACTTCGCCAGGTGCAACACAATAACAAATCTCATTCTCTCCACAGGTGACGAACTGCTGGATGCTGGGGATGGAGACAGCAGCCAGCACAGCCAGCCTACAAGCCCCCAACGAGGACACACGGATCTGGAGGATCTGTCCTCCTCTTCGGACACGGACCACCAAGCTGGCCCATCTGGCGTGGCAGGGCCCAGCCGCTCCCCAGGACCCCTCCTACCCACCAACCCATCATCCAGGGATGCTGAACAGTCCCAGTCCCCTGCTGCCACTGTCGTTGCGGCCACACCCACGGTCATTGCGGCCACTACCACTGCCGCAACCGCCACCATCGCCGCACCGACCACCACCGCCTCCACCACCACCACGTCTTCGCTGGCACCAGCCCCAGCGCAGGTGGTGGCCCGGCCGACTGGATCCACCCTGGGAGCCACAGCGAGGACCGTGGTGTGCAATGTGGCTAGTGGGCAGGCCGGTGGCAGCAGGACTGGTAGGAGGAGCAGGGTCAGGGAAACGCCAGCCTCCCCTGGGAGCCATGCCCTGCCTCAAATGGCCAGAGTCCTTGGGGCCTATGAAGAGGCCCAAGGACAATGGGCCAGGTCTGCTACTGACACGCGGGAGGTGCTGGGGGTGCTGAGGTCCATGGACGCCCATATGGGCCAATTCGTGTCCCGTATGGACCAACTCGTGGACCTCATGGGCCAGCTGGTGGTGGCGGTGGGGTCACAGGCAAGGCCAGCAACACCACCTCCGCCACCACCTGCTAGGGCGCAGGCTCGGGCAGCAGTGTCCACTTCCCCTGCGTCCACAGCCAGTGAGCACACCTCACCCACCACCAGCAGGTCGCCACCACACACCCCCTCCCAAACGTGGAAGGGGCCGTCCGAAGAGGAAACAGATCTCCCGGGAGGACTTCGCACGCTCCAGTCGCAAGTGAGGCAGCCAGCCAGCCTTCCGCCAGCCTTCCTTGACCAGCCACTGCATTGACTTGCTCTACGATCCCACTCCACACAGCCAGCTGGATGGCATGTGTGTGTTGGACTATGGACATAGAACCAGTGGGTACACCCTGATCATCACGCAGCCATGACCGACAGCTCATTGTCACTGCACGCACCACTTTTGTCATCACCTTACACACAATCACATGTCACAGTTTGTAATAAATGCACCTTTTTCACTAACTGCTGTTTGTGCCCTGTGTTTTATTTGTACGGAATACAACGGCCACCTTGGGCGGAAAGGCACCTGATGCGTGGCATGGCAATGGAATCCGGAGGGCCTGTAGGGACCTAGGGGTGGGAGACAGAACAGGAGCACATTCAATGAGTGTGTCACACACCCATCACACAGTACATGTCAACAACTACAAGCAATGTACACACATCGCACAGAGCAATAGGGCACAATGCCACAGTCACCAACAGTGGCATACTACCCTGGCCATGGAGCGTTGACACACTGCACGCAGTGAACATACGGCCACCCTGACACAGCACACACACACCTGCACAGATACAGACACATCATCCGTCGTACATGGACACTCACCGTCAAGTGAAGTAGCGGGCGATGAGCTGCTGGCGCACATTCCCAGCTTCCTCCTCTCCGCTGTCCACCTCACTCGAGCTGTCCTGGTCTGCGGGCTGGGGCCCTGGTTGATCTCCGTCATCCACAATGAGGGGGATCTGCTTCCGAATGGCCAGATTGTGCAGCATGCAGCACGCCACCACTATCTGGCACACCTTCTGTGGGGAGTACGCCAGTGCACCCCCGGTGCGGTCCAGGCACCTGAACCTGGACTTGAGGAGGCCAAAGGTACGCTCGACCACACGTCTGGTCCTCCCATGTGCCTCATTGTAGCGATCGTCTGCTGGGGTGCGAGGATTCCTCAATGGACTGAGCAGCCATGCCCCATTCGGGTACGCAGAGTCACCTGGGTGTGAGGGACACAGAGTACCGTTGCAATTCCAACTGGACAGGGGACAGCATCGCACAACCAGCACGCTACACCACTCCACATACTCACCGACAATACAGGCACGATCCTGTTGCAGATTGGCCATCAGTCGTGGCAAGATGCTGTTGCGCATTATGTGTGCGTCATGGGCCGAGCCTGGAAACTTGGCACACACGTGGGTGATCACCATGTCCGCAAGGCACACCACTTGCACATTCAGGGAGTGCGTGTGCTTCCTGTTGCGGTACAGGTGCTCAGTGGCCTGTGGTGGAACAAGGCCAACATGAGTGCAGTCAATGGCTCCCACGACGTGTGGGATTCTGCCAAGGGCATAGAATGCACCCTTCACTGCCGCCAATTCACGAGCCCTGGGGAATCTGATGTACCTGTTCCGGTACAGCATCATGGCTGCCAGTACATCCCTCAGCACCTTGCTGAACATGGGCTGGGACATCCCTCCTCCACTGCCCACTGTGTGCTGGAATGACCCAGTGGCGAAGAAATGCATGGCGGCCATCACCTTAGCCGTGGGGGTGACAGCAGTCGGATACACCCTGCGGGGACGGAGATGGGGCTCTAACATGGCACACAGTCGATGCAGAGTTGGCCTGTCCAGCCGAAACTTCCTGATTACCTCTGTATCGTCCATGTCCGCCAGCAATTGGTATGGGCGGTCAATGTTCGGTCTCCGCCTGGGTTAAATGGCAGAGGACACATGTCAAAGCAACACGGCACATAGCAATTTCGCATACACATCACTGACATGACTGAGCAAGCACATGAGCCACAGCCCAGCTGTCAAGCTGGGACGGCACGGCCACAATACACTTACACAGGTCTCCCAACAATGGCAATGGTAAGTGAGACATACCACTGCCATGTGCATGCACATGGGGATCTAGGCCCCAATGACTTGCGGGGCGTGCTGATGGGGACTGACTGCATATCCGTCAAGCGGCAACGCCACGGCAACATGAGTGTCTGCTGAGCATGGAACTGCTTCCGAGGCTGGATGAGTATGGCACACGACGACGACGATGTGGGCACGGGCTGAGCGGCCAATACAAGTGGGACCTGTGGCACGAGGGGATATGAGACAGTAGTAGGTGTCAGCACTGCACCCTATGTACAGCACTGTACGGATCACAGCTCCCGAAACATTGACTGGTGTCCACATTGACAGCCCCATGCCAAGACGGCTGTGTGCTTGCAGTCACACGTCACAGGTGAGAGGTTGCATTGCACGTGCAAGGTGGCAGACGTACATAGTGGGAGCTGGCATGTGTGTGCATGTGTCTCCTGTTCAGGATCCACCAGATGGGCGCTGACTCTGTACTGACCATTGGACACAGCATGTTCCGTGGAAGGCTTGTGTGTGTGGGATGGTGGCACTGGATGTGCCTCCGTTGGGTGGGGGGCCATGCACAGGGCGGGTACGTCGATGATTGCGCATTGTTGGTCACGGTGGGTGCACCAACTAAGATGTGTTGCCCTGTGTTCAATTCCTATGTCCGCATGATGATGGACTGTGGATGTGGGCAGACTACACATTGGTCGATGTGCTGTCTATATGCATGTGCCTTCACACCAGGCACAGCTGCCCCTGCACATGTGACCCCTGCTGGACTCGCTGCTGGGTCTGTGGAGCTGATGCACCTTCTGCGCGTGGGGCGGGCCGCTCTCCTCACTTCCCTCATTGCGCATGTCATGTCTTTGCCGCAGGTGACATGGATCATGGAGGGCCCACATGTACGCGTGGGTAGGCTACACATGATTGTTCACTGGTCGCCACCCCCAGTCAGTGTTTCGAATGGGAAGGTTGTCGTGCTGGTGGTATGTTCGATGTGGCGGATGGGCGGGCCTAGGTGCGGGCTTACATTCCGGACATGGGGGGGTAGTTGGATTGGCGACTAGTTGCAGTACACACGGGACACGTCTCTTCCTTTCCACATCTGGGTCATCCCTTGTACTAACTGACAGTGATACAGTCATCATCGCCCCAGCCCTCATGTCCTCCCCTCGCCCCCCAATATGCATGCTCACCTGCGAGGCTAGCGCTTGCACAGGCAGCCCCAAGCTCGCACCAGAGAGGGCAAGGAGTGTATGTGTGGGTCCAGTTGCACGAGTGGGCTGTCTCAGGGTATGATGTGTGGCGGGACGCCGTCCACCTGCGTGGTGCCCCAAATGGAGACCCGGCCTGCATGGACTATGCATCACAGTCTTCGCCTTCCGGATCCGCCACCTGCGACACCCAGTGGCTGTGGCTGCCCTTGCGGCCAGGCCGCGTCCGTCTGTGGCTGTTGGCCCACACATTCACTCTTTGGCCTCTCTGGGGAGGGCTCGGGGGTGGTGGCGCACGCGCTTGCACTTAGTCGCAATGGCATGTGGCGTGGTTGGTATGATGGACAATGGATGGGATGGTGCGAGCCACCTCCCGTGACGTCAGTGCTGCTCGTGCTGTGGTGCGTCCCCCTACACTTCCATTTGACTTGTGCCATGCTAGACGTTGAGGTTCTATTGCCTGCGTGATATGACCAGGAGGAGCGCGAGGAGACCTCTCACACACCATGCTCCACTGCCATCCCGTGCCCTGTATCGCCTGTGCGGATTGACTATGTTGGGGTTACACCTGGTCGACTGGGGCTGTGTGTGCCTTGTCAAGGGGCATGGCGGGCGCACAACAGGATCCAGCTTGTCCACAGAGGGTGGGCTGAGGTGCGCCTGGTACCGCTTTGTACGTGTGCCCGGCTGCTGTGCACACACGTGTTCACTCCCCCCGACAGGTGTCCTCTCACAATGCCCAGGGAAGCGGTGGTGTACTGTTCATGACCCCTCCCAACACGGCGTGCTCCAACTTGGCATGTGCGCATCTACCCGTCGCACCCACCCACCTGAGCACTGCGTCCATACGACTTCACACGACACATGTGTGTCTTCCACAGTAGTGCTACTCATTTGCGTTGACATCCAATACCAGTGGACTACATGGTCATGTCACGACTGCCGTGTACTTCACATACTCTCATCCTCTCTCATTCGTACTTGTGAAATGAGTCAGCGGAGACAGTTCTGGTTTCAAACATTATATTGAGTCTTCTGTCCTCTGTGATGCAGTATAGTGGACACTACTGGCAGCGGAATACATGTTGAGGATATACTGAGCATGATAACAAATGGGATAGGGTGTGGGGTTACATCTGCTTGGCCAAGGCTGTGCTAATGTACATTTACGTATAGCTGCGGAGCTGCGGACTTTGACACAGACGGTATACATGTAGCCTACCAGACCGCTCGGCATCATGGGCACAGTCCATCTCAGTTCCATGTGACAGGTTTGCTGCGGTTGTTCCTCATGCACGCGTGCATGTGAGTTGACATCAGGGCATGTGCTTGCGTGCATGCAGCGGCGTGCCACTTGTTGTTGCACTGTGGTGGTTACTGGACATGTCACAGTCACTGGGGTCGTGTTGTTGTTGTATGCACTTGTCGTCCATGCAAAGGTCCTGGTATGGGATTCCCGGGGCGGGGGTGGGAGGGGTGCAGCACCCACAGACTCCAGGCGACCTATTCATGTCCACTGAGCGGTGTGTGTGTCCATGTGCGCTGGATCCATGTCGTGTCCTGGTTGTTCGTGCAGTTCCGTCCATGTGGGTGCGATGCACAGAGCCCATGCCACTGCCTCCCACGATGCATGCGGTGTTCCTGGATGTGATGGGGAACAGTGTGCATGTCCCGGTCATATCCGATGTCATGGCGATGTCGTTGATGGTGTGGTTACAGTTGCCGGTCGTTTGGTATGGCTGTTGTGGTGGTGACTGGCCAGTCCGTGCGGAAGCTGAGCATGGGTGCGGGGTTGGACTTCATAGGTCACTCGGGGAACCTGCGTTGTGGTCCGACGTATTTACAGGTTGTCAGGTATGCGATGCCGTCCAGCAGGGCTTCCATGTCATTGGTGGTGTACATGTTTGCCAGCCAATGAAGCGGATGGTGGCTGTCAAGGTGTTGTTCGTAGGTTGTCCCTTGGAGGACCATGATGGGGCATGCTGGGTGACATTCGATGTAGCTGTTCTCGATGATCCGTCGTGTGGAGGCACAGTGGTTCCATTTCAGTGCGCGTGCGATGTTGGCCACATACGCCATGCCCCCATAGGCAGAGCAGGCCCTGTCGTGTGCGTCCAGAGGGAGGAGTAGTGGTAGCAGGTCCGCCTTCAGACATGCCGGGTTGGAGAGGCATATCTCGACGGGATGCTGGTAGGGACACCTCCGACAGTAGAAGACGGGCATGACGCAGCTGAACAATGTGATGCGGTAAGTCAGTCGGTAACTTACGTTCAGCAGGGACAGGAGATCGCATCCCAATGTATGTATCGTGTTGGTTTGGTACAGCTTGAGCTGTTCGGCGTAGTTGGGTAGGTGTGTTGCGGTTGCCATTTCGCAGCGGTTCGTAGAGGTGGCGTGCTCCGGCTGTGTGTGCAGTCTGCAATGTGCACGCTCCGGGGTTGCTGTGAGCTCTGTGTAGTCGTGGGGAGACAGGACTTGTGTTCTGTTGGCTTGTTTGGAGGACACGGGCCCTCTTCCCACATGCTTCTCAGACAGTTCAAGGTCAGTGCTGTGTGACTCCTTCCAATTAACTTGCATGTGGCCGACATGGGGGAGTGTTTTCTTCTTTCTTCCCCGTCCGTTGTGTGCTTCTGTGATATGCGCTATCTGCCGTGTGGTCGGTCTCCTCGGCATGCCTGTGTTGGTCTATTCTTGGACAATGGCTGTATTCACCGGCTTCTGTCGTAGGGCTGTGGTTTCGGAGTTGGAATGGAAGGTCATTCAGTGCTGTCTGCTCTCCCTTGTGTGGGCGGCAGGCTGCCTTTCCGCTCTGCGTTGGGCCTTGTGTGTGGATGTAATTCTTGGGCCACCTGTTGTCGGTCCCCGGGCTCTTTGGTGTTCCGTTTCATGTGTCTTGTTCATATGTGCAGGGTGGTATGGGTTTTTCAGTGTGGTACTGGCGTTCCTCTTCCCGAAGGGGCCCTGCTTCTCCTAGTTGGTGTTGCCGCCGCTGTGTGCTACGCCATGTTTGTTACACTGGGGTGTGTCCTGCTGTTGCGTGTCTTCACTGACATGTGTGCGTCGGTTGTGTGGCGTTGGGTGTTGTCCGTGAATTGGGCGTTGGGGACATGTCTGTGGCCGGCCTGTCACGTGTCATGTGCGTTCGGGGTGGGGCTGATGTGTGTGCTGCTTGGTTGTGTCCCTGTGTCTGTGTGCGACGCATGCATGGCGCTGCGGTTGGCCTCTGCGTTGTGCGCATGTGTGGCGGCGTCATCGGCGCTTTGGGGCCGTGACGGGGTGGTTGGTTCCTAGTCCCAGGTGGTGTGTACACATGTGTTCCGCGATGTTAGGATTTGGCCTGTGTGTCATATGTGGATGCAATGGTGGATGTGTAGTGTGCACGCGCTGGTGGGGGTTGTCCGCTTTATCCGCCCTTGCACTGTGTGCGCTGTTTGCGTGCACTTGTTGTGTGTGTGCCTACCTGCGTCTCCGCGGTACGTTGCGTCCTTGGTGGTGCATCAGCAGAAGCATGGGAAGGGCCTGCAGTGCTGGATTCATGCCCGGGGTGCCGCTTCTTCGTTGTCCGTGCTCTGCGTCCGTGTTTCCGCCTCTCTTTCACGTGCGGTGTCTCTTTGCCGTGGGAGCCGTTTGTTTGCGGCATCGTAATTTATGCGCCGGGCGGGACGTGTTTGGTCGGACGGTGTGTGTCAGTTGTGCTGCGCCGCTACGTGTGCGGGCGCACTTTGATGGCGGACGGTGTTGCTGGCTTGCCGGCGGTGTTTGGCCTGCTTTTCGCATCGTAATTGGGCGGGCGTGTGGACTGCTGCGTGCCGGCGGTAACTGGTGGTTTTTGCATCCGCCAGCACGGCGGTTGTGCTTCCGCCCGCCATCGTAATGGGCCCCTTGGTTTTTAAAGTAAATTGATACCATATACATATTTTATTATACATATAATATTTTATTAAATGTAAAAAAGATGCAGAAACATTTTTAATTTTCTTTTGTCTTTTTATTTATTATTAAACATTTATAATAAAGATTAGAGCAATGTATTTCTTTATTAAGCATATTGATTTTATTATTATGAAAACAGGAAAATAATATATTATGTTTTTGGTTCACATACATATTTTTAACATTTTTGTAAATTTACAATAACATTTTGCAAAAGACAGCATTAAATTATTTTTCTTCATTACAGTATTTTGTTGTATATTTATTGCAAACTCAAAAAAAGTTATTAATGATCACTTTTTGCATAATATCTAATACATATGTTTTTTGTAACAGTAGATGTATATTTATTTTTTTATACATATTTATTACATTTATATATATAGTTCAAATTTATTATAACATATGTATTTAAACAAAAAAATAAATTGAAAACATGTTTATAACTTTTGGCAGTTTTTAACATAATTTTTCATTTTGGGTAATATTATTTATATATTTTATATAAATAATATTATTTAATGCATAAGTATTTTTGTACACATAAACATTTTTTATAACATTATTAAATGTTCTTAGTATTAATAAAACATATTACCATTTATAAATATATATTGAACATTATATGTGTATTTTTTTAATTATATTAATAAATATTATTATTTTATAATATTTATTATTATAATTTTACATTTTAAATCATATGGTAAATATTTTTTTATGAGTTACAAATATTTTGTAGATATTCAAAAAAACATATTGTTATATATTTGTAATACAGAACATTTTTAATAATTATAAAAGTAAATGTTTATTATTTAAGGCAGCCATTTTAAAAGTAAAGTTGTATTTTGTAAGCGATCGGTTTTGTTTTGGGTCATTTCTAAGGGGAGAAGCTCGCGGTCAGAAGCTGCGTCGCATCGGTAAAGGTAAGATTAATTTTCTTTATTTTAACTTTAATTTAAGTGTAATTTGGAGATAGTGTAGGCCTATATAGTGTATGTAGTGTTAGGTTTTGTAAGTTTAGATTAGGTGTATGTTTAAATTCGATGTATTTGAAATGTCGTTATTTTATTCTATCGTTAGAGTTTTGTAGCTATGTGTAGTTTTCTTTACAGTGTCGTGTTAGTAATGTATTTATTGGTAATATGTAATGTTTTATATGTATTTTTGCGCGGGAGGGATTGTTTTATTTTCTAACAGGTTTTTGTCGACCGGAAGGTATCCTGTGGAGAAGATTGCCGTTTTTTCTAAGGAAGTGTGTATTAGTTTTAGTAAACTAATCATTAATTAACACTTCATTCATTTTTCGCGTTTTCCAGGAGCGTTTCTTTTTTTGAAACCATTTTGCGGTATTTCTATGGTTATCGTTGGTGGACCTATTCCTGCTGGATTATTTTTTCTAAAGTTGTATTTTTACATTTTTTGGGGGGATTATTTTTGGAAATCTTGTTTTTCTATAAAAGTTTGGATTATTAAATGGATCATTGGACTACTCTTCTTCAGCAACTAAAATTGTAAGTAAGTGTATTTTATTTACATTGGGTGGGAATTATTTATTATGTCATTGTTTTCTTTATTTGTATAATATAAAATATATTTATTATGTCAATTTAATTTTAGTGTCTTAATTAAAAATATTGACATCATAAATATATTTTTTTTTCTGTAAAAAAAGTGTTTAATTGACTGTTTTTATATTTGTGATTTAGGAATTTTAAAGTTGGATTTAGTTTATAGTAGGCTTTTAGCAATTGTTTCTAGTTATTCTAAGCCTTTAGTTGTTGGGTAGAGTCTTACTTTGAATTGTAAGTACTCAAACATTTGTTTAGTTTGCTTAGTTAGTTTAGGGCCTATTTGAGTTATAGATTGTTCCATTCTTAGGGGCCGATTCCGATTCAGGCCGGAAATCTCCCCGACCGAGCCGGACCCGGAGAGATTTCCGACCGAATCGGACCCTAGCAGTCCGACCGAACGAGTACGATGCGCACGTATGCTATCGGACTCGATTCGGTCGGACTCCCATTGAAGTCAATGGGAGCCAGTCGTACGACGCGTACACGGGCTCCCATTGACTCAATGAGGCACGGCCGCGAACAAGGGCGCCCCCTACAGCGTGTTTGCGTCGATGCGGGTCGCACCGTGCATGCACGTGTAGGGGGACCCATGGGTCCCCCTGTGTGCGACTCGCGCACCTACGCTTCCAGGGGGGTCCGACGCGGACCCCCAAAGTGCGGCTCCGACAGCTCCTTGGAGCCGGACTGCGCGAGTCGGTCGGAGCGGTCGAGGTGCGCATCGTACTTACCCGGCCGGGGAACGACTCCATTGCGCGGTGCGCGTCGTCCCCGTGCGAGTCGGTCGGAGCAATTGGGTCCTGCGAACGAGTCGGTCGGGGATTTCGCGACCGCACGCATCGTACTCGCTCGCCCGGACGCACGTACGACTCAGTCGGGAAATAGGGCTCCGAATCAGATCCGGTTAAGCCGAATCCGATTCGGTGCCCTACCGGCCGAGATCGGAATCGGCCCCTTAGTTGTTGGTAGCTTTGTTCTTTTTGGATAGATTGTAATAGTTTTAGTAGGGTTGGTGTAGATCTGCCTGTTGTGGCTTGGAAGGCGTTATGCCATCCTTCCACAGCATTGTTAGTTTTGGCTTCTTTATTTAGGGTGCTGTTATATACATTCCACCATGGAATGTGATATTTAGGCTGTCTTCTGTGGCCAGATCTGTGTAGCCTTCCCACCCAGGTATGCTCAAAGTAGTCAAGTAGGGGACTTAGGGGGTCATTACGATGGCGTAACGATTGCCACCGCCGGGCCGGCGGTGGCGACCATTACGCCATCGTAACGTGAATTACCCACTGCCATATTACGATGGCGGTGGGTATTGCGGCGGATGCAAAGTGCGTCCGCCGCTTTTCCGCTGGTCGGCAATCGTTACGATTGCTGGCCAGGCGGAGCAGGGGCCCAAATATGGTGGCGGTGCCTAGCAGGCACCGCCAGCCATATTAGGATGTGAGGATTTGAAGGCCTTGGAAAGGCTGGCGGGGATTTGCTTTGGGGGCCCGTTGCGGGCCCCCGTTGGTTGGGTGCCCTTGGGGGGTACCTATGGTACCCCCCTGCATGTCCATGCACAAGGGGGCAGGCACCGCGCGGTGCCTGCCACGTTGTGCATGGAAATGCACAACATACCATTGCGGCGGGTGCTGCAGCCAGCAGCACCCGCCGCAATGTTAAATCGCCAGATGTGACCGCCGCGGTGGCGGTCGCATCATAATAAGGGTGGCAGGACCGCCGCATGTCTGGCGGCCGGTCCCGTTACCGCTAGGGTGGCGGGCGAACTAAAGTCTGCCCACCATCCTAATAGGCCCCTTAGTTTTTGTTCATTTTGTTGATAGTAGGGACTTTCAATTAATAAATTGTAGTGCTCAGCTACGTCAGTAACAGGTACGTATGCTAGTGCTATTAATTTTTTTACTTGGTATGCAAAGCTGCTGTTTTTTGCATATTCTACACTTAGGGGCTGATTACGATGGCGGAACGATGGCCACCGCCGGGCCGGCGGTGGTGATCCTTCTGCCATCGTCATGCGATTTACCCGCGCCACATTATGATGGCGGTGGGTACCGCGGCGGAGTGAAACTCCGACCGCCGCTTTTCCGCCGGTAGCAATCGTCACTGCTGCCCGGCGGAGCGGTCATCATGCTTAAAATGGTGGCGGAGCCTAGCAGGCTCCGCCGGAACAATTATGATGCCGGCGGTAGCCAGCCTTTCCATGGCGGTTGCACCGCCATGGAAAGGCTGGCGGAGAATGTCTTCCGGGGCCCGTTGCGGGCCCCCCTTGTGTTGGGGGGATGTGTGGGTGCACTGGGGGTACCCCCCTACATTTCAGTGCACCAATTGTCAGGCACAGTGTAGTGACTGCCACGTAGTGCAGTGAAATGCACAACATGCTCTTTTTGACATCGTGGCGGTGCTGCTGTCCGACCGCAGCGGTGGTGGTCCCATCCTAATCGCATAGGCGGGACTGCCGCACGCATGGCGGTCGGACCCAATCACCGCTACGGTGGCGGCCGGATCAAATCCGACCGCCATCGTAATGAGCCCCTTAATGTAGATTTTTGGAGGTGCCTCCAAATGCATTGGTTGAAGTGATAGTAGCAACCTTGAATTGATGTGTGAGGGTATGTTTTAAGTATTGCTTGTATCATAGATTGCTCAAAGTGTACTATTATTTTTTGTGGGAAATAATTGTTAGTTTCTTGCTTTACTTTGTTTAAAACTTCTAAATATGTTGCTGTTTGCTTGTTAGGTAGTAAAGCATATATGAAGGGGATGTTTGTGTGTTGAAATAGTCCATGTATTGTGTACAGCAGGTAAAATGGTTTGGGACATATTTTAAAAGTCCCATCCATCATCCAGGTTTCACAGTTTTGTAATTTTAATAAATTTGTAGGAGTCCCAAACATTATAATTCTTTTGTCAGGGCATTTATTGTCATACAGAAGAAATTGTTCTTCTGTGTGTGTTAATGTGAGTTCAGGTGGGATTTCTACCTCGGCAAATGTTTTGGGAATAGGTCCAGTGGTAGCTGTAGCTTTTTTCGTTCTAGCTATAGTTCTTTTTAATGATGATATTGAGGACATTTGGCCAGTTGCATGCTTGGGGACTCTGGGAAGCATGTGTTTAAGGATCTCTGTTGTGGGCTTTTGAGATGCAGCACTAATTTCTTTGATATTTTCTATTGCATGTCTAACTTCAATTTCTGCTACGTTAGGGGGGTGGTTATGTTCCCTAACATATAAGACAGTTGTTTCTTTTGTAGCAGCCCTCCCATAACATTTGTTAGAGTAGTATTTGCTACATTTCCAGTTTACTTTATCCCCAGTTTGCTTTTCTTGGGTGTAAACATACCCCATATAACATAATAATAATTTTCCTTTCTGGGAAGTTGTAAATTGGGCCCCTTCAGTCATGGTGGTGTTTCAAATGCTAAGAGAAATGTATTTAAACATTTATAAAAGATATCCGACATGTTTTAATGTATAACAATTACGTTTGTCAAATTTATACTTACATTGTTGAATTTGAAGCCTTGTTTAGATGTCGAAAATTATTCTTTGATGTTTTATTTCTTTTTTCTGTAAAGTTTGCTGTGGAAAAAAAACTGTAAAATGAATTAATTTGTTTTATGCCTTTTTTTAGCTGGGGGAGTTGTTGTTAAGTTCTACTTGGGTTTGGTTTTTTAAATAAGTTTGAAAGTTTATTTGAAAATTATACTTGCCTTATTTTGAAATGAAGTTTTAACACTGTTTGCAGGTCCTGAAGTTGTTTCAGATTTATCTGTACAGGAGATATAATTTAAAAAATATATATTAATTATTTTGTTGAAAGAAAATATTATTTGAAGGCAGTTGTAGTAGTATTAGTTTTAAAATGCTATTTTACTTACTTTTTGGAGATGTAGTTAGAGTTTTCATAGATGAAGTTCAGGCTTGAGTCAGCAATCTGGCAGAGTTTCTCCTTATTGTTGTAGTTTTCTTTGGAAAGTAAATTAATGTGTAATTTGTGTGTGTTTATATAGTGTGTTATAAATTACTTTTACAATCTTATTGGTTTATTTTAATTATTTGTGTTTTCCATTGGTTGCTACTCTTAGGGGGTGATTAGGATGGCGGGCAGACTTTAGTCCACCCACCATCCTAGTGGTAACGGGACCAGCCGCCTGCCATGCGGCGGTCCCGCCACCCATATTATGATGCGGCCGCCACCGCGGCAGTCGCATCTGGCATTGTAACATTGCGGCGGGTGCTGCTGTCAGCAGCACCCTCCGCAATGGTAGAATGCCATGTTGTGCATTTCCATGCACAACGTGGTAGGCACCGCGCGGTGCCTGCCACCTTGTGCATGGACATGTGCACCCCCCCAACCATCCACCCCCCGGGGGCCCGCAACGGGCCCCCAAAGCAATTCCCCGCCAGCCTTTCCATGGCGGCATCGCCGCCATGGAAGGGCCTTAAACCGCACATATCCTAATATGGATGGCGGTGCCTGCTAGGCACCGCCACCATATTGTGGCCCGAATCCGCCCAGCCGGCAATCGGAACGATTGCCGACCGGCGGAAAAACGGCGGACGCACTTTGCGTCCGCCGCGATACCCCCGCCATTATAATATGGCGGGGGTATTACTCGTTACGATGGCGTAACGGTGGCGAACGTTACGCCATCGTAATGACCCCCTTAGTTTTAATTCTTTTGGCAGTTGTTTTCCATATATGGAAAACGCCAATTAACTTTCAGTTACATTTTTTTAATGGGAAAAAATGGAGTACTATATTATTTCGTATTTATAATGTTTAAAATGTTTAAGAGTTTCATTTTATTTTATATATTATGTTTGCATTATGATATATTTTTAGTGTATTTATAAATCTTCATGGAATTGTATTGGTATTTTTATAAAATAATTGTTTATTCATTTATAATGTATTTAGTGTGTGTTATTGCAATTTTTAAGTTATTTACGTTATGTTTCTAGTTAATTTGTAGTATTTACAATGTCGATATTTTTTTTTTAACGATAATTCAGTAGTCTATAATTTTGTGATCGATATTTTTGTCATTTTGTATGTTTATTTAATGTGTTCGATATTATTGAAAGCGATAATTTTGTTTTCGATAATGGTGTAAACGATATTAATGTTATACGATATTGTGAAGTCGATATATATATATATTTTTTAATTAAGTATAGGATGTCGATATTAGTGTTCTCGATATCTGTGTTCCGATATTTTGGTAAGTCGATATTATGTCAGTCGATATTATGTCAGTGATCCAAACATAACTACCCCTGGGAACAAGGTAGGAAAATAAAGTTTAGTATGCGTGAACTCATAATGTTAAAATGCATCTTTTAGTGAGTGTGATTTTTACATTCTGTGTTTGAAAATACCACTTTTAGAAAGTAGGTATTTTCTTGCTTAGCCATCCAGTGTGCCTCTGCTAGGATGTGTATTGACTGTCTGGCTTTGGAGTGACAGGGGCTGGGGATGTGCAGTGGCTCCAGAGAGTCTGGATGAGTCAGGGATGGGCTGAATAGACCTGGGCTATACTCAGAATAGGGGGAGGAGTTCTCACTAGCACCTGAATAGGCCCGGTCTGCATTTAGAGTGGTGGGAGGAGATTTCCCTTGCACCTGAATAGGCCCTGTCTGCCTTACACAATGCTGTCTCCACCTCCTGCCGGGCAGCTGCACCAGAGAGGACAGAACGGGTTTTGGCTGGGCAAAGAGCTTCTCTGCCACCAGAGAACAAAGGAAATTGTAGTATAAATATTGGGGCTCAGACCCCAGAACTTTAGATCACTTCTGGGAATCAAGAGGAACCTTTGCCAAGGAGAAGAGCCAGAGAAGCTGAGGAGGAATACTGCCCCTGTGCTGTTTTCTGTCTGGGGTTGGCCTGCAGTGGCTATTTGCTGCCAAGGAAAGGAGAAAAGGACTTTGCTGTTTGCTGTGTCCCCTGCTTCAGGAAGATCTCCAAGGGCTTGAATTGAGCTTGCCTCCTGTTCTGAAGTCTCAGAGACACAAAGACTTCACCCCAAGTCCCCCCTGAACTCCTTTGCTGGGAGTTCTGACCTGCTGTGAGGTGCCTGCCAGTGTTCTGGGCCTCTGGAGGTTGTTTTGGGACTGGAAACTGCAAGAACTGTGAAAATCGATGCATCGCCTGTTTCTGACGCATCGCAGCGGTGCGAGAGAAAATTTGTGACACATATCCACCGCCAAAGAATCGACGCAACACCTGCTCGCCGCGGAAGTGTCTGCCGTGCGACGAATCCTGTGCATCGATCTCCGACGTCCGAGATCATCGCACCGATTCTGATGTAGGCTCAGTTGGAGTAGAACCGACGCATAGTACCGGGTTGTCACGCATCGCATCGAAGCACCAAGTCTGTCGCATCGTTGGGGGACGCAGTAAGAAACCGACGCATCACCTCCCCACGCAGTAAGAAACTGACGCATCACCTCCTCTCCGGTAAAGAACCAATGCATCACCTCCCCTGCACAGCAGTAAGGAACCGACACATCACCTCCCCCGGAAAAAGGAACCGACGCATCACCTTCCCTGAGTGTAAGGAACCAACGCATCACCTTCCCTGGGACCCGTTTTGCTTGCATTTTTTGACGCATCCAAGGTACTTTGTGTAAAAGTGTTGCATCTCACATTTTCTTGGAACTGAACTGTTTCTACCTTTTTAAGAATCATATTTTTAATACTGTATTGTGGATTTTTGTCGTTTGATCTTGTTTTGGGTTAGATAAAGGTTACTTATTTTTCTAAACTGGTGTGGTGTCCATTTGTAGTGTTTTCACTGTATTTGCTGTATGTGTTCACAAATGCTTTACACACTGCCTCTGAGATAAGCCTGTCTGCTCGTGACAAGCTACCAAGGGGGTGAGCAGGGGTTATTTTAGAAGTGTATCCCCCTTACCCTGACTAGAATCAAGGGTCCCTATTTGGACAAAGGTACCTACCTCTGCCAACTAGAGACCCCCATTTCTAACACCCTCCCTGCATGTTTTAGCTGCTGGTGACATGATCTCTAGCAGAGAGAGAAAGACGTACACAGACATAAAACACTTTAAAGAACAAGAACAAAAAGCTGAAGGCTTTATGTTCTCCACTGGTGCCTTTAACCACAAAACAACTTGCAAAGTTGTCAAAGATCTGCAGCCAGGGACAAGATGCAGTAACCCAGGCTGAAAGATGCTGATGTCTAAAGGGCCGCTCAGAATTTACAGCTCACAAGGAAAAGTGAAGATTGCTATTAAGGAGTCAGAGAATGAAAGGCATCTAGTATGAAGAAGAAAGGAGATGTCTTGATAGGTTTCACCAGATGATTCTCTCAGGAGGCTGCAACGATAACACCGTTGGCGACCAGTTTCTAATGCAACTATTTGTTGTGCGATGGTTGTGCAAAGTTTAAAAAAACTAGTGCACACCACGTTAAGGTGATTGTGAGCTTTCACTTGAGCACTGGTTATCAAATTCCATGCGAGACATGGCCTTGTGTTGTGAGTACCGTGATAGCCAGTGGTGAGATTTGCAGCAAGGCCTGTTGAATAAGGCACGTTTATTCTTATGGCTGGTAGTGCTTTCTGTGTACGGTTTGCTTGGGTGAGGTATGATCATGCGTGCAACTGCCTAGCTGCTGAGATGGCTTATTCTTAAAACGATGTTCACCAATGGTCTGCTATGGAAAGATGCATCATGCGGTGTATATTCAAGCCTCATTTTCACAGCAGTTTTTCAATTTGATGGATAACGGTGTAAGAGAAAGAAGAAGGGATTACGGCTCTTGTACTGTACTTTACAGTAGTTGAATTTATATGACGTGGCTCCATAAAATATATCACTGATGGCTTTGATTGTGCTTTGGTTTAGTGTGGCCTACAGGGGAAATGGATTGGTATTATGTTTGATTTCTAGAGCTGTGGTCTTATGGTGACACATGTAACTGCACTCAAGAGTAGAGTGTAGCAAAGAGGAGAGATCAGGCCACTTCTGCTATACATACCACTGTTGTGTTTGGTTGGTAAAGTGTGGGGTTATAGTGTGGCATGTGTGGCAAGGAATTTTGTGTAGTGTGTGATGACCAGAGGAGCGCTCTTTCTGTATTGCAGCTATCTTGTATTGACAGTTAAGAGTGGAATGACTCAGAGAAGAGTGAGAGATACCTTTGCATATAATCATACCAACCATATTATTGTGAGTGGCTAAATCATTCATTCATTTATACTTCGTGGGATGGAAAGAGTCTGGCACTTCTTTGTAGTAGGGTTTTTACTGCTAGGGAGAAGCTAGGTGTCCATCTCCTTTTTCGACTTCAGGTGATTTCTGGTGTTTGTCTTTGCAAAGAGAGAGTTCCAGAGTTTCACTAACTGAACATATGCATCTCCCTGAAAGTTATGCCTTCTAGAGCACGTAGTTCTAATCTGACGGGATCACCAAAGTTTCACTTGCCGAAAAGATGGCCCAAGTGTGATTGTTGGGCCAGAGGCGTATATGGGATGATGGCTTGGGAGAACTGCAAAGGGTGCATATGAACTAATTGTCATTGAGTTAGGTGTAAGGGAGACTGGATTGTCAAGGATATTTAGCATCTTGAACAGCTGAATTTAAACTTAGACTTCCAGTTGAATTTGAGCAGTGACACACATGATGAGTTTTTCTGGTTAATTCTATTTCATTGAAAAGTTGCATACAAATGTATTTTGTTAATTCTATTTATAGACCACATTGTTCAGGAACTGATAAACAAATACAACATCTATAAGGAGCAGACAATGGAACAATAAAGTTTAAACTGTTTAACAAAATTAATGACAGTAACTTATCATACTGGACAAAACATCACAAACTGCTTGCTCTCGTAGATGAAAACCATTCTTTATTTTCTGGTTCCACAAATCATGCAAAGCAACAAACACAGCCAACGCGTTTCATCCTAAGGCATTGGGACTTCTTCAGGACAAAATACATGTGGAACCAACGAGTGCCCTATCCAGTCAAACCTGGTTCAACTTAGGGGCCGATTCCGATCTCGGCCGGTAGTGCTCCGAATCGGATTCGGATTCACCGGATCCGATTCGGAGCCCTGTTTCCCGACCGAATCGTACGCGGGTCCGGCCGAGCGAGTACGATGCAAGCACCCGCGAAATCGCTGACCGACTCGAACGCAGCTTCAACACGCTCCGACCGACTCGCATGGACACAACTCGCACCGCGCTATGGAGACGTTTCCCGGCCGGGTAAGTACGATGCGCGCCGCGAGCAGTCCGACCGACTCGCGCCGTCCGGCTCGAAAAAGCTGTTGGAGCCGGACTTTGGGGGTCCGCGTTGGACCCCCCTGTACGCGTAGGCGCGCGAGTCGCACACAGGGGGACCCATGGGTCCCCCTACCTGTGCATGTATGCCGCGATGCGCATGGATGCGTACCCGCTGTAGGGGCGCCCTTGTTACGCCTCGCACCCATTGAGTCAATGGGAGCCCGCGTACGCGTTGTACGACAGGCTCCCATTGACTTCAATGGGAGTCCGACCGACTCGAGTCCGATAGCATGCGTGCGCATCGTACTCGTTCGGTCGGACTGCTAGGGTCCGATTCGGTCGGAATTCTCTCCGGGTCCGGCTCGGTCGGAGAGATTTCCGGCCCGAATCGGAATCGGCCCCTAAGTGTGTGAGCGTTGTCCAAACAAAAAGGGTTGCATTCACATATGATAAAGAGTAAGAACAAATGTAGGATTTAGTAATTTTCGATGCAGGTAAGTACTTTAAACCGAGTCCCTTTATGGAAAAAAATTATAACGCTGAATATTGCGAATAAATTCCGCACTTTCGAGTCCTCTAGGTAGCGTATCAGCAAACAAACATGCGCACAGTTGCACCAGCATAAGCATTGTTGTCCTTTTTTTGGACAACTCTAATACACTTAGTGGAACCAGGTTTGACATGGATAGGGCATTCGCTGGTGCCGCATGTATTTTGCCCTGAAGATGTCCCAATGCCTTGAGACGAAACGTGTTGGCTGTGTTTGTTGCTTTGCATGATTTTCAGAACCAGAAAATAAAGAATGTGATTAATTTTGTTGAGTTAATTTGTTTTGTTCCCTACTTGGTATTAAGAATGCCACAATTGGGCCTTATTTCTCATTAAATGTTTGTCTAGGAGTGCTTCTCCCATCAGTAATTTTGCTTTCTCATGTTTGTTTGGGTCTTTTTAAGACGGTTGGCCCAGGGAGTGAGCACCCAAGTAATTTTGAGAATTATGCGGAGTGCGGTATTGTATACCACAACTGTTCTTGTTCAGTTAGAAAATATTGCAAAAGCTCGCTCCTAGCCATAAAAATGGATGCTCTAATTATTCATTTTGATACTTTCTAATCGGGATTCAGATAAGGGTACAGTATAGAAATGGCTCTTATGAAAATTGTTAACAAAGCACTCTGCTTCCTAGATTCCAACAACTCCTGCATCTTTGTGCTCCTTGACCCCTAAGCTGCCTTTGACACAGTCCGTCACCTCTCTTTGATCAATATCCTGAAAGAATGGATGGGCACATAAGTCGTAGTCCTAGACTGGTCCACCTCCTATCTGTTGAACCGCTCTCAGACAGTTAAACCACACTTTAGCAGTAAACGGGTGATACCCAGATATAGCTAAAATATTTTGTCTCCAAACAACATCTTCCTGTTCTCCAACACGCTGACCAAAATAAAAAAGTGTATGTCAGGCTACCATCTAAAAATCAACCCATTCAAAACAGAATTCCTGCTAATCTAACCGAAAAAATCCAGCTTTCCCTTACAAGGTTGGATGACTTTTTTACCCCAGAACTGTAAACCAAATACTGTGGAGAATGCCAAATCCCTGGTTTTATGCTTGATACCAAGCTTCACCTTCAGAGGCAAATCCGTGCCATGGCCCAGAGCACCACCAGCAACTGAGACTTTTTTGGGCAATATGGCAGTTCATTCCGGACCAAGACTTAATAACTGCAATCTAGGCACCTGTCCTCTCCAGACTGAACTATGGGAACTCGCTCCTCTCTGGAATACCAAATATTCATCTAGTCCCGCTCAGAGTTGTACTGCATTGACTCAGCTATGGGGATTCAGTCTCGTAACTGGACACTATCCTTGTGAAAAGTGTCCACCATGTAATACCACCAGTTCAGTTAAAGCATGTAACCTGAATGGAAAAGTATGGCAACTTAAACATTTTTCGAACTATACTTCCAAAAATGTAATGTATTGTTTTGTATGTCCATGAAACCTCAAATATATTGGAACAACAACCCAAGAAGTATGCCGGCGTATCCTACAACACCAATCCAGAATTTGTTGGAATTTACAAAATGATCCCTGTTTGATCATTATACTCCTCTTCATCATCCTGCTAATGAAATCAAATGGTTTGTACTTGAAGTTGTCACCAATTCTACAAGAAAGCATGATGTGGATCGGTTATTGACAATGAAAGAAAACGGATGGATTTGGCAGGGAGACACGGTCAAAAAGGGTCTTAAACAGCAGATTGAATGGTATACATTAGCCATCCTTTAGCTGATACTGTCACGACTGTGGTTGCCTCTTTATTTCCCATCCTATATGTTTTTGACATATACAAGGACATCTTATGGTTTGCACTTTAAGTTGTGATATTAATGTCTATTGGGTCTCTTACTAATACCACCTTAATCTGGTTCCTGCTATATTAAATTGTCTAATTCTGGAATTGTATAACAGTTCCCCTTTTCTTCTTTCTTTTTTTGTGTGCCAATTGATGGGCCATTTCCTTTGGCTGGTGATAATAGGTGCAAGGTTTGAAACGTTTTAGAAATTGGGTTACTGGTTAAATGAGGTATGAGCCCTGGTCAAGCAGCAACCACAATTCTTGTGAAGGTAAGAAGCAACCCCAAATTAACCTGTGGTCAACCCTCTTGTAGCTTGGCACAGAGCAGTCCGGCTTTACTTAGAGGCAATGTGTAAAGTATTTGTGCAACACTTCAAACAGTAAAACAGTGAAAATACCACACAAAAAGAACCCACACCAGGTTTAGAGAAATAGAGTGATTTTTAATAAATAAAACAAGACTAAAACGACAAAAATCCAATCAGTAAAACCAGAGATATTCAATTTAAAAGTTTTAAGTCAAAATAGCGCCAAAAAACATGAAGCGCCAACAAGGGATATCTGGTCACGCTGGACCGGGACAAAGTCAAAATTTAAGGCCGCCTGTGATGGAGTGCAGGCCGGCTACAAGGACCCAGTTAGACCCACTGAACAAAGAACCAGAAATTCTGGTTGCGGAGTGTTGCGTGGATCTGCGTCAAAGATAAGCCAAGCAGCCAAAGTGATGCATCGGTTACGAGATGTGGTGAGGCTGCGGTGAGAGGTCCTGTTGTGTCGTCATCAAGGATCCTGTTGACGGGTCTTGTGATGCTAAGTCCTGGCATCGGGGGTGCTGCACGTAGCTGACGATGCGTCAGTTTACGAGGAGCTGTGAGGCTGCGATATGAAGTATGGCGTAGTTGATGAAGGATGCGAGGACCTGTGCAGGAGATGCACCCAGCCTTCAGTGGTGATCGGTTCCAAAGACTGCGGGGGCGACGCGGGCCTTTGTGAAGGGTCCGATCTACGCAGCAGCGGCGATGCCCCGGGTCTGCTCGAGGATGCTCCACTCAACCGAGAAGCTACATTGGTTGTGCTTGGGGAGGGCATCGTTCAGCAGAGAAGATGCATCGGTTCCACTGGCAAGCAACTTAGGCCAACTTCCAAGGGTCTGGGACTGGGATGGCACCACCTGGCAGGGTAGATTCACAGATGGAAGAGTCCAGGTGCAGGTGCAAGGTTGTTTGAAGCCTATTATGCCCCTGAGGCTTCAGATCTGGAGGCCAACCAACTAGCCCTTGGAGTTTACTCTGGGTTCTGGGTTAAAGAGATGCAGGTCCAGTCTCTCTCACCCAGGCAAGAGGGCAGCAGGCAGCAGATCAGCACAGCATACCAGGAGTCAAGCAGACTGCAGTCTCGCAGAGTGGCAGTCCTGCAGCAGCACAACAGTCCTTCTTCCTGGCAGAGTATCAACAGGTCCAGAATTGTATTGAAGTGTGGTGTCTGAGGTCCTTCTTTTGTGCACAGTTGTGCATTTGAAGTGGGGAGAAGCTTCTAGAGGCATGCCTTTGTAGTAGACAGATGCCCTGCCTGTCCAGCCCTGGCTCCAGACTAACTACAGTGTGTATGCAGCCCTTAGTGAGGGAACAGGACACAGCCTATTCAGGTGTAAGTGAGGCTTGTCCCAGCACCTCCCTCGAATCCTGCTAGTGAAGGCCTATTCAGTTACACCTAAAATCCCATTGTGCCCGGCTGTCTAGGAGGAATACACAAAGCCCAGCTGCCAACTAAGCCCAGCCATGTAACTAGAGACAGGCTACAGGCACCAAATGGCTAAGGAAAAAAAATGCCAACTTTCGAAAAGTAAACACAAAGAGATGATGGACGGAGCGCTCAAACTTTTCAGACACTCACCCCCAGTCACAGATCTGGGTTCAATCCATCATCGTTCTTTAGCTCACTTCGCCACCCCAGTTCAGACACAGCTATATGCAAATCAGTCTTGACCCTGTGCCTCATGGGAACAGCCCGAACTGCCAAGCAATGTCTTCCCTGGACCGGAAACAAGCATCCTGGGACCGGTTTCGGGGTAACACCCCTCATCAGCCAGGCTAGCTTGAATCCAGTGGCAAAGTGAGCAAGGGACCCATGTCTGGGCATACCCTACCAACTTAGGGCGAACAAAGTAAACACAAGGAGGTGATGGATGGAGCGCTAAAACCTTTTCAGACACTCACCCCCAGTCACAGATCTGGGTTGAATCTATCATCGTTCTTTAGCTCACTTCGCCACCCCAGTTCAGACACAGCTATATGCAAATCAGTCTTGACCCTGTGCCTCATGGGAACAGTCCATCCCGAACTGCCAAGCCATGTCTTCCCTGGACCAGAAACAAGCATCCTGGTACCGGTTTTGGGGTAACACCCCTCATCAGCCAGGCTAGCTTGAATCCAGTGGCAAAGTGAGCAAGGGACCCATGTCTGGGCATACCCTGCCAACTTAGGGCGAACAAAGCAAACACAGGGAGGTGACTGACAGAGTGCTAAAAACTTTTCAGACACTCACCCCACAGTCACAGATCTGGGTTGAATCTATCATCTTTCTTTAGCTCACTTCGCCACCCCAGTTCAGACACAGCTATATGCAAATCAGTCTTGACCCTGTGCCTCATGGGAACAGTCCAGCCCGAACTGCCAAGCCATGTCTTCCCTGGACCGGAAACAAGCATCCTGGGACCGGTTTCGGGGTAACACCCCTCATCAGCCAGGCTAGCTTCAATCCAGAGGCAAAATGAGCAAGGGACCCACGTCTGGGCATACCCTGCCGACTTAGGGCGAACAAAGCAAACACAAGGAGATGATGGGCGGAGTGTTGAAACTTTTCAGACAGACCAAATGATGAATTTAACCCAGATCTCTTGACTGGGGGTGAATGTTTTGATTTGTTCTGCATTCCGTCCATCAATTGTGTGACTTTTGCTTTCTCGCCCTAAGTGTGCCGGGTATGCCCAGACGTGGGTCCCGGGCTCACTGTGCCAATAGATTCAAGCTATCCTGGCTGGTGAGGGGTGAAACCCCGAAACCGGTCCTAGGATGCTTGTTTCCGGTGCAGGGAGGACCTGGCCTGGCAGTTTGGGCTGGACTGTTCCCATGAGGCACAGGGTCAAGACTGATTTGTATATGGCCAGGTCTAAACTGGGGTGGCATGGTGAGCAAAATAATGCTGGATTTAACCCAGATCTCTTGACTGGGGGTGAATGTTTTGATTTGTTCTGCATTCCGTCCATCAATTGTGTGTCTTTTGCTTTCTCGTCCTAAGTGTGCCGGGTTTGCCCAGGCGTGGGTCCCGGGCTCACTGTGCCACTGGATTCAAGCTATCCTGGCTGGTGAGGGGTGAAACCCTGAAACCGGTCCTAGGATGCTTGTTTCCGGTCCAGGGAGGACCTGGCCTGGCAGTTTGGGCTGGACTGTTCCCATGAGGCACAGGGTCAAGACTGATTTGTATATGGCCAGGTCTAAACTGGGGTGGCATGGTGAGCAAAAGAATGCTGGATTTAACCCAGATCTCTTGACTGGGGGTGAATGTTTTGATTTGTTCTGCATTCCGTCCATCAATTGTGTGTCTTTTGCTTTCTCGTCCTAAGTGTGCCGGGTTTGCCCAGGCGTGGGTCCCGGGCTCACTGTGCCACTGGATTCAAGCTATCCTGGCTGGTGAGGGGTGAAACCCTGAAACTGGTCCTAGGATGCTTGTTTCCGGTCCAGGGAGGACCTGGCTTGGCAGTTCGGGTTGGACTGTTCCCATGAGGCACAGGGTCAAGACTGATTTGCATATGGCCAGGTCTAAACTTGGGTGGCATGGTGAGCAAAAGAATGATGGATTTAGCCCAGATCTCTTGTCTTGACTGGGGGTGAATGTTTTGATTTGTTCTGAATTCCGTCCATCAATTATGTGTCTTTAACTTTCTAAAAGTGGCATTTTCAGAATTGTAATTTAAAATCCGACTTCACCATAAGTTAGGATTTTAAATTAGGATTCCAGAGACACCAAATGTGAGTCAAGAATATCTTCCCATTTGGGAATTAGACTTATAAACTAATAAGGTAGCTCCAATGTTATTCTATTGGGGATATAGGCGTTGCCATAGTGAAAAACGGATTTAAGAGTTTTTCACTACCAGGACATGTAAAACTTGAAAGTACATGACTTACTATTTAAATACACAGCACCCTGCCCTTGGGGCTGTCTTGGGCCTACCTTAGGGATGACTTAGATGTATTAAAAATGAAGGTTTGGGCCTGGCAAAAGTTTTATTTTGCCAGGTCGAAATGGCAGGTTAAATTGCACACACAGCCTCTGCAATGGCAGGCCTAAGACATTTTAAAGGGTTACGTAAGTGGGTGGCCCAACCACTGTTGCAGGTCCACTAGTAGCATTTAATTTACAGGCCCTGGGCACCTGTAGCGCCATTTTACTAGGGACTTATAAGTAAATGAAATATGCCTATTGGGTATAAGCCAATGTTACCATGTTTTAGGGAAAGAGCATAAGCACTTTAGCACTGGTTAGCAGTGGTAAAGTGCGCAGAGTCCTTAGGCTAGCAAAAACGAAGTCAGCTAAAAGAGGAGGTCTGAAGGCAAAAAGTTAGGGGTGAAACTACGCTAAGGAAGCCAGTCTAACAAAGCCATTCCAACATGACAGCAACATTTACCCACTTCCAGCTGTTATATATGATGGCCATTTCGGAGCGTTCGCACTCCGTTTAGTATTTTCTGGGACGGTGGGCATTCTGATGTTCTGTTGTCTCCGTGTTCTACCATAGTTATGCTTCTGGCTTGCAGCATGACTATTTCTTGATTTTCTGTGGTGTGCATTCTGTACCTTTCTTCTTTTTTTTAATATGGCGGCTCCGTTTTCCAGGTTTGTCATATGATCTTGCAATTTGGGGACTGTTAAATGCGTTCTTATGCGTCAATGTCCTATGGGTAGTCCATATTCATTCCTGCTCCCGAGGATTACTTCTGGTCTGATCTATTGAGCCTTAGCTGTGGTGGTAAGCTTTTGTTCCTGCTCTTGTATTTCAGCACAGTTGTTTTGGTCATTATTCATGTAGTACTCACAAGAACAACTTGTTTGTTATTTTCTATATAGATTGGTACCATGTCACAAGTGTTGGTCTGAGTAAGACTCTGACTCTTGGGTAAGCGCCTTCTTATAGGCTCAACAGATTTCTCTTTTGTTTACTAATTTCTTAAGAACTTATAGTCTTAGACTTCCTTCTTTTAGTGTACTCATTTGGATTGTTTGCGTTGGACCTGTTAGTCTAGTCTTTCCCATTGTTACTAGGATCAGTGAGTTGTGATTTGCAAAAATTTTTCTGTGATTGATTTTCACCTGTTTGGTTTGGGTTTCAAGACACTAGTGCTTGGGTTGATAGTTCAACATGTTGGTGCTGGATTTTAGCATGTGCTTGCTGACTGATCCACATTTTGTTTTTCACTTTTGTAGACTCTATGTTCTCCTACTTCTAATATTGTATAGCTGTTACATTTATTGTCATATGTTTGTTCTACTAGGTTCCTCCAGAGTCGGTTCTGTTGGCACTTTTTGTCACTTTGTCCTAAAGATGGTTTTGTGGACTTCTTGGCAATAAGAGACCGAAACGTCAACAACGCATCCACTCTGACCATGAATCATCTATAGCAATAATTGAATGGACATTAATGTATGATGGAATTATGGACTTTTACAGGTTACTTGGATTTACCGTTTATCATTAATCACTAGCCAATGAACGGTGATTTGTACTCTGGGATTACTGGGTATAGGTTGTGCTGTCAATATATGACCCATCGTGATCATTAATTGTTCTTAATAGATACTTGTATCTATTTCATGTATTGAATTGAACTATGTTTCTTCTTACATAAGAAGATAATCTACTTAGAGTGCACCTTATTACACAGTTTTTCTCTGGAGTTATTCCATGTTTGTCAGTGAATGGATTCCTTTGATACCAACCACATATATTGATTTGGAACTGTATGCAAGTTACTATTTTAGTCTTTCCCCAGTCTCCTGGGAGATTATTGGGTAGCTCCATTGTACTTGCTGTACTGCATGCAGCAGCGCAATATGTCACAGGTCATAAAAAATTGACCACTTTACCCTCGTCCTTCTAACTCTCAAATGGCTTCCCATTGAAGCTAGAGTTCAACTGAACACCACCTGTATCACTCATCAAGCCCTTCGTGAGTCCTTCCATTCCTACCTGACCGAAAAAACAAAAGTCTCTGGCACCTATGGAGGACTGAGGAACAAGGAATCCCTTCTTCTGGAGCCTCCTATATTCATCCATGAACTTGATATGAAATAAGGTTTCTCAGAAAGTGCATCAAGGATTTGGAACTCTTTCCGACCAACCCTGCACACGACCCCCTTGTCATGCCACCCCTAAAAAAAAAGGAACTCAAAATCCCGCTATATGAAAGACGCTTTGGCTATTCCTTATAAGTTTCATCTATTTGAAAGACAATCTGGCTAAGGCTGTGATCACTTCATCTCTTTCCCTCTCTAGGATCCACTGCCTAACGTCTTATGGAACTGATCCTACTCTCCTGCCCGGTGTTTTTTTTATCTGTTTATCCTTGACAATTGTTACCCTGTACTGTTTCCATGTTGTCTTGTTAAGCGCTCTAAAGCCCCTAGGCCATGTTCAGGCTACTTACAACCACAAAATAAAGAAACAAAATAAGCTCAGAGAACTAAGGTTTCATCTTGATAAGGCAAAAAATGTGCACTTCGGTGAGAGTGGGGTATGAGGGTATTTAAGCCCTGTGAAGTTTTCAAGAAAATGAAATAGTTTCAAGTTAGAGCCAGCTAAAAGTTATAAACATTGTGGAATCACATTTAGTAGTACAGACAATTGGGTGCAACAATTTACAAATGATTGTAATCAGGCTATGAGAAAGTTGTGGGGTAGCTAAGATGCTTCTATTCTACACGTGGCAAATCCCTAAGTAATGTGTTAAAATCTATTAGACCAAAGTAACTACGGCACTATGCAAATAACAAAGCCCAAAAGAATGGCAAAAGACACAAATCAATGCAAAGCACCTTTCCACACATGATGCTTGGTTTCCTGCATCCTGCACTGACAAACTAGAAGCAAGTGTGATATTAATGAAAGCGCGGAAAGAGGAGGCAACAGCTTCTTACCTTTATAAAAAAAGTTATTGGATACTTCGATAAGTTCATACAAATATGCTGCCAAAGATGGAAAATGCAGATGAAGTGATATGCATGGTTATATACATTGGTGGACTCTTTGAAGTTAAAGAGCATAGCGTGTGGTATGAGAAATCAAAAGTAGAATATTAAAGGAGACACTAGAAAATAAAAAAAAATCTGCGACAGGAATACTGTATCTCCAAACCCAACTTCACACGGTTTGTCAAAATTAAAAACCCATTTGAAGTGAAGTCGGTACTACAATATTTAAAACCACGAGTATCAAGACGATAGCACAGGGGGTCCAATGTACAAAGCACAGGCTGTTACCAGCTGGTGTTTCTTGCACACCACCGGTTTGCGACCTGTGTTTCATTTTGCACTGTAATTAATGTACATTCACCAGAGGTCACAAAACCATCTGCCTACTTAATATTTATAAGGCAGAGGGCATTCTGAAACCCAGCTGAATGCAAAAACGGAGGATTGTAAAGGAGAGTAGACCTCCATTCTTGCGTCTGCATGCTGTACTATAAAGGGACTGAGGCTGCTTTAAAAAAAACAGATCTAATTATTAATATTGGAGACATGCAGTGGTCCCCCGAGCCACTGTCTACTCCCCTGAGGCCAACCACCAGCATTCACAAAGTAGAAGCTGTCCCAATTAGATTTCAATTGCTTGTGGCTGAAATTGCTGTTTGCATGCGACTGCCAAATAAGAGGGGAACATGGCTCACCCCTTGCACACACCCCCAATGTGCAAGCACTGGCTTAACTTAGAAAAACAGAAAATTGATGACTGAAATACACAAATTAAGCCCAAACAATGGCAATTACTCAAGCCACATTCTATTCAATGTTGTTTGCCCACTGGGTCACTTTTGACAGAAGCCAGCTGTATACAAACTGGCCTTAGTACAGTTGCAATAGGAACAGTCCAGCCCACAGTACCAGGCCAGGGACCGCTGCCCAGTCTTTAAAAACATTTGTAAAACTTTTCATTTTTTTTAAATGCAACAGGCTGCATTTGCAAAAAAAATAAAAAATAAAGATAGTTTTATCTAAAAGCAGTCACATAGTGGCCTACCTAATTAATATTCGTGAGGTAGGTTCAATTGCGACCCACCACGTTTCAGCATTTTGCAAACCGATCAATTAGTACAAAGTTCGGTTCACAAAATACCACATTTGTTGCAAAAATACTATTTGCAAATTGTGACCATATTTTGTGACCAGAGTTTAGTACATCTGACCCAAGGTCCTGAAGTTTTCAGGGTGTTCAGAACTTAGTGAGCCAGCTACAGCAACCAAAGTCATTTGCCACTTGGTTTCTGGTGCTCCTTGTGGTCACCTCACTCAACATCATATGGAACTCCTGTTTTCAGTCCTAGGATTTTCTTTTGCTTGTTGTTCTCATGTGTGTCTATCTAACTGGCTCAATGGAACAGGCTCATAGCTACAGCTCCCAGAACACATTAGGTTGTTACATTAATGCCCAGGACTCCAAAATGGTGCCCGATAGTATGAATCTATGCACCTTGAATACAGTCCTTCTCTACTACTCTAATATGTAGCTCCATCGTTGGATAATATAAGATAATGGAAATAAGTACTGAACGAGAGACCCAGAACCTTCTGTCGGTCATGGCCTATTGAATCATCTGTAGCCTCTGAATCTAGAGAGACTTCTTCAATCCCAGTAGGGCATGAGCACTGCGTGATTGCATAATATGCAAGTGTCGTGGACAGCTCGAACTTCTCCTGGGATCATTAAATATGGCCACAGTAGAATGTGTATCGATTTCAGGCATGAGGCTAGATTCCTCAGAAAAACATGTATTAGCAGACAATGTTTGAGGGGCTGGTAGCACTCTTGGAGAGGCACAGGAGCTACTTTAGATTAACCCTGGGCGGTGAACTCCGCTTTGCTCGCGGAGTTTGCAGAGTTTTCCGCACTCCGCGTTATGCGGAGCTCGCGGAGTTCTGAAAAACTCTGCTCTGCATAGCACAGCGGAGTTTTTTTCCTCACTCGCGGTCGTCAACGTCAAGTTGGCGAGCGCGAGCGGAGAAAATCCCCCTCCCGGTGAGATTTTTCCTCGTTTGTGATCGTCAACGTCAAGTTTGCGAGCGCGAGCGTGGAAAATCAACATCCCGAGATTTCTGAACGCAGGCGGTCGGTTTTCTCATTGCGAGTGGTCGCGTATGCTCGTGACCGCTCACATTGAGAGACCGTCCATTCGCATTGAGAAAGCTGCCGCTCGAGTAAAAAATCTACTCGGGCGGCAGAAACGAAGCTGCGCTCGCTTGCGCTGTGCATGGTGCCGTTCGCGATGATTGCACAGTGCGGACAAACATCCGGTGCTGAAAATCACTGCAAATGGCCTTTATTTAACGCACTCCCCCGCTTGCGGAGCTCTGCGCAGCGCGGCAGAGTTTAACTCTGCCCAGGCTTACTTTAGATGCCTACTGAGCCTTTTTGACCACCTGCACAAATTGCCCTGTGTGCAATGGGAAAAATAATGTAAATATGTGGGCTTCCAGGTCTAGTAGACTTGGGCAACCTTAGCACAGTGCTTGCCCTAGCATTGAAAACCCCACAAAAGAGTAGTCCAACGGAATATACTAAGCACTCAGCTATGCTTTTAAACCTCACACTCAACTTCACACATATACTGACGTGTATATACACTCTTCAGCCATGACCAAGATATGATGGAAATAAAGAACTCTAGCTAATGGAAACTAAATTGATCACTTGCCCGGGGGAGGCCAGTAGGCATCTTCTCCAGAAGGGTAAAAGTAACAAGCATTTGCACTGCAATAAGTCTCGCATTTAAGGAGTTGGAGCTATTAACATCGTAAACGGGAATGTTTTCTATTTATGTTTTTTTGTTTGCAGTGGAGTGATTATTTAAATAAAAAAAGTGCATACTATACCATAATATAAGCTTTTATAGCAACTGTACACTAAAGCTATGGCTATTCAGAGGCACTATGCCTGTGAGGCAATTGCTGAGATAGCATGTATTATCAGGGTCAAGACAGGCATTAAATGACATGTATCACTAGTACTGCACATATGAAACAACTACTGCCAGGGCACCCAGTGTCCTGATAGTACAATAACCAACATAATATGAATCCAAGAGGGCAGCAATTGCTTAGGTCATGTAGTGCCTCAGATTATGAAACAAACAGGTACATGAATCACATCGGCACCCATGAGCCATCCCAGATGCGACAGCACACAAATTGCCATAAACAATTATCGGGTGCTAGGGTATCTGCGCACCTTCTAGCTTGCATAAGGTAGACGTTTTTGCCTTGCAGAGTGATTAGCTCCGGGGCCTATGGTGCCGAGCGCAGGAGGCGCAGTGCCCGTCTTAGACGCTTTACGGCAGTGCCCTAGTGTGGGGCTCCGGCATCCGCCAAGTGTTGTGGGTGAGCTATCAGAGAATCTTCAAAAATGGGGGCCTCCTGCGAGGTCTCACCCCACGTCCAGAATTCTCAACAATAGAGGCTGGGGGCAGCCGCTCGCACTCCTCTTACAAGACGATGCAGCTGCCCATTGCTAATACTCCTCTGGGGAGTGATGAAGCAGTGGTCTTCCTTCCTTTTCTTGGCATTTGGGAACAGCTGTCCCTCTCAGCACAGAGTGGGAATCCTCTCGGGATCTGCACATGGCCTCGGTGAAGCAGAGCAAAACACAGCAATGTAATGAATGGCTCGCACCAGCACTGCCTAAGCGGCGCGAGTTGGCAAGACTGCTGCACAGAGAACATAAAGCGTGGCGCCAATTTAATTTAATATGCAGGCCCGCTACGCTTGATGCAATAGCCCGGCGCCCACTTACATCATTTTTTTTTTTCAAATCATCTAACCCGGGGCTCCTAGTACCTCATTTGGGCACGACGCCCGCTTAATTTAATATGCACAGGCTACATATTGTAATGAGATGGGCACAGTACTGAAGTAAGCAGTAAGCAAACTTCGCACTCATCTACAGCAACAAATGTTAAAGGGCACTGAATGCTAGTTCCCATGGCGGACTGTGAAGTGGGCAGCATGATGATAGAAATACAAACACGAAAGCGGCGGCCCATGAAGCGGCCGCTATGATGATATAAATCGGAAAGCGTCTGCCCATGAAGCAGCTGTTGTGATGATATGAATATAAATATGAAAGCGGCAGCCCATGAAGCAGCTGCCATGAAGAAAAAAATATAAACATGAAAGCAGCGGCCAGTGGAACTTTACCTGTATGAAGCTGCTTCCTGTGCGTTGTTCCTTAGGGCATCCTCCAACACCCTGAGGCAGTGTTCTTGTGGCTGTAAACAGTAGGCAGCATGCCTGGCAATGTAAAGTGACAAGGGACGATACCAGGCCCTGTTAACATTGGAGGCCGCAGTGTGAGCCTCATAAATCAGCTGGTGACTGCACCCCTTTCATGCAGTACCTTTGCTCCTCCGCCGGTGCTACTTAAAACACCCAGAGCTGCACTGCTAGCTCTGCCAGCGTTGTTGAGGTGTGATTATCCAGGCGGCGCTGGCAGATGAGCCTTCCGCTTTCGCCCTGCTCTCCGGGCAGCTGGCAGCGGCTCCCAAGCTGGGCTGTGTGACACGGGCGATGTGCTCTAAAATGAAGCACTGTGCATATAAAATTACGCGGGCCCTGTGCTTAAATGTGCTTTAAATCATCCAGCCCGGCTTGGATGATTTAAAAAAATAATAATAATGTTGAAAGTGGGCGGCGGGATAGAATATCAAGCATGGCGCCCCTGCATATTAAATTAAGCAGGTGCCGTGGTAGAAAATAAAGCACGGCGCACATGGATATTAAATTAAGTGGCCGCTGTGCTACAACATTAAGCGCAGTGCATGTTAATGTTTGCGCATGGCGGCCCGTGAAGCGACCACCATGATGAAACTAATACAAACATGAAAGTGGCAGCCCGTGAAGCGGCCGCTGTGATAGAACAAAGATGAAAGTGGGTGCCGTGGTAGGCGCCATAGTGGTACAATATCCCTAACATCAAAAAAAGTAGTCCCTAAACTAAACCCCTAATCATCTAGTAGCGTAAGTAAACTGAAGTTGGTCAGTGCTGCTTCCCATAAAACGGAAGTGATGTATCGGGAGCAACAACCAAATAAGGACCCAGGAAACAAGAGCAACATAAGAGTGAACCAATGGCAAGCAGCAGGCGGGACTAGTCTCCGTATACTGATTACACCAGGTCTTGCAGACAGCGCATGCGCGCTGCCTAGGCTCGACCTAAAAAGGCCTGTCCCATCACTGCCACCATGTGGGAAATTATTCTGGGGGTCCCTGGGCATTCAAGTGTTACTGGGCTCTTTTACGCCAGGTGTCCTGAGGCCATCTATCAACTGGATCCAATTATTTTAAATAATTATTGTTTTTTTTTACATAATTACCCAACAAATTAAACACTTGGGCTACAGCGGTATTATTAATCTTAGCCATACCTGAAATATTAAATTCTTACACGGTCAACACAATATGACATCTGCTTCTGTTGGCGATTATAACTGTTATACGTCAGGTATATCAACACTTCCTATATGTGGCGTGGTGAAGGTTCAGTTCAATAGTACATTCTCCAAGCCCCTCATACTTTGTCATACTTTTTCAGACTTCTTCAGCTTTAGTACATCAACTTCTCAGCCTCCATACACCAGTCAAGATTAATATGCCATTGCTGATGTCTGGAATTCTCAAAAATCCTTCCATATTGCGAAAAGGGACAACCGTGGGGACAAATCCTTTGGAAGGCGGGACCAATTCACTTAAAGTCTTTGTTTCAACTTTGTATTGAGATATTGCTTTGAATAAAATAAAGAGGTCATTTATATATTCATGTGAATCTTGCAGCTATATAAATTAAAATAGCCCACACTCTATTCTCAACAGAAAGTAGTCTCTTTAAGACTGCAATTTTATGCGTGACAACTCTCCCGAATACGGCAAGAGGGGCATGGGGCTCACATCCCGTCTCCAGGTGCAAAGTCTTTACATCAAGATTCCATCTGTCATGCTTTCAGCCAGTGTCGACAGGATCTGACTTACACCAGTCAAGATTGATATGCCATTGCTCATGAGTCAGAATCCCCATATTACCCCCCCCCCCATCTGGCCTATATCTCTTCTGATAGCTGCCAATTCTACTGACAGTCAGTTTGTGACATCTGGACCAGATTCCCAAAAGGGCCAGTCTTGTTGAAAATTCTTTTGGGGTTCCTATCATATTATGTATTGTCCAGAATACATTATTTCAAAAACTCTGTACTTTGGAGCATAGCCACAGTATAGGGTAGACTGTGCTTGCCTGCCCACAAGCATTCTTCTGTGACTCCATATCCAAAAGATTTTAATTGCAGTTAAGAAAATAGGCTCTGTATGAGTATAAAATTTGCTTTAATGGCCACTTTTCTCTGAATCATTATAGCCTCTTGCCAATGATCATCTTCTAATGCTATATATATCTTTCCTGCTTGGCTTTTAGTTTGTCAAGTATATGTGTGGCATTATTCATTAACTTTTTATATGTCCATGAGACTGCTTTGATTTTCATTACATTGGATTAAAGTTTTTTAATGATGAGTACTTGAGTATCTCTTACACTGTTTTCACATATTTATATGATGCATTACGTAATTAGAGGTATCTGAAATATTATGCCCTCGGCATCTTGTATTCTTCACTACCTGAAAGAAGGATGGCATAGCATGATATCGCCATATGTCCCTCATCTTGGTGTAACCTATCCACTCCCCACCCTGGAATCCAGCAAAACTTACAAATGCTTTTAAATGGTTTCTGACCCACAATATAGTTTAGTTACTTATTTTTCCCCTTCCATTCCTTGGCGCTACTGCTATTTTCCATGCCTTTATTACATCATCCATGTGTGGGGGGGCGTCAAGACTCCTTTATACAATTGAAATTGATGTCCCTTCCTTCCCGCCGATCCTAAGAGACAGACAGCTCACTCAAGTGTAAGAAAGCCCATTCATTAACTGTAGCTAAATGGGCAACACCCCGTCATTGTATAGTTTAGAGTGGGTGTTAGAAATGGGGGTCTCTAGTTGGCAGAGGTAGGTACCTTTGACCAAGTAGGGACCCTTGCTTCTAGTCAGGGTAAGGGGGCTACACTCCTAAATAACCCCTGCTCATCCCCTTGGTAGCTTAGCACGAGCAGGCAGGCTTATCTCAGAGGCAGTGTGTAAAGCATTTGTGAACACATACAGTAATACAGTGAAAACACTACAAATGGACACCACACCAGTTTAGAAAAATAAGTAATCTTTACTAGACTTAACACAAGACCAAACAACAAAAATCCACAATACTGTAATCCAAAAATAAGACTTTAAAATGGTAGAAATATCTTAGTTCAATATAGATGGTAAATGCGACACTTTACTCTCAAAGTAGCTGGGAAGCGTCACGCAATGCAAACAAAAGGGTCGCAGGGAAGTTGATGCGCCGTTCCTTACACTCAGGGGAGTGGATGCATCGGTTCCTTACTGCAGCGCAGGGGAGGTGATGCGTCGCTTCCTTACTGTGTGGGGAGTTGATGCGTCGTTTCTTACTGCGGCCCGGTGACAATGCGACAAGATGGCGCCTCGATGCGATGTGACGATCCGGTGCGATGCGACAAAATGGTGTCTCTGATGCGACAACGTAGGTGCGATGCGTGCATGCCCGACGGCCGTGCGGCGAAATCGCTGAACTTTAGAGCCGCGACAGGCCCTGCGACACGCTTCTCCGGTGATGCGACGTGACCTCTGCGGCGGCGGCACGCTTCTCCGGTGATGCGACACGCTTCTTCGGCGATGCGATGGCGAAAAGCTGCGACGGCGACACGCTTCTTCGGCAATGCGACAGCAACTGCTGCGGCGGCGTCACGCTTCTTCCTCGTTGCATCGCGCTTCCAGCTCCCAGCGACACGCAGAAACTAGAGGTACCCAGAACAACAGCAGGCACCTCTCTGCAGGTAGAAATCCCAGCAAGGAAATTCAGGGGGAGCTGGTGGTGAAGTCTTGGTGTCCCTGTGACTTCAGACAGGAGGCAAGCTCAGTTTCAAGCCCTTGGAGATCTTCCTCAAGATGATAAAGTACACAAAGTTTCTTTTCCCTTTTCTTGGAAATGAGTAACCACTGCAGGCCAATCCCAGACAGCAACCAGCACTGGGGCAGTCTCCTCCTTCAGCTTTCTTGGTTTCTCTCCTTGACAAAGGTCCGTCTTGATTCCCAGAAGTGATCTAAAGTTCTGGGGTCTGGGCCCCAATATTTATACCAGTAAAATCCTTTGTTCTCTGAAGGCAGAGAGTGTCTGTGCCCAGCCAAAACCAGTTCTGTCCTCCCTGGTGCAGCTTCCTGGCAGGAGGTTGAGACAGCATTGTTGAAAGCAGACCTGGCCCAGGTAGCTGACAGGAAATCTCCGCCCCCTACTCTCTATTCTATGAGGGCTCAGGTCAGTGAAAGGAAATCTCCGCCCCCTACTCTCTATTCTATGAGGGCTCAGGTTGGTGAAAGGAAATCTCCTCCCCCCACTCTCTATTCAATGTAGGTCCTATTCAGCCCAGCCCTGACCCATCAGACTGCTGGAGCCAAGGCCCTCTCCAGCCCCCTGTCACTCACAAACCAGACATGGAATACACAAACCTAGCAGAGGCATGCTGGATGGTTAGGCAAGAAAATACCTACTTTCTAAAAGTGGTATTTTCAAACACAGAATGTAAAAATCACCCACACTAAAAGATGTATTTTAACATTCTGAGTTCAGGCATACTAAACTTTATTTTCCTATCTTGTTCCTAGGGTCAGTTAGGATTATAAGATGTTATAATCAAACTGCCCATTCTGGCCTATGGGAACATGTAGCCTTGCAATAGTGAAAAACGAAATTGGCTGTAATTCACTATCAGGACATGCCACACACATCAGGGCATGTCCTACCTTTTACATACAATGTACCCTGCCCTTGGGCGTACCTTAGGGGTGACTAATATGTAGAAAAGGGAAGGTTTAGGGACTGGCAAGTGGGTGCACTTGCCAAGTCGACATGGCAGTCCCAGACTGCACACAGGCTCTGCAATGGCAGGCCTGAGCCATATTTTACAAGCTGCTTCTGTGGGTGGCACAATCAGTGCTGCAAGCCCACCAGCAGCATTTGACTTACAGGTCCTGGGCTCACATGGTGCACTGTACTAGGGTCTGACAAGTAAATCAAATAAGCCAATCATGGAGTCACTAATCCATTACAATAATTTACAATAGGGAGCACTTGCACTTTGGCACCGAATAGCAGTGGCAAAGTGCCCAAAGCATCTAGACCAGCAAAAACATAGCAAAAACACAGGAGGCAACAGCAAAAAATGGAAGCGAGACCCACGCCAATGGTGCCAGGTCTAACAGTGGGTAATTCTATTATCATAAACCTCTCTGTGATGTGTTTACAGTGAAATTGTTGGAGTACCTTCCTTTCATAGCAAGCCTAGCAGTTTTGAAAAACCACTCAAGAATCCAAAAAGAGGCATATAATATCATATGAAGAAATCTAGGGAGCTCTATGATCTTATGAAATAGCGCCCTCTCCATACTGGATCCAAATAAAGCTTTAATGGCACCTCTAGAGCATTTGACTCTCTGAACAGGTAGCAGAGAAGTCCAAGGCTTGCTCCAGCAGGTGATGTGGGTTGGAAACTCAGAACTCAGCAAAGCGCACAATAACAGTAAATAAATCAATACCCACACAGTTCTTTTACTGTAAAAGAAAAAAAATACTTCCAATATACAGAAATCCATCCTAAACTGATGAAAACCAGTCTCCTAACCGGTCCTGATAAATTAACGCAATAACCAAGGTAAACACAATTCAAAACAACTATTCTGCTGCATTTGACACAGGATTAGCACAATGTACTACCCCTGTCTACAGTAGTCGAAACAGGGTCTGGATTGGGCACAAAATATTGAGGAGTAGTAAGTGTTTATTTGTGTTAAATGTTGCTGATAAGTAGCACACGATGAAAACAATGGTAGAGACACTCGACTACTCCCCATTAAAAACCTTTCGTTGTCCTATGGAATAGAAAGAAAGGATTGTGGCTGCGTTGAAGGAAGCTGTCTCGAAGGATGGACAGACATTCCCTAAGGTTTTTGGTCCATGAGAGCAGCACAGCTCACTGAAGTAGCATCCTTGTGGTCAACAGGGACCACGGAGACTCCACCCTCCGAAATCAGTGTGTGCAGGAGCACTAGATCAGGGACTGCGGCAAGGGTGAAGATGCATACATTTTGGTTCAATGAACAAATGAAAAATATTATTATGTGATTACTTGAAATCATTCCATTAAATAAGAGACACATGCATGTGAAAATTAAATAAAATGCACGATATGTTTATCAATCAATAAAAGAAGTAAAAGGGTAAAAACTCTAGTGAGAGCTAGAAGTCAGGCTAAAAGGCTAAGTTATGGAAATAGGGTTATTGGCTATCATCATAAACTTGACAAACCTGCAGTTCAACTGAGCATTTGTACCTCTGAGACGTCGAATTAACTCTTGGTGGCAGGTACAAATATTTCAGAGCAAGACCAAAATTTTAGATAAAATCTTCATGCTTGGTTTAAAAGTGGAAAAACACAGAGAATGGGTAGTTAAACAAGAGTTAAAAAGAGGCGTGAGTATCTTAGTATAAGTACTCTTGATTATGTTTGAAAAGAGCAAACAGTAAACCGTTTGGGCCAGGGGCACTGTTTTCAGTTCCTTTTCAGGTCTCACCTGCGATACTGCATCCGTTGCATGCGCTCTCGCTTACGAGAGATCTTGTATAAAACACGGGGCTTGCAGCCCGCCCATTGATTAACATTTGTTGGCTCCATTGTCATTCTTATTTGCTGCCTTCTAATTGGCCAACGTATGCTGGCTTCACTTCCTCTTCATTTTACTAGAGCATGGACCAAGTACTGATTGCTTCAGCTTGACTGCTGTCCTTCAGCTGACCACGCTGTGATTGAAGATATACTTTTATATTTTTTCTTCCTTGTCATCCTTGCTGAACCTCTTGCCATTTGAATCTATGTTTTACTGTGCCACAAACACTTCAATGAAGTCGTTCTTCTTTGAAATGGGTGTTTATTGTGACAAAAGATGCCATCTGCTTTTACTGTGACAACATATGTTATCTGCTTCCAAATGTATTTTTCACTACGACATGGGCACAGTTGCTTTCTTTATGTGATAGGATTGTTGTCAAATGTCATATTTTTTTATTTTTCACACATTTCTGAGATTTGCTCAGAATCACAGGGGTATTGTGTTGAGAACTAACAAGCATGGGCAAAGCAAATAGATCTCGCTGTTGTTACTGTTGGCTCTGTAATTGCCCTTTGATCATACTGTACTGCATGGGCATTGTCCACTTCGACATTGATTTATAGCCATGATGTTTAGCAGCGTAGCAACAAACAATTTAAACAAGCATTGGCATAGACAATAGGTCTCGCCTTTGGGACCTTATAAGTGTTTAGCCATGCAACAGTTGATGTTGTTGCACCAAGGATATTGTGCTGCATAACTAAATACTTATAAGGTCCCAAAAGCAAGACCTATTGGCTATGCCAATGCTTGTTTTATTCTGTTTCAGGCCCCCAACCAACATCCGCTATATAATGGGACTTCCCTTCCAACACTGTATAAATGTACATGGAGTAGGACAAAGCACGTGGACGATTCACAAAAAGCATCTACAAGTACAGGTAGTACTCGTTTACATACTCTGACAGGTCTTTGTAAATCAACCCGAAATCCTCATTAGTAAAAATGCAAAGAAGGCACAGTCTTTTCTGTTTATACTAATTGTTTGACTATTTCGTGAATATTTGTATATTATTCATTTGACAGATGTTTTGGGGCTCAGTCACAGATTTATGAAAAAGATGATAACACTTACTCATAATGCCTTTGTGAATAAGCCAAACTACACTGGAGAGGTCTGTGTTGTAGCGGTTTTCTAGGCACGTGGGCATCTACTTTTGGTGTTAACCCTGCTTGTTTCTGGGCAGTGTTTTGTATTCCGAAAAACAAAAAGAGAGCGAGGATTTTGGGGTACGTCCTAATCCCCTGGGTAAAGTTATAAAGAAACAATATGGACGGACCCTGGAATAGTGGAGATCTATCAATCACTATGTGTGGTAAGTCCAAGGACCATTAGGTATATTTAAAAGACTCCTCACACACCAACCTAGTTGGTGTCATGCTTCATCATTGGGGTCCCAACCGGGAGGCCTAATGCCGCCCGGTTGTGCTACGACGCCTGGATTACAGCGGAGCAGGTGTAGTGTGAAGATGTGATGTAAAAATTAAAAATACCTTTGAGAATCCTTGCCCAGTAAATTTATTAGTGGCGGCTCAGGGTATGGTTAAAAACTATGTGAAACCGACTAGCAAGAAATATTCATCTGTAGTGGTTTAGGTGATGCGGTCTCACATGTTTCAGCCCGTCAAAAAATTCAAATGGGCTTTCTTCAGGACCTAAAATTCAAGTGAGTGGCAAAGTGAAGGCCACGTGAGAAAGTAAAGTACCAACACACGCACTAAGGTGTGTGGACCCGGTGTCGATATACTTACAGACACCACTCAAAAAACCTGTTAGGGAGAAAGAAATAGACAGCACAAGACGTATATCGTTTAGCAACATAAAATGCAATCTTTTAAAGCAACTCAAAATTGCAATCTCCAACAAGCCATCAAGAATGACCTAGCCACCATCGTGACAGTGATAGTGTAATGATGATATAGCATGCACGTTTCTAAGGCATGCTAGGAAATTAGATAAAACTGAATGAACACATAGGGACGTCATGTGCTAAGACGTGTATTATATAAACCATGTGTCCATGCTAAAGCGTGAATTGAATGATCACATCAAGGCATGATGGAAGCCATGTGCTTGTATGTATCCAAGCAGCGAGTGAGAAATACGCGCTGCATGCCGAGTGATGGTAAAATAATGCGGCGTGGCACGACAGTGGCGAGTTGCATGTGCGGCCGATCGAGCGCCTGTAAATGCATGTATTACAAATTATGCAAAAAAGCAAGTGTTAAAATGGTAGAGACACATGTGGCAGCGTAAATGAAAAGGGTCATAATTACAATTAGTAGAAAAAGTAAGCAGCTAATCAAAATCGTGAGGGTCTCATTGAAGCACAGAAGTGTGCATCTACCTCCATCCCACTCACGTGCGTCACTACTTATAACGCTGTCTCTCACGCGGTGTCTGATATTATAAAACGACATTGGCAGATTCTTAAGACAGGCAACCTGAACTGGGAACCTCCACTGATGTCACACAGAAAAGCTAGATCTATCAAGGACGCTTTGGTTTCCACACGACCTGCTCCCCAAAGGAAACCCACTAACACTATTCTCAACGCATGGGGGCTCCCTAACATTGTGGGCCACTACCCGTGTGGAGATTGTAGTGTATGCCATTTAACAGTGACCACCAAAAGTCTGAACCTAGAACCCGGCAAGACCTGGCATTTAAGGACACACACGAACTGTAATACAGCTCATGTCGTATATCGTATCACCTGTCCTTGTAATCTCTCGTACATTGGGATGACTAATCGGAAAGTGAAGACTAGGATCTGCGAGCATCGTAGCACAATCAGATGCAAAAAGTCAACCACAAGACTGACAAGCCATTTCCTTGAAGTTGGACATACCACTAACGACATCAGCTGGGTAGTCATTGAGGTCCTAGATCCTAACCTACCTAACATACAAAATCGTCTACTGGAGAAAGAACAAAGATGGGTTTATCGCCTATCTAGTCATCTGACGGGACTTAACGATAATATTCCCTGGCAAAGTCTCAGGAGACAGTAGTCCTTTCTCTACACTTTTATCAGCATAGGAGATTCACTTAATAGCCTTTTTTTCTGACAGAATCTAGATCAACGGCTATCTGTCTTAGAAATTAATAGCTATTCATCTAACAGAATCCATATCTATCTGCTATCTGTCTTAGAAATCATGCCCAATTGTGCATACTGTGCTTTATATGTGTTCTTTTCCCACACTATTCTGGTTGAAATACGGAGCGCATTCTATGCTCAGCGCTATCCGTCTGTCTGTCTTTTATTTTTATTTATATATGCTTGGTGCACCACCCTCTATACACATCTTCGTGCGCATCATCTACCCCCCCTTTTTTCCCCCCTTTTCAGCTGATATAGAGCACACACTATGGCTCTCTTGCATCTATATCCTGATCTTTTAACACTTAAGGATGGCTGCCACTGTCTATCTCGCTTACGTCGCGAGTTTTCCAACATGGCCGCCGCCCTTTTGCTTGTGCTTTGTCTGCTATACACAGACTAGTTGTTCCCTGCTAATGCCATCTCCTTACGTAGTGTCGTCATTTCCTTGTATGACGCCTGTAGTTTGGATTTAACTTCGTTCTCCCACCGCGTCCCTCACCAGCCGGGACTTCGGGAGACCGCAGTAGGTAGTCTCATAGGGAATCCTCACGGAACCAAGTAAGGTTTTGTAGTTGTGAACGACGGGCATTCTGCCCCACGACTCTTTGGCTTTTTCACTAAAAGCCGCTTTTCACTAAAAATCGATCTTCTGTTTCTCTCCATGTTATCCCACAGATCGGTTGATCGGTTGAAACCCCTCTCATGTCCCGATTAGCTGCTTACTTTTTCTACTAATTGTAATTATGACCCTTTTCATTTACGCTGCCACATGTGTCTCTACCATTTTAACACTTGCTTTTTGCATAATTTGTAATACATGCATTTACAGGCGCTCGATCGGCCGCACATGCAACTCGCCACTGTCGTGCCACGCCGCATTATTTTACCATCACTCGGCATGCAGCGCGTATTTCTCACTCGCTGCTTGGATACATACAAGCACATGGCTTCCATCATGCCTTGATGTGATCATTCAATTCACGCTTTAGCATGGACACATGGTTTATATAATACACGTCTTAGCACATGACGTCCCTATGTGTTCATTCAGTTTTATCTAATTTCCTAGCATGCCTTAGAAACGTGCATGCTATATCATCATTACACTATCACTGTCACGATGGTGGCTAGGTCATTCTTGATCGGCTTGTTGGAGATTGCAATTTTGAGTTGCTTTAAAAGATTGCATTTTATGTTGCTAAACGATATACGTCTTGTGCTGTCTATTTCTTTCTCCCTAACAGGTTTTTGAGTGGTGTCTGTAAGTATATCGACACCGGGTCCACACACCTTAGTGCGTGTGTTGGTACTTTACTTTCTCACGTGGCCTTCACTTTGCCACTCACTTGAATTTTAGGTCCTGAAGAAAGCCCATTTGAATTTTTTGACGGGCTGAAACATGTAGACCGCATCACCTAAACCACTACAGATGAATATTTCTTGCTAGTCGGTTTCACATAGTTTTTAACCATACCCTGAGCCGCCACTAATAAATTTACTGGGCAAGGATTCTCAGAGGTATTTTTAATTTTTACATCACATCTTCACACTACACCTGCTCCGCTGTAATCAGGCGTCGTAGCACAACCGGGCGGCATTAGGCCTCCCGGTTGGGACCTCAATGATGAAGCATGACACCAACTAGGTTGGTGTGTGAGGTGTCTTTTAAATATACCTAATGGTCCTTGGACTTACCACACATAGTGATTGATAGATCTCCAGTGTTTTGTATTAACATGTTAGCTACAGGCAGTGAAACAGCAGTCAGGCTCGGAGTGGTGGGATACAAACACGACTGCTGATCACTGCCCCTGGCACACAACAGCGACTTCCCAATCCCTGCCTCAACCGACAGCTTCCAGGAAAGCCCATGCAAATAAGGTGTGCAATATATGCAAAAACACCCCGCGTGACATTAGCACAACTTCCCCCCTTTAACATGGGAGGCTTTCATCAATCCATAGCATGAAGCACCCTGCACGCGATGTGTGTCCCTACAGTTCGCATTCCTGCTAGTATCGGGCCAGCAGGAGAAGCGTTCAGCCTGAGTCAGCATTCAGACCCGCTGCTACTGTCTAGCGATGAAATCATCACTTTTCAGCATATGCCATAACATCTCGGAGCCTAGAAGAAACTAGCGCATGAGAACTGCACCCGGAGAGGTTCTCACGCCTTCAGGTTCAGCGTGCAGACAAACATGCCGGAACAGGCCTGGAAAACGTATCCGTAGTGTATAAAGCTTATCACATCACCGGGTAGAGTAAGGTTTCACCTTCTGAGAGCAGGCAGGCCCTGCCTGAATCACAGTGCACAACTCACTCTGCGGCGGCAGCGAGCAATCAGAGTGTATACCCCAGGCAAACACCAAGCATGCAGAGCAAACACGTGCTCGGAGGGGGCACTGGCTGGCAGAGAGTGTCCTGTGACAGATCTGCAGTGCTGGTGCCTGCCTGGAAGCGCTCTATGTCTGCCCCGGTTCATCTGTACGGCCAAGTACTACCTACCCTACCGTAATCTCCCTAGTTCGACATGCTGGGCTATAACGACTCACCCACTACCCACAGCTCAGACTGCGCCCACGCACGGGCAGGAAAAGACTCAAAGAGATACCGGAGGAAAATTCAAACATTCGCACTATGGCCCTGCTTCAACCTTCTCTCCAGCAACTCACACCGCGAATCTTTTCAGAAACACTGGCTAACAATATAATGCAGTTTGCTTTCTACGTTTTTGTGTATGGAGTAGCATCGGTGCCACGTCAAACAATATGCGTAAACTTAAAAAAAAAAAAAAAAAAAACTTGGGAATTCAGTTCGCGTCAACCGTTTCCTCTATTAAAGTCAATAAGAGAGGAAATGCACACACGCATGCGCGAATCTCGTCGGCACGATGTCATCACCGTTTGATCATGCCTTCACCATGAAGTATGAGAACAGTCCATGTTAAAGCGCGGCCTCAGCTGGATACGGTTCTGTGCAGTTCATGCAGACGCATTGTGAATATTTTTGTAGTGTTATTAGATTGGTCTAGCAATCTTCCTAGGGTTTACATTTCAGAAATGCACACACTGATACTCAAATGTGCAGTTCAGTTGTAGCACTCAGGTTTGATCTCCTTGTTATGTGGTTATATGTCGTTATATCGCGACTCACTATATCGGAGGCACTAAACTATTCAACATTACATTATGTCTAGCGAGGGTGAGAGGCAGTGGAAAAACAAGCGTGCGCGGCCACGGTGCTTCTAACTTGAAAGTTTTTCGCTGGAAGCCGCTGATCTTAAACAAGCACGGCCGCGCGGCCGCAAAGCAGCCGAGGTCAAGAGACTGCACGCTGGTCAAAGAAAAAGGCTGTTAATGAGGGGAAACACGAAGCGGCTCGAGTCAATGAGGGAGATGATGCAAGAGGGGGGAGAGAGACTGCGTGGGAGACAAGCGCGGCCACAATAATTAAAAACAGATGGCCCCTGCGCGCCGCTGGTGGCTCCCGAGAGCAAAACACTCTGGGAGTAAACATTTCCCAAAAAGCTGGGACATCCACACGCCTTTGGCCAATTGCGTGCTAAAGCCAGATGCAAAGGCCAATAGCGTGTGAGCACCACACGCACGTGCTTCTACACAAGCTGAAGTGATTCCAAGAGGCCGATTCCTAGAGCACCGCATGCGCGCTGCGCTAGGCTCGACCTAAAAAGGGTACAATGCATCCAGCTCTAATGCACTTAAAAAACGCATTAGCCCTTGCTGCATCATATTGCTTTCTTAAATTTGTTTCAGCAACACTGCAAAGCATCCTCGCTAGAAGACAGCATGGCTACAAAACATTGGTAAAGCAAATAGCTCTGACATGTGAGACCTATCCGCTTAGACAATGTGTGTTGATTATTGAGGACACTGAGTTAACACTGATCCAGCATTGATCAGCATGTTTGAACCTGTTAAGATCTTTTGCAAAGGCTTTGAGTTAGTTAAAGCATTGATTGTAGTCTAGAATAAACTAGTGTTAGGTTTATCACAGGTTATTGCTACTTTATTCCATAAATAGACCCGAGCCTTGTTTATTAGGTTCCAAATAACTTTACTGTCAGCTAACTGCTTTTTTTTCTCAATAGATAGTAGGTTAGCGCCTGAAGGATTTTAATCTGATCAGTGAACGAACCTGATTTTCTCTCCCTTTAAGGCATTACTAAATCATAGTGGCTGTTAAAAAATCCTCTCTGTTGCGGGTTGTTTGAGGTTTTGGTGGTGTCGCAAAAAACAGGCATGATCTCAAAGAAGAAATATTCCCAAAGTATAGACAAGTTGATAATAATTAAACCTGTTTCTGCTTGTGAGGAGGCAAATTGTTTGAGCAGGCAGGCTAACTTGTCAAATAAATTGCCAGACTTACCCGTCCACTGAAGCCTTTTAAGGTTCTCTGTCGTGTTTTGCCTGATGCTGATGCTGCTTGCGAGAAAGAAACATTGTGAATTGTAATCACAAATGTTCGTGGCATGTGGTCGCTCTCTGCTCTTTTGTTGATTTGGATGCACCTGGCTGTAGAAAAGAAGGGGAGATTGACCAATGTATAATTCAACATGGAGGCTTCTGTGGGCTGCATAGTGGGTTGGAGTAGCTGACTGGTCATTTAAGAATCTGGGGCAGATTTACTAGCCCCCTTGTGTCACTTTTGCACAGCAGTTGCGTCACTTTTTTGTGAGGCAGCAGTGGCGTAAACAATGTGCCACGTTACGGACCATTTACAATGTGACGCATCTAGGGAGATGCGTCACCTTGTAAAGCCCTGAGCCACATTATACCTGCATCAGGTATAATGCATGCAGGGTGGGCGTTCCCATGCAGGAAAGCCTCGTAGAAGTGACGCAGTGAAATCTACAAGATTTAACTGAGCCATGTCTAGGAGGCAACTGCGTCACAACCTTACGCCTGCTTGGAGCAGGCGTAAGGAGTGACGCAGTACAATAAGTATAGGCCTCCCCATGCATTGTGGAGTTGCGTCGTGCTTGCGACACGACTCCAGCAATGCGTGACTTTTGCACCAACAGATGCATCGCAATTTCTGATGCATCTGTCAATCCTTGCGCCATGGTGCGTCGTATTGTAAATACGGCGCATCCATGGTGGCGCAAGGGTTTCGCATGGAGGCGCAGGGAAACTGACGCATCTCTACAGATGCGTCAGTTTCTTGTAAATCTGCCCCCTGGTATTTAAGGTTCTCAGGTCCACTGAGTGCAGGATTGCGATGAGATTCCCCTTTTGTCTGCTCCAGAAGGTTGAAAATATTTCAGGGCTCCCCCAGAGTTCGTCTTGAGTTGTGACGATATCATCTTCCATCTGGCAGACCACAACGTTTACATTAAAGTCACTTATGACTATCCACTCGTTATCACGGTATCTACTTCTTAAATAATAGACGAATGACTTCAGTTCATTTATAGCTTTTATTTTTATTTTTAAGGCAAAGTTAATATAAAAGTTCATTGTTAGTAATGATGCATTTTGAATTGCCGAAGCCTGGCCTTCAAGACATAATACTTGCACACAGTTATTGTCAATTACTATGACAGATATTTTGTAATTAATGTACAGATTTACAAAGGTGGCAAGCCGCCCTTTGCAAAACCTTGTTTTGAATCCTTATTTACATGCTTGTGAAATGCTTGAAAACTGGTCAACAAAACAACTGCTTCGCACTAGTTTTCCTGAACGCATCCGCTGGTCTGTTGGTTCACTGCACAACCTGCAGACCAACCATATCCTGTGCATGGTTGAACATTTTTGAAGAGCCTCCAATCTGGACTTGCATTCACATTGCACAATCACCTCTCACTGGGGTATTGTTCAACAAAACCTCCAAAAGGGCTGGACCAATCCTTTTGTATAGTGGACACAGTAAGGTCAGCTGTATCCATAATCAAACAGATTAAGTTGGAAGAGCGGTGGATATAGAATTGTTCTGGCAGGGAAAGCAAGAGGCAACCACAATGGAGAGGATGTTACACCCCATGCACAAATACAGGAGTAAAGTCACATAAAGAACCTATTCAGGTTCACCTCTGAGCCCTCCATTTTCCTATTCACAAAAAGGAATCTGAAAAAGGATAACTGCGGCACCCATTCAGGCAGACCCAAAGACTCCACACACATCCTACCATGCAGGTACAGGTTGACCATGTACCTTCCATCCAATGGCCCACACAGATGGAGTGAAGAAGGCGGCTAACTAGAATGTCAGAACTTTTTAACAAAAAGCCTGTAGCAACATTCCAGTGACTTGACATCAGATCAATACAGGGCAGGGATGCACACTCTACAGAGCCACTTAGGGGGTATTTCCACTGCAACACACCACCGCAAGTCACACGGGCCTGGGCAGACAGGGCAGCAGCCACTCTCTAAAGATGGCGGCACTTCAAGTGCCCACTTGATTACTGAGCCTAGCTCTGGAGCATCTTGGTCTTTAAACAGGAATATGCTGAGGGGGCTTGTGTGTCTTCTGAGTTTACTGAGGAAAAATAACAGAAAGAACATGGAAAAACAGAGAACAGAACCACAGGATCTCTAGAGCTATGCAGAGAGCACCTTCTGTTACAAAAAAATGATCTTAGAAAGGAAGATGAAGGTGCTTTGCTTTTAAATGATGGTTAGAACGTTGAGTGTATTCACCCATTGTGTTTGCCGATGTGCTTGTAGGGCTGGGAAGATTAAATAACTTTTGGTTTGTTCACCTGTGTCTATTAGGTGGCAAACACGTGGCTAACTATAATGCTTGGGGCTGTATTGTGTGTGTAATGGTGCCAGGGTTTGTGTCTAAAGGGCGCTGTTGATGTTGTGTGAAACATGAGTGTTACTCCATTGGTCGCACCAACAGTAAACTATAGGGCTTGAAGATGTGTTGTGTGTGTGAGGGTGCCATGGATTGTGTCTAATGTGCACTGTTGGTGTTGGGTGAGCTATGAATAGAACTTGATACGGATGTGCTGTTGAGGTGGCAAATGCCATGCTGTATGCATGATGTTATCAGGAGTTGTGTTTAATGTATACAGTTGATGTGGGAAAAACAACAGAATCAACAGGAAAACCCAGAGACCAGGATCACAGGTTCTCTACTGCTCTGCTGAGAACCTTCTATTCCAAAATCTTTGATAGAAAGGTCAGTAAAAGTGCCTTGCTTTTAAATGATGATTAGAACGTTGATATTTCTATTTCCTGCATTTACAAGCAGGAAGAGCAATGAGATGCATTACATTACATTTAGATATGGAAATTGAGTATAGCACTTACATTGGGATGTTTGCCACCTGTATAGTTTAAAATGCATCGAGCAGCAGCAAACCACAAAACGCAAATGCAATGTAAGCCCCTACCAGCCAAAAAGTAAAGTGCAGATGGAACAGCGGGTTGATGGAAACATGCCCGCCATTTTGCATTTACGTGGCGAGAATGAAGTGCGACTCATGCCACTTCAGGATCATATGCACTGCCCTAACCTTAGCTGTGACAAAGAACGTTTGAACGTTATAAAAAATGTTTCTGGTATTATAGCAGTTCAAATCGCCTGGCGAAGTTACTATGGGCTAGTAGCGATGGCTTATAATGGACAGTGGCCGACTAGACCCGTTTTGGACCTATGTGGATGTTATGTGTGTGGATGCATATGCTGAAGGACGGTGCCATTTGTTGTTTCGCTCCTCAGGGATGCAAGGTCGCCCATGGCTCAGATTCAGGTGCCTCCTTTGTTTCAAAGTGTATTGGCCCATGATGTGTCTTGGATGCAGTTCTGTGTTTGTAGAGACGATAAGATTAAATTAACTTTTGGATCCTTTAGGTGGCAAACTCTTCGTCAACTATAATGCTTGGGTCTGTATTGTGTGCGCGATGGTGCCAGGGGTTGTGCCTAACGTGCGCTGTTGATGCTGTGTGAAACATGCGTTTTACTTGATTGGTTGTGCCAATAGCTAAGTGTATGGCTTGATGTTGTGTTGTGTCACATGATGCAATGGGTTGTCTAATGCGTATTGTTGGAATCCTAATAGAACGCTATCCGGATATGCTGTTGAGGTGGCAAATGCAAAGTCAGTAAGTCGTGTTGTATGCATGATGTTGGCAGGAGTTGTGTCTAATGTGTAAAGTTGAATTAGTAAAAAAAAACATATTCAACAGGAAAAAACAAAGAGGAAAACAGGCTTTCTAGCGCTATGCAGAGAACCTCTTCCAAAAACTTTGTTGGAAAGGCAAACACAAGTGCCTTATTTTTTTTTATGATGCTTAGGATGTTATATACGTGTGCTGCATTTATAAGCAGGAAGAGCAATTAGATGCGCATTCCATTTATTTATGGAAATTGGGTATAGCATTTACATTAGGATGTTTGCCACCTGTGTAATTTATTGGTCATAGAGGAGCAATAAACAGAACAAGCATTGGCAAAGCCAGTCGGTTTCGCCTATGCAAGAGTTAGTAGCTTTGCCAATCTGTTGTAGCCATGTTGTACACCAGTATAGCTGCTGTTCAGCATGGCTAAAAGTAAGGGGAGGGGTAAAGGAGAGGGAAGTGGAGTGTCGTAAAGTGAAGTAGAGTGGAGTGTTATGGAGTGGCATAGAGAGTCAAAGTGTGGCGTAGAGTGGTGTAGAGTCGAGAGGAGTGTTATGGAGTGGTGTTAAGTGGCGATGAATGTTGTGGAGTGTCATAGAGGGAGTAGAGTGTCATAGAGTGGAAGGGTGTAAAGTGGAGTAGAGTTGAGTGGCATAGAGTGTAGAAGAGTGTCTGAGTGGAATAGAGTGTTGCAGAGTGGAGTGGCACTGAGCGTTGTGGAGTGGTGTAAAGCAGAGTGGAGTGGCGTACAGGGTGTTGCGTAGAGTGGAGTGTTGTAGAGCAGAATAATGTGGAGCAGAGTAGATTTCCATAGAGTGGAGTAGTGTAGGAGAGGAGAATGGCATAGAATGGAGTAGAGTGTTGTAGAGTGGAGTGGCATAGAGTGGAGTAGAGTGAAGTAGTGTGTCATAGAATTGGGTGGAGAAAAGTGGCATGGAGTGGAATAGATGGAGTTGCGTAGAGTATTGTAGAGTGGTGTAGTGTCACAGAGAGGCATGGCGTGGAGCAGAGTGGTGTACATTGGAATGGCATGGAGCAGAGTAGAGTGTCATAGAGTGGGGTAGAGTTTAATGGAGCAGAGCGTCAGAGTGTCGTAGAGTGTAGGGTCAGAAAGTGGAGTGTTGTAGAGTGGAGTGGTGCAGGGTAGACTGCAGAGGTGTAGAGTAGAGCAGCGTAGAGTGCAGTGGTGTGGAGTACAGCGGTGCAGAATAGATTAGAGTGGTGTAGAGTGGAGTCATGCAGGATAGAGTGGCATAGAGTGGAGTGGTGTACAGTGCATTGGCATAGAGTGCAGTAGAGTGGCATAGAGTAGAGTATTGCAGAGTAGAGTGCAGTGGCATAGAGTGCAATGGCATAGAGTATATTGGCATAGGATAGAGTGGTACAGAGTACAGTGGTGCAGTGGCAAAGAGTGCAGTGGTACATAGTAGAGTGGGGTACAGTGCACTGGGATACAGTAAAGTAGTGTAGAGTAGAGAGACGTAGAATGAAGTGGTGTAAAATGCAGTGTCAGGATGCAGTGATGCACAGTAGATTAGAGTGGTGTAGAGTGCAGCGGCATAGAGCGCAGTGGTATAGAGTGCAGTAGAGGGGTGCAGCATAGAGTGCAGTAGCACAGAGTAGATTGGCGCAGAGTAGAGTGATGCAGAGTTCAATGGCAGAGAGTGGTGCTCTCGCCGCATCGCCGAGTCGGCAATGCAGCGAGCTCAAGTTAAGTGGTTTTGTTTATTTATTTATTTACTTTCACCTTTGCCATCATATGTCGACTCCACTACCCCCCACCCAGCCCCGCCCACACCCTGCCTCACCGCCCCACAGCGTTACCTTTGGGAGCCGCCACTGGTCACAAGTGCAGTTACCTTGCAGACAACAGAGTCATGATTTGAATGGTGTAGCAGGTGCAGTAGCATCAGGCCCAAACGTTGTCAGAACTCCTCTAAACACCTAATATTGCTATATTTCACTACTATACAAGCAGCCACAATTGCAGTTACCTTGCAGTTAAAATGGTGCAGCAGGTTCAGTGGCACCAGGGCCAAAGTTGTCATAAGTTGTCATATCTTGACTAAACACCTACTATTGCTATATTTTACAACTAAACAGGCAGTCATAAGTGCAGTTATCTAGCAAGCACTAGGGTCATGATTTCAATAGTGCAGCATGTGCAGTCGCACCGAGACACAAGGCTCCAGCACCCCACTAAACACCTAATATTGCTATATTTTATTCCTAAACAGGCAACCACAAGTGCAATTACCTTGCAGACAACAGGGTCATGGTTTGAATGGTGTAGCAGGTGCAGTCGAACCAGGCCCAGAAGTTGTCAGAACTCCTCTAAACACATAATTTTGCTATATTTGACTACTAAACAGGCAGACACAATTGCAGTTACCTTGCAGTTAAAATTACTTGATTTGATTGGAGCAGCAGGTGCTGTGGCACTGGGGCCAAAAGCTCTAGGGACCCCACTAAAACTAGATTATTGCTAAATTTTACTACTAAACAAGACAGTCACAAGTGCAGTTATCTAGCAGGCAATAGGGTCATGATTTGAATGGTGCTGCAGGTGCAGTAGCACCAGGACCCAAAGCTCTAGGCACCCACTAAACACCAAATATTGCAATATTTTGCTACTAAACAGGCAGTCACAAGTGCAGTTACCTCGAAGACAACAGGCTCATGATTTGAATGATGCAGCAGGTGCAGTGGCACCGGGCCCAAAACTTGTCAGAACTCCTCTAAGCATCAAATATTGCTCAATTTTACTACTATACAGGCAGTCACAATTGCAGTTACCTTGCACTTAAAAGGGGCTTGATTTAAATGGTGCAGCAGGTGAAGTAGCGCCAGGCCCAAAAGTTGTCAGAACTCCTCTAAACACATAATATTGCTATTACATCAATTAATTCTATGATATCCCTCTTTCATTTCATTTTTCAAAATGTTGCTATTACTTACCCGCACTATACCACTAGTAACAGCACACTATAGTGCCTTTTTGTACATAAACAAGTCATAACACTTTAACAGACTTTCTGTAAGTTATTTTGTACAGCTACTCAGCAAGCTATAACTTACAACAAAAAACTGCTTTTTATTAATCACATAGCTGAAACCTAATGCATTTATCAATGCTTGTTCACTGAGCCACCACCAGGCGGGTCAGAGCAGAGTCTTACACAGCATGCTTCATTCATTCCTGGGCCTCAGCCCTGATCCTCATTACCTCCCCCAGACATTTTATATTTGCCAGCCAGATATGTACTTTTTGTTGTTGAAATAACTGTATCAACAATTTTCAACTTAGTCTTCCCTCACCTCCAGGCATGTGTGCTGGGGAGGTTGAGAGGGGTCTGTAGTACTCCTGGTGGGGGCACACTCATAGGTGCCATCGCTGGTCAGCCAGTGACTGTAGGACCGGATGGGTGATGGAGATGACGAGCAGCTGCTGGAGGCCGACAAGAGACCTGATACTGGCCAGCTTATAACCAGCGAACTCTAGTGTGGTGCCAGAGCTCAGCTGCAGTGAATGTGCAGTAACCAGGCAAGTGGAGCCAGACATCGGTCTGCAGTGCACCAAACCACTGTCTGTAAGATGGCAGGTAGGCAGCTGTAGCAGCAGCACTGCCAATGTGAGCTCACTGCCTAACACAGCCTGGAGACGCTCTCTTTGGCTCAGGGTCAGTCTGGCACTGTAGGGAGGAGACTTACTTCTGGTTGTGACACAGGCTAGTCCAGCAGCAGGGCACCCACCAAGGTTGAGTGTAATGGAGGTGATTGGCTCTGTTTACAGTACAGAATAGTCAATAACTATTGAGCGCTCTGATGCTGAAGGCAGTGCGAGTTTCTGACAGTGCCTGTCAGCGGGTCATAAAGTAGTTTCCACTACATGCTCATCCAATCCTTTGCCTATCTGCAGAGGGCACAGACCACATGTGCCAACTGTAATTACCATTTTATGTGAGGGATTGTGGAGGGGGTACAGAGTTGTGAAAATACTGACAACACAAAACTAATGAAAGAGTGTATTTACAGGTGACGAGTGTGTGTGTGTGTAAGAGGTAGAGAGAGCTTGATGGGACATAAGGAGGTACAGGCAGAAAGACAGTGAGAGTGGTGAAAAAGATGATGTGTGAGATAATGAAGATGGAGGATTTCAGACAAATGTGAGGAGAAAAAGGGCCTTACTCATTGACCTGATTCTGCTAATACGCAATGGCAACGCCAATAGATGAGTCTTGTTTTAGGCATATGCTCAGTACTGTGTTATATGCCTGGATACAGTGACTGAAAACTCACAGAGAGGCACTGAACTACTGGTCATTGCTTTGATTTACTCGCAAGAAAGTCTCACTGAAAGTGTCACACTACTGACAGTAGAATGTCGCTTGTAGGCACACTGAAACTATAAAAATATTACACATAAGCGATCTGACAACTTGAAAGCTATGGAGTGGGTATAAAGAGAAGAGGAGGTAAGGGGTGTTGTAAAATGGCCCTCTCTGAAGGGTCACCCCAATACTTTTGCCTTCCTCCTCCCCTTTTTGCTGAATACATTTTTGCTGGCGTTATGACTCTGGTCACTTTACCACTGCTAACCAGTGCTAAAGTGCATGTGCCCTCTGCTTAAAACATAGTAACAATGGCTTATCCACAATTTGCATTTAATTTACTCTTAAGTCCTTAGTAAAGTGCACTACATGTTTCCAGGGCCTGTAAATTAAATGCTACTACTGGGTCTGCAGCACTGATTGTGCCTCCCACTTTAGTAGCCTTTTAAACATGTATCAGGCCTGCCATTGCAGAGCCTGTGTGTGCAGTTTTAAACTTTCATGTCGACCTGGCAAGTTAACCCTCTTGCCAGGCCCAAACCTTCCTTTTTAATAAATATGTCACCCCTAAGGTAGGCCCTAGACAGCCTAAAGGCAGGGTGCAGTATATTTAAAAAGTAGAACATGTACATTTAGGTTTTTCATGCCCTAGTAGTGAAAAACTCGTTTTTCACTACTACAAGGCCTATATCTCCCATAGGTTAACATTGGGATTACCTTATTACATCTTATAAGTGTAATTTTCAATTGGGAAGAGATGGGACCCCAAGTTTGGTGACTCTGGAATTACAATTTAAAATCCCAACTTATGGTGAAGTTAGATTTTAAATTCTAGTTCTGAAAATGCCACTTTTAGAAAGTTGGCATTTTCTTACTTTAGCCATTTGATGCCTTCTGTCTGTCTCTGAAAATGTCTGGGGCGGGTGAAAGCTGGGCTTTGTGCATTTCCACTAGACAGCCACACACAATGGGAACTTAGGTGTGACCATTAACTGTTTTGATGGGGGGCAGAGCTGAGCACTGCCTCACTTACACCTGAATAGGCAGTGTCCTGTTCACACACAAAGGGCTGGCTACCGCCTTATAATGAGTCTGGAGCCAGGAAAGGAAGGACAGGGACTCTGTGCACTTCAAAGGCCTCTCTTTGAAGTCTCCCCCACTTCAAATGCACAACTGGGTATAGGTACTGGACCTCTGACATCACTAACTCAGTACACTTATGGACCTGTGGATACTCTGCCAGGAAGAAGGACTGCTGAGCTGCTGAAGGACTGCCACTCTGCTGAACTGCTGCTCTGGAGGTACTGAATTTCTGCTGTGTGGACCTGCCTGCTGCCATCCTTGCTTGGGTGAGGAGGAATGGGCCTACACCACTTGAACCCGAAGTGACCCCAAGGGCTTCTATGCTTGCCTCCTGTTTGAAGTCTCGGGGACAAAAAAGACTTCCAACCACTCCACAACCCTGGACTCTGCCAACTGTGAGTCTTGCCCAGCCAAATGGTGCCAATCCAATCCTTGGCCCTTGGAAGTGGGTACAAAGTGTTGTTTCACCAGAATTCCACGCATCAGAACTGCAAATCTCCATCAATGCCGAAGTATCGCCGCTGCGGCAAGGACCAAGGGCATCGCATCGCCAATGGCACCGCGCATTGTCTCCATTCCAGACGCATCTTTGACTTTGCATGGCTCAAAGCCAACGCATCACCTTCTTCCCAAGGATCGATGCTGATGCATCGCCTCCTTTGCTCCTCGCACCCCTTCCTCGATGGCGATGCAACTGCGAACCAAGGTACTGTTATCAGCGGGTCAAGTCTGGTCCCAGTAACCAACCTGCGCTCCATCACCGTCGGCATGGACTTTTGGATTTGACTTGGTCTAGCACAACCAGATAGCCCAGGTTGGTGCTTTATGTTTTTAAACACTACATTTCAAGATATTCTTTAAAAATTCATAACTCAGATTCTTGTCATTTTGGTCTTGTTCTGTTCAATAAATTAAGCTCTATGTTTCTAACTAGGTGCGGTATATTTTAGTGTGGTGTTTTCATTGTTTTACTGTTTAGAATGTGGCACAAATATTTTACACATTGTCTCTTAAGTTAAGCCTGACTGCTCTGTGCCAAGCTACCGGAGGGTGAGCACAAGTTAATTTAGGGTATCACTTACCCTGACTATGACTGTGGTTCCTGCTGGGGCAGGGTGCATACTTCTGCCAACTGGAAACCCAATTTCTAACATTGTTGGCAGCAGTTGGATAGGACTTGTGCTTATGCAGTGCCGTACAGTAACTTGGTGTTCACTACCGTTCTATCCCTAAGGCCCATTCGAGTCAATTCTCCCTGACTAGCCTTTTTCATTTTTCCAAATTTATCCTCTCTCAATCTGCCTGTTGCATCTGTGATTTTACTCGCAAAAATGGAGTTTGAGCTGGCCAACCTGGAGAGCTACACAGTGTCCCAGCTCAAGGAGTTTTGCCAGGATAAGGGTCTGCCTGCCAGAAGGAGCATCAAGAAGGCAGAGGTCCAGAAGACTTTAAAGGCCTGGGCAGAGGCCCATTGGCCCCCCAAAGACAATGAGGAGGAGATTAAGACTCACAGGAGAGTCTTGGACTGCCACCTTCAGAGGAGGGGAGCAACATCCTTCCAGGACTGAAGATTCCACCCAGAGCAGGGAGAAGTGTGTCATCCAGAGGCCTATCCACAGAGGAGCTGGAGGACAGGAGGGAGGATAGAAAACTTAAGTTGGAGCTTGCTAAGCTCGAGAAAGGAGGCTGGCCACGGAGGAAAAGCAACTGGGCCATGAGCTGAGCTTCAGGCAGCTGGACATCAAAGTCATGCAAGTGGAGTCCAGAAGTAATGGCAGCAGCATACCTGTAGTGTCCACTGGAGAAGGGAAGGTTTGCATCCCAAAGAATTTGGTACCCAGTTATGTGATGAGGGACAACATTGACAAATTGTTCTCTGCTTATGAGGTTGCTCCAAGGGTGCACAGGGTTCCTGAAGAGTACTTGGGGGAAGCTTGTGGAGGTACATGACCACAGTGGGGAGCGACACAGTCCTTAAACTAGAGGTAGTAGACCAAACACAGTACACCCCTATGAAGGCCATTTTAGTCAAGAAATTTGGGTAGATCCCTGAAAGATATTGGATAAAGTTCAGGGGTAGCCACAAACTCCCTACACAGACCTGGGTGGATTTTCTATACTACTTCAGCAAGGCACTGAAGGGCTGAAAGAGGGGCAGCAAGGTAGATGATTTCACTTGGCTTTACAATCTCATTTTGTGGGCGCACATGTTTGATATTTTCCAGAGCTGTGCTAGCACCTAGGGGATTGCAAGTTGACTGACCCCAGGAAGCTTGCTGAAGAGGCGGGCATCTGGATCAGCACCCAAAGGTCCAAAAAGGTACCTAGGGTGACTCCAAGAAGGGTGGTTCAGGTTCCCCCTCAACAAAGTGAGGGGGAGGTCAAGGGCGACCCAGACTAGTCTTGGGTTGAGGGAGAAGTAAAGAGTTCCCATGTCCCTTCTGAGAAGGACGGAGGCCCAGGGCACCCCAGTTCCAACCCCGCTGCTTTGATTGTTCCCAGTTAGGGCACAAGCAAGGGGACCCGGTTTGTCTAAAGACCAGTGGCGGCTCCGCTAATGCGGAGGAGCGTCGCCCCACTGCTTTTTTACAGTGAAACAAAGGGAAAATAAAATGATAATAACTTGCATTATTATCATTTTATGTTCTCCTACTTACGCAGCTTTGTGTGAGGGGGTGGGGGCAGGTGAAGAGTGGTAGGCAGCACCCCCCTAAGTGCGCAATGACTGCTTGTCCGGCCCTCTCGGGCCGCCCAAAACAGTCTTGCGCACTTCGCATGTTCTCAATGCAGGCTGCATCGCAGCCTACGTGGAGAACATGCCCAGGCCTCCAATCAGCGTCTGAGCACCAAAACACGGTGCTCAGACCATTCACAATGCTGCTAAGGCACCGTTGTGATTGGCTGACTGGGAGTCTGGATGTGCTTTCTGTGGCCGAGCGAGGGAGGACTACGGAGGAGAGACGCGACGAGGAAGCGGCGAAAAGGTATGTTTTTTTTTTAAACCTGCTCCTCCCCGTGTCCTCCCCCCATCCCGCCCCCCTACCTCTGATCCGTGCCGGCTGCTGCTGCCAAACAAACCACCCACTGGTGGGAACTCCTCAGGAGTGGCAAATATGGCCTTAGGGGTAAGAAGTCCCCAGGGGCAGGTCATAGACCATGCCATGATCTCACTTAGCTGGGAGATAGACTGAGAGGGTGAGTTTGTTGTCCCTGAGGGTAGGGGTCGTCACTCGCACTAGGTGGAAGTCAATGGGGTCCCAGTCATTGCTCTGAGGGATACTGGGGCCAGCCAGACCATGATTGTGGAAAGGCTGGTCTCCCCAGAGCAGTACACCGGCCAGGTGTGTGGGGTGCCTCAGGCCCAGGGGCAGGACTTTTTCTGCCCTATGGCCGGGGTGTCCCAAGAGTGAGGTGGGTAAGTGACTCAGAGGAGGGTCATAGTTAGTCCCAAGATGCCCATAGACTACATTCTGGGGATTAAGTTGCCCCCAGTGTCAAGAGATCTGGATGGGGCGGCAGCCACAGGTGCCCTGACAGTACTGTTTTCTGGGGGTACCACTCCCAAAAGGAGTGGACAGAAGCCCAGATGGGGGTGTAGGGGGAAAACGGATTCACCCCTGACTCCTGTTGAGCCTAAGGGCACAGACCCTGGGTTAAGGAAACAGTTGCAGGATACCCCCCTTCTACTGGTAGGAGGTGGAGTGGAGAAAGAGTATAAGACACCTGGGGCCACTGCCCACCCCCCCCACTCTGCCTGGGTGAGAAGCACTGGGCCTAAAGCACTTGAACCCGGAGGGACTCCAAGTGCTTGTCAGCTTGCATCCTGTTCAAAGTATCAGGGGTGCAAAATACTTCCAACCACTCCACAGCCCTGCTATAGCACCTGGATTCTGCCAACTGTGAGTCTTGCCCTGCCAAGTGGTGCCAATCAGTCCTTGGCCCTTGGAAGTGGGTACAAAGTGTTGTCTCAGCAGAAATCCATGTCTTGATGCAGCTGCGGTGCTCGGAACTGGCGCATCTCGATCGATGCCGAGGCATCGTCACTGCTGCAAGGATCGAGTGCATTGCAACAGCGCTGCACATAGCCTCCATTCCAGACGCATCTTCGATTCTGCATGGCTCGGAGCTGGAGCATCGCCTACATCCCTAGGAGTGATGCCGACGCATCACCTCCTTTGCTCCTCACATCTCTTCCTCGATGTCAACGCAACTGCGAAACAAGGTAGTGTCATCAGCGGACCAAGGGTGGCCCTTGTATCCGACCCGCGCTCCATTGAGGTAGGCATGATCTTTTGGATTTTACCTGGTCTAGTGCGACCGGATAGCACCAGTTGGTGCTTTATGCTTTTAAGCACTACATTTCAAGATATTCTTTAAAAATTGACAACTCAGGTTCTGCTTATAGGTTTTTTGTTGTTTTGGTCTTGTTTTATTCAATAAATTAAGCTCTATGTTTCTAGCCAGGTGTAGTATTTTTTTGTGCAGTGTTTTCACTGTTTTACTGTTTGAAGTATTGCAAAAGTACTTTATACATTGCCTCTTAAGTTAAGCCTGACTGCTCTGTGCCAAGCGACCAGAGGGTGAGCAGAGGTTAATTTAGGGTGTGTATCTGACTTACCCTGATTAGGATTGTGGTTCCTGCTTGCACAGGGTGCATATCTCTGACAACCAGAAATGCAATGAAGAGTGAGTAGTGAAATCGGGGAGAAGGTTTGAGAGGTAGGAATTGTTGGAAAACTAGGCACAAGCCTAAGGGGAGGCAAGGGCTGGGAGAGAAAAAGAAGGTGGAGAGCTTGGGGGAATGCGGGATAAGAGGAATTAGTAGGAAATGAGATGAAAAGCGCTAAAAGGAGGAAAAGGAAGGACGAGACGAAAAGAGATGAATACAGGCTGCACAAAAGGAAAGGGAACACGTTGTTTGGGTATAGAAAGCCGAGTAGGACGAGAAGGCAGAGGGAAGGAGAGTGACAAAGAAAGACGAATTAGGGTGAAGGAAAGATATTGCAAAATTGAAGGAATAAGAAAGGCTGAGAGGGATAGGGGGGAAGATGAGCTGTGCTAGAAATCTTAATTTACCACCTATTTCACCACAAATATCCACCGGTACTAACTTTTTCGAAAGGTACTGATCCACAAACCTATGCCACATTTTTAGGAGCCCGTGCGTGTTTTTTTGCCCCAAACCCTGAGGACGGTCTTCTCATCCTTGCCCTGATCTACATCCCGTCATATATTCGTTTCTAATCTCTCTCAGATGCGGCCGCATACTATCATTGGTCTATAACCCCTTCTAATTACATTTATTGAAGACCCCGATATCAGCTCTGATTGGATTCTATTCCGGCTGCACCCTCCCCCGCCCCCAGCATCTTGAGAGCGAACACACTCACATCCTGCCCTTAGCGTCTTCCAACTCATTTCCTCTGCGGATGAACATTTCGTGAAAATAAACAGAGAGAGAGGCAATTGCGGGGAATGAATCCATCTGGTCCTCACGTGGTCCTGTGTGTTTTTAGACAGCACTCCGCGCTCATTAAAGAGCACTTAAATCAAAGTGTTTCCAAAAATGTCTTCTGCTTTCCATTGAGCAAGAAAAGCTAGTTTGCCAGAGACGGGAGGGGGAGGAGAGGGAAAGTGTTTGGGACTAGATTTCGACGGTACAGTTATCAATGGGAAACTGTAAACTACATATTTTTATCTAATGCGCCTGGCTGCAGGCGGTATTAGCAAAAACAATTTACGGCGCCCATGAGTAAACCATGCAGAATAGCTAGCAAAAGTGGTTACTCGTTTCCTACAGATTGACACGGGCAAGGAGACCCTGCTGGGAAGAATCTATTTACACATAAAAGTGAGCACGGTTACCACTCGCCTTCCAGTTGGTATTACGTCTAAAATGGACAAGAATTGCGTGTGCATCTTTTGTAGCACTAGTGGCCTGGTTAGTTTTTCACAATTCTCTGCAATTCTCAGCCTATTACAGTGCTCAGCAAGTGGTGCAAGGAATGCATCTCAAAGGCCTTTTCCAGCTCCTCATATTTCGTTCCTGAAGGTACCGTGGGTTATCACACTCTGCATCAGGAACACAAGAGCACAGTTTGGTTGAGGACACACACCAATGAGCTCATTTACACTTAAGCATACATTGCAAATACACAAACAGTACATCACAGATAACATTACTGCCAGGACACCTGTTACTTGTGCCCAATTTACATATGTGCAAATGAATGAGTTTGCATGTGTTAATACCTATAATATGCCACGTACCACGTGGGCGAAAGCACACACACACCGCACACACACACTGACACACACACACGCATCCTAATGCCGGGAGCGACGTCAAGGGGAGCTAACTGTGAAGCTAAAGCACCACACCTGTGTTTTGTCTCCAATTTGTCCCGCTAGCGAGCGCGTGGGCCCTAATTCACAAATACCTTCCTAGCACAGAGGCGCAACTAGAGCAAAATTTCGGAGGGGGGGATGGGGGGGGCTAAGAAAAAGTTCGGGGGGGGGGGGCTAATTCTTCCTGCAATAGGCAGAGTGGAGATGCTGGGGCTCTAAGCAGGGGTGAAAACACAACAAAGCCTCATTAACAAGCTAATGGTCTATTAAAGATCTGTGAAGTACTCGGGTGCGGATGTGTGTTTGCCCAGGAAGCTGTCTCAGCCCGGGCTGACACACATGACGGGGGTGGTGGAGGGGATGGGGGGGGGGCTGGGGAGGGGTGGGCTGAAGCCCTTTGAGCCCAATGGGCAACGCGCCTGTCCTAGCATGGCCGGATTGGTAAGGCTGGGGCACTCGGGCAATGGAGGATGGGCTGGTATCTGAATTGCACCTGTGGGCCGCTTTTTTGATCTTTTTTGATGAGCTTTTTTGATGCTTTGTAGGGGACTGAGTGGCATTTCCAAAGGCAGATGGGCCTCAATTACCTCTCTTTTACCCATGGGGCAAATATGTCATTTGCTGGGCCGTCCATTAATGTATGCGGATTGAGCAGGGGTGGAGGGCCTGAGCAGAAGTGGCGTCACACATCTTCAGGTGTGGTTCACCATTGTAAACTAATCCGTGCACAAAGAGTCCTGGCAATATTTGCATTTTTATTGTCTCAGTGAAGTTAAGAAAACATGTTGGCCCACTAGCGGCATCTGAACAGCACAGACACAGCCCAAATCAGCCTCCACGCTGCCCAGAAAAGCGGCCAATAGCTGCAATTCAAATACCGTCCCATCGCCCGTTGCCCGAGTGCCCGCCTTACCAATCCGACCTTGCCTGACGCTTGCAGGCCTTATATTAATCTACATGACAGGTATTGCGGTGCTGAATTGTGACTGACACATACAGCGACTGTCAAATCTCAATAAATCCAGTTGTTGAGCATTGTCATCGCTTGTTTGCCTGATAAGTACATTTGGTGACTATGCTGTACCTGCCTGAAGGTGAAAGATCTTACACTGGTAATGTGGAAGGTGCAAAACATGCATTGTGGCACCGCCCTTGCCTTTGCACAACTGACACATCGCAAAAACAGCTTGCAACCTGGTCACATCATCATCCGAAGAGGACATGCCAATTGTCACTGCAGGTACAAGTTCTTCTGATTGTCCAATTGGACATCAACTTCACCTTCTGCCATCACTGCTCCTGAGTCGCTGTCCTTCTGAGTGCCACAGCCTTTTAGTCTAACCATGTGCATCCATTTAATTAGCAGTTGTGCCTGGATATAAAGGGTTTAGTTTTAAGGCGCAGCCGGGATGTGCCTAAGATGGACACTCCCTGATGAAGCTCCTCTGGGTAATGTCACTTGCGGATCTCTCCGATGGGCTGGAGGGAGGAGTGAGTGGAGCCCTGTCCTCTGGCCACCATGATAAACTGTGACTTTCCATTAACTGTTGTACATCCTTGGCCAGTAAACAGGCAGAAGGACTCAGACTACGCACCATCATCCCCGACTTTGGATGTTGCCCTGGAAGAAGAAAGGATGACTCCAGGCGCACACACTGACAACAACAGGTGAGAGTCCTTGCCACCATTCGTGGTGGAGATGTCAGTTGGCAGCTGGAAGTGCTCCTTGCCTGCTTCAATATTGGCGCAAACTCTGGCTCTGCAACACTAAACATACTCTAAGCCTTCCCCGCTATATAGCTCCTCAAGTGATGCACTGCTGATGCGCTGCAGGATCTTCTAAAAGACGTTGATCTCCTCCCTAGTCATGACGTTCTCGGCATAGACCCAATCATATGAGCACACCTCCCATCATTGTAAGTTTGCTGGGCCAACAGCACACAGAGACTTCAGTGTTGACCTATACTGCTATGACTGAGCTCATTGCTACTGTGCACACTCTGTCCTACACAGGGACCCATGGTGACCTGCCTTGGAAATAGTATCTCCTGTACATCTGAATGCAATAATTCTGACCAGTAGGGGACATGACCCCTAAACAATGCCAATCCTTGTCGGTTATTGGACAATTTCAGAGCTTGCACTTGAGTGTCACATTGAGTTATTCTGTATTGTAGCTGCCTGAGGTTCTGCAGAGTCTGGGCTGCTGTTCCTCTGCTCTTCGACTCCTGGATCCCCTTCTACCCTTTACATGTGGGGAGGATCACAGTTACAACGATGGATGGATCCAATCTCATGAAGATGATGAAATGATGATGAAAAAGGATTTATAAAGTGCATAGATGCTCCAAGGAGTGCCCCGGCGCAAATCCAGCAGCAAGCCGAGTTACACAGTGAATAGCCAAGTTTTTAACCCCTTCCTGAAAGCAGGTTCCTAGATTTCCTGCCTCAGGTGCACCGGAAAAGAATTGCATACAGATGGCCCCAGAAAGGAAAAGGACCGCCCGCCAATCCTTGACAATCTCACTCTCGGCACTCTTGCCAAGGCCAAATGTGAGGACTGGAGGCTCCTGGCCAGATTGTAAAAAAGAATACGAGAAGCCAGATAGCATGGACCTATATTGTGAAGAGCTTCAAAAATCAGCACCAAGGTTTTGAACAAGATTCTCTTCCTTACTGGGAGCCAGTGCAAGGAAGAAAGGTGACTCGAGATCCTAGCTCTCTACGGCAGATTCAACATAAATCACGCCGCAGCATTTTGCACCACTTGAAGTCTATGGATGGCATATTCTGGAAGGTTAAGAGACAAGGCATTAGCATTATCCAGGTGAGATGTTATCAAAGCCTGAATGACTGTTTTCCTGGCTGAGATGGACAGAAAAAATAGAAACTTTTTCAGAGCCCTTAAAATACCAAAGCACATGCCAGTCACCACACTGATCTGGGGTTGGAAGGACAGGCACTTGTTAAACTTAACTTCCAAGTTCCTAGCTGTGTCCATTCAAGATACAGACGGAAATGAACCATCAGCCAGCATGTGAAAAAGCTGGTGGGCGCAGTAGTGCCAAAAAAGAGGTTTGATTTTTCCGGTGTTACACATCAATTGTTTCTGATGTAACCAGACAAACACTGCAGTAAGGCATGATTTTGTGGAGTCAAAAGCCCGATCTCCCTGTCTTTGAAGGAGAAGAGAATCTGCGTATCATCTGCATATGATACAATCTTGGCACTAAATGACTCAACAATTGAAGCGAGCAGGGTGAGATAGACATTAAACAATGTAGGGCAGAGTCCTGTGGGACACCGACTGAGATTGCCCTGATGCCAGAGGCAAACGGAGGCAGCCAGACCTCCTGGTCTCTATTGTCTAAAACGGAGGTCAACCAACTATAGGCTAGACTCTTCACTCCGATCCTCGAGAGACAGTCTAGCAGAAAAGTATGGGGGACTGTGCCAAAGGTGGCAGACAGATCTACCAAGATCAGTTGTGTAGGAGAGTAGGATCTGCTTCACATGGGTACCCCCACTTTTTGCTGATGCTTCACTGTTTTTCGACCTTAGTCTGGCTGGGGCCCTGCTAATCAGAACCCCAGCCTAGCTGCTTCCTCTCTAAAATGGTTTCCATGTGCCTTAGGCACATCACTGATTGGAATCTGGAGTGCCCTTATAAGTCCCTAGTATATGGTATACTATGTACCAAGGGCATAGGTACCTCAGAGGCCTGCCAGGGGCTGCAGCATGTATTATGCCACCCCTGGAAGGCCATCCAAACTGACACCACAGGTCTGCTACTGCAGCCTGGGTAAGGTGGTGCATGCACCCCTTGCTGTGATATAGGTTACCTATATCACGAAATACATACACACATATAAACCTATAAGTCACTCCTAAGGCAGGCCTTATCAATCCTAAAGGCAGAGTGCATGGTTCCTATGTGAGAGGGTGCCCCTGCATGAGCAGGGCCCCTCTGCAGCGTTCGGAGACCATCTCTGATGCTGTTTGTAGTGCAGCCTGACCATATACTCTTAAGCGCATTATATCCTCGCGGTAAAATGCTAACTTTGGAATGGCTGCACCTAAACATGTCGTGTTTGGTGTCAAACATCTTGGAATACTACCCCCCGCCAATCCTGGCGGCGGGGGTAGCATTCCACCCTTCTAGAGGGAAAGACATGTTAACTCTGACGAGTCCGGTAACTTCTTTCCAGAGCCCTGGCATCACAAAATGGATGCTGCTGCCACAGACACGAGTCTGGCCTCCTGCTGCTGGACGAAACTCCGGCAGGGGAGGCCTGGACAATAGGTTTCCTGTCCCAGGGAGGTGTGACCACCTCCCCAGACAGGATAATGTGTATTGGGGCTGGGCGGGAGCACTTTCGGGTGCTTTGAAGTCCTGCACTGGGGGCACATTTGGTGTCCCTGTGCATACCCCAGTTCAAACCGGATCAGGGGCTTGCAGCCCCTGCTTTGGCGCGAACTGGACAAAGGGAAAGGGGTGTAGCCACCCCTCTGCCCTGACCCACCCATAGGTGGGGCCACAGAGTAGTCCAACCCCTATTTTTAGAATAAAGGTAGGAACCCAGTCCTTAGGACTTTAGATTATACCTGGACGAAACTCTGAAACTGAATCCTGGACCTTCGATGCTCTACGACAAGATTAGAGGACTGAAGAATCTCCCTTGGGGTCAAGGAGTGACTCCCCTGCTTGGCAGGCACCAAAGAAGCATCTGTCCGGTTCGCATTTCTGAAGCTCCCGTCGGACGCCGAAGTCATCGCATCACCAGAGGTGGATTCTCAGACTTCCCCGAGGCTACCCTGAGTCCCCAGCAAAGCTGAGGCCCGTGGCTATCGTGGGTGACTTGAGACCGTGACCCCTGGACACCGAGCACACTTGCAAGTGCATCCATCTTCTGGGTCTCCCAAGAAGTCGTGCTTTGGGCTCCGAGTAGCCCTAGCCTCCAGCACCACCTGCACCGAAGATCACTGGCCCCCACTCCACGAGTGTCCTGTAAGCCAGCTCCACGTGCGGCGTCACGAGGCTCCTTCGCGGTCGCTAGCCCGTTGGCTAGTAGCCCTTAACGAAGGCCAATCTTTTCCTTACTTGGCATCCTGGTTGCTCCAGGCCTGCCCTCACTTACCCTCGCTGGGTGAGTTCCACAGACCTTGCTGGTCTGCACCATCGACGATCTACATCTTACTCGAGACTTGCCGTTGCCAAGGCTTGTTGGGTCCAATCCGGTCGCCGACACCTCAGCACTCGACAGACATCGAGCACCAGCCCGAATCCTGCTCCTGGTCGCCGACAACGCCTCCCGGACCTCGTGGCTGAAGAGTCAAGACGACCGTCAACGCACCTGAAGCACTCGACATCGGTGGGCATCTGTCCATCGCCTTCCTGGTCACTGGCTAGTGACCCAGACTCTGTCCCCTCTGCTTTCAGGTTCACCAGAACTCCGATCCACTCTTGGATCCACCCGGACACTTTTCTCTTGGCCGCCAGCAGCACTTTGCAGCAGATCGCCATTCGAATCGACGACGAAACCCGACCCCGAAAGGCACCTATGCACCCGGCTTCCCTGGGTGAGGTAACACGAGTACTCCGGTGCTCCCGTGGGTAGAGACTCTTCAAAGTCCTAGATCTCAAAGGGTTTTGTCCTAGTCCTCTTTTAAGTGTCCCTTTCCTCTATTTTCCCGATCCCGACTTTCTCCATAGAAGTTAACGGCGTATCGCGGTTGTGTATTTACACTGCACGCGTCTCCCGTGGGTCCCCTGTGTCACTACCTTGGGTGGTTCCTTGTGGTCCAAGCACTTCTAGAGGCTCTAGGCCTAGTGTCTAGTTCAGTCGTGGTTCGCATACCACTTTATTGGTATATGGTTTGGTACGCCCCTAGGGCCCAAACGTGTATTTGTGCTATTACTGTGATTTAAGATCTTATAACCTATGTACTTCGAACTCTAGCCTCATAAAGAGACTAGAGGGGTGTGTTTAGTAATAAATACATATATTTTGAATATATACCTGGTGTGGTGCTCTTTCATTTGGTCACTCAAGAGATTATAGACTGGTAAAACAAGCTGCTTTACATTCCTTCAAGACTTAGCCTGAAGGCTGCTCTCCATAGCTACCACTAGGATAGCTTTCAATAAGGTTGTCTTTAACCTATCTACCATAAGAGTCGATTTGCCCTGGTGCAAGGTGTCCACTTTAATTAGTGAACAGCATATGCCAGGCCAACTTCTCACATTGGTGTGCAGCGTGTGGGATTCCAGCTTGCTATTGTTTTACCAGATAATCTCAATTGAATTGATCAACTGAAAACCACTAAAGGTACCTAAGGTACATATAATTTAAGCTTAGAATAACAGTAAGTTCTACTGAACTTAGAGTTGTGTGTTAAGGGATAGCACAACCCTTTCTACAACTCAAGAGAGTTTAGTAGGCCACACTAGAGTAGGTAGTGCATACACCACACCACACTAGTAATGTCTTTAAGGGCAGGATCCAAAGAATCCTTGCAGGAAGCCATTGAGCTTCCACCCTCCAAGTATGATACACTCCCATTCTTGGAATTGAGAGCTTTATGTAACTTGAGAAAAATAAGGACAGGCCAAAGCCCCACCACCCAACACCTCAAGGAGTTGTTGGTGGCTTATGACCTTAGTAAGCCTGTAGGGACTGAAGGGGTAGGAGCTGAGGGTGGGGCAGAAGAAGAGGAGGACGCTAGGGGTACCAGTACCCCCAGCCCCCCTCTGAAACTGGCCAGGAGGGTGACAATGACCCTGACCTGGAAAACCAAATCCCTCCTGTGGATGATGATGAGGATGATCAAAATGATGCCCTCTTTGTCCCCCCAGGAAGGATTAAGAGTGTGCCCAGAAGGTCTAGGTCTCCTTCTCAGGAGTCTAACCACTCTGGCACCTCTATAGGGAGCTCTGTCTCATCTCATAGGAGAGAATCCTCTCATGAGAGAAGAAAGAGGCTAGTCCAGTATGAGGAAACTCAGCTGGAACTCAGAAAAAAGCAATTAGCTTTAGATAGAGAATCCCTAGATCTCCTTAGAGAGAGAAGAAAGTTGGGACTAGAGTCCCATGGTGGCAACCATGTCCCTAGAGATAGGGAAAGGTCCTATGACCATAGGAACCTGAGCAAGATTGTCCCTCCCTACCAGAGTGGGGATGATATCCACAAATGGATAACTGCTTTAGAAAGGGCCTGTAAAGTACAGAAGGTCCCTCAGGAGCAGTGGGCAGCAATCTTGTGGCTCTCCTTTGCTGACAAAGGTAGAGATAAGCTCCTCACTGTTAGAGAGGAGGATGCTGACAATTACAAGGTCTTGAAGAGTGCTCTTATTGATGGGTTTGGCCTAACCACTGAACAGTACAGGTTGAAGTTCAGAGACACCCAAAAGCACAGACTCAAGACTGGGTAGACTATGTGGATTGTTCTGCCAAGGCTCTGGAAGGCTGGTTGATGGGCAGTAAGGTGTGTGACTTCTCAGGATTGTATAATCTGATAATGAGGGAGCAGATTCTTAATAACTGTCAAAATCAGCTGTTGCATCAGTACCTGGTAGACTCTGATCTGACCTCTCCCCAAGAATTGGGAAAGAAGGCAGACAAATGGGTCAGGACCAGGGTGAAGCAGAAGGTACAGAACCAAGGTGGGGAAACCAAGAAGCAAGATGCTAAGAACTCTGACAAGGGTGGGGAGAAGGGTAAAGATCAAAAGTCTTCATCAGGCCCCCAAAAATCTTCTTCTGGTGGGGATTCCCAGTCTACCAAGGGTAAAGGCCAAAGAAAACCATGGTGCAAGGTCTGTAAGCAAAAGACCCACTGGACCAGTGATTGCACCAAGTCCAAAGACTCCAGTCCAGCACCCACCAATGCCCCTAAGGCACCTGTTCCCCCTAGTACAGTTGGTGGAAGTGCTCCAGCAAAGGGTTTAGTAGGGTTCACCCTGGGAACTGAGTTGGGCTCTGACTTAGTCAGAGAACTGACTCAGGCTGTGTTAGTCTGTGATGGAGGCATGGATGTGACCTCCACTGTGAGTCCCAGTAATCTGGGCAAGTACAGACAGCAGCCTTTAATTAATGGACGTGAGGCTTTGGCATTTAGGGACACAGGGGCAAGTGTCACAATGGTGACACAAGACCTTGTGCTACCTGGGCAAGTTATGCTTGGTGAGATGTACCAAGTGACCAATGCTAGCAATGTCAGAACAGACCATACTCTGGCAGTTGTTAACTTCTCCTGGGGAGGGGTAACTGGCCTTAAGAAGGTTGTGGTAAGTGCAAACCTACCAGTCGAATGCTTGCTTGGCAATGACTTAGAGACTTCTGCTTGGGCAGAAGTGGAGCTCAGGACCCATGCAGAAATGCTGGGGATCCCTGCAGATGTGTTTGCTGTGACCAGGTCACAAGCCAAAATGTCTAGCACTGAACAGGCCTTGGATTCTGGAAGAATGGACCAAGTGCCTTCCAAGAGGAGGAGTAGTAGGGTTAAGGCAGTGCCTTCCCCCTTGGCTCAGGAGGAAGATCAGTCCCTTGAGGGGGATGATCTCAGCCCTGAAGAAGGAACTGTCCCAGAGGAACTTGAACCTGACCAGGTTGAGTTCTTGGGGACAGGGGGACCTTCTAGGGCAGATCTGAGCCAGGAGCAGCAGAGCTGCCCCTCCCTTGAACCCCTCAGACAGCAAGCTGCTGCTGAGGCTGCTGGGAAAGCTAGTGGTCCCCATACAGTGTATTGGGATGATGGACTCCTGTACTCAGAGAGTAGAGACCCCAAGCCTGGTGCTACCAGGAGGTTGGTAATACCTTTGAAGTTCAGGGGCTTCCTATTGACCCTAGCCCATGATATTCCCTTAGCAGGACACCTGGGCCAGAACAAGACTTGGGACAGAATTGTCCCTCACTTTCACTGGCCCCACATGTCTGAAGACAGTAAGGAGTTTTGTCGCTCCTGTGTAACCTGCCAAGCCAGTGGCAAAGCAGGTGGCACTACAAAGGCCCCCTGATACCACTACCTGTGGTGGGGGTGCCCTTTGAGAGGGTAGGGATTGACATTGTTGGTCCCATGGATCCCCAAACAGCCTCTGGGCACAGGTTTATCCTGGTGGTAGTGGATCATGCCACCAGGTACCCAGAAGCTATTCCCCTCAGGACCACTACAGCACCTGTGGTGGCAAGGGCCCTCCTGGGAATCTTCTCAAGAGTGGGCTTTCCTAAGGAGGTAGTATCAGACAGGGGTGCTAACTTCATGTCTGGGTACTTGAAAGCAATGTGGAAGGAGTGTGGAGTGACTTATAAGTTCACCACACCCTATCACCCACAATGCAATGGTTTAGTTGAGAGATTCAACAAAACCTTGAAGGGCATGATTAAAGGGCTCCCAGAAAAGCTTAGGCGTAGATGGGACATACTCTTGCCCTGCCTTTTATTCGCATATAGGGAGGTGCCTCAGAAGGGGGTTGGTTACAGCCCTTTTGAACTTCTGTTTGGCCACCCTGTGAGGGGTCCACTGTGCTTGGTGAAGGAAGGATGGGAGTTACCTCTCAAGCCCCCAAAGCAAGATATAGTGGACTATGTACTTGGTCTCCGCTCCAGGATGGCTGAGTACATGAAAAGGCAACCAAAAACCTTGAGGCTAGCCAGGAACTTCAGAAGGCCTGGCATGACCAAAAGGCTGTTCTGACTGTTTACCAGCCAGGACAGAAGGTGTGGGTGTTGGAGCCAGTGGCCCCAGCAGCTCTCCAAGACAAATGGAGTGGACCCCACACTATTGTTGAGCAGAAGGGTGAGGTCACTTATTTAGTAGACCTAGGAACACCCAGGAGTCCCCACAGGGTTCTCCATGTCAACAGGTTAAAACCATATGTGGACAGGGCAGACATGGGCTTGCTCATGGCTACTGATGAAGGGCAGGAGGAAGAGAGTGACCCACTCCCTGACCTGCTCTCACAGAACCCTGACGATGGGTCAGTTGATGGTGTAGCCTTGGCAGGCAGCCTCACTACCCAGCAACAAACTGATTGCAGGCAAGTCCTCAATCAGTTTCGACATATGTTTTCACTGACACCCAGTCAGACCACCTGGTGCACTCATGAAGTGGACACTGGGGACAGTCTGCCTATTAAAAACAAGATTTATAGGCAACCTGACCATGTCAGGGACTGTATCAGGACTGAAGTCCAGAAAATGTTGGAATTGGGAGTAATTGAGCCCTCAGATAGCCCTTGGGCTAGTCCAGTAGTCCTAGTACCGAAACCTCACACCAGTGGTGGAAAAAGAGAGATGAGGTTTTGTGTAGACTACAGGGGTCTCAATGCAGTCACTAGGACTGATGCCCATCCAATACCCAGGGCAGATGAGCTCATAGATACTTTGGCCTCTGCCAAATATCTCAGCACATTTGACCTAACAGCTGGCTACTGGCAGATCAGACTAGCTGATACTGCAAAGCCCAAAACAGCATTTTCAACCCCTAGTGGGCATTATCAATTTGTGGTAATGCCCTTTGGTCTGAAAAATGCACCTGCCACTTTCCAGAGGTTGGTGAACACAGTTCTCACAGGACTGGAAGCCTATAGTGCAGCTTATCTAGATGATATTGCTGTCTTTAGCTCCACCTGGGAGGATCACCTGGTCCACCTCAGGAATGTTTTACAGGCCCTGCAAAAGGCAGGCCTGACTATCAAGGCCACTAAGTGCCAGATAGGGCAGAGTCAGGTTGTGTACCTGGGCCACCTTGTGGGTGGAGGCCAGGTTCAACCTTTGCAGAGCAAGATCCAGACCATCATGGACTGGACTGCTCCCACTACCCAGACTCAGGTGAGAGCCTTCTTAGGCCTGACTGGGTACTATAGGAGATTTGTCAAGGGGTATGGATCAATAGTGACACCCTTGAATGACTTAACTTCTAAGAAAATGCCCAAAAAGGTTCAGTGGACAGTTAGCTGTCAAAAGGCATTTGATGACCTCAAGCAGGCCATGTGCACTGCTCCAATTCTGCAGAGTCCTGATTACTCCAAGAAGTTCATTGTTCAAACTGATGCATCTGAATTGGGGGTAGGGGCTGTACTGTCACAATTGAATGAAGAAGGTCAGGATCAGCCAGTAGCTTTTATTAGCAGAAGGCTGACCCCTAGAGAGAAACGTTGGTCAGCCATAGAGAGGGAGGCCTTTGCTGTGGTCTGGGCTCTGAAGAAGTTGAGGCCATACTTGTTTGGTACACACTTCCTGGTTCAGACAGACCATAAGCCCCTCTTATGGCTAAAACAAATGAAGGGTGAAAACCCCAAACTGCTTAGGTGGTCCATTTCCCTACAGGGGATGGACTTTACAGTGGAACATAGGCCTGGGAGTAACCATGCGAATGCAGATGGACTCTCTAGGTATTTCCACTTAGAACATGAAGACTTAACTGGGCAAGGTTAGTTTAATGTCCCTACGTTTGGGGGGGGTTGTGTAGGAGAGTAGGATCTGCTTCACATGGGTACCCCCACTTTTTGCTGATGCTTCACTGTTTTTCGACCTTAGTCTGGCTGGGGCCCTGCTAATCAGAACCCCAGCCTAGCTGCTTCCTCTCTAAAATGGTTTCCATGTGCCTTAGGCACATCACTGATTGGAATCTGGAGTGCCCTTATAAGTCCCTAGTATATGGTATACTATGTACCAAGGGCATAGGTACCTCAGAGGCCTGCCAGGGGCTGCAGCATGTATTATGCCACCCCTGGAAGGCCATCCAAACTGACACCACAGGTCTGCTACTGCAGCCTGGGTAAGGTGGTGCATGCACCCCTTGCTGTGATATAGGTTACCTATATCACGAAATACATACACACATATAAACCTATAAGTCACTCCTAAGGCAGGCCTTATCAATCCTAAAGGCAGAGTGCATGGTTCCTATGTGAGAGGGTGCCCCTGCATGAGCAGGGCCCCTCTGCAGCGTTCGGAGACCATCTCTGATGCTGTTTGTAGTGCAGCCTGACCATATACTCTTAAGCGCATTATATCCTCGCGGTAAAATGCTAACTTTGGAATGGCTGCACCTAAACATGTCGTGTTTGGTGTCAAACATCTTGGAATACTACCCCCCGCCAATCCTGGCGGCGGGGGTAGCATTCCACCCTTCTAGAGGGAAAGACATGTTAACTCTGACGAGTCCGGTAACTTCTTTCCAGAGCCCTGGCATCACAAAATGGATGCTGCTGCCACAGACACGAGTCTGGCCTCCTGCTGCTGGACGAAACTCCGGCAGGGGAGGCCTGGACAATAGGTTTCCTGTCCCAGGGAGGTGTGACCACCTCCCCAGACAGGATAATGTGTATTGGGGCTGGGCGGGAGCACTTTCGGGTGCTTTGAAGTCCTGCACTGGGGGCACATTTGGTGTCCCTGTGCATACCCCAGTTCAAACCGGATCAGGGGCTTGCAGCCCCTGCTTTGGCGCGAACTGGACAAAGGGAAAGGGGTGTAGCCACCCCTCTGCCCTGACCCACCCATAGGTGGGGCCACAGAGTAGTCCAACCCCTATTTTTAGAATAAAGGTAGGAACCCAGTCCTTAGGACTTTAGATTATACCTGGACGAAACTCTGAAACTGAATCCTGGACCTTCGACGCTCTACGACAAGATTAGAGGACTGAAGAATCTCCCTTGGGGTCAAGGAGTGACTCCCCTGCTTGGCAGGCACCAAAGAAGCATCTGTCCGGTTCGCATTTCTGAAGCTCCCGTCGGACGCCGAAGTCATCGCATCACCAGAGGTGGATTCTCAGACTTCCCCGAGGCTACCCTGAGTCCCCAGCAAAGCTGAGGCCCGTGGCTATCGTGGGTGACTTGAGACCGTGACCCCTGGACACCGAGCACACTTGCAAGTGCATCATCTTCTGGGTCTCCCAAGAAGTCGTGCTTTGGGCTCCGAGTAGCCCTAGCCTCCAGCACCACCTGCACCGAAGATCACTGGCCCCCACTCCACGAGTGTCCTGTAAGCCAGCTCCACGTGCGGCGTCACGAGGCTCCTTCGCGGTCGCTAGCCCGTTGGCTAGTAGCCCTTAACGAAGGCCAATCTTTTCCTTACTTGGCATCCTGGTTGCTCCAGGCCTGCCCTCACTTACCCTCGCTGGGTGAGTTCCACAGACCTTGCTGGTCTGCACCATCGACGATCTACATCTTACTCGAGACTTGCCGTTGCCAAGGCTTGTTGGGTCCAATCCGGTCGCCGACACCTCAGCACTCGACAGACATCGAGCACCAGCCCGAATCCTGCTCCTGGTTGCCGACAACGCCTCCCGGACCTCGTGGCTGAAGAGTCAAGACGACCGTCAACGCACCTGAAGCACTCGACATCGGTGGGCATCTGTCCATCGCCTTCCTGGTCACTGGCTAGTGACCCAGACTCTGTCCCCTCTGCTTTCAGGTTCACCAGAACTCCGATCCACTCTTGGATCCACCCGGACACTTTTCTCTTGGCCGCCAGCAGCACTTTGCAGCAGATCGCCATTCGAATCGACGACGAAACCCGACCCCGAAAGGCACCTATGCACCCGGCTTCCCTGGGTGAGGTAACACGAGTACTCCGGTGCTCCCGTGGGTAGAGACTCTTCAAAGTCCTAGATCTCAAAGGGTTTTGTCCTAGTCCTCTTTTAAGTGTCCCTTTCCTCTATTTTCCCGATCCCGACTTTCTCCATAGAAGTTAACGGCGTATCGCGGTTGTGTATTTACACTGCACGCGTCTCCCGTGGGTCCCCTGTGTCACTACCTTGGGTGGTTCCTTGTGGTCCAAGCACTTCTAGAGGCTCTAGGCCTAGTGTCTAGTTCAGTCGTGGTTCGCATACCACTTTATTGGTATATGGTTTGGTACGCCCCTAGGGCCCAAACGTGTATTTGTGCTATTACTGTGATTTAAGATCTTATAACCTATGTACTTGAACTCTAGCCTCATAAAGAGACTAGAGGGGTGTGTTTAGTAATAAATACATATATTTTGAATATATACCTGGTGTGGTGCTCTTTCATTTGGTCACTCAAGAGATTATAGACTGGTAAAACAAGCTGCTTTACATTCCTTCAAGACTTAGCCTGAAGGCTGCTCTCCATAGCTACCACTAGGATAGCTTTCAATAAGGTTGTCTTTAACCTATCTACCATAAGAGTCGATTTGCCCTGGTGCAAGGTGTCCACTTTAATTAGTGAACAGCATATGCCAGGCCAACTTCTCACAAGTACCGCCTTGCCCTTGACATCCAGCATGCCTTTGATTTCCTCGGCACCTCTAGTAAGGCCGTCTCCGTACTTAAGTTCTTCCTAAAGCCCAACTGACTCAAATGAAACTCGCACCACACCAAGTTTCCCATTTGCTCTGAGGCACTTTCCAGAGGACGAGTGAAATTAAAACGAGATTGTAAGTGCCATTACACACAATTGAGGGAGAGATCACAAAGAATATTTCCACAATGACCAAGATGGACTCCAAGATGTCCAATATGTGTATTGAAGTGAAGTTGACAAAGGCGCCAGTAACACTGAGAGAGAAGATACGGAGGCCACTCTATCCTTGCTGGGGGAATTCCCCGAGAGGACCAATATTAAGTGACGATCATGGTAACTACCCCCCGCATATTTGAAATAAAACAACGGAGCAATTAATCTGTGGATCGCACATCGTCGAGGAAGATCTCTCATAAAGTACAGAACTCAAATATATGGAGTATTCATTAAGAACATATAGGATTGAGTCTGGAGAAATAACTAGTAGTTGAAAGTCAACAACCGTGGCCTCTTTCAATTAGCAGGTACCCCTTGTCTGGTTGTCAGCTTATTTGGCATGGTCCTGAGGAAGGTGGTCCATCGTTTGTTTCCAACCCACCGAAACGCGCGTCGACCTTCTGATAAACCCTGTTGAATTTAGATCACCAATAGGGCTGTGGAGACCAATTAGTTCTAGGTCTCCCCATGATCCAGATATGAAGAGTGGTTGATATTGGATGATGTGTGAATGTGTTTTGGTTGCGATTGAGTGAGTTTGAGAATTGATGTTAGCTGATTATATATACTTGTGTAGGGGTCTCAAATGTTTAAGAGTGTATAATCATGTATAAAAAATATTGCACATAAATGTAAATGTATATTTTTATGGTTTTGTATTTATAAAAAAAAGGAAAAGAAAAAAATCTTTTATATGTACCTTTGAATAATAAAAATAAAAAAAATGATGACAATTAAATCATATGGCTAAAGTGTCAAATTGTATAAATCTTATGTGTAGCCCTTATCTGATGTTGTACACATAAACCAAAGAAATATAGGTCGTGAGGAGCTTGTCACATATCCCTTGAAGTGAAGTTGATACACAGTGGCCTTACAGCCTTTCAATAGCACCTTGACTCAATAACAGACTGAATGTTCTGGAGAAATGATAGGACCCTCTGTAGAAATAGCGACAGGGCATATGGTCCTCTAGTGCAAGGTCACAGACATGGAAGATCGCTCAGGACGCAATTACATGTGCATCTATGGGTCCCACAGCAATTTGAAAACGATGACATGGTACACTTTCTGAAGGATATGAACTCACACTTGCTTAGTCTCAGCTTTGTCAAACCCATGGAATATGAGAAGGCTCATTCAATATGTCGGAGAAAACCAAGAGGCGATGACGAGCCTGGTCCAATCATTTTTTTCTCTTAAGGTACCAGCACTCCAGACTCATTCTCCAAGCTGCCATGCAGAAGGGTGTCCCATTCACACTAAAAAGGCACTGCATTCAGATTTCTGCTCCTTTCTTTCACAAACTAATGTCAAATGGTAGAAATTCCTAGCACTTCGCCCTAGATTGTGCAATTTGATATCAAATATGGCCTGTTGGATCCTGCATTTATGAAGCTTTCCATTGATGGGAAGACAACCAAATATGCTGAATCAGATGCTCTGGAGGACTTCCTGGATTTGTTAGAAATAAGTTCCATGGACACAACCTCAGATTCTGATACTTCATGCTTTGAGAGGTCGAGGGGTGCGTGCCTGAGACCTTACCAGCATCCACCAACCCAGGATGCCAATGCTAGCACCTCACCCAGCGCTTCCTACAGTGCTGGCTTACACCAGATAGAATCACTGACTAGGGACAGAGACAAGTCCATGTCTCCCCTGAAGAGTGGCCAAGAGGCCTGATGTATAGTGTAGCCATCAGCTTTCCTGTACCCTCTCTACAGGTGCCCAGAGATTATAATGTTTTCTCCTACTTTGTCCCTTGATCTAAGCCCTTAGCGACCACAGAAGGCTGTTGGATGAGGAAGTTCCTACCCTGTAATAACATGGGGCGGATTTAGTCCTTCCTCCTCTTGAAGTGAGTAACTCACCACGGACTGTGGTGGGCCCACCCCTTCAGGGCAGATGGTGGAATCAGCTGACACCCCTCTCTTCCCTCCCTGCACATCCCACTGACTGTAAGTATGAGTTGCAAATGGCCCGCGAACGCTGCTGCTGTGACCCATTGCATATAGGCTGCTTTGCTTCCACATACTGACCTGCTGCCTCTCATGGTATGTCTCACTCCACCCTGCCTGATTAATTGACAATATTGTTGCAGCACGCCCCAACCATTTCATTGTCCATCTGTACATGAAACAGGCATTCAGGGAAGATTACCTGTATTGCGTTAGGCTTCAGGTCCCACAGTTTAAGGTACAAAAAGTTCACCCCCTTGACATGTTTGGCCTCTCCTGTTGTAGCCATTGTCCCCCCCATTCTTCTATTGTCCTGTCACAATCACAAACCTAGTGCTCTCTGCTCCTCCGTGCTGCTTTCAGAGTATTGCCCCACCTCATCTATGACCCTAAACATCTCTCTTTGTTGGGATCCTATGTGTTTGGCCAATATCCCTCTTCTCCCTAAATTACCTTACCTCTTTGGGCACCCACTCCAACCGCAATATATTATATCATCACCTTTCAGTCTGCTCCACCCATGGCCCACTTTACAACGCTATCTGCACCCATACCCAAAACATTAAATATAATTTTGTTGAACGTTAACAGAAAAATGCATTGCATTAAGTCAAAGACAGTCTTGCACTTTCTGAATATGAAGCATACAAACATATCCTATAAGAGACACAGCGATCGATCACTGAGTCCCTGAAACTGAAAAGAAACTGTCTGGGATCCAGTAGCTACATGGTTTCCTTTCAAGGTGTGCCTACTGCACCAGCAGCTGCTCAAAGAAATATGGTGTTGTCATTCTCATATGAAAGCCCTTGCTCCCACACTACCCCAAGATGTGGACATACTAGGAAGGGTGAGAAGTCTTTGTGAAGCTAAAGAAACCAGACAAGGATTTCACTGTAGGCACCAAACAGTCAAAAACGTCAGGCATTTTTATAGACTGTTCACTGAATTTGACTTTAGACTAGCGGTGGTGGGGGGATTGCAATCTGGCCCTGATCTCTTCCATGCCATATCTGACCACTCAGACGTACACAGTAGCAATGAGAGGTTGAGACTGCATGACCTGTTGGAAGACTACAATCGGCTGGATGTCTGGCGTCTACTTCACCCGAAAGACCAGAAATGCACTTTCCTGTCCTGCCCCCATGGTAAGTCACCACATACTGGTTACTTCTTGCCACAGGGCTGTCTGTTTTCAGAAGTGTCAGCCTGCCACAAAGAGGCGGATAACTGATCACTCTCTGGTGCAGTACAGTACAGTAAATCCTAGGTCTTAGTTACATTGCACCCCAACTGAGCAGTGGCACATTAGAGCCTCAGCTAACAGGTCCCCCAGGATAAAGACACGCTCTGGTCCAATATTACGGCATATATAGCGGGAAATGGACTCTCAGCTTCCTTGCCTCAAGTCCTGTGGGCTGCGTGCAAGCTTATGATGATGTGCTCATTGGAAACGGGAAATCTCGATTTAAGGTGCTCCAAGCAACTCATAAAGTATGGCTACAGATTCGAAAATATTTGAAGATCGGTAAACTTAATTTTTATACACCCACCTCCTCCCTAGCACTACTTCCCCTTATTTATTCTGATACTGTCATGGCTAGATGGAGACGGAAGGGACTTATGACTAGGCCTGGGTGGTAAATTCCGATCCGCTCGCGGAATTTGCAGAATTTGGGTAATTTCGCGTTCCGCGGAGAACGCGAAATTGCCAAAAATTCCGCGATCCGCGGCTTCGCGGAATTTTTTGCTTGTTCGCGCTTTCAAAATGCGTGTTCGCGAGATATTTCTCCCCGAGCACGCAAACAGCGTTCGCGAACAGGAAAAAAGCATCGCGAACGGGCGGAACAAGCAATTCCGCGTGTTCGCGGAACTTTTGCGTGCTCGCGGAGATTTTTTACCGTTTCGCGGAGCTTTGCGTAGCGCGATTACGCAAATTCCGCCCACCCCTACTTATGACCCTGGGGGACTTAATCGACAGCAGTGGTATTATGACCTATTCCTCGCTGGTATCGGAATATGATCTCCCCAAAACTGATTTTTTAAAATATCTACAAATTCGAGATTATTTAAAAAAAAAGAGTAGATGTAATGAACTTGGCTAAAAAAAGTAATCTGTTGGAGGCAATCAGGAAGCACGGGAGGATTGGCATTCTATATCAGAGCCTTATTGAACTACAAGGGGATGATCTTGAAATACAGAATCTCAAGTTGAATAATAGACTAAATCAGGGAGGGAATATTCTACAAGAATCAATCGTATTGGCAGATAAGCTTTTGGTTTCCTCTAGTCTTAAATCGCAACATTATAAAACCATATTTAATTTATATTATACGCCCGCCAAAATTGCACGCTGGGGGGGCAAAATGAGGGTAAATGTACGCACTGTGGGACAGACCAAGCTGATAGTCTTCACATGTTTTTCGAATGTCCAGACCTGAGACAATTGATAAATAAAATGGAGGCTTTTTTGACAGAGGTGATCGGGGTACAGATTGTGATTACATCTATGGGGATGATGTTGGGAGTACTGGAGGAATCATTAGCCGCACAGGGCATGCATGAATTTAGGTATCTTATATTTATAGCTGTGGCGGTGGCTAGACTATGCATAGCGTCATTTTGGAGAGAGAAAGAGTCTCCATCCTTTGAAATGTGGAGGGGCAGATTTTATGCTATATGTAACTTAGAATATAGCCTCTATGCCCTCAAGGGACTTCAGAAACGTAGGTTAGGCATTATGAAATGGGGGGCGTTAGTGGAGTATTTGAAATAAATATAATTTTGTCTAACCTATGTGCTTTGCGTGCCCCGGCATACAATATAACTGCATATAATTGTTAAATATAAGTCATGATTCCTCCTAAATGTTTATATGTTCTGGTCATCTCTTTCTCTGCTCGTTACTTTTACTTTTATTTGTTTGCTTTCCTCTTTCTTTGAATGATTTTGACTATGTTGTTTGTTTTTGGCTCTGATATGATGTATATTTTTGTGTAATGTCTAAAACTGTAGGGTGACTAAAAGTATGTTTTGATCCCTCTCACTTTGTCTTCTATCTGTTTAAATGATCTCATTGTAAATGTATGTTGATTATATTGGCTTACAATAAAAAAAAAAAAAGGAAACGGGAAATCCTATACTAATAAGAGTAGGCTGCTGGGAGTCAAGACCCCCTGAATTTCTTTTGTACTCTGGCTGCTGAATGAGAGTTGATTAAACTGAAAGTGAGGCACTAGGAACATAGCAAGAAGACCTTCAAGCTGTTTGCAGTGCTGTTGCGCCAAAGAGAAGCACAGTATCGACAGCTGCCATCTGAGGTGTGCCGGGGGGGACTCTTGACGCACCCTGTGGACACTGATGCCGCCTTTGCTTCTTTCTGTGAGATGCTTTACTTCCTGAAATGTGTGAAAACAGCAGCCGCCGATGAAGCCTTTTCCTGCGCTCTCAATCTACACACACTGTCAGTTGAAGGCAGAACCCACCTCAAGGCCTCAAGGGTGGAATCATGTTGGAAGAGATAAGAGAAGCCATCGTCGATCTACTCACTTATAAATCCTCTGAGGAAGATGGCTCTGTATAAGAATTCTATAAGACAGACAACCCACTTTTAGCCCCGTTACTTACACACCTTAAAAAAGGCGGAGTCTGGGTGGGCCAAGAATGACTTAAAGGAGTAAGGAGAGGTCTGTTGTCACTCTATTCTTGAAGAAGGCAGGTGGTCACCCCCATGGCCTTGAGAAGCGGCCTCTGCGGCGAGAACCTTGCCTGCATGTGTGGGCGCTGCAGCCGTGAGTAGAGCAGCAGCATTTGAGTAGGACAGCCATGGAGAACACATCATCCACCTCTCGATCGTGGCATTTCAAGATGGGGCCTGCTGCGGAATCCATTTGATAGGAGGCGATCCGGAGAGCAACAACGGGTTTCCTGGATGGTCAGGGACCTTGGAGACAAGTGGGGAGCCCCCACAGAACATGAGGCCTTAGCCCAATGAGGCTTGTAGAAGCGACCAGGGACCTCATCAAGTTAGAGCCTCTGGAAACTGAAGGCCTACATTGGTGACCTGCCAAGAGCAGTGAGGAGTGGAGTCAACAAGATGATGACAGTTTAGGGTGAAGGCCTGTACTTTCTAAATTCTGCCTCGTGGCCCAATGTGGTACGTAGGAGTCGTTCTTTGAATTTCTCAAGACTAAGAAACTAAGATAGTCTGGGGCCCCCATACTGCCTGGTCTTGAAGACAGGTCTGCTGGGGGGACCATGCCTGCATCAGATGCCACCAAAAGAGTCAGTAAGGAGGGAACTCCAGGATTTTCTCTCTAACATCAACATGGCTCAATAAACTGGCAGTGAAGACACATCATGGAAGAGAATAACATGGGCAGATGCTCAAAGGTCAGTCATGTTGTTGACCAAGGTGTAGCTCATGGATGGCTTAGCCAACTTCAACATGGTTCTGAGAGAAGCTCTGAGGCATGAACTTGCTATGGACCTTCAGAAACTGTGTGATGATCCGGCCCCCAATACGGAAACTCTGTGGAAGACTGTGGACTCTCTTGGTGAGTGGCTGACTTAGAAAATAAGGTGTGGAATGGTGAGCTTGCATCCAGGGAGGTGGGGGAAATGTTTTCACTGAGGATTTCTGCAAAGTGACCCTTCTGTAGTCTGAGGAACTGGAGAACTGATCACAAAGGGAGTATATAAGGTCTTGAGTCGAAGCAGAGGGGCCTGGAATTGGAAAGCCTTTATTATAGACATGTTTTGGGTGACAGCCATGCGAAAGTCATGCTGGACACTGCCCACTGGGTGAGTCCAAGAAGGGCCGATACAAGATAAAAAGCCCAGAGATGTTCTGGTGAAGTTCCACCACTTCACTGAAAGAGAAGGTGTCCTCAGAAAAGTGAAACTTGCAGTGTCTGTTTCTTTTCAGGGACACTCATGCCAGTTCTTTCAAGATATTGCACCAACTAACCTTGAACGAAGAACTGATTTTAGGCTGATCACTGAAAAGCTACAGCAAGACAATGTTCAATACAAGTGTACCTTCCACTTTGGGATTCTGTTTAAAAAAGACAACAAAATGTTACATCTTGCAAATGAACATGAGGCGGCAGCCACGCTAAGCAATGACTTGTTGGATAAGGACACGAAAGAAGGAAACTCATGCAGTGACTTGCTGAGACACGTTGGGGCTCAAGGGAGAGAAACCATGACTTAATCAATAAACCAGGGAAGGCGAGAGGCGAGGAAGAAGCTGAAAGCTCCCTTGAACTACAAGGAGAGAAGAGAGATCGCTGAAGTGTGACATTTCAGTGTGATGGTCCCTGGGAGAGATCAGCTGTTCAAATAATGGAGGACTGACCTTGGTATACTATGGATGGTATGAAGATTTATGATATATTTCCCTGTTAGGGCTGGAGGTGTAATGAGAAAGGGGTATTTGCAACTGCTGTCTCAGAGTTGGGGATGGGGTATGGTCCATAAATTTGCTTCTCCCTTAGATACCCACAAACGCAGAGCCTGTCCTTGCAGAAGTTCTGTCCCATTCATCAGTGAGTAGGCCAAAGGTAATTGAGGATAGATTTCTCTTTTTTAATTTGAACTTGTGGGGGTTAAAGGCACGGGCATGCCACATTTACCACTGATCACTGAGATGGACACAACATAGAAAGAGGCGAAAGCATGGACAGGGACTATAAGTCCCATATAGACTACTTTAGAAATGGTTAGAAGTGTAACTCTGAATGTTAATAGTCATATGGAAATACCTCCTTGGAATGAACTTGATGTTATCTACCAACATACATGTGACTGAAGGGATCAATGAGAGAAAAACAATACTCAAGAACATACTTCTCTTTAACTCTTTCCAAGTACAATGGTTTGCTGTTTTACTATATAATGACAGTGGCCTTTCTGTTACAGAAGTTAAACAAGAATGTCAGGTTTTTAATATTGAAAGGACTGTCGGAGGCTACTAGAGTAACACGCTCAACAATATACTCTCTTAACAAAGGACAAATGCCTTCCACGTACACTTCCTAGGACAGATTTATGATTTTGTCAATCATGCAAACAATGTTTTAATTTAGTCTGTAACACACCAAGGAATGGGTCTGGGAAGGGGCAGGTACATTTTAATGCTTTCTCAAAGAAACTCAGGGCTCTAATTCAGCTTCCTAAGCCTTAGAGACATCAGGAGGGAACATCACAAGCTAGATAGGGACTATTCCTTCTTTTCTCATGAACGTAGATCCCTATGATGTATTCATAATTAATGCCCTGGTTCAATTAGCCCAGCACAAACAGATTGAGCTGATGTTGGTGTCAGATCATGTACCAGTATGGGCTGAGGTGGATATGAGGCAGGCCTGATAAGATGGGCAGGATGGCGTTTGCAACTCTCTCTCCATAGAGATCCTATCCTCAGATGGGAAATGATGACTCATATCAAGGAATATTTTAAGCTTAATAAAGGTGAGGTGATCACACTCCAGGAGGTTTGGGATGTTTTTAAGACACTGATGAGGGGCAGGTTTATTGCAATGATGGCCGGGCTCCACAGGATCTGCTTTTTAGAAATACTGAATTTGGAGTTGGAATTAAAGAGTGCTGAACATTAGACTGACTCCCTCCACTGGACTCCTAAGCATAATACATATTTAGGGTCAACTCGAGCTGATTTCTACCAGTAGGGTGGTATTATCTCTTCCTTATCTTATGAGACAGACATACGAAACAGGGGACAAGGTGGGCACCCGTCTGGCCAACAGTTGAACTGCAAAATGAAGAAGGGTTATGTGAGTGGATCTCTAGCAGACATGGAAAATCAAGTGCTCACTGAAGAAGACAAACTGGACACATTTTGGAAGGACTACATCAATTAGTACTCATACCATAGCAGACCAGAGTTCATATATCACTGGGGCTAAGGTTCTAAGACATAATGACTCCCAGTTAGAGGCGTTTGCTAGCCCTATAATAAAAGATGAGATCTTCATGACAAAAAATCCTTTAATTTATCCAAAGCCCCAGTGCCCCATGGTTTTACAGGGTGCTTTTATAAGGCATTTGGACCCCTACTTATACCTAAACTGGCAATGCTATTTATTCAAATTGCAGAAACATGGAAACTGTCACCATCTATGACCAACACTTAATATTGGTGGTTAGATCTACACAATGATCTAGCTAATAGATTGGAGCATTTAGCATGAGTATTAGTTCAACCTGAACAGTCCGAGTTTGTGAAGGATATGCAGGCCCATGAAAATATCAGGAAACTGGTTCACTTGGTCAAAAAGGCAAGGATAAAAAAGATACTGGTGGGGCGTGGCCTAGATGGCGGAGTGGTGAGACGCTCTCTACCATCTCTCCCGCCGACAAGCCATTTTTTACAATGTTTTCCGAGTCCGGCTAGTCGGATAAACATGGAGGCTGCCTGCCTGAAGACGAAGGACCTAGAGACTTGTAATCTATCCTAGGGAACCATGAATGAGCATTGCCGGGAAAGCGTTACAGCCATCAGGGCCTCCTGTGGAACACGGTTGCGGCCTTGGGAGCAAAGCCGTAAAGATGGAGGTAATGGAGCCCCATTCTTCGTAAGGGAAGACGAGACTCGGGGGGCCTTCCGATGTATTGCTTAATGCCCATGGTGCGAGGAGTGGATCCTGGGGCTGCCGCTGGAGTGAGGGGCTGGAGCCAGGCAGCGGACCCACGCTCCGATTTGGGCACTCAAATAGCGGCCCTCACAACAGCTTTGGACTCAGTGGGCAACAAATTGTAGAAACAGAGGCACACCTGGAAACGGTTGTGATGGCCCTCTCCACTACGGCGGAGAAACGTACAGCATTGGAGGATCAACTAAAGAGCACCATGGAGAAACCTGAAGACCTGGAAAACCGTTAATGACAAGAAAACCTCCGACTTAGGGGCTCAGCAAAGATATTCCAGATCCTAACCTTGAAGTCTTTGTGGGAGGGATACTCTCTTCTTTGCTGGGGGACACCCACCTTGAAATAACCATCAACGGGGTACATTGAACATGCCCAAAGAGACAGTCCCAACAGCAGAGACCCAGAGATGTGCTTATTAAATTCCACTAATACTTGGAGAAGGAGACGGTCCTGTAGCATGCTAGAAAAGTGGGGCAGGTGATCTTCCAGAACTACTCATGCACCATCTTTCAAGGTATTTCCCAGTCAATGCTGCAAAGGCGGGCGGCGTTCTGGCCCATAACGAAGCAACTGAGAAACGATGCATCGGCTACAGATGAACATATTACTGTGGACTCTCCTTTGAGCTTGGTGACAAATGCCACACTGTCACGGAGGTCTAGCAAGTGGCCTCACTACTGGGTATCACCATTACCTCTGCACCAGACAGTCTAAACCCAACAGCTTTAGAACTGGGACCCCCCCAGGATGATATGAGAGTAGTCGCCACTCCTGATTAAGGACTAGTCTACACCAATCCAGTGTGGACAGGAAACGAGTGCTGGAAGGATCACTGTGAGTTCACGGATTGCGGTTTGAAGCCCACAGCCCTCTAGGGGATAAAGAACTGCTCCGGCCCAACTATGACCTAGCATGCTAGGATGGTACAGACAAACAAACTGAACCACCCATGTACACTGTCCTGACAATGACGACCCACAGTGCTCAACCCAGTGGACTGCCACCGAAGAGACGCCCGGTAACAGAGAAGGTCCCCCAGAGAGTCAAGTGGGGTGTCGGAAACTGGGAAAGGGGGGACCCCCCCAGAGAATGGAGATGGGATCTTCACCCCCCCCATAGGAGAATAAGGGTGGAAATAGTGCCTCCTGCTCTTAAAGAGGACTGCTTTGTGCAATCGACATAGAAATTGTGTGGCTACATCAGTCACATGTCCAAACTGGAGGGAGACCCACAGCGGATTGGCTTGGACTGACCGGAAGCAGTCTGGTCTGGGGAGCTCATTCAACTGTAGAGAAGGGACTCTTGCCCCTGTACACGGTGACAATGGGGTTAAATATAGCCCTCATTCATCGATCAGAAGGAGTGATCAGAAATCACTCCTGGCTGCGTGCAAATCATGACATTGTCTTTTCTGTTCAAGTTGGTTTTTAGTTTTACTGTTTAGGAATTGTTTATGAGAAGGTGGGAATTAAGGGGGGGGGGAAACCACCCTGTCCACCACACTGATTTCCACGACTGCCATTGAACCATATCACGCCTGCACATCACTGATCTTTACACCACCATGATTTAAATCACCTCACTTAACACACAAGGGCTGAATTCCCTAAATAAGAGGTGCAGTCTGATGCATAGTCCGAGAATCCACACCAGACATCATTTGCCTCCAGGAAACCCATCTCTTACACAAAGGCCAGGGAAAGCTGAAACATGTGGCGTACCTTATGGGATGCCACTCTTCTGCTAACACTAAACAAAGAGGAGTGGCAATATACCTGTGATGTCAAAGGGGTTATTCGAGGCCGTTTCATAGCAGTAGCAGCGGAACGCACTCACCTCTGTAGGCTAGAAGTGCAGAAATCGGAGGCAGAAATCCGAGACCTGGAGAAAGAGAGGCCACAGTGCCCTCCCGTCGCATCACCCAAGCACCAATAATGGGCAGAGGACAATTGCAAATGCACTTCACCAGTAAGGTGCAACTCTCTCTGCTCCCCGAAAATCATTTGTATGTCACCAAAGATAAAGTAGGCACCCCCTGGCATGCATCTTATGAGGCAAACAAGAGAGAATACATTTAAGAAATTGCCGTCCCTCCTGGGCCCCGGATAGTGGAGGATGTAGAGAAGGTTGATCAATTACGGACCTTCTATGACAGCCTCTATAGAGGGACACCCCAACCACCGTGGGAGGTCTTCCCAGATAAAATACAGCTTGCGAGACTCACAGACGTCCAAAGGGAGTCGCAGGAGGGTACGTTCCTCCCAGAAGAGATTAGATTACCTGTTAAAACTTTTAAACTGAATAAGACACCAGGGCCTGACGGCATTAAGGCCCAATTTTATAAAATATATGTGTCCCGACTGGTCCCGAAACTCACCACACTGTTTAACCACTGCACCACTACGGGGGCAGTACCCCAGATGATGGGAGAAGCAGTTGTAACAGTGATCCCAAAACCTAAATAAGATGTCACACTTTGTGCATCCCACTGACCTGCTGAAGATCGATGCTAAGCTATACACTGAGGGGCATATCAGCAAGGGCTTTATCTCCGTTTTTCTGGCTTTAAAAGCCAGAAAAACGGAGATAAAACTATCGCCCTATCAACAAGAGGGTGCTAACATGCATAATCGCATTTTAGCACCCTTTTTCCCAACGCCTCCCTTTGCATCTCTAATGAGATGCAAAGTGGGCGTTCCGTGCCAAAATAACTGGAGAAATGTCGCTAACCGACATTTCTGCAATTATCAAGCTGCACGCAAACAAGCAGAGCGATAAGAAAAGTAGCGATAACCACAGTTATTGCTACTTTCCTTACGCCTGCTTGTAATCTGACTTAGCCATGTAATCCAATGGGAGGTGGATTACATGGCTAAAACCACCCTGCCCTATCAGCAAGGTATCGCTGGTCGCAGTGCAATTCCAGCGATAATCACACTGTTTTCCAGCTAACTCATGGATTCCTATCGCTTGGGAGATAAGCGTTGCTGATAGCACGCTATCTCCACAATAGAATCCAGCGTTAGCCTGCGATAATTATCCTCGCGCTAAAAGCGCTGAGCGATAATTATCGCAGGCCCTTGCTGATATGCCCCGAAGATCTTAGCAACCCACGATAATGAAGTGCTCCCTAGTTTACTACATCCCGACCGGAGTGGTTTCATCCATGGACACCGGGCCAATGATTATGTACGGACCGCCATCCACCTAATTGAGAAGGCCTTGCTTAAAAATATATCTGTGGCCCTGCTCTCCATGGATGCAGAGAAAGCCTTTGATAGCATGGATTGGAACTTCCTGCATATCACACTCCAGAAAATGGGCCTGGGACCGAGGTTTCTACAGATAATCTTCTCAAATAACACTAGCCCTAGCACCAGAACTACCATCAACGGTCACCTTTCTAAACCCTTCCGGCTCTCTAGAGGGATGAGGCAGGGTTGCCAATTGCTGCAGCTCATTTTAGTGTTATTCATAGAACCCCTAGTGTGTCCAATTCGACACAGCACTGTGGTGAAGGGGATTAAAATCTCCCTTTATGTCGATGATGCACTCTTAATGCTGGGAGCCCCATGCACTTCAATCCCAGAAGTTGTAGATATCCTGGAGGTCTTTGAGACAGCATTCGGTTATAAACTCAACTACGCCAAATCAGAAATCCTCAACCATGACTCTTGCTGCACAGGAAGTGGCTGGACTGTCGTCTCACTTTCAATTTAGTTGGGCCAGTACCTCAATTAAATATATGGGAGTTCGGCTTATATGGCAGGTCGCAGAACTCTTTGAGGCCAATTACTACCCCCTGGATCGCGGCCATCGTAAAAGACTTTCAATAATGGGGGAAACTGATGCTTTCCTGGTTTGGAAGAATTAATGCAATTAAAATTAATATACTTCTGCGACTACTCCATATGTACCCGGCTCTTCTGATATGGCTCGACCCCCTTATTTGAAGCATATCTAAGGAAAACTCATGGAATGGTAAGGCCCCGAGACTCCAGTGGAAACTTATAATCCAGTCGAAAGCGGCAGGGGATTGGCAGTCCCCAGTATCCTGCATTAATACACAGACACGCAACTATGACTGACAGTGGAGTGGTCCACAATGCTCTTGTAGAAAAACTGGCAGCAGATGGACCATGCCATAGTCTGTCGTCCCCCATGGGACTTTGTGTTGTATCTTGCCCTTTAAGTGTGATGCACCTGTAAGAATGTTAGGTGCATCACTAGAACACTGGTGGCCACTTGAGAGAAGACATTGAAACATCAGGAACCGTGGTGTGGTGGTCCTCCGGTGGGTGTTAATAAAGACACACACTTAAGCAACATTATGGTGTCAACTCGTTTTATTACTGGCGACGAGGATGGGATCTGAACCCACGCGTGCAAAGCACAATGGATTAGCATTCCATTTTGGTTTCTCAATTTTACTAGTCATTTTTTAGGTCTCGCCTTGGCAGCGCATGCGATGCATGCGCTGTCTCAGCGAGACATAAAGTAATCTGTATGTTGGGTGAAACTCTGTGTACTTTGTCATACCGCTTGCGATTCGTTTAACGGTGGCATTGCTGTTCTTATCTTGCTTTCTGTTGGCTGTTTATCCGATAGTAACTTCCGTGTAGTCCGGAAGCAGCAGCGCCTAACTACAGTGTTCGTCCGCTCGCACTTGTTTAAATAACTGTGAACATACTTTACCAGCGCGGTGCCCATTTCACGAGCACCGCGCTGGTTTTACTTTCATTCTCGTGTCTTTTCCCAGCTGCTGCATCCCACTTTCTCTGCTCTCCCTCCCGGGCCGAGCCGCGTCTTTCGCAGCTCGTCAAACTGTATATTTTTCTAAATAACTGTGAACATACTTTACCAGCGCGGCGCCCGTTTCACGAGCACCGCGCTGGTTTTACTTTCATTCTCGCACATACAGACAGGGCAACAAATAAGGTGACAGTAATGTCCACAGCCCCTGGGTGAACCGTGATGCAAAGCTATGGCCGCATGTGACCAGCAATCAATGGGAGTCGGAGCGCTGACCATGTGACAACCCCTTGTTTCCTGTGAGACATCACAAGATCCTGCCATACGGTCAGCCCTGATTATACCCTGCAAATATTTGTTGCAATCAAGCGCACACCGAGGTTTATTTATGCATGCATCTTGAAACTAAATAGGAGCCGCTAATGCAACTTCATTATGCAGTCCATTGTGACGGGTACGTTTTTCCTCCTTATTATCTGCGCGTTCGCTCATTGTGTGGAGCGGATATTTCAAAAGGTGTCAGGCCTGTGAGGCTACCGACTCAGTGTCTTTTTCATTTGATTGTAATGGCGCCACAAGCCACGGTTTTAAAACAGTCCCACGCTTTAATTTAAGCAGCCCAGTGTGAAAATTATGCATGGCCATATGGCACGGAGCGTAGATTTCAACAAGGGAAGAAAGGCACCACACCAATTTCTATCTGGTGTTCAATCATAGGGGTATCCAGGGACCTTCTTCGGTATATAACTCAAACTATTAAGTACACCTTTCATTACAATGTTTATACGCCTCTATTTTGGCCCATTTCAGCATTTTACACACTTTACCTAGTCCTACACACATCGCTTGGATCGTGGATAATTAGGAATCCGAAGCGCGGGCACTCCTGCTGCCGGGAGTGGGGGGGGGGGGGGGGGAAGTCGCCCGTCTCCTTCATGTGCAACTTAAAGGCATTTCTTTTCCTGCCACCCATGCCCTTGTCTTGCTTTGATGCCATAGCCTCTGTACTGCTCAATCCTGGTGTGTAACATCTGCCAAAACATGCAGAGGGGCAGGGGTAGAGAGCAGCTGCCGCTGGTCAGCTCTCCCGCCGCGAGCCTCTACCTCTTGCGTATATTTGTCACATATTTTTTAACGGCGATCTTGGAATTAGCAAATTCACGCAAAAATTATTTAATTCAGTTGTAGTTTGAAAGATTTCACTTGTATTAAACTTTTTCTTTTCATTAGAATTAATATTACCATTAATCTTAGGCTTGCTGCTGTTAATCATAATGATTTAGATGTTATTTATGTTATGTTTTTATTTCTAAAGCATGTGCATACCCATATTTCATGAGGCTGAAATAGAAGGGTTGATGATATATTGTCATTACTCTATAACCTACTGAAAGCACAGACACGAGTTCAGTCGTTTGATAAATTTCATGTTCTTTCTCTCCTGTCAGAGTGTGGGGTACAGGATCTGCGTCTTGGCAGGTTTTACATCTTCAGCCTTTTCATCTCTTTGTGCCCATGGGTTTGCGAACCCTTTTGCGCATGCAGGGGACCCCTTCCACTTTGTGACTGTCTCTAACAATATTTTTTAAGGGGAGGCAGTGGTCCCAGGGACCACTACCTGCCCTTAAAAAATGAAACGAAAACGTTTCATTACACTTTTTCTTTTTAAATGCATCCCGTTTTCCTTAAAGGAAAACAGGCTGCAATAAAAAAAAAGCTGCTTTATTAACAAGTATTTGCAATGCAATAGGTCTCGCATTTACGCGTGTTTAAGCTATTGGCATTGTAAATGACAATGCCAATAGCTTAACCTCGCGTAAATGCGAGACCTATTGCATTGCAAATGCTTGTTCTTGTTTCCCAGTAACCTTTTGAACAATTGTTGCTTGCAAATTTGGATCCATATTTCCACAATCACTGAAATTTACTGCAGCAACTGAGTCATTGGGTGTAATGGCACTTCGCATTTCCTTCACCCAGCTCGATGTATTTTCTAATATACTAATAGCTTCTTTTAAATTTGGATTTTTGGCAAGTAATTTCTCTTGGAATCTAGTGTCATTCGTGCAACGGACTAGTTGATCACATATGAGTGAGTCAGTCAGCTGCTCAAACTCGCAAATGTGGGCTAAAGATTTAAGTGCTGCCGCATAGTTTCCAACTCTCTCTCCTTTAGCTTGTACACGCATGAAGAACTTGTGTCTTTCCATTGCAACGTTTATGCGTGTGCCAAAATGTGTCTGAAGCAGTAACACAGACATTTCGTAAACATCTCCAGGTTCACCAACTCCTCTACCATTAGGCACAGGGTCCAGTGGCGGCTCCCCCATTCGGGCGTGCGGCCGTTGCCCCACTGCTTTCTCGCAGTGCGAGAAGGCAGAAACATAAATGGTAATAACTACCATTTTATGTTTTTGCCTTCTCGCACGGCGAGAAAGCAGAAGTGCCTGGTTGGGAGTGTGCGGTCCTGCTCGAGGGCGGGGGAGTGGTTTGCCCACTGTTGTGCATACTGACTGTTTGGTCGGCCCTGGGGCCGACCAAACCGTCAGTATGCACAACAGTGGGTAAGCCACTGCCCCTGCCCTCGAGCAGGACCGCCCACTCTCCTTTTTCTCTATGTAGGCTGCTGCATGCAGCCTACATAGAGAAAATGGCTCGAGTGAGGCGCGCTCCGCTGCGCCTCACCAATCACAACGCTGCCATTGCAGCGTTGTGATTGGCGGAGAGGAGGAGGGAGGCTGCCTTTCCTGGCTGATGACGATGCAGGAATTGGATTTGGAAAAGGCAGGATGGCGGGAGTCAGACCCATCTAGAAGCTGAGGTGGCAGCGGCGCAGGACGGAAAGTTAAGTTTTATTTTATGTATCTTTTAAATTAAACAAACCCCTCCCGCCTCACCCCTCCCCCCCCGGGACGACCCTATTTCCACCCCCTCTCCGCCCACCCGCCCGTGACCCGTCATGCCGGCCGCGACTGGTGAGATTTTCACTAGGTTTGCACAGAATATGTTTTCCCTCAACGTCCTGTGACAACACATACAGCGATGGCACTTGGTAAAGAGTATTTATTATTATGTCCGCTCTCTGATTTTTCTAAATCGTACTATATGCCAGGACTATGCGGTAGAAACGTGTGGGTAAATTACCCTGTTTTGAAGTGGCATCTGTCTCCAACAAGAAGGATGTGCAACATGGCCCCTTTTCCTGGAACTCACAGGCCAGCAGGAGGGTGCATTTATGTGAGATATGAATATGTGATGTTGCATTAGTCCCGCGTGAATTGCAGAGGCGTGTCAAAGGTCCAATCCTCCAGGGGCCCCACCCCACGCTTAATGGGGCCCCATTAGTCCTTGGGCTAATGAATATCTGTGCGATATGGGCAACTCTGGGGCCTTCGTAATAGTCTGCAGGGGTGCCCCATCATTTTGCGTAATGCCAATTAACTACGTGAATTTGTGACAGTGCAGTGGAACAGTCTGTTCCCCGGAGGCAGCAGCAAAGGGGTTGTGTAATTATTGAACCAAAACTCAGTGTTTATATCTTTTCATATGAAATCAGTTAAACTTTCCAGTTTACCTTAAATGGTAAAGTGCATCCCGTATGACTGGGGAATGAGAGCAAAGAGCGAGAAACAGGATGGGTTTTGCACACCCGCCTAATAGAACAAATATAAGCGTCTTCAGAAGAAAGCTCCTCCACCCGCTTCTCCTCTCCCCAAATTCACCACTCCGCTTTCTTTAAGCTGTGCTCTTTAAAATAAAATGATTTTATTTCAAAGTTTGGATGGATGCTGCGATTGCAAAGGGACAGGGAGCCTGCTTGGGAACCCTGGAAAGGTCAAAGGTTACAGGAAACGATTGTGAGCGTAGAGCGATTTAAAAGCCGTTGCTGAAGGCCTGGTGGAATAATGGAACGAAAATAATACTTGCAATGCTTCATTTTAACCCTAAACTTGACTCTGCTCTTTGGACTGCTGTGTGCACGCTTCTTGTCTTTCTCTTTCTGTGGACACTTCAACAACAGAAAATAATATCACTCGGTATGTGGATCGGATTCGGTATATTTCAGTTCCCTTCCTCTGGGCGCTTGATATGTGGACTACTGAGTACATGGGCCTGTGTTGCTGATCGGACAGACACCTATTTGGCTGCAGCCGTTATTGTGCACTTGCTGATGCTGGGCTTGTTCCTAATGTTTACTGCAGAGGTAGGTTCGTATGTACGTTCTGGGACTGCTTGTTGATCAGGGTCAAGGGTCACTGATGTCACTGTATGATTTGTTATATTTTTGCTGATTCTGGAGTTGTCCTGTGGGAAAGAAGCAGACATAACATCCTAGAGAGATCACACATAACATAGAGCCACTTGGTGACCCATGTGCACAAAGAGATAAAAAATGCCACCCGTGCGCATAGAGCAAGCAAAAACACACACACGCATGCACGCGCTCCCCCCTCCTCCCCCCTTACAGAGTAACAGACCACACACATGCGGGCATAGGAGCATAGGGAGGCAAGGCTAGACCATCAAGTTTTTGGACAAATGGATGCCATAAAGATGGTTGGGTGCATCACTAGTTCTGGTTTGCAGTCTTCTGTCTATGGGGCATTCAACCCCTCTGAGGAAGAAATGAATAGGCCTCTGTAGAATTTTTCATTCCGCCGGCGAAATTCGAGGAATTTTGTAATTCTGCATTACTACTGCAATGCACTGTTAATCTGCCTTGTGGAGAACTGAAAATTCTCTTTGCACAGCGTTGCAGAGAACCTCCTACTTGCAGCTAAATACGTCTTAAATGACTGCGAATGTCTCCTCCTCAAACGCATCCATCTGCATGCGATAGCAGATAACTTTCTTGTCAGACCGCAAGTATTTCAAAGGAAAAAAGTCCCCACATGTGTGTCATGACGGTGATGATAATTAGAGCAACTATGATGAAAGAACTGGTAGGGCACCTCTCACTACCTTGACTGTGCACAGACAGGCCTCAACAGAAAGATTATTGTTTACCTTTCATTTTCAAAACTCAAATTAGGAACTCACAGTCCTATCTGACATCTTTAAGTATGTAGATGTGTCGCCAAACTGCAGCAACGAGAGAGAGGGTGGGAGGGGGTTAAAGAGAGAGAGAGTGGAAAATAGAGGAGGGAGATAGAGGGTTGCTAAGAGAGAGGGAGGATGAAATGGGGGAGAAGAGGGGGAGAGAGAAGGAGAGGTGTGAGCAAGACTGCGAGGTGAGGCTGAGAGAAAGATGTTCGAGCTAGAGGCAGAAGGGATTGCAAGAGAGGGAGAGAGAAGAGGCTGACAGAGTACAAGAACGATAAAGATAGAGAGTGGGGTGCAGAAAACGAGGGGCCGGTGCGAGAAAATGGAAGGAAGAAGGCAAGACAGTGGGAGAGGGGGAACAATAGAAAACGAGCAAGCGAGGGAGAATGCAGGAGAGAAACAGGGCGACAACGAGGGAGAAGTTTTAACTGCAGAGTTCTGGGGTAGTAGTAGTGTCCGCCATTGTTGTGATGTAGTGCGTGGGATCGGTCTGTGTGTAGCGTGTGGTAGTAGCGGAAGGCCTTATCTTAATGTAGGGTGGGTGTGGTCTGTCCTTGTTTTGGTGCAGGGCGTCAGTAGTAATCACGAATATGAGGCAGGAGTCCGAATAGTGGGATTGCACTCTCAAATTTACTTGAAAATGCACCATTTGCCCACTCTTTTTTTCAAAATTTTCTCGGGGGGAAACCCCCCCCGAACCCCCCCTAGGTGGTTCAGGCTCGCTCGCTACGCTCGCTCGTCGCAGTGGAGTACGACTATTGTTTTACGCCTCACCACTTTGAAATGTCACCAGCGGCCACTGACAGGGTCTAAACTATCATAAATGTTCCTCCCTCCAATTCCAAGGTTGTGTAATAGAACGGCTTGTTTCCTTGCTGCTGAGAATTTTTCTCCCCCAATAGCAATTAAATATGAATCAAATAGAGGTTTCCACTTCTTCCAAGGAAGTGTTGGTTCCCCACGTTCAGACAAAAATTGTGGTGGCTGACTCATGGGTGTTAATAAAGACACACAATTAAGCAACATTATGGTGTCAACTCGTTTTATTACTTAGTGTGGCTAGAGAAATGGCATAGACATCTAAACGCTTATATATTTACAACCCTGTGGCTACGACACTGAAGACATGGGATAGGTTTGTGAGTGCACAAGCCCTGTTGACCAAGCCTTCGCCCTACACTCCAATCTGTTTTAACCCAACATTTGCAACTGTACTCAAGGGCCACTTTTCTCAAATGGAGGGTGGAAGGTTGCAAAATAATTGCTGACAAGTACAACGCCATGATGTCGAAAACCTTTCAGAAGTGCCATGCTGCTTATGGTATCCCAGAATCAGCGTGGATACACTATGCTCAGATTTGACGCTGGGTTACACACTCCCACATTAGGGCAGGGGCTACCAGAGCTAAAACCCCATTTGAAATCCAGTTCCAAAAACTGATTGGTACTAGGGGCACAATATCGACACTATATAAAATACTCTTAGTGCACGAAACCCCATTGACATGGCGACACAATAGAATAAGGAAAACTACCCTTGGAATGCCAATGATGCCAAACAGATGGTACAAACTACATAGACACATACACCGCTCCTCTGCGTCCACCTTAGAGTAGAAAATACATTCTAAAGTTTAGCTTGGCTGGCGCTATACCCCCATTGGATGTACCTCATGTACCATAAAACCTCTCCTAGATGCTGGAGTGGATGCAGAGTGTTGGGTGAAGCACTCCATATTTGGTGGGACTGTTAGGTGATCCTTCTGAGAGGAAGTGTGTGAGCTACTCCAGAAGTAATGCTCCTAGGACTTAAACCTCCCAATCTGACGCGAATGACTAAAGATGAATGGCACATGAGCCTACAGTACTTAGGAGCAGCAAAACTGACAGCACACAACAGGAAAAAAATGAAATACCTGCCAGATACAGTGGTATCTGAGACTGTGGGCTATTCTGGCTATGGAGAGGTTAGCAAGCAATATACAGGGGACACATCTGGCATTTGAAGCCTCCCGGCGCAGCCCTCTCCCCACACTGGATAGCATTGGCCTGCTTTCATTGATAATAGAAGAGGGGATCCTACATACCACGCCATCCTGCTACTATAGTAGGGTCCCGGTGAGGCATGGAAAAGAAAACTGGCTGATTGGACTTTTTTAGCCTTCTGCAGTTGGCGTTGGCAGAAAGTGGGGAGGGAAGTGGAATATGTAGACAATGCATAGAGGGGATGTGGTGGGTGTGTCCCATGAACATGGATACATGTGATTTCTGTGACCTTCTTTAGCAGGTTGCGCCTGCCACTCTGTTCAACCTCTCTTCTCTACTGCACTTCTGCACTAGACTGTACATGTTTCATTTGAAAATGCAAATAAAGCATTTTGAAACCAAAAAAAGATACTGGCAATCTTAATGTTATTGGATGCTGGGAAAGCCTTTGATTAAGTGGATTGGGTTTTCCATAAGCAATCACTAAGGTGCTTTGGTTGTGCGCCCACCACAGTTTCATAAAATGATAATGGTGAACTATCATAACCCTATGGCAATAGTAAGACTCAGTGGGCACACCTCGGGAATAGTAGAGTTGGAAAGAAGAAATAGGCAGGAGTGGCATTCATCCCTGATATTATTTGCTCTGAGTAATAAACCCCTTGAATGAAATACAAACCTGTCTCAGGGTACTGTGGATATGCAGTTTAGGATGAATGTGCACAAATTTTGTCTATTTGCTAAAGATGCACTATTTACCCTTGGGGACACAGACAGGTCTTTATCTACGGTGCTCAAACAAATATTTTTCAGGCCACAGAAGGTTACTAAATTCGGGGGAAGTCTGAAAAGAGGATCCTAATGCTCCGTGAGGAATCAGTGGTCTCCCTAAGGGCACAATATCCTTTCCGGTGGGTCATATGTTACAATACATTCTTGTGAGTAAAGATTGCTCCCTCAATTGTAGATTTATCTAATGCCAATTACCCTGCACTCCTTGCAGTAGTGAGCATGGATTTGAGTAGATGGTTTCCTCTCTGTCTTTTGGTAGGGCAGGACATCGCTGTATGGATTCATGTTTTGCTATGGATATTATATGGCTTGCAGGCTCTGCTGGATGATTAAAGAGACATCTGCTTTTTTGACTTCTTAAAATTAGCAGTATTACAATTTGTATGGAAAGGATCTTGACCTAGGGTCCATGAAAGAAAATTCAATGGGATAAATCAGGCCAGGGTTGGCAGTCCTGGACTTTTTAGCCTATTACCACCAGACCAGGCAGCTGAGAATTTTGATAGAGTGGGCTCAATAAGAAACAGACCACATCTGATGGAGAGAACCCTTTGGGATGTGACATGGATGTCTAAGGCAAATGCATATTTAAGTAAAACACAGTGCACTTCTTTGGAGGTATGGGACAGTATTGCCATAAAGTTGAAGCTCACAAACTTTCCGTGACCATACATCACATTCTATATCAATCTGGACTTTACGCCAGCCCTTCATTCTAGGCCCCTGATAGGTGGAGGGAATGTGACTGTGGAACCATTATGCATATGTTTCTTAATGGCAAGGTGAAATCCTTCACACAATGTAAACAAGACGTTGGCATGATGAGGCTGAGCACATTCATTATGTTGAAATGCAGCATTGGGTAATGCACCCATTATTTTGTTTTAAAGGCAGCAACAAGAGACAGAAGAAGGCCTTAGGAATTCTCTCCACACTCATGACTGCAAAAGGGGTCATATCCAAGACAAGACAAGATCTTAACTGAAGGCAGAACTTTCAGGTTGGAGTTCAGATCAGCGTAAATGGTCGAGGAGCCCTACTTGGGAGATTGATAACATGTAATGGGAATTACTCTGGAGAGACATACACACAAGCACAATGTAAGTAGGAAATACAGAAGCACATTATAAAGTGCTGTATAACTAGCTCTACACTTCTGATAGATTTCACTGTATGCTTCCCGGATGTAGCCCTAAGTTTTGGAGAGACTGTGGTCAAATGAGGCAATGCTTAACATATGTGTTGGTCCTGCCCATTTGTTAAACTGAGTTCCTTAGTATAATCAGATAGGTGGTGGGTTTCCCTTTACCCATTGATCTAGGGATGATATTGTTGGCATTACGATCTAATAAACAGAGGGTGACCAGAACAGATCATGCCCGGATATTGCAGTATCATCGAGTGTCAAAGCATACAACATCCTATTTCACTTTTATATGCGCAAATCTGGAAAGTTTCTGCTATGGAACAGCTTGTGGCTAATGTGAGGAAAGGGCATTTGAAATCTGATGCAGTCTGCGCGCCTCTGTTAAGAGTATACGCCAGTGGAGCACTCAACTCTGGGCTTGACAACTCACTTCTAAGCATCAGACCTTTTTTTCTTGACAATTTACACAAGGTCTAGGTACATTGCAGATAGTTGTCGTAATATACAAACTCCCTTTTCACTACTATTTTTTAAGGACCGGTAGGGTTAAGGGTAAGTTGTCTGAACTGTTTTTGCTCATTAGGCACGTGAGGTGAAAATGGCATCAGAGTGGGTGGCAGGTAAGTGGGATGTGGGAGTTAGGATTTCTTAATTCCTTCTTATTGATGGGTTGAACCAATGTGATCATGTAACATTTTTAAAAGCATGGTACTAAATGTGAGCATGCATTGAATTTTGGTGTTGCAAAACCCAATTTAAATGCTGGTAAAAAAAGAGGCAGAGTCTACAGGGGCCTGGTCCCCATTTCTAATAGAACCACTGTAATGCTCATCCTCAAAGACGGGAATGATTCACTTGATAATGCCTGTTATCGTCCAATATCCCTCATCAACGTGGATGTGAAAATACTAGTGAGGAACCTATACTAGGCTCCGGGGGCATACCTTCTTTAATACACGAACTGCAGGTTGAGTTTGTAACTGGGAGATCAATGCTGGTACATCACCCTTGGCAAACCAGATATGTCCAATGTGATTTCCTGGCCATTTCTCGTGATGCTAGGAAAAGGCTTTTGCTCAGGTAGTGGGGACTTTGATAGGATTTCATCAACAAAGTCTGTTTGCTGCATGGCATAACTTCTGCCAACAATAACTAGGGAGGCTTTCTGTCAAGCTCCATGCAGATTGGGAGATGCTCTTATCAGGGTTGGCTCTTTTCCCCACTTTTGTTTCTTCTTGAGTTGGAGCCCAATTTGGCTCCGATACATCAGTCAGATGAGGTTCAACGGATACTTACACCAGATGGCCATGTCAAGACATTCGTTTATGCAGATGACATCTTGCTCACTCTTTCCAACACCCGGTACTTCTATTGTATTGTATTGTAATTGCATTTATATAGCGCGCACTACCCCTGACGAGGCGTCAAAGCGCTTTTTCGGCGAGTAACACGCTACTCCAGAACCCAGAAGGATTAGTGTTGAATTAGTATAGTGAAATATGATTTTAATTTGAGTGGTGGATAGGTTAGTCAGTTATTAGGATTCAGAAGGATAGCGGAGGGATAGAAGAGGGAAAAAGGTTTACATTTATATAGCACTTGTTACCCCTGATGGGGTGTTGAAGCGCTTTTTTTTTAACGAGTAGCACGCTGTAGGAAGCTGGCTCTGTATATACTATACCAAAGTGAGGTATAGTGTGCACAGAGTCCAGTGGAGCCCCAAAGGTAGGCAGAGGCAAAGTTAGATAGAACCTTACTCTCTATTTGTGGTAGTGTGGTCGAGCAGTAAGGCAGTATCAGAGGACAGTGTTAAGCATTTGTTGTACACACTCAGTCAGCAAATGAATTCACACACTCAAAGACTGAACTTCAGACCAATTGTTTTTGTATAAAAATATTCTTTTAGTAATTTTATTTCTAGAACCAAGCAAGCCTGGCACAGGTAAGCAATAAATACTTTACAGTAATAAATGCTGATTGTAAAACAGTTCAATTGCAATTGTAAATGTACTATGGTTTGTCTTACAGTATTGTTTCAGAGAAATGCAATCACTTGTAAATACAGTACATTGACTTTAATGGGATTTTCAGTAAAATAGCAGGTAAGTTACTTTTGAATAACTTTTCTTACTCAGTCCTGTATGCCTGGATGCAGCACTGGGATATTTCCTGTAAACAGGTGAGTAAAAGCGTTTTTGTTAAATCGTACAATTTTAAAGAATATCTTTAGGTTTCAAAACTCCACACTTAGAAACTTTTTCAGGAAAAAGTGTCAATGTTATCCTATGGAGGAAAATATGGTTATCGGTTTTTAGGTAAGTAATCGGTCTTTGGAGTTGAGGTTCTGGGGTTAGACTCAGGGGTCCCCCAGGGTCAGTGATGCACTCTTGTTACACCCTCAGCGGCACTAGGGCGTTGCGGCCCAATGTTATCCAATGGGGGATAGGGGGCCTCCGGTAGGTGGCTGCTGTCAAGCAGGCCACTGGGTTGTGGGCGATACAAAAGGGGGTACAAAAGGGGATGATGGACGGAACGTTTGAGCCAATCAAACACTCACCCCCAGTCAACTGATCTGGGTTTAATCCATCATCATTCTTTAGCTCACTCCACCACCCCAGTTCAGACATGGCCATATGCAAATCAGTCTGACCCTGTGCCTCATGGGAACAGTCCAGCCCGAACTGCCAAGCCATGTCTTCCCTGGACCGGAAACAAGCATCCTAGGACCGGTTTCTGGCATTCCAGCCGTCATCAGCCAGGCTTGCTTGAATCCAGTGGCAAAGTGAGCAAGGGACCCACGTCTGGGCATACCCCCGCCAACTTAGGGCGAACAAAGCGATACAAAAGGGGATGATGGACGGAGCGTTTGAGCCAATCAAACACTCACCCCCAGTCAACTGATCTGGGTTTAATCCATCATCATTCTTTAGCTCACTCCACCACCCCAGTTCAGACATGGCCATATGCAAATCAGTCTGACCCTGTGCCTCATGGGAACAGTCCAGCCCGAACTGCCAAGCCATGTCTTCCCTGGACCGGAAACAAGCATCCTAGGACCGGTTTCTGGCATTCCAGCCGTCATCAGCCAGGCTTGCTTGAATCCAGTGGCAAAGTGAGCAAGGGACCCACGTCTGGGCATACCCCCGCCAACTTAGGGCGAACAAAGCGATACAAAAGGGGATGATGGACGGAGCGTTTGAGCCAATCAAACACTCACCCCCAGTCAACTGATCTGGGTTTAATCCATCATCATTCTTTAGCTCACTCCACCACCCCAGTTCAGACATGGCCATATGCAAATCAGTCTGACCCTGTGCCTCATGGGAACAGTCCAGCCCGAACTGCCAAGCCATGTCTTCCCTGGACCGGAAACAAGCATCCTAGGACCGGTTTCTGGCATTCCAGCCGTCATCAGCCAGGCTTGCTTGAATCCAGTGGCAAAGTGAGCAAGGGACCCACGTCTGGGCATACCCCCGCCAACTTAGGGCGAACAAAGCGATACAAAGGGGATGATGGACGGAGCGTTTGAGCCAATCAAACACTCACCCCCAGTCAACTGATCTGGGTTTAATCCATCATCATTCTTTAGCTCACTCCACCACCCCAGTTCAGACATGGCCATATGCAAATCAGTCTGACCCTGTGCCTCATGGGAACAGTCCAGCCCGAACTGCCAAGCCATGTCTTCCCTGGACCGGAAACAAGCATCCTAGGACCGGTTTCTGGCATTCCAGCCGTCATCAGCCAGGCTTGCTTGAATCCAGTGGCAAAGTGAGCAAGGGACCCACGTCTGGGCATACCCCCGCCAACTTAGGGCGAACAAAGCGATACAAAAGGGGATGATGGACGGAACGTTTGAGCCAATCAAACACTCACCCCAGTCAACTGATCTGGGTTTAATCCATCATCATTCTTTAGCTCACTCCACCACCCCAGTTCAGACATGGCCATATGCAAATCAGTCTGACCCTGTGCCTCATGGGAACAGTCCAGCCCGAACTGCCAAGCCATGTCTTCCCTGGACCGGAAACAAGCATCCTAGGACCGGTTTCTGGCATTCCAGCCGTCATCAGCCAGGCTTGCTTGAATCCAGTGGCAAAGTGAGCAAGGGACCCACGTCTGGGCATACCCCCGCCAACTTAGGGCGAACAAAGCGATACAAAAGGGGATGATGGACGGAGACGTTTGAGCCAATCAAACACTCACCCCCAGTCAACTGATCTGGGTTTAATCCATCATCATTCTTTAGCTCACTCCACCACCCCAGTTCAGACATGGCCATATGCAAATCAGTCTGACCCTGTGCCTCATGGGAACAGTCCAGCCCGAACTGCCAAGCCATGTCTTCCCTGGACCGGAAACAAGCATCCTAGGACCGGTTTCTGGCATTCCAGCCGTCATCAGCCAGGCTTGCTTGAATCCAGTGGCAAAGTGAGCAAGGGACCCACGTCTGGGCATACCCCCGCCAACTTAGGGCGAACAAGCGATACAAAAGGGGATGATGGACGGAGCGTTTGAGCCAATCAAACACTCACCCCCAGTCAACTGATCTGGGTTTAATCCATCATCATTCTTTAGCTCACTCCACCACCCCAGTTCAGACATGGCCATATGCAAATCAGTCTGACCCTGTGCCTCATGGGAACAGTCCAGCCCGAACTGCCAAGCCATGTCTTCCCTGGACCGGAAACAAGCATCCTAGGACCGGTTTCTAGCATTCCAGCCGTCATCAGCCAGGCTTGCTTGAATCCAGTGGCAAAGTGAGCAAGGGACCCACGTCTGGGCATACCCCCGCCAACTTAGGGCGAACAAAGCGATACAAAAGGGGATGATGGACGGAACGTTTGAGCCAATCAAACACTCACCCCAGTCAACTGATCTGGGTTTAATCCATCATCATTCTTTAGCTCACTCCACCACCCCAGTTCAGACATGGCCATATGCAAATCAGTCTGACCCTGTGCCTCATGGGAACAGTCCAGCCCGAACTGCCAAGCCATGTCTTCCCTGGACCGGAAACAAGCATCCTAGGACCGGTTTCTGGCATTCCAGCCGTCATCAGCCAGGCTTGCTTGAATCCAGTGGCAAAGTGAGCAAGGGACCCACGTCTGGGCATACCCCGCCAACTTAGGGCGAACAAAGCGATACAAAAGGGGATGATGGACGGAACGTTTGAGCCAATCAAACACTCACCCCCAGTCAACTGATCTGGGTTTAATCCATCATCATTCTTTAGCTCACTCCACCACCCCAGTTCAGACATGGCCATATGCAAATCAGTCTGACCCTGTGCCTCATGGGAACAGTCCAGCCCGAACTGCCAAGCCATGTCTTCCCTGGACCGGAAACAAGCATCCTAGGACCGGTTTCTGGCATTCCAGCCGTCATCAGCCAGGCTTGCTTGAATCCAGTGGCAAAGTGAGCAAGGGACCCACGTCTGGGCATACCCCGCCAACTTAGGGCGAACAAAGCGATACAAAAGGGGATGATGGACGGAACGTTTGAGCCAATCAAACACTCACCCCCAGTCAACTGATCTGGGTTTAATCCATCATCATTCTTTAGCTCACTCCACCACCCCAGTTCAGACATGGCCATATGCAAATCAGTCTGACCCTGTGCCTCATGGGAACAGTCCAGCCCGAACTGCCAAGCCATGTCTTCCCTGGACCGGAAACAAGCATCCTAGGACCGGTTTCTGGCATTCCAGCCGTCATCAGCCAGGCTTGCTTGAATCCAGTGGCAAAGTGAGCAAGGGACCCACGTCTGGGCATACCCCCGCCAACTTAGGGCGAACAAAGCGATACAAAGGGGATGATGGACGGAACGTTTGAGCCAATCAAACACTCACCCCCAGTCAACTGATCTGGGTTTAATCCATCATCATTCTTTAGCTCACTCCACCACCCCAGTTCAGACATGGCCATATGCAAATCAGTCTGACCCTGTGCCTCATGGGAACAGTCCAGCCCGAACTGCCAAGCCATGTCTTCCCTGGACCGGAAACAAGCATCCTAGGACCGGTTTCTGGCATTCCAGCCGTCATCAGCCAGGCTTGCTTGAATCCAGTGGCAAAGTGAGCAAGGGACCCACGTCTGGGCATACCCCCGCCAACTTAGGGCGAACAAAGCGATACAAAAGGGGATGATGGACGGAGCGTTTGAGCCAATCAAACACTCACCCCCAGTCAACTGATCTGGGTTTAATCCATCATCATTCTTTAGCTCACTCCACCACCCCAGTTCAGACATGGCCATATGCAAATCAGTCTGACCCTGTGCCTCATGGGAACAGTCCAGCCCGAACTGCCAAGCCATGTCTTCCCTGGACCGGAAACAAGCATCCTAGGACCGGTTTCTGGCATTCCAGCCGTCATCAGCCAGGCTTGCTTGAATCCAGTGGCAAAGTGAGCAAGGGACCCACGTCTGGGCATACCCCCGCCAACTTAGGGCGAACAAAGCGATACAAAGGGGATGATGGACGGAACGTTTGAGCCAATCAAACACTCACCCCCAGTCAACTGATCTGGGTTTAATCCATCATCATTCTTTAGCTCACTCCACCACCCCAGTTCAGACATGGCCATATGCAAATCAGTCTGACCCTGTGCCTCATGGGAACAGTCCAGCCCGAACTGCCAAGCCATGTCTTCCCTGGACCGGAAACAAGCATCCTAGGACCGGTTTCTGGCATTCCAGCCGTCATCAGCCAGGCTTGCTTGAATCCAGTGGCAAAGTGAGCAAGGGACCCACGTCTGGGCATACCCCCGCCAACTTAGGGCGAACAAAGCGATACAAAAGGGGATGATGGACGGAGCGTTTGAGCCAATCAAACACTCACCCCCAGTCAACTGATCTGGGTTTAATCCATCATCATTCTTTAGCTCACTCCACCACCCCAGTTCAGACATGGCCATATGCAAATCAGTCTGACCCTGTGCCTCATGGGAACAGTCCAGCCCGAACTGCCAAGCCATGTCTTCCCTGGACCGGAAACAAGCATCCTAGGACCGGTTTCTGGCATTCCAGCCGTCATCAGCCAGGCTTGCTTGAATCCAGTGGCAAAGTGAGCAAGGGACCCACGTCTGGGCATACCCCCGCCAACTTAGGGCGAACAAAGCGATACAAAGGGGATGATGGACGGAACGTTTGAGCCAATCAAACACTCACCCCCAGTCAACTGATCTGGGTTTAATCCATCATCATTCTTTAGCTCACTCCACCACCCCAGTTCAGACATGGCCATATGCAAATCAGTCTGACCCTGTGCCTCATGGGAACAGTCCAGCCCGAACTGCCAAGCCATGTCTTCCCTGGACCGGAAACAAGCATCCTAGGACCGGTTTCTGGCATTCCAGCCGTCATCAGCCAGGCTTGCTTGAATCCAGTGGCAAAGTGAGCAAGGGACCCACGTCTGGGCATACCCCCGCCAACTTAGGGCGAACAAAGCGATACAAAAGGGGATGATGGACGGAACGTTTGAGCCAATCAAACACTCACCCCCAGTCAACTGATCTGGGTTTAATCCATCATCATTCTTTAGCTCACTCCACCACCCCAGTTCAGACATGGCCATATGCAAATCAGTCTGACCCTGTGCCTCATGGGAACAGTCCAGCCCGAACTGCCAAGCCATGTCTTCCCTGGACCGGAAACAAGCATCCTAGGACCGGTTTCTGGCATTCCAGCCGTCATCAGCCAGGCTTGCTTGAATCCAGTGGCAAAGTGAGCAAGGGACCCACGTCTGGGCATACCCCCGCCAACTTAGGGCGAACAAAGCGATACAAAAGGGGATGATGGACGGAACGTTTGAGCCAATCAAACACTCACCCCCAGTCAACTGATCTGATTGTGGGAGCAAAGCTCCTGGACTTTAGCTCAGGGCAAATGGGGAAACAAATTAGCACCAAAGGTGCATCCTCAACGGCACTAGGGCGGCCGGGTGCAGGGTGCTGTTTCGAGGTCGAATGCCCTGTGGTTTCCAATGGAGAACCTACGGTTGACAAAAGCACTGCAGGCAGGGAGACGAAGGACTTCTGGGTGCGACCACCACTTTGAGAGGTAAGTTGGGAAGTTAGGGGTTGGTTAGGCACCGTCGGTTTAGGCACACAAGGCCGTGGGGCGTCAGGTGCAGGGGTGCATTTTGGGGTCGGATCTTCTTACAAGCTCCTGGTCGCGGTTAGGGGGGCCTTCTGGATTTTGAATGCAGGCGTTGGCTGGAGGCTTGAGGCAGGTCAGGGGTCGCCGGATCTCGGTTCAGGATCGCCGGGGTGACCTCCTTGTGGTGTTTGCCCGCTCGGGCCGTGGACGGCGGGTGCAGAGTGGGGCGGATCCGCGGTCTCCGGCTGCTGCCAGAGGTTGCAGTTGAACAAATCCGGTGTTCACAGGAGAATCAGGCTTTGGAAGTGAAGGCAGGCAGGTCCTCAGGGGTTTTTGAGGTTGCTGGCTGCAGGACACACCGGGGTTTCGCAGGAGCAAGTTCGAGGGGGAGACATGCCGGTAGGGCTGGGGCCAAGTCAGTGGGCGTCTTCCTCTTGTTAGCTGCTGCCTGGCTGTTCGGTCCTTCTTCTTTTCTTCTTGTTTCTTGTCTGGATCTGCTTTCTTGGTTCAGGGCTGCTCCCTAAATACTGTATTTAGGGGGCGTTTTAGGGGTCTTGAGGTCAGTAGCCAATGGGCTACTGACCTTAGGGTGACTACACCCTTGGTGTGCTCACCCCACGTGGGGGAGTGAGCACAATCCCTAATCCTGATTGGGGAGTGTCTGCCATCTGCAAGATGGCGAGCACTGAAGAGAGAGCTTCACCTCGCCTCCCCCACCTGAGGTGTGGAGTTGACAGAGGTGGGCACACCTTCTGGGCTGGCTAGTTTTTCCCACCTGTCTTCCCGCCGAAAAGGAGGGGAGACAGGAAGGGGGCCTGCTCCTTCTAGCAGGAGAGGCTGGGGGTTGCATTACAAAGGCTGCCAGGCCTTTGAAGCTCCCCTGCCACAGATGGCTCTTCCTGGCCTGGGGGAGGTGTGAACACCTCCGCCCAGGAAAAGCTTTGTTTCTGGGCTCAGGGAGCGAAGGCTCCCACCCTAGGGGTCCAGAAACATGTCTCGTGGTGGCAGGCTGGTGTGTACCCGTCAGGGAACTGTTAGACCTTGTATCATTGGCGTGGGTCTCCCTTCCATTTGTTCGCTATGCTCCTCTGTTGCTGACATGTTTTTGCTGGTTTAGATGCTTTGGGCACTTTGCCACTGCTAATCAGTGCCAAAGTGCAAGTGCTCCCTATGACAAATTGATGTATAGATTAGTGACTCCATGATTGGCTTATTTGACTTACTGTCAGCCCCTAGTACAGTGCACCGCGTGTGCCCAGGGCCTGTAAATCAAATGCTGCTGGTGGGCTTGCAGCACTGGATGTGCCACCCACCGGAGCAGCTAGTAAAGTGTGACTCAGGCCTGCCATTGCAGAGCCTGTGTGCAGTCTAGTACTCAGAATGATAAAATACATCTTTTAGTGAAGTTGGTTTTAATATTCTGTGTTTGAAAATACCACTTTTAGAAAGTAGGTATTTTCTTGCCTAAACCATCCAGCCTGCCTCTGCTAGCTTGTGTATTGTATGTCTGGGTTAAGGAGTGACAGGGGCTGGGGGACTCCAGGAGACAGGTTGAGTCAGCACTAGGCTGAATAGACCTATCTGCATGAGGAGTGGTGGGAGGAGTAGCACCTGGGCCTGAATAGGGCTGTGCCTGCCTTCCACAATGCTGGCTCCACCTCCTATGGTGTGTCTGATGACCCTGGCCCACACTGACAAAGGAAGAAGTTGTGCACTGGCAGAATGCACCCAGAACTGGTTTGGACTAGGTACAGGACCCTCTGCCTTCAGAGGACAAAGGATTTGCTAGTATAAATATTGGGGCCCAGACCCCAAGACTTTAGATCACTTCTGGGAATCAAGACGAACCTTTGCTGAGGAGAAGAACCAGGAAGCTGAAGGAGGAGACTACCCCTATGCTGCGTGTTGTTGGGGTTGGCCTGCAGTGGTTACTTTATTGCCAAAGAAAGGAAAAAAGGACTGAGTGTGCTTTCATCATCTTGAAGAAGATCTCCAAGGGCTTGAACATTGAGCTTGCCTCCTGCCTGAAGTCTCAGGGATACAAGACTTCACCCCCAGCTCCCCTCCTGAATTCCCTTGCTGGGAATTGAAGTGCCTACTGCTGTTGGGCCTTCTGAGAGACTGAGTGTCGCTGGGAGCTGGAAGCGCGACGCAACGAAGAGGAAGCGTGTCGCCGCCGCAGCAGCTGTCGTCGCATCGCAGAGTAAGCGTGCCGCCACTGCCGCTGTTGCATCACCGAAGCGCCCCGCATCACCGGAGAAGCGTGCCGCCGCAGCAGTTGTCGTCGCATCGCGGAGTAAGCGTGCCGCCACTGTCGCCATCGCATCACCGAAGCGCCTCGCATCACCGGAGAAGCGTGCCGCCGCCACAGAGGATGCCGGCGCATCACCGGAAAAGCGTGTCGCAGGGCCTGTCGCGGCTCAGAAGATCGCCGAGTCGCCGCACGGCCGTCGGGCGTGCACACATCCCATCAACGTTGTCGCACCGTAAGCAAGACGCCATTTTCTCGCATCGCACTGGATCATCATCGCATCGGAACCGGGCCGCAGTAAGAAACCGACGCATCCTCCTTTCTGCGTGTAAGGAATCGAAGCATCACCTTCCCTGCGACCCTTTTGTTTGTTTTGCGTTACGCATCCAAAGGTACATTGAGAGTAAAGTGTCGCATTTATCATCTTTATTGAACTGAGCTATTTTCTACCATTTGACAGTCATATTTTTCGTATTGTATTGTGGATTTTTGTCGTTTGGGTCTTGTGTTAAGTCTATATAAAAATACTTATTTTAATACTACAACCTGTGTGGTGTCCATCTGTAGTGTTGTCACTGGGTTACTGTATGTGTTCACAAATGCTTTACACACTGCCTCTGAGATAAGCCTGCCTGCTCGTGCCAAGCTACCAAAGGGGTGAGCAGGGGTTATTTTAGTAGTGTATCCCCCTTACCCTGACTAGAAGCAAGGGTCCCTATTTGGACAAAGGTACCTACCTCTGCCAACTAGAGACCCCCCAGTTCTAACAGGAACCCACCAGAGGCTGGTCGTTTTTCAGGGGGCATCTCTAAGATGCCCTCTGTGTGCATTTTTCATTAAATCCTACACTGGCATCAGTGTGGGTTTAATGTGCTGAGAAGTTTGATACCAAACTTCTCAGTTTTCAGTGTAGCCATTATGGTGCTGTGGAGTTCGTAATGACAAACTCCCAGCACCATTTACTCTTAATGGCAGCACTGCACTTACAATGTCTAAGAATGGACTTAGACACTGTAGTGGTACAGGGCTCATGCACCTGTACCCTCATCACTGTCATAGTGCACCCAGCTAGAGGGGTGACTGATCTATGCCAGGGCAGTGGGTTGTAGGCATGGCACACAGGGATGTGTGCCATGTCGACTCTTCACTTTGTTCTGCACCAAAACACGCAGCCTGCAAAGGCAGTGTGTGAGTGTAGTGGTACAGGACCTCTAAGGGTGGCACAATAAGTGCTGCAGCCCTTAGGGGCCTTCTCTGGTCACAGTGCCCTGTGTACCTGTGGTACCATTTACCAGGGGCTGACCTGTGGCCAGAGATGCCAATTGGGTTAGTTTTGGGGAAAGAACACAGGCCCTGGGTACCTGATTGGCAGGGACCCAGGGCACATCAAGTCAAAATGCATCAGTAGTCTGGCAAAAAGTGGGGGGGTTACTGCAACAGAAACCCACTTTCCTACACACGCTACTCCGGAACCCATAAGGATTAGTGGTGAATTAGTATAGTGAAATATGAAAGTAATTGGAGTGGTGGATATTAATCAGTTATTTGGATTGAGAAGGATAGGGGAGGGATAGAGGAGGGAAAAAGGTTTGCATTTATATAGCGCTTGTTACCCCTTTTGGGGTGTTGAAGTGCTTTTTTTGACGAGTTGCACACTACTCCGGAACCCATTCCTGTAGTGATATCTCTGATAAGTCTTTCTCTACATTTTCCACCTAATGTATCAATTGGAGTTAAATGAAGGCACTGACTATGCCCCCTACTAGCGTCAGTCTTGGCAATTTTTAACATGTGTTTGGCCCATAGGGGCTTCAAATATTTAGGCATCCGTGTCAATAGAGACCTAGAGTGCATGGTGGAAAATAACTTGACCCCCTGATTATCTATGGATAGAAATGGCGTGGTGAAAGGGGCACATCTTGAGCTGTCGACGTGGGACAGGGTTTGGAGGACTAATTATGTTTTATAGAATTCTGCTTGCAAGAAAATGGGCTATTATTTGGGGAAGATGTTAGTCATTCCCAAGTAATAATTCCACAATCTTCCCAACACACAAGTTCAATAAATAAACCTGGGCTCAACCCCTGGTAGTTATGACACAGAGCAGGCAGACTTAACTTAAGGAAAAGTGTGTAAGGTATTTAGCAGCTACAAAACAGTTAAAAAGTCAAAATACTACACAATAAAAATCCCACAACCAATTTCTAAAAACAGAGAATTTTGAAATTAGAAAAACGGTGGAAAAATGATTAAAATCCAAAAGGGGAACCATAGATTTTTTTAAAGTTTTAGGCAAAAGGCACCAACAAAAAGTAAAGAAGTATTCAAAATTCACTGTACATGGTTGACTGGGACCTAGGCATGTTTTCAGGCTGACTAAGATGGAGAGGAGGTCAGATACACCAAGCGAGTTATCCTTATCAAAGTTTTTATATTCTGTATTAGTCTTTTTTCGTGGCAGTCAAAATCCTTCAGCAGGGCAAGGCTGAAAGCTATAGTCAGCAAAGTCCTCTCAAAGTTGGAATGCTGAAGCCATTGGTTTTGTGGGAAAAACTCAGAGTGCGAACATTCAAATTTTGCACCCGCCAACATCCTCTCTTTGATTGGATACTTTCCCCGCATTTGCCCAGTCAAGATTTCTAACTTTGGACTTAACCTCCTTTTTGGAGCTCAAAATCTTGCAGCAGGGTAAGTCTGAAGTTATGTCCAATAAAGTCTTCTCAAAGTCTGGTACCTTTGCTGCAAGGTCCTACTGAAGGTCTGGACGTTTTTTTATCAGCCACAACAATCAGACGGAAGAATTAAAGGCTTTCCGGTTCCCTGTATGAGCCAAGAAAAGGGCCATAGAAGCATAAGGACCCTAAGAATAAACAGGCTAATATAAAAATTTGAACTACGAATTTACAGCCGCCGTGCATGAAGGGAATCCGGTAATAAAGTGACCTTAAACAGTTGTTTTTAGATGAAAACCAGTTTAGCGTAATTTACAACTGACCCTGAATTGATACAGATAAGCGTTTGGCAGAGCATTCATCCAATAATAGAATACATAATCATTGCATATCCAGGATAGAGTTACTCTATACCCTAATCTGTTCAAAGATAGTGCCATCCAGATACCTACGAGTCATTGCATATCCAGGATAGAGTTACTCTATACCCTAATCTGTTCAAAGATAGTGCCATCCAGATACCTACGAGTTAAACCACTGACGGAGTCCTGACGAAGGCCTAGCCGAAACGCGTTGTTTTCCAACAAGCCGCCAGTCTCTGTGTATCTAGCTATCTGTGATCAATGGGTTTTTATTATTGACTTCCTTTGACTAAAATAGAAAATTGAAAAAAGAGAAAATGATGCATGTATAAATTAATTGACATTACGACAATTGTGTTATCTGAAATATAAAATCATGGATTCATTTTGATATGTATTTTCTATCTAAGGAAGATAATTTATGTGGTTTATAGAATATTATTCAGGAAATAAATGTATTTATCTTTGTCTATCTACTAATTTTTTTAAAACATTTTCTATATAAAAAGATACAAGAATATTATTAAAAAGAAAAAATAAATAATTCATATTGTGTAGTAGTATTGGTGTTTCCAGTATAGATATATCAATTCAGTCTGGAGTATAGATGCCATTCTAAGGTAATATACACTGTGCCCGGTGTTCTTCATTTTCCAAAGAAATGTTTTGGAAGTCCATACATTTTCTGAGTCCAAACTTTTCAGACTTTCTGGAGCAGCTCCTCTTGGTCATTTCTAAGTCTCCCATGATTTCAGGGGCAGCACTTAGGGCCCAGGACTCACTCCAGCAGAGGCCATCAGTAGAGTGCAATCTAGTTCCAGATGGTATTGGTCAGCTGCTCATTCCAAGAAAAGCCCTCTTGCAGCTTCTACTGTCCCTGTAGATACACAGGAAGTCAGCCAACTGACCTTTAGATTCCACTTTCTGGGTGCACATGGTAGCAGGTCCAGTTCCTCAGGTATCAACACAGGTCACAGATAGAAGATCGAGTCCCCTTCTGTTCTTCCACAGGTCCAGAAAGTGTTCTTATGAGCTGGGGGTGATTTGCCACTTTTGTAGGATTCAATAATCAGTGGGTGGAGTGAATCTTGTTCTGCCAGGGCACTTACTAGTAATCCTGGTCCAGGTCTTCCACTGCCCAAAGTACTGGCAACCATTTCCTGAAGCCAAAATGTCACCAAACAAAGGAATACGTGGTAGACAAGAGCCTTCAAGAAGCTGCCACTTTCTCAGGAGGAAAAAAAACCAAAGATGTAAAAAACCTCCTTGCTGGATGAATACTTTCAATGGATTGAAGAAAACCAGGAATCAGGAATCCAACAGTGGAAATCATCTGGAGTTCTGAAGCAAAAATACAGGAATAGGAAATTACATCTAAAATTATATGACAGAAAGCATAATGGGTTAGGAAAATCTAGAAAGAACCAAAGAAAAAACATCTATGAATAGTAGTTTGAGGGCGTTGCAGTAGATTCCGATGTGGTGGAGTCTTTTGATGAGGAGGAGGTGGGAGACTGTATCGAAGGCCACTGATAGGTCGAGGAGTTTCAGGGCTGCTGACTTGCCGTGGTCCATGATAGCTCTTATGTCATCCATGGCACAGTAGCAGCTTACTCAGAAAGGGGTTAATTTTTTTTTTTTTAATGAACTTACCTTGTCTGCCGTGCCGCACCGCTGCACGCCTCTCCAGCCGCCGCACGCTTCTCCTCTTTCTGCTGAAGCACCGGAAGCACCCAGGATTCCGGACTCTCCCAGCCAATAACGATGCTGCAGGAGAAGCGTCGTGATTGGTCTGAGCGTCCTGTTTGGATGCTCAGGCAGTTCCTGGGGAGGCTGGGCATGCTCTCCACGGGGCTGTGCAACACAGCCCAATGGAGAACATGGCAAGTGCGCATGTCCAGTACCTTGGTCAGGAAGGGGAGGAGCAAGATAGGCCGGTAATTCTTGAGGTCGGATGGGTCTCCTGTGGGTTTCTTCAGAAGTGGTTTGACTTTGGCGTGCTTCCATGTTTCCGGGAATGTGGAGGATCTGAACGCTGAGTTGATGATGCTGGTGAGCGGGGGTCTGATTTTTTTGTGTCTGAGGTTGAAGGTGTGGTGGGGGCTGTCGGGGCTCTGGAATGGATGGAGGACATGATGGACGTTCTGGTTTCGGTGTCGAGGGGTGTCCAGTCGGTCATGTACTGGGGCGGGAGGATGGTGGGAGTACAACAATTAAAATTATGCATATGTACAATCAGGACGTCCAAAAATAGCTGAATATATACAGTTCAGTACATAGTTCGACTACTGTCTAAAGCTCATTACACATTGGACAATCCCAGTTACAGTATTGATGTTTCAACCCATCCCCCTGTTTACGTGGATCTCCTCAGGACAACAACATGCCGTCTGGCACAACAACTATTGGGCAGAATATAGAGAGAGGCTAATTACTTCATGGACCAGACACAATTATCATCTGTAAACCTTTATGAAGTCATTACTACATATCATCAAACTTTGTACACTCTTCACATGTTGGGAATATCTAGCCGTAAAACCTCTATAGTTGACCACACCTCTATAGTGGACCACTCAATCTTAACTAAGGATAATAAATTTCTCGTATCATTGCTAGTGGAGCAAGATCCTTATTGCTTTCCCATACACATAGCAAGGCAACTGATCCCTTACTAAATGGGGTTACTAGGCCCAATGTTCTAGTGACTGTTTACATGCTATCAACACAACCCACTTATAGGTCCCAAGTCCATATCCTTGTATCACTTGTCAGTCTACAGGGCTTGTCACTGTTAGTTTAGTGACCATGATAACATACTTAGGGTCATAGAGTGTGCTGGAAAAAATAGATTGCAGAATGGGAATGTGAAAATAGGTATCCTGCAAATCAAATGCCACCATCCAGACTCCTGGTCCAGGGCAGACAGAACTTGGGCCAATCAATCAATCAATCATGTCACTTATAAAGCGCACTACATACCCGCGAGGGTCTCAAGGCGCTGGGGGAAGAGGGGGTGGGCCAGGATGAGCATCTTCATCTTGTCCTTTTGGAGGAAGAAGTCAGAGGGTGCAGATCTAGAATGGGACGAAGGACTCCTTCCTTTTTAGGCACCAAGAAATAATGGGAGTAACAGCCAGTCCCAAACTCTAATCCTGGCACCCTCTCTATTGCTTCCATGGCCAAGAGAGACTGATCTTCGCTACGGAGTCTGAACAAGTAGTTCTCAGGGAAGTGTTGTGGTGTGTATTGCATGTCCAGGGGATATGACAGGAAGAGTAGGAAGCAACCATGATTTACCATCTAGAGCACCCATTGGTTGCATGTAATGCTATTCCATCTGGGAACTTAGAAGGTGATACATCTGACCACTGGGCAATCATGAGATGCTTCAGGTGAATTAAAGCAATTTTGCAGCAGCTGCTGTAGAAGGATCATTGTCTTTGGGGGCCTAGATGCTGTTGGTTGGACCCCCGGCCTCTACCCAGTAAGGCCTTGGAGGCCCATATTTGCACTGCCTCTACTGGTATCCCCTCCCGAAGACTCGAAATGGGCAAAGCGTTGGGGGGAGGGAGTTGCTGAACCCAGCAGAGCTAGGCCTAGAGAAAAAGCAGTGGCTGTGCTCTCTTTGAACTGTTCTATGGCCGAGTCTGCCATCTATCCGAACAGCCTAGAGCTGTCAGAGGTTATATCCATCAAGGATTAATGAGGGTCTGAAGAGAAGCCCATGGAGTGAATCCACATGTGGCGTTGAAGTACCACGCTGGTCCTGACTGCCCTACCCAGAAAGTGGGTTGTGTCCAAGCCAGGGCGAATTGAGTACTTTGCTGCGACTATCCGTGACAAGGTGCTACAGGGTTGGTCAGATGTCATTTGGGACAGCTGACAAGATTTCTGTCACCATGTCCCACAATGTATGCGAGCACCTGCCCAGGAGGCAAGACATGTTAACAGATCTTAGAGCAAGGCTAGCAGAAGAAAACATACGCTTGATGAATGTCTCCATTCCTTTTGACTCTGTGAGGAGGGATTTGGTGCTTAATTTGAGCCAATGGTTTCCGGTGCTCATTAACACTGGTGCTTTCCATGAGCACTAGTTAAGGACAAATTCATTTATGAGGAGATTAAGTGATTTTCTCAGAATCATAGAATGTTGAGCCGATGCCGAGACTCCAACCTGGTTCCCCAGCTCCGATGTTGACTGCTCGGGCCATTACACCATACCTTCTCCCCACTTTCATGGTTAGTAGTTGGTTCTGTTTTAAGCGGCGCTAATAGGAGAAATGAGCTGGTGCAAGCTGCCTCCTGACAAGAGCCCCAACACTTATTTTTTTACAAATTAACCGCTGGAGGGATTATAGGAAAAGCATTAGGGTTGATCTCCGGGAGCAGGCCTATTCCACCTTGCCACTTGCCTACTAACTAGAAGGCAAGATCCTTGCTGCACCCAGGGGTCTACCAGTAAATCAGTCAAGACCTCGTTGAATGGGAGTAGAGGTTCTTGGTTGGTTTGTCGATGGTTGAGGACTTCAGTTAGGATATTGGTTTTAACTTCTGCTGCGGGAAGAGTCAGGTCCAAAACCTCTGCCGCACTCCTGATCACCGTGGCGAAGGAGGCAGATTTGTCTGTTGGGTTTGCAGATGATAGGCCAATGTCTGGAGTTGTGTCCAGGCCACTGTCATCCTGTAAGTCATCTTAAATGTTACCAATCAATCAATCAATCAGGGAATTGTAAGTGAGCTACTCGCCCGTGAGGTTCTCAAGGTGATCAGGGGGGGGGGGGGGCCGCAGGTCTGTTTAGCCGAAGAGCCAGGTCTTGAGGGTCTTCCTGAAGATGTTCAGGGAAGGGGCGCGTCTGATGTCTGCCGGTAGCTCGTTCCAGGTCTTAGCTGCAATGTGAGAGAAGGATCTTCCGCCTGCTCTTGCTCTGTGGATGCGCGGGGTTTCGGCCAGTGCGAGGTTGGAGGATTGGAGGTTTCTTTTGGGTACGTGGAAGTTGATTCTGTCATTGAGGTATTTGGGTCCATTGTTGTGTAGGCATTTGTAGGCGTGGGTGAGGAATTTGAAGGTGATTCTTTTCTCCACGGGGAGCCATTGGAGTCTTCGTAGGTGTTGGCTGATGAGTGCGTGCCGGGGGATGCCGAGGACGAGTCTGGCGGCTGTGTTCTGTATTGTCTGTAGTTTGCGGAGTAGGGACTAGTTTATGCCGGCGTAGAGTGCATTTCCATAGTCTAGTCTGCTGGTGATGAATGCGTGGGTGACTGTCTTCCTTGACTCAGGGGGGATCCATTTGAAGGTCTTGCGGAGGATGCAGAGGGTGTTGAAGCAGCTGGAGGTGACGGCGTTGACCTGTCGGTTCATGGTGAGTGATGAGTCGAGTACGATGCCGAGGTTTTTGGCGTGGTCTGAGGGGGTTGGTGGGCTTCCGAGGGCGGTCGGCCACCAGGTGTTGTCCCATGCTGAAGGGGTTGTTCCAAGGACGAGGACTTCTGTCTTCTCGGCGTTGAGCTTCAGGCAGCTGTTGGTCATCCAGACTGCGACGTCTTGCATTCCTTTCTGGAAGTTGAGTTTGGCGGTGGTGGTGTCTTGGGTGAGGGAGAGGATGAGCTGGGTGTCGTCCGCGTAGGATACGATGTTGAGGCCGTGTTGTCGGACGATGGCATCGTAATTGGCACTGTAATCTTCAGTGTCATCGTCATCGTCACCATATGGATTATATGTCTCTGGGTCCTAATAGGTGCAATGGTGTGAAGTTTGGGACCTTGGTATTGGTGGATGATAGGTCTCAGAATCCGATAACAGTTTTGGCTCTGTTTCCTTCGTCGAGACTCGTGCTTGTGGCATCAGTCATGGCGCCGAGGGTGGCGTCAGACGTTGCACCGAGGCTGGTGTCGGCAGAATCCGGTTCGAAAGAATTGCCAGCCTTGGGTCGAGGTCGAGTGGTGCAGTCGGCTTCAGATCCATCGGTAACCCAATTGGAGGTCACCTCAGATCCTTTGGGCATGAAGGTGCTCCAGAGGGGTCCAGAGGGGTACCAAAGATTTTATCCATGCCTTTCCGAGCTCACTGAGATGTTGTGGTGTTGCCGATCTTAGGGGGTCAACACTGATCAGGAGCAAAAGCGTAATCAGTTCTGTAGCAGAGGAACAATTCCACAATAGGGTGGTACCCGGGTGACCACACAACTCCAAATGGTAGGAGTGGCGGGAGGAAGGAGACCTAAGCTTGAACATTTTTTTCACTTTTTTTGACTTACCTGACCCCTGCAATTTCGATGACGAATTGTTGCAAGATTGGATTTGGCAGCAAGAATACGTTCACATTCTCAACTTCGACCTGGAATTTGCATATTACGGCCTCTGTGTCATGTTTTGGGCCCCTCTGAAGGGGAATGGGCAACAAATTCTTGCCCATTGCCCATTGTGAAAGGGTAGGGTATAAAGTAAATGACAGTCTGGAGGCATTCACCCGAATATGGGGACCTTTCTTTACTGATCAGAACTCGGACTGAAGCCACCACAGAATTTCCATGGATCAGACCTGCCATGGCGCACTGCCGCCTCTGTCTCTCACATCACTTTCCTCTCGACCACCCTTTCTAGGGATGCCTGGTAGATTGGACCACCTACTGTCTATAGGCCACACCTGAGCTTCAGATTGACGTTGAGGTCATACACTGCCAGCAGCATATATCTGGTAATTCTCTGCTGACTGAGCCTCTCTCCCTGGACTGGGATCAGTCCTTAATTTGAGCCGGTGGTTTGTGGTGCTCAGCAACTGTCAACACCGGTGCTTGTGAAAGTCTTCCACAAGGTCAGTGGTGGCTGCTCCCAGGTAGCCGTAGTGGGGTGGGGAGGAGAGAAGGAAGTGAGGGGGTTTAAAAAAAAAAGATAACTTACCTGCTGGCAAGCCCCCTGGCTGCCTGCCGCCTCTTTTCCGTCCTCTGCGTCCTCTTCCTGGCTTCTGTGCAACCAGGAAGCAGGAAGCACCCAGGCTCCCCAAAGCCAATCACAACACTGCAGGTCTGGACAGGGAATGGGAGCCTGTGCATGTTCTCCACCCAGGCTGTAATACAGCCTGGGTGGAGAACATGCAAAGTACGCATGAATGTTTGGCCGGCCCAAGAAGGCCAGACAAACCTTTATGCCCACTTACAGAGCGCCACCACTCCTCCCCCCCTGCCCTTCCCAACCCCGCAAAACTCCCTCATCACAGAAAAAAAATGAGAATAACCTTGTGTTATTTTTCATTTATTGCAGTGCTGAAAGTCAGTGGGGCGACGCTCCTCGGCCTTGGCAGAGGAGCCGTCCCTGCACAAGGTGGCGCTGTCTGGTTAATTTAGAGATGACCACAACAACAGTTAATTATTAAGTCAATAAACATTAAAAATGACTATTACCTGCCATTTTTATAGCTTTGGAGGCCTGAAATACTTCGAACTGCAAAACTTGTAGGGGTGTAATGGTAAGTAGTTGTGCTGTTACTGTAATTGGCAGCATAGAAGGGGCAATGTGTGGTGCAAATTGCAGTGGCTTCCTGATGAGAGCCCTGGCACTTATTATTTTACAAATTAAGCACTGGATGGGATACCATTATGTCAGTATACTCCACACCTTGGTACCCCCTCCAAGGCAGTGCCTGGAATTGTGTGCTCTTCTGACAAACACATACTGAGGACCCGCCGATGGCTGGTGGTGGAACCATGGACCTCTTACGCTAGACCCACCCGACCTTTGCCTCTTCCTACTCACCCCCTCCTCACAGATGGACATTCCCCTGTTCCCCACCCACCCCCCAAAGTCTGTTATTCCTTACTTAGTTTCACACCCAGGTACTGTCCAGTACTGAGTACCTGCACTTATTCAATTAGAATTGGAGAATAACCTGCATTTCTTAGCACTCCCTCAATACATTTAATGGAGAATACCAGCACTTTTCCGAATCAGACAGGTACTCTGTGTCAAAGAGTACCTGCACTTCTATATATCAATTTATAGCATTGGTGATGGATGGACTACTGTATCGTTTTCAATGGTGGAAGTAGCTAAGAGGGAACACTTGAGTTTCCTGACTTTACATGAGGCGGGGTAACCCAAGGCTTTAAGTGGGATGAAGAAAGTAGTGGGTGTGGGATCTCTAAAAGAGGCGTGTGTCAAAATAAGGGTGTGGCTTAAACACATAAACTAAGTTTCTGTGATTCTCATGGTGTGTCACTCTTCTGATATTTTGGTTCCTCTCTGAACTTTCGATGACTGCATTCAGATTTATAATACAACAACTGCCATACACTTAAAACCAGCCAGGAGTATTGGCTTTTTCAATAATGTTTACCTGTTTAATATAAATCACTATACAAGTGTAAAATGCTACACAGAAAAACATAAAAAACAACATCCTGGAAATATCGAACACTCTTAGGGAATGCAACATTAAATGAAACTTGTAAAATATAAACAGGAACTAAATTGCTGAATTGGATTACTTTAACATTTTTTACATTCATTGCTCAGAAATAGGTCAGTGTTATTAGTGGTAAGGTTAAGGACAATGTTATAGGGCCCGATAGGGAGCTCTGTCAATGTCCATTTTTAATTAATACTGGGTCTGAGACCAGGATGGACCGGGATCACTAAGGACCAGATGTACAAAGCATTTTTGAGGTCGCTAACGACACGATTCGCAGAATTGGGCCGTTTGTGACAGCAAAAAGGCCTTTTTATGTGTACCAAGGTCCCATTTGCTAATCAGTAACCTATTACCCAATTGCTAAATGGGTTAGCGATTCGGTATTAGGAAGGGGCGTGTTTAGGGCATCCCTTCCTAATAGCGATTAGAAGTGGTATGTGTGAATGTTTTGTGACTGAAATGCGGTCCCAAGGGACCCCGTCCCCTTTGTGAATGTTGGTGAAAACATTTTTTAAGAGCAGGTTGTGGTCCCAGGTAATAAGGGTCAGATTTACAAGCCCCTTGCGCCACTTTTGCGTCACTTTTCCCATGTTAAAAATTACGCAAAAGTGGCGCAAGGGCCTTGTAAATAAGCCCCTAAGTGTTTATTTTGAAACGCATCCTGTTTTCCTTTAACCCCTTTACCGTGGCGAACATTCCACGCCGGTGCGGCACTTCAAAGGAGTGGGCGGGACCGCGTCGGCCAACGGACGTGCGCAGCACTACCGAGGTAGTGCTCGCGACGGCCGTTGGCCGACGAACGCAGCGAAGGGGTTAAGGAAAACGGGATGCAGTTAAAAAAAAATAGCTTCATTTAAAAGCAATCACAGACATGGTGGTCTGCTGACCCCAGCAGGCCACAATCCCTGTGGTTTTTGCGATTCCCAATGGGTCAAAAACTGAGAGCTATCTCATGAATATTTATGAGGTAGGTCTATTTGCGACCCACTGGGAATCGCTAAATGTGTGAAACACACACTTGTACATAGCTGTTTGTGATTACCAAATAGCGGATCACACAAAAAATTCGCTATTAGGTAATCGCAAACCCAAAGCTATGTACATCTGGCCCTAAGAGCCCTGGGGGAGCAAAAAGTTTAGCGCAACAGAAGCGCTGACAATTTATCAGCAATACTCCCATCCCACCAAATTCTAAATTTGGTCCTGAGTCTATTAGGTGTAAAGTGTCCTGAAAATCTTGGTGATGACATCAGAGTGGCTCGATTAGCTGATGGTGGAAAATGTAGATAGAAAACATCCCTTTCAAAATCTGTACTTGTGCCGGCAGATCTTGTTTTTGTGTCCAATTCACCTAGATGTGCTATCATTGTGCAATAACACATACACCACTTGTGCCTATTTTTACCACAGCTCTGACCTTTAAATTATGCTACCAGCCTTTTGGAAATTATTTTTCCCTTGCTAAATATAATGTGGTGAATAAGGAAGAATGAGCCATGAAAGCATACCAAGAGAATGCCTACTACAGCCCGGTGGAATTAATGTGTTTGTTTTTTCTTTAAAGATATCTTTATTGGCATTTTAAAATATACATTTCAATTGTAAAGTCTTAGCAAGTCACAAGGATATATGCAGTCAGTTAGATCGTTTTCACAAGTATTGAAAATAACCCCTGGTGCTTCCCAGCTGATATGCAAAAAGCAGCGGACCATAGTTTTCCCCACACCACTAATGGCCCATGTAAAGCGCTCAAGTAAGTCACCACTATCAAAGGGAGCTGAGGGTTACCACAATCACTGACCATATCTGTTTGTCTTACCAAGCCAGATGCTTTAATGTCTCTCATTCATGCCCCCCGTATGTAAAGAACACCTGAGGAACCGCCCGGTGTACCAAAAAAATGTATAAGGTCATCAACCACTTTGCGGTGCTCCACTCGTATCTGTAACGGGAACCTTTGTAGTGTCCTTTCAAAAAAGTAAACATATAACAACAAACTCAATTGTCTTCTGGGGTGTACATCTCTTCCCATTAAGGGCTTTTACAGGTGTATTGTGCTCTTACCGCCGTCTTCCACCGCAGGGTGAAGGGGGCAGCCAAGACAAGGAGAGCCGAGGTGCAAGGGAAGCAGCGCTGCATGGCACAGCACCCCATCTCTGTTTCCAGGCACGGGCTCCCGAATAGGGAAAGAAACGGTATCCAACATATAGGGTCAGGCGTAGAGGCCAGAGACTTCAACTTAGAGTAACCACTAATGTGAACCCCCTACCCTTGGCCAGGCCCTGGAGAGCTACCCCCCACCCCTCCCCTCAAATCTCATTCTCTTCATCCCCAGTGGCATTCTCTATGTCTTCAGACGGTCATTCCCAGGTCCCAAGTATCTCCGACCACAATTTTGGAATAGGGTGTCTATGCACTCCTCGCTATCCTCTTGAATGAGTGCTCTCTCCTCCGCCCTGGCCCGGTCGTAACATCTTGCTCCCAAGCCTCTAGTCACAGTCCTATTTCAGACTTCCATACTAGTGCTATGTGTCTTTTTGCCAGAGCCAGGGTCTAATTCAAAAACCTGGAGTTCACCTTTCTTGATGTAGGTTTTGGGAAGAGTCCCAACAGGCAAACCTCCACAGAACAAGTAAGTCTGTGTCCCACTGTACGGGTCAGCCTACTCATTACTCCCCCAAAACGGGCACAGTGTAGGGCAGCTCCAGGTCATTTGTTGGAAGCCTGTATCCAGTTCCGCACATCTAGGGCAGGATCGTGGTCCCCCCCATATATGACCCAAAGTCTATGAGGTGTTAAATAGGTCAGATGCAAGTAATTGAATTGAGTAAACTTCAGCCGCATATTCCTAGATTCCCATATGGGATACGCCAGGACCCTCGACCATCTGCTTTCCTGTAGGTCACGTCCTAGCAATGCCTCCCATCTGGTCTTCAATGCCATAAGAGGTTTTCCGGCTATGTCCAACATAGCTCTATAAAACTATCTCAATAGGTGTCGTACTTCACCCATAGTCAGCAGTAACTGCAACACCGTATGTGTTTTGGGTTCCTCTCTACCACTAGACCATAGGTCTCTGAATGACTTTGGCAGAGCCTCGTAGGTCAGGAATTGACCTGGGTGAAGCTCATGGTGTGCCAATAACTCTTTTAGGGAAATTAACGTCCCAGGCTGAAAACATTTGCCTACTGTCAGTATCCCAGCATCCGACCACGTCGACAAATGTTGGGCTCTGTAAAACATGATCAGGTCTCCAGGCGGTAACCCCACCAATGGTAGTGCTGGGGCATATAATGGGTTCCCAGCCGTTCGTCGCAGATATCACTTCCAACACTTCAGAGCAACCAATAACAAAACCCCCGGTCGCGGGAGGTCAGCCTTTCGCGCTAGAAGCTTTGCTAACAATGCCTCCTGAGGAGTAAATCTACCCTTCTGACCTATCTCCTCTCGGCCAGTACCAGCCAGCCACTGTGCCACCCACTGTAGTTGGGCGGACAAATAATAAAGTTCAAAATCATGGACTCCTAGGCCACCGTCACTGGTGGGGCATCAAAGAGTCTCTAATGACACCCTATGTCAACCACCATCCCACACCAGTTCTCTACGTAGTGTGTATTTCTGTCTAAACCAGGAACCAAGTATTCTGACTGGGAGGTTGGTAAATCAATATAACAGTCTTGGTAACATAACCATTTTTGATAAAGAGATACGTGCCATGATGGGCAATTTCAGCGACTGCCGGAATGGGACACCCCGGCAAGTGGTCCAGTCATCCACCGCCCTCCACCATTGGGAACAAACATGTTTTGGCCTTATTTACGTGGAGACCCGAATATAGTGCAAATTCCTCTAGTATGGCAATGGCATGATGCGACCCAGCCAAGGCGTCCCCCAGATAAAGTAGGAGGTCGTCTGCATACAACAATATAATATGCTCCCTACCGTCTACTTCTATGCCATAACCTATGCCGTCTTGCCTAAACAGCTCAGCTAATGGTTCTATGGCAAGAGCAAACAAGAGGGGTGACAAAGGGCATCCCTATCTTGTGCCTCTGTAGACGCTATATTGTGTGGAGATGTTATGGACCGTCTTAACCCGTGCAGTGGGGGATTTGTATAGTAATCTGATTAATTTCACCCATTGTTCACCCAATTACAAACGGAGCATTACTTTGTACATGTAATCCCATCTGACCGAGTCGAATGCCTTCTCTAGGTCAATTGACATGATAGTAGCATGTGAGCGTGTTTGTACTTCTGGGACATAGCTGGAATGGGAATAGAAGCCAGGCCTGGCAATTCCACTTGACCGGCCCCGGGGTGGGGAGGTGGTGGGTGCTACTGAGAAGCGCCTGCCAGGGGCGGGGGGGTTGCTAGTGTCAAGCACCGCTGCCGTGTTTGTTACGGGGGCGATATTGCAGCACTCCTGCAAAACTGACCCCCAGTCAAAAAACCGGCCCCTGCGGGTCAAACTCCGGCCCACCGAGAAAACGCCCAGTGCCCGCTACAGCCAGTCCAGCCCTGGTCCGGGTGGTACAAGACATGGTATAGTCTACGGAGGTTCAGTGATGTTCTTCTTTCTGTGATGAATCCATTCTGACCACCATGCACCAGCATTTGTATGTATGGTAGATGTTGGAAGGCCAGGACTTTACTAAGAACCTTAAAATCCATATTTAACATGGATAAAGGGAGGAATGTAGTGACATGGGCATTCTGGACCTTAGTCTTAGGGAGGGGAATCACTATTGCCTCCCTGGTGGATTTAGGTAATGAACCTCTACACAATGATTCGCCGTACAGGGCCTCTAACCGGGGGACAAAAGTCCTGCCGAATGCCGCATAACATTCTGCCGTCAGGCCATCGGATTGTGGAGTTTTCCCATTGGCCATATCTTTATTAGCAGCTTTAATTTCTTGGACAGTGATGGGACCCAACTCCTCCCTAGCCGTCTGATCTAGCACTTGTAAAGGAATCTTATCTAGAAAGGTTGCTAAGCTATGCTCGTCTAATGGTTCTGGTCTTCCATATAAGGATTCATAGTATATCTGGAATATCATATTAAGCTCATCAGGGGCATAGACCAGTGTATCGTCTCCCAAACAGATCTGGGTGATGGGCGTCCCCCTGAATTCAAGTCCAATGAGCCATGCCAACAACTTGCCAAGCCTACCCTCCTCATCATGCACCCGTACTATGTACTCTTATTTATTTATTTATTCAGAGTTTTATATAGTGCGAACATGATCCATTTGGGTATCAGAGCGCTTCACAGTAATATAGTATTCCCATTGTAACAGTTCGAGAGCAGGCATTTATACATAACTCTAGAGCGTAAAATTTAATTCTAAGAGCAAGAAAAGACATTTGCAAGTAAAAATAATACGTGAGCCTAAAAGATACATAGTATAAAAAAATTAGTACACTCGAATGAAAATAGCAAACATTCTATATTTTACAGTTTTACTGGTCATATGACTTTGGTAAATCACGTGGTTAGCCTCTCTGAAGTGAATTGTATAGGTCTAATATTTGGAGTCTCCTGGAGCTAGCAGATTACATACCCGTAGGGAATATGTACTAATATCTAAACAAACATTCAAGTGATTGTTCTGTAGATGGTTATTGTAGGAATTTGCCCATTAGAACGATCTTAGCTTTCTCCTTGAAGCTTGAGGTGTTCGGGATCCCCACTACTGAATTAACGTGGTTTAAAACTTAGTTAAGGTAATACTCTAACCTTCTATGTTAAATGCTAACTTTGTTTTCTCTGATGCACATACGTTCCTTCACAAAAATTCTATTGATTTGAAGTCGTCTGATCGGGCAGGTAGTAGGTGACGTCAAGGACAAAGATATGTAATATTAACTATTGATCAAATTGTTTTATCTAATTGACTTCTTGTCAAATAGCTTGGATATGTTATGCCATGTTTAGGAAAAGGGTGGGTTTATTATTATATAGTTTAGTTTGAGATTCTGCTGGATTGTATATTGCATTCTTAAAGTTGAATACAATGTATTTTCGTATCTATTATATAAGTTATTAAAACTGAACCAACCAAAAGACTGAATTCTTGGCAACACCGTGTGCTGGTGTTCCCTAGCAAGGGCCACAAGTCTGCTACAAGGGTAACTTCTATAGACTTGGAAGTCATGAAGCGCTCCGTTCACAAAGGTATTGGGGCATGTAAGCTTGGCTTACATGTGCAAATAAACTTATTCATAAATGCAAAATCACTTTTGGTATTGCTCTCGTAAATGTACATCAATCAACATTTTCATGCCTGTAAATCTAATTGTTGGTACAGGGAGCAAGAGAATAGAGCATGTTTTGGGGCTGGAATCTCTGCAAAATATTTAAACTATTTAACTCCTTTCCGAACCCTTCCCAGCCTGGAAAGGGTCAAATATTTATTCCTAGGAAACACAGGAATAATTCAATTTTTAGGGTTGGAAGGGAAAGGATACCCTCTAAAATCAGTGGCAATAAGGGTTCCTCCACAGGGAAAAATATCTTAACCTTGGTGGAACATGAAAAACAAGTTGGCACGTACATTTGTACTGTGGCTTTTCTCATCAGCAAACAAGTTATTCTGGATCGTACCAAAATCTAATTCACAATGTTTTCCAGGAGAGCACCCAGAAAGATGTAACTGTCTTGATTTTCAAGAGTATTTACAGAAACGTTTGTGGATTCCTCAAAGTTGCAAATCTGCTCCAAGGCAGTCATAAACCTTTGGCTGCAGATTTACAGCTTCATTTAAGAATCATGCCAAAAATTTGTTAGGGTACAATTTCTTGCATTTTTTGGTTAAGGCCACTCAGATTATTCAGCTTATAATTTTTAGATTTCCCCATCATCTATCTGCGCAGGAAGTGACATCACTGGATTTCCCATCATCCATCTTCCCAGGAAGTGAGATCATTGGTTTCCCACCCAAAAAAAAAGAAGAAGCCAGGCATGAGGACTTAATTTCCCATAATCCATCCACACAGTAAGTGACATCACTTCCCATCTTCTCCCTACAATCAACTTTTCAGGGAGTGCCATCACCTGGGCTGATAGAGCGAAATGTTCTTGTGAATTGTAGGGGTGCATCATAATCACTGATAGGCCGCACCCACATGTATTCAGACATATATTCGTATATATTCAGTTGTATACTCATGCATGTTTAGTAAAGAATGAATAGTTCACTGAGATAAAGTGAACTCAGCAGCATAATGGTGTTAGGATAATGATGTAATGTAATGCTTATCGAATGATGTGGACATAATGCATAGAGAAATTAGTTCATGTGTAATTTAGTTGCAGTAGTTTAAACGTGCACCATATTAAAGTTGCACATGTAATTCATGTTCACATATGTATTGTAATGAAAATGCTTATAGAAAGAAATGTGTGTTTAAAATGGTGTAAAGGCCTGACTACATATACGAGAGGGAAAGGCTTGGTTTGTTTTTATGTTAGCTTATTTCGTAGGCAGTGAAAAGATTCTCTTGGTAAGGCTCTCTGGGCACAAACGGTAGATTTAATTTGCACAGTAGAAGGTTTCTGTTGAACGTATCTTTTGTTGCAGGTGCAAGGACACATGTCTCGTTAGTAAAGACTAACTCTTTGTTTTCAAAAGTTAGAGAGATGGGAGGCATGGTACGGGGAGTGAAATGGAATTTAGGGATGATACTTTCAGCGGAGAAGGTGCCTGGGACTCAAGGTCATCGCAACCGTCCAGGATGAAGTAACCGTTTCGATGGAAAAATACAAGAAAGAAGACCTGGCCAAGGAGGCGTGACAAAGGCGTGTACAATTGTATTGGGGTTTTGTATTAGGGATAGTGCCCTGAGGGAGGAGGCCAGAGAAGAGGTAGGGGAGACCAGAGAGAAGGACAGAGCTGAGCTTAGGTATTATGTGATTGCACTTCTTAGGAAGTCTTCACAGCTGACACCTTTTATTCACTCTTGCCTGGGAAAATCGTTATGCAGGGATGTCACTTAGCGTTAGTGTAGGGACAGCAATTGATTTTAAGCTTGTTTAGTCCAATGAAGAGCAACTTAGAAATTGGAGCAATCATAGTCTGGTTGATCCTTCTAGAACTTTCTATTCTCCTTATCATGAGTCGGATGAGACTCCTGCGTAGGTTATTATTTGTATTAGTGCCCATCTATTTCTTTAACCTCGTGTTGAAGTGCTTGCATGTCCAGTTATTTTTGGCGATAATAAATTCTTAAACTTGAATTCGGAGTCAGTGGTCCTTTCAGACAAAATGAATGCTGTTATGTAACCAGATGAGATTCTCTCCTTTACACTATTCAACAGGTAAAAAGATCTTGGCGACCAGAAGGTTCTTATAGATAATTAGATAAGAATCGGCGTTATCAGTTGGTAGCAGAGTAGGATGGTTACCTTTGATGGTAAGGGGAGATCTAGAGCAAGATAGGAGATTAAGTTGCCCCATAGAGCCCGAGTGATGCAGATCCAGAAGACCGCGGGAGAAGGATGTCGGAGGTCGTGGAAAACTGACGGAGAGTGACGGTGCGGCGGAAGTAGCAGTTCGTGGTAGAGTGAGTATGAAAAGAGTGATGTTTTCGTAGATTGCGGTGTTTTATTGTTGTGTGATGTCTTGCGGAGTTGGAAAGAGAGTTGTGTGATTGAGAACCGGACCGTGAGCGCGCGCGGGACCGGGAGATTTATTGTGGTGTAGAATACACCCAGAGTTGAGAACGTTGACCAGAGGTTGTGGGGGTCACGAGACGTCATTGACAGACCCACTGAAGATAGGGAACACATGAGTGAGTGTGTGAATAACCAACGCAGGTCGTAGGTTATTGTGTGCAGAACATCGAGTGATTGAATCCTATCGAGTGTGTTAGAGGCGATTGTCCGGTCGTTTCGTGGACAGACGGTTGCCAGATTGAGGTCAACAAGCTCAAGAGGCTGATCGGTCATTGGTAAGACTGACGGTCAGAGAGGTAATTGTTCGGTAGGACGGACATTATTTCAGAGTATGATTGGGACAGGTGCGAGTGAGAACGAGTGAATTAGAAAGGAGGGGAACTGCTGCGAGCGGAGGAAAAGTGACGTCAGACAAGTGCCGCGCTGCGATAGGCCGGTTGGTGTGAGCCGCGCTGGTATTGGTGGAGTGAAATCGAGAAGCAAGAGCTGACATTTTGAGTGCAAATACAAAGTTGATTCATCATGAAATGTTTTAAAGTTTTACGGGAACTTTGTAGAGGTGATAGACATGTGGTTGTTCGGGAAGGAGAGAAGCTCCTCCCGAGGATACACCAGCACATTATATGGCAAAGAATGTAGGATTGCATACTATAATTTGGCTTGAGAATTGGCATAAAATGACAGAAGCGGAGGGAGAATTGTCGTTCCCACGCTATGGTACTTTCAGGTTAGAGGTGTTGTACCAGCTAAAAAGTATAATGGCTTCTTTACGACCACTACCTAGACCAACACAGTTTGAGGCACTACATGCGTGGATAAGAGCAGCGTATGATAGGAAGAAAGACAGAAGCCAAGAAAGGGTGAAGAAATCGGTCAGGGCATTTCAAGATGCAAGGTGGGATGCATTGGAGAAAAGGTGGAGAGTGGAAACGATAGAAGGAGATAAGTTGTACCCATTGTTAGTACAAAATGGGAAAATAATAAGAATCGATGAGGACGACAGTGATCTAGATGACAGCTTGTTGGATAGGATGTTGGCAGAGAGGCCACCACCATTTAATCCAGACTCAGAAGAGGGAAAGCCGACCCCAGCAGTAACAATTGATGGGAGCCAGAATCAGACTAGCATGAGAGTAGTGGGAAGGATTTCCACAGGAACAGAGAGAGCAACGGCGTCTATGATAACACAGCCTCCTGTTGGGAACACAAGATTACCGGACTCCTTGACAGTACCGGTTACCATTGGCCCTATAGTACCGGTATATGACCCAGACCGAGTGAGAGAAGGGGGCTCCGTACAGATGGGAAGGGAAGAAGTAACCAGCGAGAGTGGGAATGGGTTTGGAGTACGAGTGGTTCATTTCCCAAGACCAGTGGAGACAAGTACGCCGTTACCGGCTACTGCAGACTCTTCCTTTAGACAAGAAGAGGAGAGACCAGAAAGACCAAAGTCTTTGCGTGAATCCAAGTCAGCTTTGAGGATGTGGACACCAACAGTAACAAACCAAGAGGATAGGATGCAAGGAGATAGGGCACAAAACGTCTCGGAAGACAGACCGAGTTCCAGGAATATGATGGAAGGGAATAGGTCACAAGGACAGAATAGTGACTGTGATGAGCGGGATGGCTCGGGTTGTCGAGATGTACTGAGGAGTGCGATACAGTCAAGGTTACTAGACGTAGTGAGATTGAAAGCAGAGGTAGATGAGATGATTAATGGAGGTCTGCCTTTGGAAAGGATAGAAATTTATGGATCAGATGAGCTGCTGTTTGTAGCAAAAGATGTGACTCGAAAAGCTAGGATGGCACATGATAGATTGAAGGAATTGGCCAAAAGATATGAGGTAGACCTGAACAAAACTAAAGCATTGCAGGGACCACATAGATTACATTACAGTGACCAGGAGCTGGAGGAGAAAAGAATCACAGGATTAAGGACACACACAAGAGATCTGATTGTAGGAATGAGAATATGGATTTTGTTGGACAAATGGGAAGAAAGGTGGTCCAAGAAGAAACCAGCAAAGAAAGCTGAGGGGAAACGCCGCCTCCAGGAGGGGGCGAAGGGTGTTGGAAATTTTCCTTTACGGGAAGTACAGAATGGAGGGTACGTGCATGTGCCGTGGAATAGAGGTGATTTGGCTGCATTTACAAATGATTTTCCTCGGCTGAGGGAAAACCCAGTAGAGTGGTACAAACAGGTTGAGCGGTTTGTGAAAATTTCAAAAGTATTGTGGATTGATTTGAACACTTTGTTTGACATAGTGGTACCGGGAGATTTGTGGACAGCTTGTAAAGTCGCTATCGAGTGGAAGACTTCGGAACCGATTAGAGAGGCGGTTACAAATGGTCCGTCACCCCTAGTTATGAAAAAGTATGAGCAGGTGATTACATGGTTGAAACTGAAGATTTCACCTCAGGATATAGATTGGGTTAAGATAGATCGGACTGTACAGGAACCCAAAGAAACGGTGCATGAATATTATGAAAGACTTCTGCAAGCTTTTAAACAGTATAGTGGGTTAGATATCTTGGACCCCAAGGATATGGGACAGTTTGTCTCAAAGTTTGTACTGGGTCTGAGAATGGAAATCAGCCTCATGATACAGCACCATTTGATCTGCTGGCAGAACAAGCCACTAGATGAAATATTGAGGTATGCGAGATACTGTAGTGATGAGGTGGAATCGAAACATCGAAAGCTAAAAGACAAATTGATGCTTGTCCAGATGCATACAGCGAGAGTCAGCCTAGTGGAGGGACCTTAGGAAAAAAGCAGGGAAATTTCCAGGGGAACCAGAATGGGCAAGCCATGGGAAAGGGAAAACCAGTAGACCCCAAGACAGGAGTGGACGTGGCCACATTGAAGAAGACCACTGCGTGTCATCTTTGTCGCCAGGTCGGACATTGGAAACGCGAGTGTCCTTTGAACCCAGCTAATCAGTCACAGGAAGAGGAAGAGGGGGCTCAGGCACCCACGCAAGAGGTAGTTAACACAGTAACGAGGCCTAGGACGATGAAAGGGGGGGTATACAGTTCTCACGCCCAGGTTCCCCAAGCTCCAAGGATTTCACAAGGAACACGAACGTACCAACAGATGCCCCTGTTCGAAGACTATGACGAGAGTAGCTCAGACCCTTTATCCTGACGGTGCCTGAGGGGGGAGGAAGACTGCACACTTGGAGCGGTCTTGGAGGTAGACCAGAGAGGACCTTTTGTGGAGGCAGATATTGAGGGTCATCCTGCCACACTTTTGGTTGATACTGGTGCTACCCGGTCTACTGTAAGATCAGCAGTAGTCCCTAACCTACCCCTCTCGGGACAATCAATCCAGGTTGTTGGAGTAGCGAACAAGAGAATAAGCAGCCCATTGACAGAACCGATCCTAGTAAAGATAGGTTCCTTCCAAACTAGACATCAGTTTGTAGTGTGTGATACGAGTCCAGTTTGCCTTTTGGGGAGAGATCTGTTGTGCAAGTTGAACTGCACGATTTACTGTACGCCACGAGGAGTGGAGGTCCAGACGAGAGATGACGATGCTGACTTTAAAATTACCAATCAGCATCTGTGTATAGATCTGTACCCAATGGTGACTGTGGAAGAACTTCCACCTGATCTGAGAGACGCAGTGTCGTCTGTGGTGTGGGATTTCGCAGGCGACGAAATAGGTCTAATCAGAGGGGTTGAACCAGTGCGGATTGAGGTGAAACAGAATGTTGATTTCCCCAGGACACCTCAATACAACCTGTCACCAGAAACGATTGCAGGGATAAGACCTGTGATCGAGACTTTCATTGAGAAAGGCATTTTGAAAGAGATCAGAGGTAGCCCCTGTAATTCACCCATTATGGGACTACAGAAACCGAGCGGGAAATACAGGATCGTGCAAGACCTGCGAAAGGTCAACACGATAGTTGTCCCTTGTTGTCCAGTGGTACCGAATCCTTCAGTAATATTGTTCCAGATCCCATGTGAAGCCGAGTGGTTTACGGTTATCGATTTATGTCAAGCCTTCTTTTCGATACCGCTCCATGAGGAAAGCCAATTTCTTTTTGCGTTCAGGCTGGAAAATCGCGTGTTAACATGGTGTCGTATCCCTCAAGGGTATACGGAAAGTCCATCGATCTTTAACCAGATCCTGAAGAAGAACCTTGAGAGTCTTGTGTTGCCGCAGAACTCAGTTCTCGTGCAATACATAGATGACTTGCTCATTGCCTCAGAAACAGAAGATGCTTGCAGAATTGACACTGTAGCCCTGTTGAACCACTTAGCAGAGAATGGACATAAGGTGTCCCCGAACAAGCTGCAGTACTGTTTGAATGAGGTACAGTACTTGGGACACAGATTGGAAAAAGGCAAGAGGAAGGTGTCACCAGATCGAATTGAGGCAATAATGAGCATGGCAGTACCCACCACACAGAGAGAAGTTAGGATGTTCCTGGGAATGGTTGGCTACTGTCGACAGTGGATTCCTTGTTTCTCCTTGAGAGCAAAGCCTTTGCAGAGGCTTACGCACAAGGATGTGAGTGATCCGGTACCATGGGACGAGGAGTGCTTGATGTCATTCCTGAAACTGAGAGAGGATTTGTGCAGGGCTCCGGCACTGGGAATGCCTGATTACAACAAGGCCTTTTCATTGTTTTGTTACGAGAGGGAAGGATGTGCTTTAGCAGTGTTAGCTCAGAACCATGGAGGTGTCCGTAGACCAGTTGCATATTTTTCAGCTACTTTAGATCCAGTAGCTTCTGCGTTGCCCGGATGTCTAAGATCCGTTGCTGCAACAGGTGTCAGCATTGAAAGATGTGAAAGCATTGTAATGGGACATCCATTGACTGTAGATGTACCACATTCGGTTGAGTTATTGATGACCAGGACCAAGACCCAGCACCTAACGAACAATAGGTTAACGAGGTACGAGCAAGTCATACTTGCCGCAGAGAATGTGACTCTGAAGAGGTGCTCTGTCTTGAACCCTGCGACATTGATGCCTACACCGAACACGGATGATGAAGATTGTGCGGACCATGATTGTCTCGATGTGACCGAGCTTTGCACCAAACCGAGACCTGACATTGTCGATGAACCATTGGCTGACCCAGATGAAATATTCTTTGTCGATGGTTCATGCTTAAGAGACAGTGTGGGGCAATTGAGAGCAGCGTTTGCTGTATGTACCATTTCAGGAGTGGTCGAGGCTGCTTGCCTAGAAGGAGTACGCTCCGCGCAGGTAGCTGAGATCATTGCCTTGACCCGTGCCTGTTTGGCCGCTGATCGAATTCGAATCACGATTTACACAGACAGCCAATATGGGTTTGGCGTGGTGCACGACTTCGGGCAGTTATGGTCTCAGAGGGGATTTTTGACATCATCTGGCTCACCCATTCGGAATGGAGAATATGTAAGACAACTGTTAGATGCATTACAGCACCCGAAAGAAATTGCTGTGGTAAAGTGTTCAGCCCATGGGAAAGGGGAGGACTTTGTGTCATTGGGTAACAATTACGCGGACGAAGTCGCCCGTTTCTGTGCAGAACAAGGATGCATAGTTACAGACAGATACGCAGGGGAGAGCCAAGAAGGAACCGATCTCAGCATAATGTTGGCCATGGCAGACACTTGGGAAGAGCTTAGCGATTGCAGGATGAAGTTTCAGACCAGGAGAGAGAGGGATGGATCAAAGCTGGTTGTGAGAAAGGAGATGTGGATGTGTGGGTATCCAACGATGGGAGAGCCGTGTTGCCTGAAGAATTGTTGAGTCCGATGGCAAGACTGATACATGGACAGGCACACCTTGGTAGAGACGCAATGATGAGGGTGTTTAGACAGACGTGGTATAACCCACGGTTCCGAGCAATGGCTGAAACAGTGTGTCAAAGATGTGTTACGTGTCAGCAGATGAACGCTGGAAAGAAAACAGTAGTTACATTGAGTCACATTGGGAGGTCAGGTGGGCCTTTCAACAGAATACAGCTCGACTTTGTGGAAATGCCTAAGTGTAATGGATTGAGGTACATTTTAGTGCTGGTATGTGTATTCTCACGGTGGGTGGAGGCTTACCCCACACGCAGGTGTGACACTCTCACAGTGGCTAAATTACTGTTGAGGAGCTCATCCCTAGATTCGGGATCCCGACCTCTTTGGAATCAGATAGAGGAGGGCACTTCCACAGTGAAATCATGAAGTTGCTTTGTGCTGCATTGAACATTGACCAGAGACTCCACTGTAGTTACAGACCAGAGGCTTCTGGGATGGTGGAACAAGTTAATGGAACTTTGAAGGCCCGGATGGCAAAAATGTGTTCTTCGACATCCCTGAAATGGCCCGACGCTTTGCCGCTCGTGCTGATGAGCATGCGAAGTGTCCCAGACAGAAAGACCGGGTTGTCCCCCCATGAGATATTAATGGGGAGGGCAATGAGATTGCCAGCAGTACCAGCTACAGCCTTGATAAGCATCACTGATGATTTGATTCTCGATTATTGTAAAGGACTCTCTGATGTGGTCCGTTCTGTATCCCAGCAGGTGCAAGCAGCAGTGGTCCCAGCCTCGAGTGATCTGTGCCACGACTTGTGTCCCGGTGACTGGGTGCTCGTCCGGAAGCACGTGAGGAAGAGTTGCTTGGATGCCCGCTGGCGTGGCCCGTATCAGGTGATACTTATCACGAACACAGCAGTGAAGTGTGGAGGATTGCCGAACTGGGTGCATGCCTCTCATACCCGCAGAGTTCCAGCACCCTTGGAAGAAACAGCTCCTCTCGTAAATGAAAACCCAGCTGATGTGGCAGGGCCACATGGGAGGACAAGTCAAGCTGTAAGGGTCGCTGACACAGCTGGTGGTGCACTAGAGCAAGCTGAAGGGGGTTTCCACAGTTCGAACCCTGACTCAGACACCGAAGACAGAAACGGTGCAGTGGGTGGAGAAGAGTCAGATTCAGCAGAAAGAGGAAGTAGTGCACTGGGTATAGAAGGGGAAGGCAGACGAACGAACAGAAGTGCAGAAAGTTGGCCTGAAAGACAGAGGCGACTGAACCTGAGGTTAGCACCTGAAAGAGGCCTTGCTCCAGTGTCTGAAGTATCTGAAACGGAGGCAAGTGACGAAGACCAAGCACAAGACAGTCGGCGAAGGTCAAAGAGAACAAGAGTGCCTTGTCGCAGATACTCTCCCCTGAGTGGACTTACACCGTGTTTGATGCAGGGGGTGGTGAGCACGGGAAGACTGAGGTCAGTGCAGGTGGTCCGTCGGAGCCCGAATGTGGTGGTGAAGGTGGTGCTGCAGTTGCCAGGGCTCGAAATAGAAGGAACACTGACCCTCACGGTTCCGAATCCCCCGCTTCTGAGTGAAGTCCGAAACTTGGTTCTGCATCGACTCGAATTCCCGCCTTTTGGAGTTGAGCCGTTTTCACATGAAGTGTTGATTTTGCGTCTTGAACTTTTGTATCACGTTTTGGTATTGCTCAATGAGGATCTTATTGTGGATCAACTATAAACTGTAAATAAAAGTCCAAAAGAAGAAGATAACCTAGGTCCGAGTGGAAGAAGAATAAACTTAGGGACTTTCCACAGAAGAGGAACGAAAACTAGGGAAGTCTTTTTCTGGACTGTGTAAATAAGATTGTGGTCGGAAAGGGAAAATCCGGAGATTTCATGGTTGCTCGAGCTAGTTAAGCAAGTCACAATTAAAGGACAGAGACTTTTTCAGGGTTCTTTGCGATAACCAAGACTTTTGAGAACTTTCGAAACCATGGAGCCGGGAGATCCCAATCGTAGATCTAAATGGATTGTAGGCATCCTTATAAGTAGTGTAATAGTTTCTATAATCATAGTAGTTATAGTCTCATACACTGGTTCGCACGAGCTAGAAGTAGAGGGGGTGACAGGGACACCGACACCTATTACACCTAGCCAGAAGGGGGTAGACAGGGCAGCTGACAGAGCTTTGTTATTAGAAGAAAGTCGTAAATTACATGTAGATTTATCTAAAGGTGATTTTAAGTTGAATGCATATGCTAAGTTGTTGTATGAGTATGTTGATGTGATGGATGCGAAAGACTGTTATGTGTGTATGCAGTTGCCTACTTCAGTGGACGAGGGTATTAGGTATCACCATCTTCCACTGACTTATGGTATTTCATGTAGTCTTTTGCTTAGTTTATTTTATGAGAGAGATCAGTTTGAGTATTTCTTTTCCAATTTCGACGCAGTGCTTCCTGAAGTCCCAGCTTACAAGCATTTGAATAAATATGACTATTATAAGACGGAAGATAGACTCAGGAAGTACTTCATACCGAGTTTGGAATTGGATACAGCATTCGCACACAGACACAATCTGACTTGTTTGATGTTGGATGTAGAGAGAAAGTTTGTAGATCAGGTTGAGGATAGGTATAGAAAGCTGACTCACTCCCGAGACTTGGGGCATCACAGGACAGATTGGACAGAGGAAGAACAGTTGCATAAGACCAGGGGAAGCTATGGTCCTATAGCGTTAGATAAGGAGCAGAGGGGTAAGTTGTGTATAAGGCGTTATCAGACTTACTACGAGAAGGTAGCAGTGGGACAAAGTACTTGTGATCACGTTTTCACCATGGCAGATGTAGCAAAAGACTTTCTCCAAGGTCCTGTACAAGTGATACCAACGGTGTATTACGTATGTGGGAAGAATGCTTATGTGAGGTTGCCTGCAAATTGGTATGGAACATGTTATTTGGCAATAATATTCCCAAAGATTTACCATACAGAAGATTTAGATCTTCTAGAAGGTGGAGAGCATTCATGAGCGAGAAGGGCTGCAAGTGCAGGAATTGTAGTTTGAGATATCTTTGGAGCTATGATACCTAGTCTGGGAGTAGTCTTGAATGATGTGAAAATCCGGAGGTTAGCGACGGTGGTGGATGAATTTTCAATGAATACAGCAAAGTCGTTGGTGTTGGTGGAAGGAGAGATGTTGTCGATAAGGGGAATGGTTTTGCAGAATCGCCTTGCTTTGGATGTCCTATTGGCAAAAGAGGGCGGAGTCTGTAAAATGTTGAAGGTTCAAGAGTGCTGCACTTATATACCAGACCGTAGCAAGGATCTGGAGAAATATATAAGTAACATCACTACAATCCACACAAAAATAGCGGATTTGACCGAAGAGGGGCCTGGGAAAATGTCGGCAAGGGTTTTGGTCAAGTGGGAGGTTGGTTTGCGAATCTAGGAAAGGGATTCCTTGGGTACTTTCTGAGACCCCTCCTTATTTTGGTGGTTTGTGTGGTTGGCTTGTGGATTTTGATCAAGGCCTACAAGTGGTATCGAGCAGGCCGAGTCAAGAGAGCTTTGAGGGAAAATGAGATGAGATTGGCAAGACTGCAGGACAGTCAGTATCAAAGGCTCAAGAGCATGGAGAAACTAAGATCAGGGAAGATGGCAACAAGTTCTGTTTAGGTCGGTTCTTTCTCCAAGGGAGTAGAATGAAATGTGATGACAGGAGTCATCAAAGGGGGAACTGATAGAGCGAAATGTTCTTGTGAATTGTAGGGGTGCATCATAATCACTGATAGGCCGCACCCACATGTATTCAGACATATATTCGTATATATTCAGTTGTATACTCATGCATGTTTAGTAAAGAATGAATAGTTCACTGAGATAAAGTGAACTCAGCAGCATAATGGTGTTAGGATAATGATGTAATGTAATGCTTATCGAATGATGTGGACATAATGCATAGAGAAATTAGTTCATGTGTAATTTAGTTGCAGTAGTTTAAACGTGCACCATATTAAAGTTGCACATGTAATTCATGTTCGCATATGTATTGTAATGAAAATGCTTATAGAAAGAAATGTGTGTTTAAAATGGTGTAAAGGCCTGACTACATATACGAGAGGGAAAGGCTTGGTTTGTTTTTATGTTAGCTTATTTTGTAGGCAGTGAAAAGATTCTCTTGGTAAGGCTCTCTGGGCACAAACGGTAGATTTAATTTGCACAGTAGAAGGTTTCTGTTGAACGTATCTTTTGTTGCAGGTGCAAGGACACATGTCTCGTTAGTAAAGACTAACTCTTTGTTTTCAAAAGTTAGAGAGATGGGAGGCATGGTACGGGGAGTGAAATGGAATTTAGGGATGATACTTTCAGCGGAGAAGGTGCCTGGGACTCAAGGTCATCGCAACCGTCCAGGATGAAGTAACCGTTTCGATGGAAAAATACAAGAAAGAAGACCTGGCCAAGGAGGCGTGACAAAGGCGTGTACAATTGTATTGGGGTTTTGTATTAGGGATAGTGCCCTGAGGGAGGAGGCCAGAGAAGAGGTAGGGGAGACCAGAGAGAAGGACAGAGCTGAGCTTAGGTATTATGTGATTGCACTTCTTAGGAAGTCTTCACAGCTGACACCTTTTATTCACTCTTGCCTGGGAAAATCGTTATGCAGGGATGTCACTTAGCGTTAGTGTAGGGACAGCAATTGATTTTAAGCTTGTTTAGTCCAATGAAGAGCAACTTAGAAATTGGAGCAATCATAGTCTGGTTGATCCTTCTAGAACTTTCTATTCTCCTTATCTTGAGTCGGATGAGACTCCTGCGTAGGTTATTATTTGTATTAGTGCCCATCTATTTCTTTAACCTCGTGTTGAGGTGCTTGCATGTCCAGTTATTTTTGGCGATAATAAATTCTTAAACTTGAATTCGGAGTCAGTGGTCCTTTCAGACAAAATGAATGCTGTTATGTAACCAGATGAGATTCTCTCCTTTACACTATTCAACAGGTAAAAAGATCTTGGCGACCAGAAGGTTCTTATAGATAATTAGATAAGAATCGGCGTTATCAGGCTTCCCCAGGAAAGGGCGGACACAGGCAAGGGTATCACCTGTTAGGATCTGTTACTGGTGTACACATATAAAGGTATCGCCTGTTTGGTCCTGTTAAGGGTGTAAACATATAAAGGCATCACTTGTTTGGGCCAGGAAGTGCCACTTAACCCCCCGTTCCACTTAAACTCCACAAAGTAAGATAAAACAATGATCAGCTAAAGTAAAGTACTATCAACATCATCAATTAAGTTACCAACAGAAGCAGAACCAATCAATCAATCAATCAGGGTTTTGTAGAGCGCACTACTCACCCGTTAGGGTCTCAAGGCGCTGTTCAATAAAAAAGCACTGCATTAACCACCTGCCAGACACACCAATTCCTCACTTCCCAGAAAAGTGGAATGCCGTCAGACTCTTCGACAGTGAGAAAATACAGACAACCCTTCAGTACATTGACAACACCAAGCCTGCATCATCTCTTACACCCACCCCTTCCTGTAGAATCCAGCAATGGCCAGCCTTCAAAGCCCTGTCTTTTACAGATCTTACTGACATACTCAGCTCCCTCAAAGCAACTTCTTATGAAGTCCTTTATGAAAGCTCTCCCATGGGACGGTCTCTCACTCCTACTCACCATTGTCAATGCCTCTAACTCATGGCATCTTTCCGAAGGCTCTCAAGACAGGCCAGATCTTCCCACTTACACTGATGACTTTGCCAACTACTAGCCTATAGCTCACCTTCTATTTATCAGCACTATCATTGAAAAATAACCTATTTTCAACTCCAATATCATATTAATGCTAACCATCTCCTGCATAACAACCAATCTGGCTTCAGGTCATGCTCCAGCATGGAGACCACTACCTTACACATCGTAGATGATGCCCTCTTGACTACAGATGATACATTGGACCTCTCAGCTGCGTTCCACATAGTAGACCATCCCAAACTCAAACATACTCTGGAGTTTCAAATGAGGTTTACCGGCAATGTCCTTCACTGGTTCTCCTCCTTCCTTTACAACTGACATAAGTTTGTGCACATGGAACCTCTGAGACATGAGGACTAATAATTAGACCTCAGTGTTACTGCAAGTTCTTCCAAAGTTTTGGTCTGTTTTTGTCCTACACATTTCGCATTCTTTCAGCACTGGTGTTCACATATCACTCATGAAGCTTATTCAGCTGGTAAGTCTTCTTACCTTCTTCTTGCCTGCAGAATCAGAATTAAGAGTTAATGTTGCAGCTGCATTGGGAAAAGAAAACAGCACATCCCTGGTCTTCAAGAACAGCATGCAGGAACATGTCTTCCCCTACACAGCCTGATCAGTGGCACAAAGTCTAGGGCCCCAGTCACCCTCAGGGGTGTTCTAAGGCCTGCATGGAGCGGTAGCCTGGGAAGACATGGGTCAAGGCATGGAGGCCTGAAAGCTGTCAAGTATGCTGGTTTTTTCTTCTTGTACATCAAAGACACCATATTCCTGAAGACAACTCTTATACGACAAAATGATTTGGATTTCAGTCCATAAGCTATTCTCATTCCTACTAAAGAACTGCAGCTTGATGTGATGCACATGCGTCATGATTCTGCTACTTCAGCCCATAGAGGGGTCAAGAACACAAGATCTGGTTTTAGAGTCTTTATGGTGGCCTACTGTTTATTCTAATGTTCAGAAATATGTTCTTTCTTGTCTCATTTATACAGAAAAACAGATCGCTACCTTCCAAGCCTTTTGGATATCGACAACCATTACATGTGGTTCTCGAAGTATGGCATATGATAATTACTGATTTTATAATGGATGTTCCACCCTAAGAAGGTTTTCAAGTTATTATAGTTACAGTCAACAATTTTTAAAAGATGGTTCACTTCTTCCCTTTGTCTAAACTACCTATTGCAGAAGAAATGATTCAGTGTTTCTTTGAAGACTTTTTTCGTCTTTATGGTTTACCACATACTATAATTTCTGACAAATTCAAAACCTTTCAAGTTTTTGGAAAGCTCTTTGCAAGGCAGTAGGAATCAAATAAGCTCTTTCTTCTGGATATCACCCTCACTCTACTGGACATATAGAACAAACTAATCAAAGTCTGGAGCAGCATCTCCAATGTTACTGTAATGCTGATCTACATGTTTGTGCTTCATTTTTAACAATTACAGAATTTTCTAATATTATTGCAACTCATAGTGCCACCAAAGTGTCACCATTTGTTCTGACTCCAAAGTTTTCATCCAGTTTTCCTATTTGTACCTCATGTTGATCCTTTGATTCCAGTAGCAACCAACTATTTGAATCATTTACAGAAATAAAGGCTACTGGTTTTGGAAAGTTGATATCACTATAAAATCGATATGAAGGAATATACTGACAAAACTGGATCAACTTCCTCCTCTTTTCTTCCTTCTGCTAAGCTTTGGTTGTCTTCTCCTTTCCCTCTTGTTCCTTCATTACCACTGATGTTTGACAGTAATACTTTGGCCCATGTGTCATAACTCATCAGATTAATTCTATAGCCTTTCATTTGAAGTTGCATAGCACTTGGGGAATTCACCCTGTTACTTTCTGCGCAATTGACATTATATTTTCTTGATCCTTATGATCAACTGCCTTCAAAACCCAGATCAATTTTGGTGCAAGGTCACCCAGAATATGATGCTCAAGAAATCAACAATTCTGTCAGACTTACTGTGGCTGGTACAAAAGGCTGTTCACAAACCTTAAAAAGATTTCAGATTAGACTGTATCTTTGCTGGAGATTTCAGAAACCTCATTTGATGGGCCTTCTAAGATTTTTGTTTAGACTTTATTCTGATCTTGTAGTGTGAGATTCGAAGATGGCGGCCACTTTCAGGAATAAAACAGAATTAGCAGTCTTGTCTTTTTCCCACAGTGCGACCCATAAGTACTATTATCACACATGCTTGATAATCGAGCTGCACACTTCAACTGACTTCCAGAGGCAGCGAGTAGTGTCTCCAGCAAAATAGGGGCTCCGCCCTATAGTGTTTCAGGGTGTGCACACCAGGGGTAATTCCCTATTCCTATAGGTCGCAGTTGAAATGTGAGAGATTTCGTTTTTTGAATAAGGTCATCTGAAGAGAAAAATGAGAACTTCAAGTACAAGAAAAAGCAAGTCAGACAGTCCTTCCTCAATTTGTTTAAAGAAAAGCAGTAAGACCTATAATATCCAGAACACTCTATTTAGGTCTGAGAACGTTGTAGATATAATTTTCAGAGGAAAAGACTTGTGTTCTTCAGCACTATAGAACCTGATTGGATTGTGAAAAAGTATACCACTTTAAACATATAAGAATCAACGTTGTATTAACAAGAGACTGTACACAATTCTAAAACGAATAGGATAAGAAGCTGTGTATGTAAGACACTGTGTAAATATTATATATTTAGTGATGACATGCACAAGGAGGGAAGCAAGTCCTCAGAGTTTATATGGTATATTTCTGTATAGAGTAAAAACATAAGGGCCTCATTTATGAAAAGTGACGCATCGCTGCGTGAAAACAGCGATGCGTCACTTTTCATTGCGCCCTCCTTGCTACATGCTGGATGCGTCATATTTATAGTATGACGCATCATGTCGCAAGGAGTTACAGATACGTCAGTTTTTCTGACATATCTGTAGGCGCAAAAATGACGCATTGCTGGAGTGTGTCACAAAAGTGACGCAACTTCAGCAATGGGTCATTTCACATGGGCAAGTCCCATTTCAAATATGCCTGCGTCAGTCTTACGCCTGCTGTGAGGCAGGCGTAAGATATTGATGCATTTGCGTCCTAGAAGTGGCGAAGTGAAATCTCATCTACCTAGACAAAAAGTGACGCACCGGTGGAGCAAAAGTGACGCAAGGGCTCATAAATAAGCCCCTAAGTATATTTGTATTGCATTTATTTAAAGGTGTTCCTGGTAACTAACCTAGTTATAAGGCATAATAGAAAACGATAGACAATTTATGTGTTGTTTTACTTGTTGTACTCACTTCAGGTGCAGTTGAAACAACCTCAATAAAAAATCCAGACTGGATGTCCTAGTGAAGAAACTCTAGAAACTCAAAGGCATAACCTGTCCTGTATCTCAAGCTCCTGAGGCAGCCTCTCCTCCCATACCCCTTTCCTGTCTATGAGTGCATTACTACAGAATGGCAGGGTCATTCTGTGCATGCAAGAGTAAGAGGGAATTAGGTTAATTCATCTGGTCCTGTTGAATCTTCTGGTCCAGCTTTGTCTCGACAGAATCTCACAATTTTCAAGGTCTTCAATTTTGATTCATTGTGAAGACTCTCCATCCAGTGAGTTCTCTTGAGAAGATTACACTGCAATTCATGCCCCATTGTTGATTAATCATTTATTACAGTGGCATCTTGATAAGTGTGAAGCCTTGAAAGGGGGGCATAATTTAGTTTCACATTTGAATTGCAACTCAATGGAGTCAGTGGCATCTTGGTCGCCCTAGGAGAAGATGACAATGTATCTGTGATCTGGTTTCTGGGTGTTCTGCGACTCTTGTAGAGTGCTGGCTTGGGAAGGCAGCAGTCAAGGTATGGAGGATTAAAGGATGTCAAACATGGGGTTATTCTCATAGCTCAGCAAGACCATTTCCCTGAAGATCTTGGCTTGGCTACCCAAAAATATAATAAACTACAACAGATGTCCTGTGGGACTCATTCATTGAAATACCTCTTTATGTGATTCTAAGATATTAACCATACTTTGTTCATTCACTCTGTCAATCTCTTTTTAGTTTTATATATATATATATGGAGATGCAAAATATGCAATGTGAAAGTAATGTTGACGCCGCAGCATATAATATTGAGAACATATATATATCTTAGATGGAGGGATTTTGTATGTGATATTAATGTGGAGCCCCGGACACGTCAGGGGACCCATCCTTAAGTTGTTCAGAGGCAACGGTGGCAGCGTGGAGTTTTTGGTTTCAAGATATTAAAAACCTCTGAACCGCCACAGCCAAAAGGAATGGGAACCTGCTGTTATCAACAGACCGTGACTGCATGGTGAGACACAGTTCACTGTAACAAGGCCTCCGGGTGTGTTTCAAGTCGGCAATCTGTGGCAGGATGTAGGGGTCCAAGAGACTGATTATATTTTTGAAATGATTTTAAGGGGCAACACAGTTATTGATTGTGATGAAATTGTGATTACGTTCGTAATGGACAGCCCGTACTCACTATGAGGACACACTTGTTAAGGGCTTAAAGAAAGACAGTTTTCCAGGAGGAACAAGGGTATTCTGGGATATGCAGTCCATTAGAAGGTGCTGTAGTATTTTCTTTAATGAAATTGTGGTCAGCTGTGCTCCCACCAATCGGAGTGAGGCAGCACGTACAAAGAATGTGGACAGACGAGCCCCGAAGTCATAGGCATTTGAAAAAGGCACACTCACCGAAACGTGTTATGCTATTCCAAAATAAATGAAATCTTGGATACCCCGCCGTGTCCCCTAATCTGCTTTTTGGATGGAGGGATTTTGTGTGTGAGATATATATATATATATAAATATAAATATATATATATATAAATATAAATATATATATATATATATATATATATATATATATATATATATATATATATATATATATATATATATATATATATATATATATCTACTGGCGGTCGCCAGTAGATAGTTATAGTTAGGACCTATTTTCCATAGGAAATCCGCAACATTCTATTTGAAATAACATTGGGGCCGGTTGACGAATCTTCGCGAAAGCTTCCAACTTGTTGGGGCGCTCTGGTCCGCTCCTATCCTGAAAGTCTCGGGGTGATTCGTCAAGCGGGGGCCGAGAAAAAAGGGGGGTCCCAAAACGCTTTTTCCCCATTCATTTTTCCATAGGAACCTTTAGTCGCAGCTACAGCCCGAACTGCTGAACGGAATTACACCAAATTTGGCAAAGAGGTAGCCCTTGGTTCAGTGTCGTGCCTTTTGCTTAAATGGTGTAACTCCGTTCAGTAGTTCCTGAGAAAATCAAAAGTAAAGTCACATATATATCTATGGCCGAGTAGGGTCCGCGTACCCTCCCGATCACGAGCTGCATGCTAATTGGCTGTCAAGTGGCTGTCAACACTCCAAATCAGGAAGTGTTGGCAGCCATTTTGTCCCTCGGTAGAACCGAGGGACAGAAACAAGTGCGCAAAGCGCAAAAGGGGGCAGGGTAGAAACACCCTGACCCCCTAGGTCTGCTCAGGGGTCCCAAAAGGACCCCTTGGGCAGAAAAAGCATTTTTTTTTAAACGGCGGGATGCGCTTAGGGTGCGCGGATCCCGCCGATTAAAAAAAAAGCACAAGAAACAAGTGCGCAAAACGCACAAAGGGGGCAGGGTAGAAACACCCTGACCCCCTAGGTCTGCTCAGGGGTCCCACAAGGACCCCTGGGCAGAAAAAGCATTTTTTTTTTTTTAAATCGGCGGGATGCGCTTAGGGTGCGCGGATCCCGCCGATTAAAAAAAAACACAAGAAACAAGTGTGCAAAACGCACAAAGGGGGCAGGGTAGAAACACCCTGACCCCCTAGGTCTGCTCAGGGTGTCCCACAAGGACACCCTGGGCAGAAAAAAGCAAAAAAAAAAAAAAAAAAAAGACGGCATCGTGCCGGAGGCCCCGCCCCTCCCTGCAGCAGTCTGCAAACGCGCCCCTGGCGTGTTTTAAGAAGGGAAGTAATTCCCCTTGAATACTGGGGGTCCCTGGGGCCAACTAGCCCACCAGGCACCTCCGGTATGCGCCAGGGGGCTGCGTTGCAGAGAGGTGTACAGAGGCCACGCCCCTTTTACACCTCTCTGCAATGCAGCTCTGTGGTGCTTTTTGGAGGTACATGGTGGGCTAGTTGGACTCCAGGGACCCTCAGTATTCAAGGGAACTTAATCCCCCAACTTAAAACGCGCCACGGGGCGCGTTTGCACAGTGGTGAAGGGAGGGGGCGTGGCTTCAGGTGACATGTGTGCAAACAGGCCCCATGGTGCGTTTTAAGATGGGGAATTAAATCCTCTTCAATCCTGAGGGTCCCTGGGGGCCAACTAGCCCACCAGGTACCTCCAGTAAGCGTCACGGAGCTGCGTTGCAGAGTGTTGTAAAAAGGGGCGTGGCCTCTGAACACCTCTCTGCAACGCAGCTCTCTGGCGCATACTGGAGGTATCTGGTGGGCCAGTTGGCCCCTAGGGACCCTCGGGATTGAGGAGGAATTAATTCTCCAACTTAAAACGCGCAACAGGGCGTGTTTGCAGACATGTCACTTCAGGCCCCACCCCCTTCCTTCACCATTGTGCAAATATTCCTCTAAAATCAGCCGAACTACGAATTCCGATTTATACACCTGTTATCAGGAGAGACCTCAGTGCTGCATCTTTGAGCCCAGTACTGATCCTGAAAAGTAATTTTAACCGTACTTACCAGTAACTTGAATTTCCTTCCATAGCATATCATTACCTGCTTTTTGCTGAAAAAGTTTCTAAGTGTCGATTTTTGAAACATACAAATATTCCTCTAAAATCAGCCGAACTACGAATTCCGATTTACTCACCAGTTATCAGGAGAGACCTCAGTGCTGCATCTTTGAGCCCAGTACTGATCCTGAAAAGTAATTCTAACCGTACTTACCAGTAACTTGAATTTCCTTCCATAGGCTAACATTGACTGGTTTCACTTGGAAATTCTTCTAAGTGTGGAGTTTTGGAACTTTATAATATTCCTCTAAAATCAGCCGAACTACTAATTCCGATTTACTCACCTGTTATCAGGAGAGAACCCAGTGCTGCATCTTTTAGCCCAGCACTGACCCTGAAAAGTAATTCTAACCGTACTTACCAGTAACTTGGATTTCCTTCCATAGGAATCCATTGTCTGGTTTTCAGCAGAAAAGTTTCTCAGTGTCGATTTTCACAAACTACAAATATTCCTTAAAAATCGCCTGTATGACTTAAACGCATTCTTTCAACTGTTTACAGGAGATGCACCAGTGCTGGATCCAGGATCCACCACTGAGTAAGAAAAAGTAACGATAACACTACTTACCTGCTAAGTGAATTTCCTCCCATAGGATAACATTGGTGATTCTATGTGAAAAAGTTTCTAAGTGTCAACTTTTAAAATACAATAATATTCCTTAAAAATCACTACTGTAACCAAAACGCTTTTACTCAACTGTTTACAGGAGATGTCCCAGGACTGAATCTAGGATCCAGTCCTGTGGTTAGAAAAGTAATCCATAAAGTAACTAATTGCATTTAACTTGAAATTCACATTGAGCTCAATGTTGCATTGTGTTTGAAATTGTGTTGCCCATTGCAACACCTGTAACTACTGTACTTAAAAGTTTTTTTGCCTATTTGCAAAGTATTTAAACTAAAGTAATTCATTCTGAGAAAGTATATTTTGTAATGTAATGTATAATGTAATTACAATGTATTTAAAAAAATAAAATATCTAAAAATAAATAGTTTAAAAAAATGTAGTAAATCAGTATCAAAAAAATAAATATAACAATTAATACATTTAAAAATTGTCATTTACAAAACCTTTGAAATTCACTGAAAAAAACCATAGGTTTCAGACATGTTATAGTTAGGAATTAACATTTAAAAAACGTTTGAAATTCACTGAAAAAAACATAGGTTTCAGGCACGTTATAGTTAGAAATTAGCATTTAAAAAACCTTACAAATTCACTGAAAAAACCATAGGTTTTAGGGACAGTTATAGTTAGTTGGACATTGCACTCGTACAAAACCCGTGAAATTCCCCCGTTATAGTTAGTTCAGGTAACTATAACTCGTGCCCCCGCAATGCACTGCTGATGACGTCACATATTACATCACTCATGACATGGTCAGTGACATCACTGATGACATCACTGATGACATCTCAAATGACATCACTGATGACATCACTGATGACATCATCCATGTGATAATTTGATGCATCTTCTCACACCCTAATATAACTTTTGATACACCCACTGTAAATTACAGACTGCCATTGTCAAAACCATAGACACTCCAACACCAATTACTATATACACACTCACTGATTCTTAGGTCTACACACACACATCTACTCACTCACCCGTACAGTCACTCATACTTATAGTCACTCAGTACAGGACTATTATATGCACTCATACACCTATATAAACACTCACACACCGCCACTCAACCATAGAGGTACTCACACACCTAGTCAGTCATGCAAAAACTTAAGCACACACCCATTTACTCACCTATACAGTTATACACACACCAGCTCACTTACTCATACAAATACTAGCACATTCTTACGCTCTTATACAATCTCTGATACAAGCACACACTCATCCATACAGTCACTCTCACAATCACACACTCTCGCTTATAGCTATTTATATACTCCAACACACATATATACTGCCTTTCACATATGTAGTTACTCACACATGTACCACTGGGACATACATTCACTCACTAACACACTCTTACACACACTTACCCACCCATACAGTCTATCACAGATGCACTCTTGAAACCATCCACCCAGTGAATCACCCACTCACACATCTATGCACAGAGTCGCACACACCCCACCCACACAAACACTCAGGCACCCATACAGATACTCAGACAACCAATCAATAACTCATATAGACACTCATGTAGCTATTCACAAACCCATGCAGCCACTTACACAGCAACAGATAGACGGATACAGACATTCACCCAGTTTAGTCACTAACCCATGCATTCAGTAAGATACGTTTAATCACTCACTTATAGAGTTAGTCACGCACCTACTAAATCATCCATTGACACTTATACACCCACTCATTCTTCAATACGCCTTTCCCTATATATATTAAACATATTTAAACTTTACAGAAACACACAGTCACTGGATGATGTCATCAGTGATGTCATTTGAGATGTCATCAGTGATGTCATCAGTGATGTCACTGACCATGTCATGAGTGATGTAATATGTGACGTCATCAGCAGTGCATTGCGGGGGCGCGAGTTATAGTTACGTGAACTAACTATAACGGGGGAATTTCACGGGTTTTGTACGAGTGCAATGTCCAACTAACTATAACTGTCCCTAAAACCTATGGTTTTTTCAGTGAATTTGTAAGGTTTTTTAAATGCTAATTTCTAACTATAACGTGCCTGAAACCTATGGTTTTTTCAGTGCATTTCAAAGGTTTTTTAAATGCTAATTCCTAACTATAACATGTCTGAAACCTATGGTTTTTTTCAGTGAATATATATATATATATATATGTTGCGGCTGTGTTGCTCCTTCTGTCTCCCCTCGCTCTCGGCAGATCGCTGTGGCCGGCGGAGCCCTCCAGACATTTTCCCCATAAAACAATTCCAAATAAAGCGATCACTCAGAGTTGTATTCCTCATCAGCAGATGGTTTAATCAGTAACGCGTTTCGCTTGCACAACAAGCTTGTTCACACACTGTATTCTGGGTACTGGCTGTCATACAAATAGACTAAAAACATAGACATAGGACTACTGTGGGTAAATCCATCTACATGGCATTGTGGCATCCATTTTGGAGTGGTCAAAATTGCATAGTGCATTAACAAAACTTTATTGTTCCACTCATACAATTGAGTTGTGCTACTATCATTGCAATATCATGAAAGTAAACTTGAAAGTAAATACATGGTTGTTACTCGCACAACATTAAATATTAAAATTATGAGGTAGAGCCTAGTTAGGTCACTACTTACGTACAGGTTAACAAATACATTTTAACAAATACATTTTAAATCATCACGTAGATTGTCAAACAACCTGTTTGTCATGTAATCCAAATGTCAATCAGTTCTATAATGTGACAACTCAGTCTAAAGCTTCTCCTTTGGTTCTACATGGCCCGTGCCGGATGTAAATTGGGCTAAGGCTTGAAGAATATCGTAATTCTTGCCCATCCCTGATGTCAAACCCAAAGTGGTTGATGATCTATTCTGCAAGAAAATGATCTCAGCGAGATACCAAGGCATGGTGCAGTACCATAAATTTGCATGGAATGTACAAAATGCGCTCCCGTTAAACCACGGAAAAATATACGGCATAGTGCCAATATGGAATGTGGGGTGAGTTGGACGGTAGGCGCTAGTTAAGCCAATGTAACTCAAGTACACTAGGCATTCTTAAGGAAAATCGCGGCATAGTGCCAGTTAAAAATGCCTATCTGGTGAGCTCGGGCATAAAAATATATACACACACAAACAAAACACATGGACAATGTACAAGCTCCAGTTGTACAATTATTCACTCTCTTGGAGATAAGTATCTATTGTATACACTCTCTCTTCATATGTCTCAGTAGAAAAGACAATCAAAGGGCGTAATGTTGACGTTTCGACCTGTTAATGATTAGTCGGATCTCATTAGAACAATTGTCATCTACCTAATCTACCTGGAACAAGAGAGAAGGAGAATTACTAAGTCCATGTACTTGCTTCTGCTGTTAAACAACATCCATACAAGTTTATATGACTTCCCTACTCACCATAATCTGTCCTAATAATAGGCATTTAAAATGTCACCATTATGATACTCCGATAAGCGCAAAGGATACAAATTCCAAATCAATGGAAAATCTCATGAGGATAACCTGAGCAAAACCACCTCTGTGCATCACATGACATGCTGGAAACTGCATATATGCAGTGAAACCCAACTCACGTCTACTGCTTAACATCCTTAGCGCACTGTGCCATTTGTGACAATAAAGCAGGGAGAGTTAGTGACAATCAATGTCCACTGGGGGCTGTATAATATAAGCAAAACCATAAAATAACTTGATCGCATGACCGCATCTAATCAGGACAACCCTTAGTGGCAACCAAAACATTCACCCGACAGAAAAATGTTGAATGAAAAATATTACCATGACTATCAATACGTTGCAACTTATGGTGTGCCGAATCGCAAAAAGGTCTTCCACATCGCTTAAAGGTCCAGATATCAAATATAATTAATCTGTAATATAATGACACCCGTTATTACACTCATATCTTGGTGGGCCACGAGAAGTACATCAATAGTCAGAAGTTGGTCACCCATCAGTGTGAAACCAAAGCTGTCATACAAGAACATGGGACATGAGAAGGGCGTTAAAGCTGTCACTCGATCTCACATCAAGGATACTCAGATGGAGTTGAAAATTCGAACACATGCCTCTTACCTCTACAGGAGCGCATCTTATGCCTGCTCACTCACATGCTTGTATTGGCACAAAGTCAAATGAGAGGAAGACATGGAAGACGCTACTTAGTTATTACTCAGTGCCCTACACATCAAGGACTGCTACTAGCCAGCTGCCATCTTGCAAGTATGTCAAGCTTGTCAGATGAATATACAATGACCTCCGTGGAATAGTACACACAAGAAATATAATCCAAACTTGCTTCACCGAGGAAGGGGCAAACTATTCAATGACTGCTCCTAGATTCTCAACCTCTCTGTGTGGTGTCAATAACATATGCCCATTTGTACCAAAACTCTATTGCATATCACTTAAAGTGGCACCTACAATATAGCACAATATTTAACGACTGCTTCTAGATTCTCGACTGCTCCGTGTTGAAGCAATTATATATGCCCCTTGTACCAAAGAGGCTATTGCGCATCACTAAAGAGGCACTTATACCATAGTACTCCTGTTGTACTTGCGCCAGAGTCCCTAGTCTCCGGTCAGTTCTGGTTATAAAATCAGAAAGGTCTGTAACCTCTTGTGATGTATTTGTACCAACACAACCCTTTGTCACATAAAACACGTTGCATGATTTCATAGTATTCGCATATACATTCAAGGTGATTAAATATACATATGTTCACAATGGAGCGGTGGATGGGAAAATTCATCACCCATAAGCAGTAAAATTACTACAGCTGCAGGACCGACTACCGGGATGGGCTTTGCAATCTGTCAGGGTATAGCAGGGAACTAGCAGGGTGATTGATCAGAGGACTAGCTGGGTGAGACTGGGACAAGACTGGATACTAGGTTTGTGTGTGGTCTCTGAAGGGAATACACGGAAGAGTGTTCTACAAGGCTGGAATGGAAGCAGGACAGCAGCAGAGGACTGAAGCAGGTTGGAAACTGTGGCTAGGGTACTGGAAGTCTGCAGGCCAAACACAAGAACACACAATAGGAATATAAGCAGGGAAATAATAGACAACTTCCATAAATGATATTTTGTCTGTTCCTCTGAAATGATCTCTCTGTGAGGTGAAAATATCTTATATGAAAGCAAGGAGAAGATTAATCTCACAGAATTCTAGGAGACACCCAGCAGCTCCTACAGAGAAAGTGCACTGGGTGGTTTTCTGTGCCAAAGGCACAAGCCTTGGAATGTAACTGGCACCCTTGGAAGCAATGAAAATCCAGATAACAATACAAGACAGAACAACAGGGAACAGAACAAGGAATACTAAACATAAACTGGGCTCAGACAAAGCAGGACGGGAAATCAGGGTCAGGGACAGGTCTGGAATTCTGAGAACAAGGCCTGGAAAGTTGTGCACTCAAACAAGGCAGCACAGAATACAAGTCAGGGAGTCTTCATTTAGCAGGGCAGATCAAGAGAAGTGAAGGCAGGAGGCTATAATCTATGGCTAACACAGGAACAGAGATGCAGTAAAACTAGGTACAGAAACAGGGGACTATGAACTATGACTAATACAGGAAAAAAGATGCAGGAAAACTAGAGACAGAAACAGATACTACATTTAGCCAAAAGACAGAAAAATATGTACAGGGAAAAAGGAAATAGAATCCAAGGACAAGCCTGTAGTAAAAGCAGCAGGAACACAGAGCACAAGGAGATACAACAGGAGTCAGTTGCAAAGCCGGCGCACCCTGCCCTCACAGGCCTGAAATAGCTGGAGGCTCGGGGGAGAAGCACAGGTGCAGGGAGAGAGCCAGGTGAAAGGAATTAACCAGGTGCAGGGAATCAGGGAACCACCAATGAAGGGAAGTCTGAACTGAGGCTTGTAGGGTGGAAGACCAAGGAAACCAGGAGACACAAGACAGGGAATAGGAAAACCTTGAACAGCACGTGGATCTGAGCAAACATAGAAACGGGTCCAGAATACAGAGATAAAGGGTTCAAAATAACTGTAGAATCCAGGAACAAATGTAGCAAACATGAAACCACCACCAGGACTTGACCTGGGAAGGGTCTGAAAACAGAGGGAACTACAAGGAGCATGATGCATCGGGACAATAGAGTGGAAGCCTGGTCTGGAATACAAACTGTATCTGGCAAGGCAAGGTGTAGAAGTGTATAATGTCCTATTTAGAGATAAAGTAAAAAGTCCAGAGGGACTTCAGGAGTGCTGCCTAGTGTCAGGATGGCAGAATCCTGACACCGAGAGTCATCTCATGTCATATGCATCATCCAGTCCCCTTGTCATACTCTTCAGTAAGTCCATCCATTTGCACTGTCTATTCTCAAGACAGGTCGTAATATTGCTGCTTCTGCTGTCCAATGTGACCACTTCCACCACTTGCCAGTAGATTTAATTTTCAGTATGCTCCATTTCTATAAAGTGATGCACCAATGGTGCGCCGTCAGTCTTGAATTTAATTTCACTCCGATGTTATCCAATTCATAGTTTAATCATTTCTGAAGTTTGACTAAAATATAGTATACCACATGGGCATCTAATCACATATATGAGATTTCTGGAGTTACAATTGCAAAATGACCTTAAGGCGAATGTTTTGTTCTGAGTAACTAACATTTTCATGCTATAAGTGTTTTGACAGGCCACACAACCACCACACTTGAAATGACCCTGAATATTTGAAAAGCCCACCATGGCCCTAATGTCAACCTTGTTTCTGGTATCATTGTGTGCTCTCACTGCCAAGTTTTTGAAATTTCAATTTTTTTTAAATGCTAATAAGGGTGCTTCCATGCATGTATCATTTAAGAGATGCCATTCTTTCTTGATGATCTTCTTGATCTCATTGCTCACTAGCGATTATGTACTCACCATTACTAATCTGTTCAGGGACTCATCTCTCATTTTAGGTGTCAATAAAATTTCTCTAGGGCAAAACCATGTTCTCTTGATGGCTCAAGATATAATCTTTCTCGGGTAACCTTTCTCCAGCAGTCTCGTTTTCAGACGCTTTCTCTGAAATAATCCTCCTTAAGGTAACAACTCCTACGCAACCTCATGAATTAGCCAAAGGGAAGATTATCCCTGAGCGCCCGTAGGCGGTGACTATTAAATCATACTCAACAGTGAGATTAGCAAGTGCTAATGGATGGACTTACTGGAGAGTACGATAAAAGGGCTGACTGGCATATATGACCTGGAGCCATTCTTGGTCCTGCAGCTATAGTAATTTTACTTCTAATGGGTGATGAACTTTCCCCTCTACATGGGAGTTGAGTGACCACCCACAGGTCATTCCATCACAATAAACATATGTATATATAACCACCTTGAATGTAATTACTATTACTGTGTAATCATGAAACGTGTATTGTACACAGGAGAGTTCTATTGGTATAGTGTCACGATTCCTGCCACAGCTCACCTCTCTTTACTATCACAATATACCAGGATGACTCATATCATTCCTCCCAACACTTATGAATGAACAAACGTCTTGTACCCTGACTTTTGACCTTATTATATGCTGTTGGTAATACCTAGCTGCAGCTGGTGTTCCCCGTTTTGTTTGTAAAGGATTAATAGCTTTTACAAATGTTTTACCATGCATATGCAAGGCCAGGTTTCAGGCACCACGGAAACATCCAGGAAATCCACCAGAATAAGCATCAAGCAACCGGCATAAATGACCTCAACGTGAACCTTCTGGAAGACAGCCTTCATCAAATTAATCCCCTGCACCAGTTCCTTGCTATAAGCAATTAGAACGCGGCCTGTGTGAACATTCTAGAACACCTTCTAGAAGACAGCCTCGTCAAATTAATAATCTGCACCTGGTCCTTGCTATAAGCAGTTAAAACGCAACCTTTGTGAACATTCTAAAACACCTTCTAGAAGACAGCCTCATCAAGTTAATTATCCTTGTTACAGACAATTAGAATGTGACCTTTGTGAACGTTACAAATCAGTTCTATTTAAACACCGTCCACCCTCCTCCCCTTCGTTAAGCATCTTCGCCTACCACTTACCTGTTTCCTGGCTTCCAAAACTCTGTCTTGCCAGCTCCCTTGATCCTCCCGCTTCGACCTCACCACAAAGAACGTCCCGCTTTAGTCTCGCACCTGGATGGAAAAAAAGAACAAGAAGAACAGACTTGATTTTACTACATGCTGAGCTCAGTCGCAACATAGTGCTGCAAACAAAGGTAACCAGTGTTTTAGTTCAACTTGTACATACTGTTGGTAGGTCTCTGCCAGAGAGGACTTGGGTGAAGCTAACCCCATCAAAATGTGCTTGTGGTTTTGATGCTGAAATCATACTCACTATAGTTTTGAGAACTTTGATAAAGGGGCCTCTTCAGACAATCGAAATGAAAACAAAACAACAACAAAACTAAAGGTTGGTTGAGATTTAAAAATCTTTCGTGAGGTGATACCTTAAGAGATAGAGTTAATACTAGATTAAAGCCTTATTATTTGTTTGTTTATAGGTACAATTCATCAGACTGGTGTGAGTGCCTGCTGCAGTGTTGCTGTTGAGTAGACAAGCCACAGCATCTTTGATTCTACATGCTCTCTCCATCCCAACCTCCTTCCCCCTGGGATTTGCCACCAGTGCAGTGTCTGCTCCTGCAAACAGAGGGCAAGTCTCGGGAGGATTCGGGAACTAGTGTCGCCACCCCATTCAAATAATCTGGGATACAGATAGGTGGCTTATGACATACAAGTACATCACAAGAGGTTACAGTCCCATTATGATTATAACCAGAAATGACCAGAGACAAGGGACCTTAGGACAAGTATAACAGGAGTACTATGGTGTAGGTGCCACTTTAATGATATGCAATAGCCTCTTTAGTACAAATGGGCATATGTAAGTGACTACCCACAGAGCAGTCGAGAATCTAGGAGTAGTCATCAAATATTTTGCTCCATCGTCAGTGAAGCAGTTTTGGATTTTGTTCCTTATGTATACTTTATCATGGTGGTCGTTTTATAGTCACCTGACCAGCTTGACATGCATATTTGCAAGATGGCTTGACATGCATACTTGCTAGATGGCTGCTGGCCAGTAGCATTCTACTCGTTGCAGGACACTCTGAGTGATAGCGCAGTAGCATCTGCCACGTCTTCTCCCCCTTTGACCTTGTGCCGAAGCAAGCGTGTGAGTGAGCAGACATAGGATGTGCTCCTGTAGAGGTAAGAGGTCTAGTTTAGACGTTTCAGCTCCATCTGAGTATCCTTGATGTGAGACAGAGTGATGGCATTTAATGCCCTTCTCATGTCCTATGTTCTTGCGTGACAGCCATACCAGCCCCTTCGGTTTCACACTGATGGGAGACCGGCTTCTGAATACTTATGTACTTCTCATGGCCCGCCAAGATACAAGTGTAATAATGGGTGTCATTATATTACTCATTCGTTTTGATATTGGGACCTTTAAGTGGTGTGGAAGGCCCTTTTTGTGATTTGGTACACAATAAGTTGCAAAGCATTGATAGTGCATTTTTCTGCTGGGTGAATCTGTTGGTTGGCACTAAGGGGTGTCCTCATTAGACACAGTCATACGATCACTTTATTTTGTGGTTTTGCTTAAATCACGCGGCCTACAGTGGGACATTGATTGGCACTAACTTCCCAAGTTTCATCGTCACAAGTGGTATGGGTAAATTAATGAGGATGAAGCAGTAAATGTGAGTTGGGTTTTACCGCATATATGCAGTTTCCGGCATGCTGTGTGATGAACAGAGGTGATGTGCTAAGGTAATACCCGTGAGATTTTTCAGTGATTTGGAATTTATATCCTCTGCAGTTACCCGGTTATCATGATGGTGATATTTTAAATGCCTAATTATTTGGACAGATTATGGTGAGTAGTGAAGTAATTTAAAGTTAGTATGGAAATTGTTGAACGGCAGAAGCAGGTACATGGACTTAGTTGCTCCCCTTCACTCTTGTTCCAGGCGAATTAAGCAGATGAGCAGATGACAGTTGTCCTGATGAGACCCAACTAACCAATAACAGGTTGAAATGTTGACGTTACGCCCTCTGGTTATCTTTTGTACGAGACATATTGAGAGAGAGAGTACGTGCAATAGATACTTATCTCCAAGAGAGTGAATAATTGTACAACTGGGGCCTGTACAGTTTCATAGTATTTAAATAGGGGAAATACTGGGAGTGATGTTTGTCGTCTGTCGCACAGTTTGCCTTTAAGGAAGGGTGTGAAGCCCGAAACGTGTCGGCAAGGAACTGCTGAATTTGTTGATTTGCTGAAGCTATACCGTGATCATTAAAAACCCATGTGTGAGTTAATTTCGCCAGAGGCAACTCTCTTTCTTCTCATTAATATGGCCGGCCCGGCCGTGAGGTGACACCACCGTTGATATGAGCGGGTCTGCAGGTGATTTATTGGGACAGCTACATGCAGAACAGGAGGCGTTTGAAAGCACTGGGGAATGGCTTCATTGTGAAATGCACCAGCAGAAAGAACTTTTTGAATATGTGCGGATACAACAACCCACTTGGGATACTATTTGGACTTCCAGTCCCAGAATTCATGGTAACAGCTGATGTGCTCACAAGAGTGTGATAATATTTAAATAGGGGAAATACTGGGAGTGATATTTTGTCGTCTTTGCACAGTTTGCCTTTGAGGAAGGGAGTGAAGCCTGAAACGCGTCAGCAAGGAACTTATGAATTTGTGGATTTGCTAAAGCTGTTCTCTGATCATTAAAAACTAACCTGTGAGTGCATTTCACCTGGGGCAACTCTCTTTCTTCTCGTTAATACAGCCGGCCCGGCCGTGAGGTGACACCACTGCAAGAAATGAGCAGGTCCGCAGCTGATTTGTTGGGACAGCTACATGAGGAACGGGAGGCATTTGAAAGCACTGGGGAACAGCTTCATTGTGAAATGCACCAGCAGAAAGATCTTTTTGAATATGTGCCACGACAACGATCAATTTGGTTACAATTATGACTTCCAGTCCCAGAATTCACAGTAACAGCTGATGTGCTCCCCTGAGCATGATAATATTTTTAAATTGGGGAAATACTGGGAGTGATGCTTTTCGTCTGTTGCACAGATTGCCTTTGAGGGAGGGCGTGAAGCCCAAAATATGTCTGCAAGGAACTGCTAAATTTGTGGATTTGCTGAACCTATTCTCTAATCAATAAAAACCTACCAGGTCATTTCGCCTGGGGCAACTCTCTTTCTTCTCATTAATATAGCCGGCCCAGCTGTGAGGTGACACCACCACGAGATATGAGCAGGTCCGCAGCTGATTTATTGGGACAGCTACATGCGGAACTGAAGGCGTTTGAAAGCACTGGGGAATGTCTTCATTGGGAAATGCACCTGCAGAAAGAACTTTTTGAATATGCTGCGACAACGACCCACTTGGGTTACGATTTGGACTTCCAGTCCCAGAATTCATGGTAACATCTGATGTGCTCTCCTGAGCGTGATAATATTTAAATAGGGGAAATACTAGGAGTGATGTTTGTTGTCTGTTGCACAGTTTGCCTTTGAGGAAGGGCGTGAAGCCCGAAGCGCGTCGGCAAGGAACTGCTTAATTTGTGGATTTGCTGAAGGTGTTCTCTGATCATTAAAAACCTACCTGCGAGTGCATTTCACCTGGGGCTACTCTCTTTCTTCTCATTAACATGGCCGGCATGGCCGTGAGGTGACACCACCGTGAGACATGAGCAGGTCCGCAACTGATTTATTGGGACAGCCACATGCAGAACAGGAGGAGTTTGAAAGCACTGGGGAATGGCGTCATTGTGAAATGCACCAGCAGAAAGAACTTTTTGAATATGTGCGATGACAACGACCCACTTGGGTAACAACTTGGACTTCCAGTCTCAGAATTCATGGTAACAGTTGATGTGCTCATCTGAGTGTGATAATATTTAAATAGGGGAAATACTGGGAGTGATGTTTGTTGTCTGTTGCACAGTTTGCCTTTGAGGAAGAGCGTGAAGCCCGAAATGCATCGGCTTTCTGCTGTTCAAGTAGACATTCTACTTGAGCGGCAGCTTCCTCAACGCGAGCAGCAGATTTCTCAACGCCAGCAGCCGTGACCTTCTGCGACTGCCTGCATTGAGAAATCTTGCAAGAAGGAGGTCTAGCACGTGATTTTTTTCTCATGATCATTCGCCAACTTAATCTTGGCGAGCTGCACAAGAGAAATAACTCTGCTCGGCATCACTTTGCGTAGTTTTTTGGAACTCTGCGCGGGGTGAGCAGAGCTCTGCGAACTCAACCGGCGGAATGGAATTCTTTACCCACCCCTACACTTGATACCATTCATGTGCATTCATACATTTATGTGCATATTACTGCTTTGGTGACTCTAGTTAACCTCGGGATGATCGCACGTCTCTGTGACGGCGACAATACATTTGGATGCCTGCCCTATCAACTTTTGATGGTACTTTGCAGAAGAAACGTGACTACAAGAGAGTGAATCCTGGCTGAAGGGGTTGCCTGGTCTCCTTGAGTGGTTCTTGCTGTGAACTGTGCTAAGACTTTGAAAGTGCCAAGCATTGTGTGTAATCCACATCCTGCCATGTGCCACAGAGACTGCTGCTGGAGGAGTTACCATTTCTTCGGGCAATCAAGAAAGAGACTACAAAGTCTAGTCCTTGACACTTAACTTGTGATGGTATCCTTAGCCTTAAAATCGGTGCAAAATTGCATTTTCAACCATTTAAATTTTTGATCTGTTTAGGAGCTGAGTTTCATTGAGGTGCAAAAACATACTCAATACCTGGTGCTAGTGTTATTTATACTTGTTCCACCTGCTGTGTGGGTGTGCATGACCTTGTTAGTCTGCTTGTGGTATACTGTCCTGGAGTCTGGGATGGAATGGTTGAGTCTTTTAAGGTAACATGGTTCTGAAGTTCTATGCAACAAACCAGAGTGTTTTATGACTGTATTTTCCTGCATTCCTGGGCAGCTATGGGCATTAAGGGCCATATTTAGAGCTTGGCAGATGCAGACAACTGCCAAAAAAGCATTGATGTCTCATTTACACTAGGTGTGCAGCCTCTATGCACTCTGAAGTAGTATGTACTCTAAGAAATGCCGTTTTTCTGCCAGATGTACCACATCCACTTCACTCTAAATAAGACCTTAAACCTCTTTGGGGTTTAGTTATGTACTTGGATTAAACCTAGTGTTGGATACTACAGCCTCAGTCCACTCTGGCAGTAGTACTAAAATAGACTGAAATGTATACATGCCCTTTTTAGGTCTTGCCTAGGCAGCGTGTGGGTGTATTTTCTAGACATGCTGTATTCAGGATATGGGCTTTAAGCTCCGCCCATCTTTACCATTGGCTCCTCTTCCTGTTTTTTTGTCAATGATGGCTTTTGATTTGTCAACAGGCTTAGTAGTCCCTCTTTATTAGCTCCCTCTCTCCTGTTGTTACCTCCCATAAGGACACCCCCTCTTACATGTGTCCTTACTCTCTATCAGTACACACAGCGCTACCTCTCCTCCGGTTGCAGTCAGTGCTCCTGCAGCTGCCCAACATCTGCCTTCACCACTTTCATGCTCTCAGCCTGGCCATGGATGAGGGGGAGGAGGAAGAGGAAGGATCCGTGAACCTCCCCAAGGTGCAGGTCTGAACTTGATTAAACCAAAAAGTACACATGTGGAAGAGTTTTGCATGCATATCAGGTATTTTTTATTTATATTGAATAAATTAACATTTTTGCTAAAAGATATTTGGCTACTTTGAGCCCATTTCATATGGTTAATTGCTGCGTCCCCCCGCCCCCTCCCTCCCTCGCTGCACGGACACCGTGCGAAGCGGGCGCTGTGTTAATTAAAGAAAACTATGGATGCTTCTTCCTTTGTTCCTCCTCCTTCCCCATCCCTCCCTCATCCATGCCCTTCATGTGGCTTGTTTTTTTTCATTAAGAGCACGGTGTCCGCTTCATGGTTCCGTTTATTGTTCATTGTTTGTTTCAATTGTGTTGTTTTTATGCTCATGTCTTTAAATAACCCTTTTCAGAGACAAAAAACCTTTAAATAACTTATTGTATCCCCAGTCAGCTGAAAGGCTTCTATGAATGAGTAAAGGGGTATCGAAGCCATGGCAGGAGTCAGTTGATAACACTGTGCCCCGGGCAGTGCCGATGTTCGAGAGCAGCTCCACCAGGAGCAAGCTGAGGCACAGGAGGCCCAAAGAACACGCTTCTATCAAGCTCGCATCACTCGCAGGTAGACATACCAGGTATAGCATGGGTTTACGAGTTACAATAAACCAGTTTGTTGGGTATTTTTACATAAAATACAAAAACAAATCAATACTGCTCTTAATCTGTTTGACTGATGGCAACTCAACTCATGATAACTCTTCCAGTTCCTGTGACAAGGTAACGAATTTCTGTGCCTGTGCACCCTGCGTTATTCAAAGACACATAATGTAGTTATGGTTTCAGAAATAACACGGAACGCCAGGTCCAAATAAAAAAATACAGCGAAGTCTAGAAAGTTGCAGGATAATGTGCCATGCATTAGTATGTAAATGCTGTTATTCCAAAATCTGAAACGATATTTTACACTCCCCATGCAATATTGTTAGTTTACACAGCAAAAAAACGAATAATGACCATACACTCGATATGCTGGGCAAAGGTGCAATAAATGTTATATTGCATAGGATTGCAATTAGTTGATAGCAAGTCCTGCAGTCCGACTTTCATAGTTGTTAATCAGAAGTACAGTTTTGTCACAACAATGACAAAACATGGATTTTTGTACCAAGCAATAGGGCATTTATTATTTATGCTATGTTTTGAGCCATCTGCAGTTTTTGGCAAGCACTTAGCAACACTGCATGAAGGAGCGTCATACCCTCTTAAAAATGAGCAATTTGAACATTGCTAACTCACCCACAATTCTACTTTAAATAAAACTAATAACAGACAATTTTTGACTGTAAATTTATTTATTTGCATATTTGTTTGAAAGGGCCTGTAAGTGCTGCCAGGAGGTTGGAAAGTGTAGCACTACACAATTAATTTAAAAAGAATATTAAAAAAACAAAAATAAAAAATTCAAAACAATGGTCAAGGAAATACATTTTTAGAAATACTTGTCTGATTTAACTCAGAAATCAGAGTTGCATTAATTCTTTTTTTCAGAAAAAAGTCCTGCATGCTCAATAGAAAAGGCAAATGAATCCAAACTGTTGCTCCCATGCTGATGACAGGTTAATTAAACATTCCGTTTATATTTGACAGTTTTCTGCTAGATCTAGTCCTTGGGCAAAAAGCTTCAAAGACCAAGCATGAGTTATTAAAGATTAGTCTGATACCAATGAATGGAGAAAACTAAACTAGAAGTCCCCTGTGGCAACGGACAAATAAAACAAGCATTTGCAATGCAATAGGTCTCGCATTACTGAAAGTTTGAGCTATTGGCCTTGCATTATTATTTGCAACACCAATAGCTCAAACTTAAAGTAATACGAGACCTATTGTATTGCAAATGCTTGTTATGTTATGTTATATAAATTTCTAAAGTGCAGCGGTTACCCGGGGGTGTCCTGGTGTTGACTGCTACCTCTCTGAGTTCAAGTTCTTATGGAAATTCTATCCGTTAAAAAGCCAGGTTTTTAGTTCCTTTCTGAATACAAGAAGATCAGTGGTATTCCTAAGATGGCAGGGGAGATCGTTCCAGGCCTTTGCTGTACACGTGATGAAGCATCTCCCACCCCACGTAGCTTTCTTGATGGGGGGGTACGATCACCAGTTTGGCTTCTAGTGAGCGCAGGGTTCTTTTGAGGGTCTACCATTGAAACCGCCGCTTCAAGTATTCTGGTCCCAGGCCATGTAGAGCCTTGAAGACTGTGCATAAAGATTTAAAACACACCTGTTTCCTGATTGGCAACCAATGTAGTCTTTTGATTTCCTTGGAAACCGAGACAAATTTTGGTGTGCCCGTAAGAAGTCTTGCTGTCGCATTTTGCAGAATTTGTACTTTATTTAAATATCGCTCTTGCATATTCAAATAGAGGCCGTTGCAGTAATCCAGCCGTGATAGGATGTTAGGACAGGCGTTATCCAAGACCTTTTTATTTTACTAAAATTATATACATAATATACTTTCTTATGGGCGCTTGCAGTCACCTTTCTTCATCCAGTGGTCCGCTGTTGTGTCATTCACATGTTGCTTCTCCCACTACAGCATACAGCATGGGGCAATGGGTCAGCCTACTTCAGCCACTGGTTAACTTTGCTCTGAGTAACTGCATTTTGTCTTTCACTAGGAGCACATCAGCACACAAAGTAGTTCCTTTTAGTGTAAGTACTTTGGTTCTTAATTTATAAAGACTTTAGTGTTGTCTTTGTGTTTAGAGCCTGATGTGATAGCAGGAAGTGTTTGATGTAAACCCTAAGCACATTCCAGCTTTATCAGATCCCATCTCCTGCTAATGTTGTTTTAAATTCCTTTCAGTGGCCTTGGCTATCTGATTGCTGCTATTTCAAATCACCTCACATGAACTCTGAATATAAGCTAATCAGTGTGCTCTATCAATCTTGCAAACCCTGGCTTTTTTTCTTTATCTACTTTTCTCTCTTCTTTCTTTCTTGCCTTCTTTCTCTTTTGCCTTCTCATTCATTCATTCTTTCTTTTTCTTTCCCTCTTCTCTTTCCATCTTTTTTTTGTTTGTTTTTTCTTCCTTTTTTCTTTCTTTCTTGTTTCTTGCCTTCCATCTTTCTTTCTTTCTTCCTTTCTTTCTTTCTTGCCTTCCTTCCTTCCTTATTTCTTTCTTTTCTTAATTATTGCTTTTTTTCTTTACTTCATTCTTGCTTTCTTTCTTTTCTTTGTTCCATCCTTCCTTCTTTCCTATGTGCCTTACTTCCTTCTTTACTTACTTATTTTTTCTTTCCTCTTTCTTACTGTTTCTTTCATTCATTCTTTCACTTCTTTTTCCTTCCTTTCATTCTTTCATTCTTTCCCTTTTTTGTTTTTTGTTCTTTCTTTCCATCACTCATTCATTCTCTCTTTTTTCTTCTTCCCTTCCTTCATTCTTGTTTCTTTCTTTCCTTTGTTCCTTCATTCCTTTTTTTTACTTCCTTTCTTTCAATTTTTTCATTTCTTCCTTCTTTCTTTCTTGCCTTTCTTCTTGCGTGCCTTTCTTTTTTCTTGCCTACTTTCCTCTTTTCTTCCTTCCTTCCTTGCTTTCTTTCTTTACCTCTTTCTTTCTTGTCTTATTTCTCAAAGGCATTTTTAGGTCTGTGTTAGCTAAGACCTTTTGATTTTACTAAAATTATGTGTATAACATACTTAAAGGGGTTTTCAGATAGACTTAATCCATTAGTGTGTGGTTATGTCATTCACAGTTTCCTTCCACCCACTTCAGCATGCATCATAGGGAAATGTGTCATCCCACTTCAGCCATTAACTAACTTTACTATAATGTATGGCATGCTGCCCTTTTAAATTGAACACATCCACACACGAAGTAGCTCTGTTGAGTGTCAGGGAGTTCTATAGTAATGTCTGCTTTTTGGAGACAAAAAAAAAACAATTTTGCCTATAGCCAATTTTTCTTTTTTTGTGGGGGGGGATAGATGAGGGCCCGGCAGCTTCTTGAACATAAAGCTTTACAAAAAACATGTAAAAACAAAACAATAATTGCAAAAATCCTGCGGACAACGCCTGACCTATTGCCTTTGCCAATACTTGTAACTAATGGCACCAATATGCCCCTGATCGCGGTTTGTGCTTACACTTACAGTAACTCCAAGCGCAAATTTGAAAAAGGTGGAAACAATGCACGCTAAGAGAAAACAAGTTTTGCAAGCGTTATTCTCCAATTTTTGTGCCAGTGTATAATTTTGTGGCAGACTTTAAATGATGACCTACAAGGCCCTCATTTCAAGGTCCGCAGGAATTCCAGATCAAGTTGATAGTGCCTCTTGCTGTTTTCCCCGGAAAGAATTGATTTCTCCATTTCAAGTTGTAAACAGGTTGAAATGAGGAATAACATGAGGTATTCGCTTCAGCATGTGGTAAAAATACGTATTCCCTCCTTCCGAACAGCAAAAACATGTAATAAGAAAAGACACGTCTTACTGCAAAGTTTGTGAATAACTTGGCATACCTTTTGATCCCGTATTGACAAATTCGGAATTATCCTATTATGCTACTATGATATGAATTGAAAGTCCTGGAGAGCTGAATGGCCGCAAGCATTTAGGTGTCTCCTTCCTGAAGCGTTTAGAGTGTAGACGGTTGTCACGAAATGTTTGTGGAGCCTCAAGGAGGCGTTCTTCTGCATGGTAATTGAACACCCATCGACAGACTGGCACAATACTAAACAGCTGTGAATAATTCAGGTCCTCGGAGAGCCCTCTGTCAGGTGTGAGCGGTACTTATAAATGGCGCCTGCTTTCCACAGTGACGACAGGGAGCAAGAAGATAGGACTTCGACCTGCTGCCATGAGCCATTTCCTACACGTCAAGGTCAGAGCACAGGGCGAGTGAGAGGAGAGGGATACCTAAGCAATGGTAAATCACTAATATGCCATCCATACAATACACTTTTTAGGTCGAGCTTCGATCGACCTGTTATGTCTCTTCTGTGGGGTTTGCCACACCCACCAATTGCCATTTGTTGTTATCTATGGCATTCAGAAATGCTGGCTTGTTATTTGTGCATTTCTGTAAATGTCCCTCCTTTTTGTGCTCAGCTCTCTTTCCGGGGCGATTTCACTCAGAGAAGATTTTGATTGGCCTTCACACCATGCCTGGTTCTAGGAATTTTCATCTGGGTGGGCCAAGGGTTCGTTTGGGTGGGCCAATGCGGGCCCAATTTTTGTCAATTCTGTAGATAGCCTACAAACCCAAGATTTTCATTATATTTTCTTCCAAACAGGAATACAATGCGTCTAGAGAGTTATTGGAGAGTAAGAGCTGATGTCTATACTCAACAGCCCAACTCTTATAATTTCCAGCAGGCTAGGCTTTAGCACCAGCACCAGGATTACAAGCAGATTGCAATAGTGGTTCAAGGTTAAGGAGGTCCCTGTTACCACACCGAAGCCTTGACATTTTGCACTAGGAAGACTGGAACTGAAAGCTTGATCCGGGCTTGAGCCTGGCTCTGGCTCAGCTGTAGGTCCTGTTGGAACTTCAAGCCCATAATGAGCCGAGCTTTCATGTACCTTCTGCCTGCCACCCTCAATCTACCGAGGATGTGGCATTACGGCGAGAGCGTCCAACTTTGGAACTGAACAAGCTAGGTTCGAGTCTCTGCATTGGCTCAACATCCTGCGATTCTGGGCAAATTCTCCAGTGCCTAAAAGAAATGAATGTGACCTTTTATAATGTAACTGGTGTCCATGTAAAGCGCTTCAGTATCTCCAGGTCGAGTTCACACTATATAAAAACAGCAGAAAACTGCACAAAGTAGTAAAAACAAAGCATTAACTTAAAAAGCAGAGACAAATAGATAGCCTTTACCAAAACTCGTTTTTCTTCATATTTGCGCATGAAAGCACATTCAAATACATGAATCAGAAAACCAACTATACAAAATCCTATTGTGTTTGATTTAATAGGCTAATGTTGCTCTATAATTATCTGGGCCACATACAGAGTACACATGACAAGTGCCTTGCCTGTTGGTTCACTAATGGCACAGTCACCAGTGTGAGGACGTGGTAGGAATGACTCTAAGCTCATGTTTAAAAACAAGCATTGGCATAGCCAATAGGTCTCGCCTTTGGTATCTTATAAGTGTTTAGTCATGCAGCATATTATGCTGGGTCATGTGCCGCTAGTGATAGCTATTCAATTACTACACACTGGGTCATGCAGTGTAATTCAGGAATGCATGCTTGCCTCTTCCACATTTTTCCTGGGCAGATTTGAAAATTAAAAGCAATGATGGGAGTGTGGGGGTGAACTGAAAGCAACTACGGGAGGGTGGGAGAGAACTGAAAGCAACGTTGGGGGGATTAGGGGAACCGAAAGCCACGATGGGAGGGTGTTGGGATTAGGAAACAATGAAGGTGAGGGTGGCAAGTTTTGTAAACATGGTTGGCAAAAGTAATGGTTCCAGCCTGCAGCAGATCACACATGCATCAGGACAATCTCGTGATTCGAAGATACTGCGTTAGCAACTAGGGCAGGGTGTATATATTATCAAAGACGGATGCAATGCGTCAGAGGCACGCACAGGCACGTTATGAAGTGCCTTGTGTGAAGAGCCAGTAGCCGTGCATCATTGAAGAAATAAACTATAAGACATTATCATTTTTAGCTGCTCCTTAACAGAAAATGCAGACATCGCTCATGAAGGTGGATTTTGCAGGAGACTCAAAAAATCGCTGAAAGCTTAGGGGGTTGGAGCTCTAATTTGTGTTTATATGGTAGAATATGTTAATATTTAAGGGTGGACAAGTCAGCAAATTAACAGGGAGAGCGAGCTAGAGCCGAGCCAAGGGTCTGGCTTGGCTCTAAGACAGCTGTGCACGACCGAAGCCTTGAAAATATTTGCCATACAAATCATGCAAGGAACATTGTATCAAAATATGAGAATGTGTCTTCGAAATACAAAAAAGTCAATTTCTTTAACACGCTGAAATCGTTTCACCTTAGTACATCAGATCAGATTTTGTCACTGCATTGATAGGCATTTATTTGAAGAAATAGTTTTTCAACATAAACTCACAAATATGATATCTATGCCCACAGCCCTGACAACAGTCACATTAGTGAACGGCAGGGCAGCTGTCAAGTGCCCCTTTATGTGGCCTATCTAATAAGCAGGGGGTAACATGATAGCCTTTTCATAGGCCGAAGACTGTTTATCAGAAGCAAGTGCTCTGGGTGCTGAGCTGTCTCTGGAGTACAAGGAGACAAGCAGACGTGTTGGGGCTAAAAAAATGTGTTGTTGATAATAGCCCTTATCGTCTTTGCGCACAATAAATGTCGGGTCTGGGGCCGCGCCCGTGCCGGGTCAGCGCTCCCTCTCTTGTGTTTGGGGTTTGAAGATCTGTAATGTCATATTAAGTCTGGGAGGGAGTGCCGGCTCTGAAGGGGCCGAGGAGAGATGGCCTGACCCCTCTTAACATCGCCCAGAGAGGCGAACATTTTAAAACAAACTTGAGTGTCGAGGATTAGGGCGAGCAGAGGCAGTGTATGCCCACGCGGGGCACAGGGAGGGCGGCACACACTTCAGATGCTTGTTAGAGGGAAGGACCGGCTTTGCTGTGATCTGTATGCTCGAGAAGAAAAGGGGATGACCTAGAGTAGTGAGCGCAAAAGAGGAGAAACAAGACAAAAGGAAAAAGAAAAGCGGTTTCCTGCCTGACTGCCTCATTCAGCCGCGTGCTGACAGAGGAGCTGCAGAGCTGCGCTGATAGGGCTGATGGAGCTGCGTCACTCCGCTCCAGGAAGCAGAGCCCGGGTTAGGTGGGGAGGGGGGGAGAAGGCACAGCGGGTTGTGAGGGGTGACAGTAGGCCAGATGTAAGCACAGGAGTGAGAACAGGGGAGGCGGCAGGAGGGAGGAGCCATTAGCAAGACGAAGCAAAGAGCAGGCAAGAAAGTGAAAGCACTCGGGCATGTACGGCATCTACCTTGCAGCGCCATCTGTTTCCAATTAACAAGCGTGGCGCAGGCACGATAATTGGAAGCAGATGGCGAAGCTGCTCGCTCCCACAAGGTGGATGCCGTACATGCACGAGCGTTCATTGGAAACAGTGCAGTACATGCACGAGTTTTCCAAAAAGTGCAGACCGATTCCAAGAGGTCACTCCTAAGCAGCGCTTGCGCGCTGATTAGGAGAGACCTAACAATCACTTTTAATTAGTACTTCTCACTGCAGCTAGGGTGACCAACCATCCGTAAATTTCACGGACCGCCCGTCATTTTGGTGTGATGTCTGTCGTCCGTAATCATTCCTTTTACGGATGCCTTTTGTCTGTAATTTTGGAGATTAATTACAGCGAGCTGTGCTGTTCCCCTGCGAGAAGCACCAAGAGATTAAAAGTTCTCAGGGGCCACCTCGCACTTCTCTATTGAACTCCAGAGACTGCAGCAGCCCCTCCCCGACCTCTCACAGACTGTGGACAGGCCCATTGTCATTCTGACTGAGGCTGATTATCCCCTTTCGAATGACAATGGGCCATCTGCCTTTAGCATATCATGTGGGAGTGAGTGCCTTGGAGGCCAGTGACTCACTTGGAGCCAGTAGATCGTAGTTAGTGATTACAGAGGAGCTTTCCCAAAACAGAGTACTGTGGGGAACTTGCGGCCTTGTGTAATTTGCCAATGTTGTTCACAGAGTGATGGGGCAGGAGAGGTGACAGGACAGGAGAGGTGATGGGGCAGGAGAGGTTGACGTGGCAGGAGAAGTGACGGGGCAGGAGAAGTGATGGGACAGGAGTGGTGACGGGGCAGGAGTGGTGACGGGGCAGGAGTGGTGACGGGGCAGGAGTGGTGACGGGGAAGGAGAGGTGACGGTGCAGGAGAGGTGTCAGGGCAGGAGAAGTGACGGGGCAGGAGAAGTGACGGGGCAGGAGCGGTGATTATGCATGAGCAGGAGCGGTGACCGCGCAGGAGCAGTGAACAGGGCAGGAGCAGTGAACGGGGTAGGAGCAGTGAACAGGGCAGGAGCAGTGAACGGGGCAGGAGCAGTGAACGGGGCAGGAGCAGTGAACGGGGCAGGAGCAGTGAACGGGGCAGGAGCAGTGAACGGGGCAGGAGAAGTGATGGGGCAGGAGAAGTGATGGGGCAGGAGATGTGACGGGACAGGAGAAGTGACGGGGCAGGAGAAGTGACGAGGCAGGAGAAGTGAAGGGGCAGGAGAAGTGACAGGGCAGGAGAAGTGACAGGGCAGGAGAAGTGACGGGGCAGGAGAAATGACGGGGCAGGAGTGGTGATCGGGCATGAGCAGTGAACGAGCAGGAGCGGTGACAGGGCAGGAGCGGTGATTGGGCAGGAGCGGTGACGGGGCAGGAGAGGTGACGGGGCAGGAGAAGTGACGAGGCAGGAGAAGTGACGGGACAGGAGAAATGACGGGGCAGGAGTGGTGATCGAGCATGAGCAGTGAATGGGCAGGAGCAGTGAACGGGCAGGGGCGGTGATGGGGCAGGAGCGGTATCGGGGCAGGAGAAGTGACGGGGCAGGAGAAGTGACGGGGCAGGAGAAATGACGGGCAGGAGTGCTGACCGGACAGGAGCAGTGAACGGGCAGGAGCGGTGAACGGGCAGGAGCGGTGATGGGGCAGGAACAGTGACGGGGCAGGAACGGTGACAGGGCAGGAGAGGTGACGGGGCAGGAGAGGCAACGGGGCAGGAGAAATGACGGGGCAGGAGAAATGACGGGGCAGGAGTGGTGATCGGGCATGAGCAGGAGTGCTAACCGGACAGGAGCAGTGAGCGGGCAGGAGCAGCGAACGGGGCAGGAGCAGTGAACGGGGCAGGAGCAGTGAACGGGGCAGGAGCAGTGAACGGGGCAGGAGAAGTGATGGGGCAGGAGAAGTGATGGGGCAGGAGATGTGACGGGACAGGAGAAGTGACGGGGCAGGAGAAGTGACGAGGCAGGAGAAGTGAAGGGGCAGGAGAAGTGACAGGGCAGGAGAAGTGACAGGGCAGGAGAAGTGACGGGGCAGGAGAAATGACGGGGCAGGAGTGGTGATCGGGCATGAGCAGTGAACGAGCAGGAGCGGTGACAGGGCAGGAGGGTTGATTGGGCAGGAGCGGTGACGGGGCAGGAGAGGTGACGGGGCAGGAGAAGTGACGAGGCAGGAGAAGTGACGGGACAGGAGAAATGACGGGGCAGGAGTGGTGATCGAGCATGAGCAGTGAATGGGCAGGAGCAGTGAACGGGCAGGAGCGGTGATGGGGCAGGAGCGGTATCGGGGCAGGAGACGTGACGGGGCAGGAGAAGTGACGGGGCAGGAGAAATGACGGGCAGGAGTGCTGACCGGACAGGAGCAGTGAACGGGCAGGAGCGGTGAACGGGCAGGAGCGGTGATGGGGCAGGAACAGTGACGGGGCAGGAGCGGTGACAGGGCAGGAGAGGTGACGGGGCAGGAGAGGCAACGGGGCAGGAGAAATGACGGGGCAGGATTGGTGATCGGGCATGAGCAGGAGTGCTAACCGGACAGGAGCAGTGAGCGGGCAGGAGCAGTGGACGGGCAGGAGCGGTGACGGGGCAGGAGCGGTGACTGGGCAGGAGAAGTGACAGGGCAGGAGCGGTGACGGGGCAGGAGCGGTGATGGGGCAGGAGTGGTGACGTGGCAGGAGAAGTGACGGGGCAGGAGAAAGTGACCGGGCAGAAGAAGTGACTTGTACTTATGTTCTTTGCCTATTTATTTATATACTATTGCATGACATCCACTGATGTGTCTGTAAAGCATACCTTTTGTCCCGAATTTTTGTCCTGAATTTTGACCTCCTGTCCTGAGTTTTTGTCCTGAATTTTGACCCTTTGTCCTGAATTTTTACACTCACTGTCCTGAATTTGCGCCCATGCCAGTTGGCCACCCTAACTGCAGAGCTATCTTGTGACATATTAACGTCAAAGCTTCTATGTGTTAAAAAAATGCACTTTTTTTGAATTTTGAAGAGACATTATCATATTTACATGATGTTTGTTGTATGTTTCACATAGCAAACATTTTCAGGGCTCGGCTTGTGCATGGGCTCTGAAAGCCAACCCAGAGCCTTAGCTCGACTCTCCCTGTTAATATGTTTGCTCGCCCACCTCTACCCCCAAAACACACCACTCAATTTCAGTTTTAAAGACAGTGAAAAAAAAACAATAAACATTCCGACATTGAAATTGAGGAAGCACTTGAGGGGTGCCTTCTCCATGGCCTCTTCTGCCGTGACTGGGTGGGCCAAAGGTCATGTTTGGGTGGGCCTGGCCCACCCGGCTCCCTTCTAGAACCGGGCCTGCATCACACTGTACAGCGTGTGATGGCCCCTCCTCCCTCTTCCCATCTGGGCACTGCCGAGACTAACCGCCCTCCCAATAACAAGCATTTGCAATGCAATAGGTCTCACATTTACGCAAGTTTAAGCTATTGGCATTGTAAATGACAATGCGTTTTATTTATGTTTCAAAAACCAAAACATAAATAAAAGGCATTGTCATTTACAATGCCAATAGCTCAAACTCACGTAAATGCGAGACCTGTTGCATTGCAAAAGCTTGTTTTTAATAAGGTCACAGGTGGCCTCCAGTGGGACGGAAGAAGTCAGGACAGGGCTGACCATAAGGGGAGACACGAGACGGTAAGGAGAGCGTTGACAGGGGAGCCTTCCCTCCCAAGAGGTGCTATTGCTCAATTTGAAGAATTTCATTTTGCTCTCCCTATTATCCAACACTGATTGCCCCCCTCCTCTGATGCTCTTGGCTTCAGTTCTTGTCCACACCGTCAGTGTGTAGATCATAGGAGGGCGGTTCAAAGTGGGAGACAGTGCACTCCTTTCTTTCACGAAGGAATGGCTTGGAGTAGAGGAACCTGGTGCCTCTTCGGGGGACAGCCCTGGGAATCTCTTTTGGGAATATTGGAATCTGGACGGCTTTCATGAGGTGTTTTTACCGAGCTCTTGTTTATCAAATAATCTGAGCCTCGTTGATGGAAAAAAAGGCGATAGAAGATTGGTCCCGAGACCTCCCGCTTGTTTGAATTGCAAGTTCAATGAGAGAATGTGTGGCCATAGCGGTGGTGGAGGCGAAGTGACCCCCCTCTTGTACTACAGGCCCAGGTTTGCCCTTTCGTTGTGCTTCTCGTAGAAACATGCTCCTGTATTTCCTGTTTCTTCCCGCCCTGGACCTCACCCTATTGCGGATTGTTACTGTTCTTGCAGGAACCCCTACATTTCTATGCTTCCTGTAACAGCAAATGCTCGGCTCTGAATGAGTGCCAGAGTAAAACCAGCCGCCTCCTGCCACCAAGCACCTTCGATCCCCGAGCTCTACTCATTTAAATTAAGGAAAAGCAGCGATCTGATTTTGGGCGAGCCGCGGCAGCCCGTCCTGTGGGTGCCATGTGGCACATTGTGAAAGTTGCACATTTACCAAAAAAACAGCTGCCATTGAGAGAATAGCGTGTAGCACAGCGCCAGCGCTGCCGACTTTGAGCTGGGGATCTAGGGTTCGAACCTTGGTGTTGGCTCAACAGTGGCCTCGGACGTGGAAAAAAATATAAGAACGGTGCTTCTACGTGTAGTGTGATACAGGGTTGCAACACAAAGAATAATTTTTCATACAGCGCAAAGTGAATGACCTCTAGGCGCTTGGGGTGAATACTTGCACTCAAAAGCATTAATGCAAGCTTCTGTGCCCAAAGCCTGCCCAAGAGGAGAGCAGAGTGCACATCAATCTCCATCCTTGGCATTGTGGTGGGGACTGCCAGGGAGGATGCCAATCGCAGTGGCTCCTAAGCGGACACAAGACGAAGGGGTGGTTAGGAGAAACAAGGAGATTGTGCTGGCAAAAGCACAAAAACAAATAAAGCATCAACAACTACATTCAATATGAAGAGGGCAGTTCAGGTCCACTGTTCTACCACTGCCAAAACAACTATGGCTGAAAATCCAACACTGTAAGTCAATTATGCCTGGAACAACTACATTTAATCCGCAGGAACTCTTGATAATGGGGCTAAAATTGTAACTAAAACATCCAAGTAATAGTGTATGTCAGAGGCCCTTCACAGTCTTCACTGGTTGGTTACCAGAGGAATGAGGACCGGTTTTAAGACACTCGCTGTTGCACATGCACCAATATGTGGATGTTAAACCAATTATTTAATGAAAAAGCTTCACATTAATATTTGAGCCCGAAACTTGCACCCACAGGGCGTAACGATGTGGATGCCACCTCAACTAAGAAGAACTGGAGCTGCTGAAAGTTACTCCTTTCACTTCGCTTGTAGACTTGTGATTCTCCACCCAAACTATTCCAGAGAGGAGTCACTTTGCGAGCTTCTCAAAGATGATGAATACTTTCTTGGACTTGACAGCACAGGAGCTTTTTAGCGCTTTACAAAAAACTATTTTCAAGGCCCTAGATATAGCAGAGAAGTTAACGGAATAGAAGGAGGCGAGGGCATCCTTATCCGTCCCCAAAAAGACTTTTGGGTTCACAAAAGCATTTTGGAGCAAATAACAAAATTCAGCACGTGCTTATTTTAAAAGGAGGGGCTTCGGTTAAAATGATATTATGCAAAGCAACCAGAAAGCGGCTTTAGTCCTCACATCACCCTTCGCGGTTGAGATAATTGAATCATTTCAAGTCTCATGCACGCTTGCAGCTTTCATTAATTATAACAAGGCCTAAGGGGGGGAGGGGCGAGCAATACACCCCGTGCAGCGTCTGGGTGCAGTCGTCTGCAAGGGGCCTCCCCAGAGAGGAGCAGCGCTGCTGAGAACCCGAAGAGTCACGTGGGCGGCTCCCAAACACTCAAGGGACACACAACTGCAGTAGAGAAAGTTCAGTCAAAACTACAAGGCACCCAGTGCAAAGCGCATTGAAATAGGCGTTTTTCAGGGTTTGAGACTAATTTGAGGGCTGTGCATTTTTTAAGCCCCACCTCCCCTACTTGTGAGAGTTGACACGAGAAAAAACAAATATTTGCAATGCAGTAGGACTCGCATTTACGCAAAACCTATTGCATTGCAAACGGGAGTGCGGGCGGGCGAGAAGGCACAAACAACGGGAGTGCGTGGGGGGCAAGAAGGCACGGACTGCGGGAGGGAGGGGGAGGCACGGGAAGAAAATAGTGCTCACAATCTAAATAAAACATACTATGCAACACTCGAAGTAAAGGCGCCAGTAGCTATGGAAGGATACAAATGACGACATGGCTGTCATAAGGAGGGACTAACAAGCCTAAAACCAATTGGAAGGCAGCATTTAGGAACAAAGCCAACGAAAAAGAAGGGCGGAGAGTGGGCGGTGCTTCCACGAGCTTCCTCGACCAGCCCTTAACTTCTTGACACGCCCCCAAGGTGGACTTAAAAAGAGAGCTAATTGCTATCAACTTAGCGCTGCAGTCTTCTAGAACATATATACTAGATATGTACTCCAGTGATTTTAAAATGATCATTTACATGCGTCTCGCTAATCTTGTGACTGTATTTCTTTATTTGTTAAGGATAAACAAACATTCAGATTTCTTTCGTGGCCATGATGAAACTCTTGGCAAAAAACTTGTCGGAGACATGTACTCTCGTTTGTAAAAAATTCTCCGTCAACTGACAGCTCCCGGCATAGGTCCCGCTAAAAGAAATCACTGAGAGTCCCAGTCCAACATGGCCATGCTGGAAGAGGCCGTAACTGGCCCTCAGCCCCTCCTCGGACGGCTGCAGATCCTGACACCGCCTCTTCTCTGCTACCATTCATGTGCAGAAAGCAGCAATCTCAAGAGAAACGAGGCTGGCCCTGACCGCCTCGGGTGCTTCAGTGTGAGTCCCTCGGCCTACACTGGGCAAAGAGAGGAGGTGGAACCACCTGAGCTCCCTTCCCTCCACTCCCTCCTGACGCGGAAGGAGTAGACTCCTCTGCAGTCCCCTGCTACTGGGCATGTCCTGCAGCTGCAGGATCCTCAGCACCTACCTCCTGCTTCAGTTGGGTAGGAGCGCAGTAAGCGCTTGGCGGCGAAACTGCCAGGTACCAATTGTTGTTAATCCCGGGACCCTACCACTGGCATCTCTGGGCCTTTGTCGGACGCCATAGTTTCATGAGAGTTGTGGGGAGCAAGAGGTGATAATGTGCACACTTTTAATGGCTGTGCAAAGTGCCGTTCCTGCCGCAGATATAGTTTGTAAGCGCTGCATTGGTTGTTTGCTGCATACTCATGTTACAGTGAAAAGTAAAGTTTCGGCCCCTACACGTGGGGGTCTGTTTCCATGAACATGTGGCCAGCACAGCAGCAGTTACCTGTGCACCGAAGGTTGATGATTTCGTGACTTATTGGAATCATTCTTATATACTCTTTTTATTGACAGATTGCTGATTGGTAACAGTGATTAAATGGAATCTTGTTTGGGGCCAGCCACTGGACCGATTCACTGTAACCTGTCAGACTTGGTGTTGTCGTCTTTTTGTCCTGAGAGCCCTTTTAGAAATGGTGCATGTTGCAGTCAAACATAATATGAAGGGGACTTTTATTGAATGCATATTGCGTGCTTTGTGATCGGGAATTAAGTGATTTGCCCAGAATCACAGGATGTTCAGCGTCATTGCCGAGATTCGAACCCAGTTCCCCAGATTCGAGGTCGACGGCCCTAGCCGTTAGGCCATCCTCTCCCTTGGCCTTGTAAAGACAAACCGATACAGAGATGCTGAAGGCAGAGAGGTGCCTTGTCGCCCCAAGACTGCTCTTACGCCATAGCTTAGTTTCTGCTGTTACTGCCTTGGTGTTTCTGCAGTCTCCGGTTTCTGTTATTGTGTTTGTCTTCGACACATCAGCAAGTTGGCAGTTCCACGCATTGCCCACCCATTTTTTGGGGAGTGATTCCCTTGTATGTTTCAGACTTTCTTCCTTGCTGTTCTGCTTGGCTGTTGCTCTCCAACACCCGCAGCAGGCCTATGCTCGCCTCCTGTACCATAGATGGCTGTGCAGTTTTAAGGCTCGCCGCTGGCGACTGCTGTGATTTGCAGTTCATGAATTAAAATCCTGGGAATAGGAAACTATATCTCCTATCCTTCTGATGTCAGTAAACCAAGGACTACAATTGAACTGTTTAAACCTACAGGAGTTAATAATAGTGCTTAGGAACACAGAAATGTGGTGTGAAGAGCTATATAAAATTGCACCGTTATTAATTCTAGTCTTTTATATCCATAACCTCCTACCCACATTCAAGAGTATACAGATTTCGTTTTTCGCCTCTTCATAAGATTTCTGCCACTGAACCGCTCGCCGCCATGCTAGCTCTCCTCTGTTTCTTTGTTTTTGAAGAGTTCGTTAATTTGGTCTAATCAGTTCAGTATCAATAATCCACATGAAGCAATAGGTAGATTTCTGATTATGCCGTTCTGTAAATATTTTGCTTTCATAATTTAACAAAGTAGTGTGCTACGCGCCGAAAAGCGATTTGACGCCTTGTCATGGGTAGAAAGCGCTATATAAATACAATTACAGTAATGTTATGGTGAAAGGCCAGCAGCGGCTATTTATGAAAAGCAGATATTACAGGTCTGAATGTGCGGGCAGGGAGAAGTCAGTTGTCCTGTGGCCCCTGTATGCGCCCTGTGTTATCATTGATGAAACAAACAACATTATAATACATTGAGCCAGGTGTAAGAGATTTTTTTACAGAGTACATTCTGAACTAATGTATTTCAAGGTGGACCGCAGCATCAGCGCAGCATCACCACAGCACCCACTCAGCATCACTCAGCCCCACCTGAGCACCAGCGCAGCACCACCACCTCAGCATCACTTGGCACCACCTCAGGATCACTTCATTATCCCTCAGCATCACCTGAGTACCACCACAGCACCATCTCAGCATCAGCACAGAACCACCTCCTCATGAGTGCACCACCACCAGTGGAGCACCAACTTGGCACCAGCACAACACCACCTTGACCTTCAGCACAGCACCATCTCAATATCAGCACATCACTACCTCCACATTAGTGCACCACCACCAGTGCATTCCCACATCAACACCAGCGAAGCCACACCTCAACAGCAATTCAGCACCAATGCAGCACCACTTCAGCATCAGTGCAGCATCACCTCAGCACAGCTCAAACTCTGCATCACTCAGCACCACCTCAGCATGACTCAGCACCACAGCATGACTCGGCACCACCACATTATGATTCAGCATCACCTCCGCACCAGCAGACCATCACCTCTACATCACTCAGCACCACCTCAGTCTTCCCTTGGAATCTAGCATCAGTTGATTCTTCCCTAGTGTCCGGCCGCTGCTCGCTTAGTAATTTAGGTACTATTACCTAACCTCCACCCTCCCGGTGTTTATTCCCCCTTCCTCCATAACAAAAAAAAGCTATAACACACAAGCATTAGAACAGGCAGGTGGAAGTTGTCAGCATTGCAAGGACAAAAAACCAGAAGACATTTTCTTTAATAGGATTGTTCAGTTGTACATAATGTCTTCTTGGTTATATATAACGTAACAGAAATGCTTAGAACACTTTTTTATTATAACATTTCATCATGCTGCACAGCAGCCACGCTGCTCTACAACATAGCTTGAAGACATTGCAAAAGCCAATAGCGCTGGCTAAACACTTATAAGGTACCAAAGGTGAGACCTATTGGCTATGCCAATGCTTGTTTATAGATGCATCTATTTAATTATTTAATGATTTGCAGCATGGGAGCTCCCAGGTAGAGCCATTCGAGCTCATAACCATCATAAGCAGACTAACAAGACAGGTAACGCCAGATTGGCACCAAAAATAGGCCTGGGCACCAAGAAAGTGGTCCTTATTTGCGAATTTCGAATTCGCCTGCAATCCTGCTTTGTTGGTACCAGGGTGAAGGTTAGGTGGAGGCCAATGAGGTTACATAGAGTGGCCAAAAAGGTTAACAGTGCCTAAACAAAGAGGTTACACAACACTGCAAATGGATAGTGAATGTTGTTGAGGATGTGACTGACAATTAACTAACCCTGGGCGTAGTTCGCGAAGTTGCGCTACGCGAAGCTACGTGAAGTGCACCTCGCACTACGTGAGCTACGCGTAGCTACGCGAACTGCGTAGTGCACTGTGCAAAATGCTGTTCGCACTGATTGCACAGTGCCGGATGCTTGTCCGCACTGTGCAATCATTGAAAACGGCATCTTGCACAGTGCGAGCTGTCTTTACTGCCGCTCGAGTAGATTTTTACTCGAGCGGCAGCTTTCTCAACGCGGACTGGTAGTTTCTCATCGCGAGCGGTCGCAAGCATGCGCAACCACTCGCAATGAGAAACCTGACCTCCCGCGTTGAGAATCTCGCCAGGAGGTTTTTCCACGCTCGCGATCGGCAACTTGATGTTGCTGATTGCGAATGAGAAAAAGTCTCGCGGGATGTCATTTTGCTTGCTCGCGGTCGCCAACTTGACATTGAGGACCGCGAGCAAGCAAAAATGACCGCTACGCTACGCTACGGCGTGTTTGCACTGTGCTACGTGCAATTCGCGTAGTGCGAAGTAGCGCAAACTTCGCAAACTACGCGAGCGTAGCGTAGTGCTTTGCCCAGGCTTACAATTAACAAGCATTTGCAATGCAATAGGTCTCGCATTCACGCGAGTTTGAGCTATTGGCATTGTAAATGACAATGCCTTTTATTTATGTTTTGGGTTTTAAAACATAAATAAAAGGCATTCTCATTTACAATACTAATAGCTTAAACTCTCGCAAATGCGAGACCTATTGCATTGCAATAAAGGGCCTTCTCGACCGCTTGTTAGATTGAAAATATCAGAGGAAGAGACCGGCCTGCGACCTCTTCAAAGTAGTGGTAAATAGTGCAGTGAAGAAGATATGTAAGTGTTGTAAATTACACAGACACAAAGTGTGAAGTGAGAGTTACATATGATCCGAGCTATAAACACTAACAAAGCGCTCCAACACCTTTCGCTCTGTGATTACACTGTTGCGGCTCAGGAGGAAGAGCGGGAGGGGGCCTATTTCCTGCCCTCTCTGTGATTTGAGTGTGCATTGTGGCATTGCGTAATGTCATTGCTATCTTTGGCCTAATAAAAAACACTCCAGCTGTAGTAGGGCCCTGGCTTCACCTCCTGGTGCAGGCAGGCTGTGCTTTATGGCACGCATGGAGGGAGGGAGGGACAGTTTCGGCTGCAGCTCCGGCCTCGTACAGTGCCCCTGCTATTACTAGTGAGAAAGAGGCGCTGAGGTGGTGGTATTGGTGGTGGTGGTATTGGTGTGGTGGTGGTATTGGTGTGGTGATGGTATTGGTGTGGTGGTGGTATTGGTGTGGTGGTGGTATTGGTGGTATTGGTATTGGTGGGGGTGGTATTGGTGGTGGTAGTATTGGTGGTGGTATTGGTGGTGGTGGTATTGGTGGTGGTGGTGGTGGTATTGGTGGTGGTGGCAATGGTGGTATTGGTGGTGGTGGTATTGGTGGTGGTGGTATTGGTGGTGGTGGTGGTACTGGTATTGGTGGAGGTGGTATTCTTGGTAAGGGTATTACTGGTGGTATTGGTGGTGGTGGTATTCTTGGTATTGGTGGTGCTGGTGGTATTGGTGGTGGTGGTATTGGTGGTGGTGGTGGTATTGGTGGTGGTGGTGGTGGTATTGGTGGTATTGGTGGTGGTGGTGGTATTGGTGGTGGTGGTATTGGTGGTGGGGGTATTGGTGGTATTGGTATTAGTGGTGGTATTGGTTGTGGTGGTATTGGTGGTGGTATTGGTGGTGGTGGTGGTATTGGTGGTCATGATATTGGTGGACGTGGTGCTGGTGCTGGTACTGGTGGTGGTACTGGTGGTGGTACTTATGGTGGTGGTATTGGTGGTGGTGGTGGTATTGGTGGTGTTGGTATTGGTGGTATTGGTGGTGGGGGTAGTGGTGGTGGTGGTATTGGAGGTGGTATTGGTCGTGGTATTGGTATCGATGGTGGTATTGGCGGTGGTGATATTGGTGGTGGTGGTAGTGGTGGTATTGGTGGTGGTGGTGATATTGGCAGTGGTATTGGTGGTGGTGGTGGTATTAGTGGTGGTATTGGTGGTGGTATTGGTGGTGGTAGTATTGGTATTGGTGGTGGTGGTATTGGCAGTGGTGGTATTGGTGGTGGTGGTTTTGGTGGTGTTGGTGGTATTGGTGGTATTGGTGGTGGGGGTATTGCTGGTGGTGGTATTGGTGGTGGTATTGGTGGTGGTATTGGTGGTGGTGGTATTGGTATTCGTGATATTGGCGGTGGTGGGAGTATTGGTGGTGGTGGTGGTATTGGTGGTGGTGGTGGTATTGGTGGTATTGGTGGTGGTGGTGGTGGTATTGGTGGTGGTGGAATTTATGGTGGTGGTGGTATTGATGGTGGTGGTGGCGGTATTGGTGGTGGTGGTGGTATTGGTAGTGGTGGTATTGGTGGTGGTATTGGTGGTGGTGGTGGTATTGGTGGTGATGGTGGTGTTGGTGGTATTGGTGGTGGTGGCATTGGTGGTGGTGGTATTGGTGGTGGTGATGGTATTGGTGGTATTAGTGGAGGTATTGGTGGTGGTGGTATTGGTATTGGTGCTGGTATTGGTGGTGGTGATACTGGTATTGGTGCTGGTGGCATTGGTATTGGTGGTGGTATTGGTGGTGGTGGTATTGGTGGTGGTGGTATTGGTGGTATTGGTGGTGGTGGTATTGGTATTGGTGCTATTGGTATTGGGGGTATTGGTGGTGGTGGTATTGGTGATGGTGGTGGGATTTTGGTGGTTGTGGTGGTATTGGTTGTGGTATTGGTATTGGTGGTGGTATTGGTATTGGTGGTGGTGGTATTGGTATTGGTGGTGGTGGTATTGATATTGGTGGTAGTGGTGGTATTGGTGGTGGTGGTATTGGTGGTGGTATTGGTGGTGGTGGTGGTTTTTGTTGTGGTGGTGATATTGGTGGTGGTGGTATTGGTGGTGGTATTGGTGGTGGTGGTATTGGTGGTGGTGGTATTGGGGGTGGTGGTATTGGGGGTGGTGTGGTATTGGGGGTGGTGTGGTATTGGTGGTGGTTGTGGTATTGGTGGTAGTGGCATTGGTGGTGGTGGTATTGGTGGTGGTATTGGTGGTGATTGTGTTGGTGGTGGTGTTGGTTGTAGTTGTGGTGGTATTGGTGGTGGTATTGGTGGTGGTGGTCTTGGTGGTGGAGGAGGTGATGGTATTGGTGGTGGTGATGGTATTGGTGGTGGTGGTGGTATTGGTGGTGGTTGTATTGGTGGTGGCGGTATTGGTGGTGGTGGTGGTGGTATTGATGGTGATGGTGGTGTTGGTGGTATTGGTGGTGGTGGCATTGGTGGTGGTGGCATTGGTGGTGGTGGTATTGGTGGTATTAGTGGCGGTATTGGTGGTGGTATTGCTATTGGTGCTGGTATTGGTGGTGGTGATACTGGTATTGGTGGTGGTGGTATTGGTATTGGTGGTGGTATTGGTGGTGGTATTGGTGGTGGTGGTATTGGTGGTGGTGGTATTGGTGGTGGTATTGGTGGTATTGGTGGTGGTGGTGCTGGTATTGGTATTGGTGCTATTGGTCTTGGGGGTATTGGTGGTGGTGGTGGAATTGGTGGTGGTTGTGGTGGTGTTGGTGGTGGTATTGGTGGTGGTATTGGTGGTGGTATTGGTGGTGGTATTGGTATTGGTGGTATTGGTATTGGTGGTGGTGGTATTGGTGGTAGTGGTGGTATGGGTGGTGGTGGTATTGGTGGTGGTGGTTTTGGTTGTGGTGGTGGTATTGGTGGTGGTAGTATTGGTGATATTGGTGGTGGTGGTATTGGTATTGGTTATGGTATTGGTGGTGGTGGTATGGGGGGTGGTGTGGTATTGGTGGTGGTGGTAATATTGGTGGTAGTGGTATTGGTGGTGGTGGTATTGGTGGTGGTGGTGGTATTGGTGGTGATGGTGTTGGTGGTGGTGTTGGTTGTAGTGGTGGTGGTATTGGTGGTGGTATTGGTGGTGGTGGTCTTGGTGGTGGTGGAGGTGATGGTATTGGTGGTGGTGGTGGTATTGGTGGTGGTTGTATTGGTGGTGGTGGTATTAGTGGTGGTGGTATTGGTGGTGGTGGTATTGGTGGTGGTATTGGTGGTGGTATTGGTAGTGGTGGTATTGGTGGTGGTGGTGGTGTTGTTGTTGTTAATAAAACAGGCTTTTGAAAACAACCCATCAGGTGGCTTAGTGCAGATGACATGTAACACAGATGTGCTGTTGTCAGCTTCAGCCCATTAGCACACGATTATGTGCTACCTAGAATTCACATGACTTAATTCGCTAATCATTTATAAATCCATTTTACTTGGGGGGTTGAAACAGACACGAGATAATGCCGGGTTAAAGTGATTGAAAGCGGGCGCCCGTGTTAAGGGAGCAGCTGTGCTGCTTAAAAAAACACAAGTGGTTTCAGCTGAAGCAGAGCATGTCCGGCCTGCACTAAGAGAAACTCAATAAAGTAAATAGTGCTTGCAGACTAAATAACAGGTCCCATGAAACAACCGAAGTAAAGGGGCCAGTAGCCATGGGAGGTTACAAATGAAGACAAGGCCATACTAAGGAGGGACTAACAAGCCTATTAACGAATCGGAAGGCAGCATTTACGAAAGACAATGACACAAGCCAATGAAAAATATGAGCGGAGAGTGGGCGAGGCTTCTCTCCCATACTCTACTTCAGCAGTCTCGCAGAGCGAGCAGTGCATGCGCGCTGCCGCTAGACTCGACCTAAAAATGGTTATGTGGAAGATTGCTGAGCTGAAAAAAATCCTATTTAAATGTAACTCATACAGAGCGTAGCAGAACTGATTAAATCAACAAGTTAATTACTTATCAAGTAAATTGCATCCTTAACAAGCGTTATTCATAACTAGAAATGATAGATACCTCTGTACATGGGAGCTGTAAGAAACTGGATTACTGGTTGAGGGGGCTGGAAGCCTATCTCAGGCAACAACCGCAATCACGGAGTGAAGCACAAAGGTCACTAAATTAACCTGTGCTTAACCCTCTGGTTGCTAGGCACAAAACAGGCAGGCTTAAGTAAGAGGCAATATGTAAAGTATTTATGCAGCACTCAAACAGTTATAAAAATAAAACACAACACAAGAAAAACACCAAACCAATATAGAAAAATAGAGTAAATGTTAATAAATAAAATATCAGAACAGCAAACATCCAATCAGTTGAACTAGAGATATGTAATTTCAAAGTTTTAGGTAAAAATAGCTCCTAGAAGCACAAAGCACCAACTGTGGTTATCTGGTCGCACTGGACCGGGGCAAAGTCAGAAGTGCAGGCCAATGGTGTTGGAGCACGGGCTGGAAACAGGGACCAGGTTAGACCCGCTGAGAATTGTACCTTATGTCCTTGTTGCAAGGCTTTGCATTGCGCTGCATCTGTTCTGATGAGGAGCTGCAAGGGCTGCGCTATGCGGTCTTTGAGTTGTGTCGCACTGCGTCCGTTCCGATGAGGCAGCCGATCAGGAGCAGTGACACGAGGTCTGTCCTCGAGTTGCATTGTGCTGCATTGCGCTGCATCGCTTTTGATGAGACCACCGTTTTGTAGCTGTGATGAAAGGTCCTAGTCGCATTGTGTAAAGCTGCGTCGGTTCCGATGAGCCCACAGTTAGGTAGGAGGAGTACAATCTGATACCCGATCAGGAACTCACTCCAGCAGAGGTTGTTCCCATGTGGAGCAGGGTCAAGACTGATTTGCACATGGCTGGGTCCAAACTGGGGTGGTGTGGTGAGCAAAAAATTGATGGATTTAGGCCTGGATCTCTGACTGGGAGTGAGTGTTTGACATTGTTCAGCATTCCGTCCATCAAGTGTTTTTTTGGGCATTTGTGACTCCAAGTGGGACAGGGATGCCCAGACATGGGTCCCGTGCTCGCCATGCCACTGAATTTAAGCTATCCTGGCTGATGAGGGATGATACCCTGAAACCGGTCCTAGGATCTCTCTTTCCGGTCCAGATAGGACCTAGCCTGGCATTTCGGGCTGAACTGTTCCCATGGGGAGCAGGGTCAAGACTGACTTGCACCCAGCTGGGTCCAAACTGTGGTGGTGTGTTGAGCTAAATGATGGATTTAGGACCCGATCTCTGACTGGGGGTGAGTGTTTGACATTGTTCAGTATTCTGTCCATCAATTGTTCTTTTTGCACCAATAAAAATTTTGCATTTATTAAATGTAATAAGGTAACCCAATGTTCTCCTATGGTAGAGGTAGGCCTCACAGTACATGTAAAACTTAAAAGTACATGCCCCACTTTCTAACTACCATACACCCTGCCCTGGGCTGTCTAGAGCCTACCTTGGGGCAACAAATGCATTAAAAAGGGAGTTTTAGGCCTGTCAAATTAGTTATTTTGCCAAGCCAAATTGGCAGTTTATAACGGCATACATGCTGCAATGGCATACCTGGGACATTTTTTAAGGGGCTACCTAAGTGAATAGCACAATAAGTGCTGCAAGCCCACTAGCAACATTTAACTTATCAGCCCTGAGTATGTGGAATGCCACTTTACTAGGGACTTACAAGTAAATTAAATATACCAGTCAGGTCAAGCCAATTTTACTATGTTTTAGGGAATAAGCACAAGCACATTAGCACTGGTTAGCAGTGGTAAATTGCACAGAGCCCTAAGGCTAACAAAAACAAATTCAGAAAAATAGGAGGGGTGAAAGCAAAAAGTTTGGGGAAGACCACCCTAAGGCTGACAGGTCTAACATGTGTCCCTCCAGCTAAAAGTGGAGAGAACTACCCAACCTCCTGGGAGTTCTCATCACTAAGAGGGGAGAACCTGGACAGACCATCGGCATTGGAGTGGTCTAACCCAGGACAGTGTTCCACTGTAAAATCCATTCCCTGTGGAGAGATGGGCAACCTCAGCAGTTTGGGATTCTCACCCCTCATTTGCATGAGCCATCTGAGGGGCTTGTGGTCTGTCTGGACTCAGAAGTGAGTCCCAAACAGGTATGGTCTCAGATTCTTCAGTGCCCAGACCACAGCAAAGGTTTCTCTCTCGATAGCCCTCCACCTCTGTTTCCTGGGCAGTAACCTCCTACTGATGAAGGCTACAGGTAGGTCTAGGCCCTCCTAATTTAACTGTGATTACACAGCCCCTATGGAGCCGCTCATCCTTACTGCCGGGGCTGCCGCCATCTGCCGCAGGGGACTCCAATCCCCAGCCTGCCCTACCTTGCTCCCGGAGGCACTGACGACGGTTCCTGCGCCCGGAGGCGCCCGGAGGCGCTTAAATTGAAATCGCGGCTCCCGCAGCGCGGGAGAAGCCCCGCCAAGGGCGGGCCCGTCTGCGCCCATCCTAGACCAGACGAGGCTGGGCTACCCCCCTTGGCTCCACATACGGACGAGCCAAGGGGAAAGTGAGAACTCAGCAGGCAATTCCAAGGTTAGTGCACCCATAATCGTCCATTGCTTGCCATACTCCGGAAAGCTACTAAGAATTTAATGCACTGTTGAGGATTGGTTTACAACTAGCCATGGGTAAACGTACCCCCCCTGTGAAAGGGCCCGTTACCAGGCAGAAAGCCTCATCGGCACCTTTAACTGCTCAACCGACCGCAATTGATAAAATGCTGCAGCGGGCAATCGGAGCAGTGTCCAATGAAATCGAGCGCACTGAGAGACGCCTCTCTCTAACACCGATTCTTGCCCCTAATCCAACTTCAACGGAGTCAGGGACTCCGTCTCTATCTCTAACACCAAATGTGATTTTAGATCCAGAGCCTCCACATGCACGAGCAAAGACAGGTCCTGGCCGTGCCCCTAAGATTCCCCTGGGAGGCGGCGCAAAGAAGAAAGGAGGAAAACGGAAACCTGTTACAAACAAGGGAGCAAGGCAGAATAAACAAGCTCCCGACATGCCATCAAGCCAGGCCCCGGGGGGACAAGGAACAGACGAGCGATTGCAGAGGACTCTGGAGCACCCGTTATGGGTGTCTAATTTGGTATTGGAACTTAAAGCTCATTTTACCTCGACTATAAAAGTTGAACTCGATGCTTTAATGACATGCATTGATAATCTATCATTATTGATGGACCACTGGGTGGGCAAAGCTGAATCTATTTTTAACACAATTGAGCCTACCAAATCCCCTACCCCAGAGTCGGTCCTGCACCAAAATAAGGTAACACCAACCACTGTCGACGAATTACCTCTCCCTGCAGGGTTTAACACAATTGTGCAAAAGGATGCAGCTCCCACTCCTAGATTGCCCGTCCCGCAGAGCAGGGATCTAGTTAACCCCCAACAGAGGTCTCTTCATTGTCTCCCCTCCGAACTTGTAAACAGGCATACACCAATCACATCAGGCCCATCTGACCAACAACAAGTTCGAAATAACCAAGATGTTTATAATAGGACCCCTCTACACACTAAATCAAGGGAATCCAAACCAGCACTACCACGTATTGACTTGCCCCCAGCCTCTACTCCCTACGTTATTGTTTTAGCCGGAGTACCTGAGCTGGAAAGAGGCCAAGGGGAGACACACTCTGAACTTAAAAATAAATGCATTTATTGGTTAAACAAATATAGGCCCCTCCCCTATCAAGATCAAAGTGAAATTTTACTCACTCGCAGGGTAAGCTGGCTGGGGTGGAGGCGAAAGGAGATATCTGGGGATTGTGTCGTGATCAACATTAGGGATGTCCGGGCTGTCCAACACATCTTAGACTGGGGTCACTCAAGGGAGATTGGGGGTATTCTCTCTTTGTCCCTGGGATATATCTGAAAGAGACACGTTAGTGATAGATTCCTTACCTTAGAATATCCCCAGGCGTCAGGCTGGATCCGGAAAGTTTTGCGTAGCAGTACCCTTGCGCGTCGGTAGGCGGCGTCGTGCGGCTCCGCGTCCGTCGTCGGCGTCGTGATCGCCGGGATGACGTCGCGGGCAGTACTTAGGCGCCGCCCCTGCGCGCTGACGTCAGTTCTTCTTTTCCGCGCCAGTAAGCGCAGATCCGGGAAGAGCAGTGCCCTGGTCAATTTTTGACCATACTTTTTGGTGATTTTTCACTGTTTTTTTTTTCCAGCCTTCAGGTGTCGTAGGGATGCCCGGCTTCAAGCGATGCGGCGCCTGTGCGCGGATGATGTCCGTCACCGACCCGCATTGGGAGTGTCTCTTCTGCCTCGGCCGAGGCCACGACACCGAGTCTTGTCCCGAATGCCAGGCCCTCAACCCGAAGGCTTTGCGAGAGCGGTCTCGAAAGCTCCTCGAGGCCCGGCATTCGGCTCCGCGGAAGCCCCGGTCGCGTGAGAGGTCCAGGGGTCGCTCGCGGAGTGCACACCGGTCGTCGGCGTCGAAGTCTTCTTCGTCCGGTAAGTCTCGACACAAGAAGTCCAAGAAGCATCGTCGCTCTCGGACTTCGCCTCGCCGGTCTCGCGACTCGGCTGAGGCCCCTCCCGGCACCGTCCCCGCCCCGCGGCCCCGGACTTGCCTGTGGAGTCGCCCCGTCATACCCGCCCTTCCCGGGTTCGGGGCGGATCCGGCCAAGGTACAGGAGTTCCTGTCGGCCATGGCCCGCCTCTTCGGGCCTTCAGGCCCCTCCGGTGCGCCTTCGGGCCCCGCGGGCCCTGATGGGGTTGATCCGGCGTCGCCGGCGGCTCCGGCCCGGCGTCGCCCGAGCCTCCAGCCTCGATCCCGGCTCCGGCTCCGGCCCCGGCCTCGATCCCGGCTCCACAACCCCCATCGACGCCGGTCGACCTCACGACACCTCCGCCGGCGCCGATGTCTCCGGTGCCGTTCTCGACGCCGCCCTGGGCTCCGGGCGGCGTCGTCCCCAGTTCCTTCCGGCTCCGGACTTGGACCCGGAGCGACGTCGCTCGACGCCGGCTCCGCGCCGATGGGACCTTGGGTCCCAAATGTCCCTCCTCCTCCTTATTTTGAACCAGAGGAGGACCAGGAGGACTGGGAGGGGTCTGATGACCCTCTGACACGCAACTGTCAGTATGATGAGGACTGGACAGAGAGTCTAGGGGAGGCCAGTGGTCTGGATACTTCTCCTGACACTGGCATGCTGTCTCCTCCCGTGGCTACGGAGGAGGGGGCCAATTTTGGTACGGTGTTGCGTAGGGCTGCTGGGGCCTTACGTCTCCAGCTCCCTACTTTGACGGTCAAGCCTAACATCTTGACAGAGGTGCTTCAGCCGGCAGCCTCCTCTGCGGAGACTGTGCTGCCGTTTAACGACGCCCTCACGGACGTTCTTTTGGGCGCCTGGTCCAAGCCCAACACAGGGGCTCCTGTGGATCGGAACGTGTCACGACGCCATCGCCCCGCTCCGGGCGACCCCCTGTTTCTTTCTGTCCACCCCACTCCTGAGAGCTTGGTTGTCCAAGCCTCCGCTTCCCAAACCGCCTTCCCTACCGCTCCTCCGGATAGGGAATCCAAACGCCTGGATCAGTTTGGGAAGAAAGGTTTTCTTCCTCCAGTGCTGGCTTGCGGTCCGTTAACACCGCTTGTCTTTTGGGCCGATATACCCACTCTCTGTGGGATTCGGTGGCGGATGTTTTGCCCCAGTGCCCTGAGGAGGTCCAGGCACTGCTTTCCCGCGCCATTGCGGAAGGAAGGGATGCGGCCAAATACACTATCCGTTGTGGCCTTGACACCGCCGACTCGCTGGGCAGGTCGATTGCAACGACGGTGGCGCTCCGACGCCACGCCTGGCTGAGAACCACTGGTTTTTCAGGGGATGTCCAGAATACTCTCATGGACATGCCCTTTGATGGAGTCGGTCTTTTTGGGTCCAAAGCAGACCATGCGTTGGAGCGCTTTAAGGACTCACGGGCTACTGCCAAGTCCCTGGGCCTTTCTGCTACACGCCCTCCGCTGCCTTCTGCTTTTCGCCCCTATCGTGGCCACGGTAGGGGCGCCCCTTCACGTCAGCAGCCCAGCCACCGGCCCGCGCAGCAGGCGTCTTCGCGTGGCCGAGGACGTGGATTCCGCCGTGGCGGATCGGGCAACCAGCGTGCGGGTCAGGCCACCACCTCCAACCCGTCCGCGGCCTCCAAGCCCTCCTAGTCCCTCCTTTCAGGTGCACGGCACGCCAGTAGGGGCAGGGTCCGCCATCACCTTCCCCACTGGCGCACCATCACCTCGGACAGGTGGGTCTTGGACATTGTCCGAAGGGGCTACTCCCTCCCCTTCGAGACCACCCCCCAGCCATGCCACCTCAATTCCACCGCATGTCAGGGGATCACTTGGTGCTTCTACAGAAGGAAGTCACGGCCCTCTTGACCAAGAGGGCCATCGAGCATGTTCCGACCCCAGAAGTAGGGCGTGGTTGCTACTCCCACTACTTTCTGGTGCCCAAAAAGGACAAGGAGGACATGCGTCCTATCTTGGACCTCCGGAACGTCAATCGCTTCCTCCGGAAGGAGAAGTTCAAGATGCTCACCCTAGCTCAGGTCTTGACTGCCCTCGACCCTGGAGACTGGTTGGTAGCGTTGGACTTGCAGGACGCGTATTTCCACATCCCCGTCCTGCCGGCCCACCGGCGTTACCTTCGGTTCACGGTAGGCCCCGAGCATTTTCAGTTCACCGTGCTCCCCTTTGGCCTTACCAGTGCCCCTCGGGTGTTCACGAAAGTGATGGCGGTGGTCGCAGCTCATCTGCGCCGGGCAGGGGTTTCAGTCTTCCCCTACCTCGACGACTGGCTGCTGAAGGCGGGCTCGTCCCAGGCAGTCGTCTCCCACCTCCAGACTACGGCCGAACTCCTGCACTCGCTGGGGTTCTCCATCAATGTGCCGAAGTCGCATCTGATTCCTTCTCCACAGCTCCTTTTCATCGGAGCAGTTCTGGACACGACGCGGTTTCGGGCCTATCCTCCCGAACGGCGAGTCCGGGATATTCAGGCTATGATTCCGATCTTTCGGCCTTTATCCTGGGTTTCGGTAAGGATGACCCTGAGGCTGCTGGGCCTCATGGCCTCCTGCATCCTGCTGGTCAATCATGCCAGATGGCATATGCGGGCTCTGCAGTGGGACCTGAAGTTCCAGTGGGCGCAGCACCAGGGCAACCTGTCCGATCACGTCCAGATCTCGGAGGGGACTGCAAAACAGTTGCAGTGGTGGCTCTCGAACCGGCAATGGGTCATGGGCAGATCCCTCTCCCTTCCCCAGCCAGAGCATACAGTTGTGACGGACGCGTCCCTTCTGGGATGGGGCGGTCACATGGGAGAGGCGGAGATCAGAGGCCTCTGGTCTCCGGCGGAGTCCCGGCTCCATATCAACCTTCTGGAGCTCCGGGCGATCCGGCTTGCACTCAAGGCATTCCTTCCCTCTGTCAAAGGGAAGGTAGTGCAGGTGTTCACAGACAACACCACCGCCATGTGGTACTGCAACAAACAGGGCGGGGTGGGGTCTTGGACCCTTTGTCAGGAGGCTCTGCGCCTCTGGACATGGCTGGAACATCAGGGCATGTTCCTGATGGTTCAACACCTGGCAGGTTCTCTGAACGCCAGGGCGGACGAACTCAGCCGCAGGTGCATGATGGATCACGAATGGCGTCTTCACTCGGAAGTGGCGCAAGGACTCTTTCTACAGTGGGGAGAGCCTTGGTTAGATCTATTCGCCACCGAAGAGAACGCGCAATGTCATCAGTTCTGCGCGTTGGAATTTCAAGGCGGCACTCGCTCGGCGACGCTTTTCGTCGCGAGTGGAGTTGCGGTCTGTTATACGCCTTTCCGCCTATACCACTTCTACCCAGAGTGTTGAAGAAGATTCGGCACGACCGGGCCCAAGTCATTCTTGTGGCTCCGGACTGGGCTCGAAGAGTTTGGTATCCCGAGCTACTCAATATGAGCATAGATCCCCCGATCCGTCTGCCTCTTCGGGAGGATCTTCTGTCGCAGCAGCAGGGGACGGTCCTCCACCCGAACCTGTCCAGTCTACACCTGCTTGCGTGGAGATTGAGCGGCGGCAGTTGATTCCTTTCGACTTGCCTCCCGAAGTTTGTGATGTGATTCTGGCAGCCAGGCGTCCCTCCACTAAGGTGGTATACGCCTGCAGGTGGAACAAATTTGTGGCATGGTGCACAGCAAAGGCTGTGAATCCCCTTTCTGCCCCTCTTTCTGAGGTCCTTCTGTTCCTTCTTTCTCTGGCCCAACAGGGTTCTGCCCTGGGTACCATCAAGGGTTATCTTTGTGCTATCTCGGCCTTCCTCAGGCTCCCTGATCAGCCCTCCCTTTTCAAGTCCCCTGTTGTTAACAGGTTCTTAAAAGGCATTACTCACCTCTTCCCTCCTGTTCCGTTTGTAATGCCTCAGTGGGACTTGAACTTGGTTCTTACCTTTTTAATGTGCGCTCCCTTTGAGCCTCTGCATAACTGTCCTCTTCGTCTTCTGACTCTAAAGGCAGCCTTTCTGGTGGCCATCACCTCCGCTCGGCGGGTGAGTGAGCTCCAGGCTCTTTCTTGCAAACCTCCCTTTCTGTCTGTTCATCCAGACAAGGTTGTTCTTCGGACGCGTCCGTCCTTCTTGCCAAAGGTGGTTACTGCTTTCCACATTGGGCAGACCATCACTTTGCCCACCTTCTTTCCGCCTCCGCATCCTTCCAGAGAGGAAGAGAGGCTCCACCGTCTGGACCCAAAACGTGCGCTCTCCTTCTATATCGACCGCACGAAACACTTCCGGGTGGATGACCAGCTCTTTGTTGGCTACGTGGGCGCCAAAAAGGTCGGGCGGTGCACAAGAGGACCATCTCCCGCTGGGTTACCTTGTGCATCAAGACCTGCTATTCTTTGGCTAAGAAGGAGCCTCCTGTTGGGCTGCGTGCCCATTCCACCAGGGCAACGGCTGCTACCACGGCCTTGGGCCGCGGTGTTCCGCTGCCGGTTATCTGTCAGGCAGCTACGTGGGCCTCGCTGCACACGTTTACTAAGCATTACTGCCTTGACAGTCAGGTCCGGAGGGACGGCTTCTTTGGCCGTTCTGTCCTCCAGGACTTCCTTGTCTGATCTTTGTTCGCAGACCCACCACCGGGGTTGGTATTGCTGGGGTATCTATTCTAAGGTAAGGAATCTATCACTAACGTGTCTCTTTCAGATGCACAAGTTACTAACTTGTGTAACGATATATCTGTAAGAGACAGTAGTTAGTGATAGATTCCTTACCGCCCCACCCATCCTCCCCGTTCTGCGAACTGATTTCTAGGGTTAAGGACATCCCTTTCAGGGCCCTAGTATTTTTCAGACACCTGTGTCAGCTTCTTGCATGGCTCTGCGTTCCTGGCGCGGAAAGTCGTGTACAGAACTGACGTCAGCGCGCAGGGCGGCGCCTAAGTACTGCCCGCGACGTCATCCCGGCGATCACAACGCCGACTACGGACGCGGAGCCGCACGACGCCGCCTACCGACGCGCAAGGGTACTGCTACGCAAAACTTTCCGGATCCAGCCTGACGCCTGGGGATATTCTAAGGTAAGGAATCTATCACTAACTACTGTCTCTTACAGATATATCGTTACACAAGTTAGTAACTTGTGCTTCTATCCACCCAGGCATATGCAAGACAAAGAGGGAAACATGGCCAAGGGTTGGGGGTTGAGCGACCAGAATGGTGCTAGGCCAAAAACAGGCTGGGATCGTCCAAAAACAATGATGTATAATATCCCTGTTAACAACAGATTTAGCTCTCTGAATCTGGTAGATTGACTAAATCCCTCTAATAAATGGTCCATTAACAAAAACGAGGCCAAACCGGGACACTCACAACAGGATGGTCTCCCACAAAAGGAGGGACACGAGAGGAAAAAAAAAGTTTCGGAGAAGACCTGTGAGGGTAGTGCTTTAACTCATATTTCCACCCCACCTAATACTTCAAACCGGGCTAATGAAAGCAGCCAAAGGGGAGGGGCAGGGTACAAAGACACACATCAAGCTCCATTAGAGGAAAGTCTCACCCCCCAGGCCTCCTCAGCTAACACACTGGAACCACAAAGCACCCGGATTTTATCCTGGAACATAGCAGGCCTTAACTCGAAACTGGACTTCCCAGATTGGGGGGCATTCATAGACCAACACGAGTTATGCCTGTTCCAGGAAACATGGTCAAGGACAGATTTATTTAGAGTGGGCTATGTGACGTACTGTATTCCAGCAGTTCAGGGGGCTAGGGGGAGACCCTCGGGGGGTCTATGCATCTGGGTAGGAGTGCACTTGGGATGCAACGTTAAACAGTTAGAGACCCCGTCCCCCGACATTCTGTGCATCCTTCTTTCTCTTCATAACTCTATGAGGATTGCCATAATTAATGTTTACTCACGGCCAGTAAGCTATGGACAATCCTCTTATACGCTTGATTGCCTCACCTCATTTCTCCCCACCTTACCGGACAACTGTTGGGTAATTATAGGAGGGGATTTCAATTGCCAATTTGAGCCCTTGAATGGCTTATCCACTAGCATTACAAGTGAGGAGGACTCGGTATGGTTAATTCCAGAACCTAACATCCAACCAACACGGGCATGGACTCCACTAGTACTACAAATGAATGCAGTCATACTTAGCCACTCACTAAGGGCATGTAATGGCAGATTTCCATCCGACAGCCCCGGGAACTCTACTTTTAACAGACCCGGGCATGCATCCATATTAGACTACATCTTGGTAGATGTCAGCCTCTGGCATAGGGTTATCGATTTCAAGGTCGTCTCCCGTCATGAGAGTGATCACAACCCTTTGGTGCTAGAAATATCCCTACCCCTGGCTAAAGACCTCCCAAGTAGACCTCCCAAGTACTTCCACAAACCTCAACCCAAACTTAGTAGTGGCCGAAGGAGGGAGGGGGGTACGCTGGGGGGAACTCGCACAATCACCGGACAAAGTGGCCTCTCTCTACCAACAAATCGTCCCCTTTCTAGAAGTTGCATCCCGAATACCTGCAACTAGCAGTAGTATAGCATCCCAATCGATACTGGAAAAAAACCATCAGGACCTGTTCTCTACACTGGCACAATTATTTTATAACCACAATAGGCCTAGGCCGAATTTTAAACCAAGGCACCCATGGTATAATAAATCTTGTAAGGTAGCTAAGCAAGCCCTATTAAACTCTATCAGAACGAATGATAGACCACGAATCAAGGAAGCCAGGGATCGATATAAAAAAATTGTAACTGGAGCAAAAATTAACTGGAAAAATGGGAAGGTATAAAAACAGCATCAGATAATCATGACATGAGAGCCTTCTGGAATTTAGTTAAGACAGGGAAATTCGAAGGACAATCGGCTGTAGGACCTAACCTAGGGGAAGAAGTCTGGAGAACTCATTTTAAATCTTTATTCTCAAGGCCCGTAGAGGAAGAGGACAGGGCAAAACCAGCCACCCTAGATGTGAACCCCCCACATTTAGATGGTTCCCCTTGTACAATGAAGGAGATCACAGTGGCATTGGGTAATCTACTTCCAGCAAAAGCACCTGGGTTGGATAGGATACCTGGTGACATATTTCGATCCGAACCCGCAGTCTGGGCACCCTATCTACGGTCATTATTTAATGCCGTTTTACAAGGTATGGTGTTGCCCCCCACCTGGGCTGGAGCAGAAATTATCCCCATTTATAAAAAGGGCTCACCACTCAACCCAGCAAATTATCGCCCTATAAGCCTCATAGATGTCACCCCAAAAATTTTTGCTCGCGTACATCTGGGGCGCTTGCAATCCTGGATAGAAGAGAACAATGTACTAACACCGTTACAAGCAGGATTCAGGGCCAAGACCTCCACTATTGACCAGATCTTCAGATTACAACTTATCCATTGGAAAATTGTGGTTTTAGAGGGTGGCAGCCTCTATCTCACATTTGTGGACCTTAAATCCGTGTTTGACTTGGTGCAGCGAGATCAGCTATGGGGCATACTTCTTGACTTGGGAGTACCAGTATACCTTTGCCACCAGCTGAAACGTCTGCACCAAGACAACTATGCGAGAATTAGATACGGTAAAAATGGTGAACTTTCCGCCCCTTTCCCTGTAGAGAAAGGGGTGCGACAGGGATGTGTCCTAGCCCCGACACTATTCTCTCTCTTCTTAAACGGCTTAATCGAAACTCTGTTAGCTGGGAAAGACATTGACGCCCCGAGGCTGGCGAACCGCAAAATTCCAGCACTCATGTTTGCGGACGATACGCTGCTACTCTCCAAATCGCCCATGGGTATGCAGAGGGTACTTAAGGTATTCAGCTCTTTAAGCCAGTCTAAAATTGACTCAGTCCACGGGGGGCATTCTAAAAATATATAAAAACTGCACCCACAAAGTGATAGGTCCACCAGCAGAAATCTACAAAACGCAGGCTAGGGGAGCTTCACTGTACGGGGCAGAATTATGGGGCCATTGTCCATTAACTTCGCTATCCATGCCAGAGAACCTATTTCTTAGGCAATTGCTGGGCCTCCCTATGAGCACTCCATTAACACCGCTCAGGATGGACTTAGGGATTGGCCCTATAGCAGATGTAGTCTCCTCCAGACCCCTCCTATACTGGTGTCGCCTGTGGAGTACACCTGAACTAGCTGACTATAAAGAGGAGTTGAAGGATGTCATGACCCTTCTTGGTGCAGGGAAACTCCCCAGGCTAGCTTATATCAAGAATTCTTGCCAGGCACTAGGGAGGGCAAATATGTGGACTACACCAGAAGAGACCTGTCCTACAATCTCCAGAAAGGCACTACTCGACTCCCACAGAGAATACAAACTGGCCCTACTATATCAGGGGACCAAACCAAGTAGCTTGACCTCCAGGTTTATGGATATCAAGCAGCAATATAGGCTGGAATCGGCACTTGATCACATTCAACCATTTTTGGCAAAGAAACTCTTCAATTCAGACACGGGGTGCTCCCGCTTCGAGCATTTACTAACAATTGGCAGGGAACCCACAAACTTGATTGCCCAGGGTGTGACCAAGTTGAAGAAACTGAATTACATTTCCTTTTCTTTTGCCCCGCCTATGGAAGGCCAAGGTCTAAGTGGGTGTTACAACTCTGCAGAAACATGGGGATCAGACACTACACAGAGGTCCACAGGCTCTTCAAGTATGAAACTGACACACTCATTGTGTTCGCCATTTCTAGGTTCCTTTACTCGATGTGGTGCATTCGCAGAGCAATTTTAAAGAAAACTATTGCAGGAATCCTCTAGTTCCCAGTACCCTTTATATACGCTGCTATGCCATGTTTGCACATATCCATTGTATGACTATTGTCATCGCAAATTTTCTCCCTCCGGGTTCTTTTTTTCTTTTAAAATGTTTTATATTACCTGTTTTAATGTCGCTTTTTAACACTGTTACATATATAAAGTAGCACAACTTATTTGGATCATGGGCTTCACACAATGCTGTGACATAAATTGAAATCAAAATGTATACAATCATACAGTCTTCAATGACAAGAGTCAGTACCACATAGGAAACTAATGACAAACTAAATGGGACATATGAAATTTATTCGGTAAAAAATACACAAGCAAAGTTAAAATCTTTTCATAATAAAATACAATTTACAATCATATACATCACAAGAAAACTAAAAAGTCGACGCAGCGTTTCGGTGAGTTGATAGTCTTTCACCTTCTTCAGGACCGTTTTCTAAGTAACAAAAACATTTTATTATTATCATTCTCATATACATTGTCCCAGTTTTGTTTGGCCTTAATAACTACACAGTTTTTATTATACACCTGACTCTAAGTAAACATATGTACATCAATTAATTCAAATTCCAATTACATAACATTTTGTATGGTATTAATAAACATAGCACCCTGAAGACAATATACTGTATTGTACTAAGGGACCTAACATCACACAATATTTTAGTCGCTACCCATGATCCATATTAATCCAGCAAAGAAAAATTTCTGAACCTACCTAAAGTAGGAAGTCGCTAGGATTCAATTTCACTAGATACTTGCAGAAACAATGTTTTTAGATGAAGTTTGGGATTACAAATGTCCCTCTTTGTATTTGGATTTTTAAAAGATCCCCTAGAGTGGGAAAGAGTGAAAAGAAAAGGGTTGTCCTCAATGGTAACTCCAATACATCTCTCCCCATAAAGTTATCCAGACACCATACTACATACCTTAGTCTAAAAACCGATTAATATTGGTTAAGTTCGTTGGTGCCACCGATATATTATTGTTCAGGGACTACGAATAACAACCAAGTCTGTGGGGAAATATACAAAAGCGTTACTGATGAATTATCTATACGATTCAACCAGGTATGATTAAAAACCCGTTGTTTAGACAGGCTTACCAGAAGTGAACTGGTACATTCATAACACCAGCAGATGTGCCGTGACTAGAGGTACAGATTAAAATGTCCACGCCGATTTCAGATTAAAGCGGCAAAGGAGCTGTTTTAAAAGAAAGGAGGAGAGAATCAACATCACTCCATGAATCAGAGTTAAATACAACTGATGTCCTACGATGGTTCTCAACCTTTACCTGATCAAGTTGCTGTAATAGTCATGCAAACGGTAGAATTAAAAACCTGTAAAAGAAAGGCGCCGTATTACTTGTACGTAAGTATCTACACTATAGACCCCACTATTCAAGTAACGCGTGTATATTTTGTCTTTCGACAGCGTCACGTACCATACAGTGAGGATATCGTTTTCGACTATTCTCTAGAAGTGTATGATGCTTGTTACGTAAAGGCACTCATTACATTTACACTTAGCCTGGACATCTTTATTTTATAATACTTTCAATCAATGTCCTAACGGTGTATTGAAAACATTTTTTATTTTATTATTGTTGCTCTTTGGTGTAAGGTATTGTATGTATCTATCTTGCCAAATGTTATGCGAACCATTAGTTTTGACCAGTACCACTATATCGGTGTAATCATGATGATTTTAAAAACCCTATGTTAATGAGTGCCTTTACGTAACAAGCATCATACACTTCTAGAGAATAGTCGAAAACGATATCCTCACTGTATGGTACGTGCCGCTGTCGAAAGACAAAAGATACACGCGTTACTTGAATAGTGGGGTTTATAGTGTAGATACTTAGACCCCAATTCTTGATATCAGGGCAATTGTAAGCTCTTTTCGGTAAATAGGCTTCTGGTTGACATTAGAATAACGTCTATTACCATAAATAATGGCCTTACAGTGCAGAATACCAGGGTCTGCACTGTACGTACAAGTAATACAGCGCCTTTCTTTTACACGTTTTTAATTCTACCGGTTCCATGACTATTACAGCAACTTGATCAGGTAAAGGTCGAGAACCATCGTAGGACATCAGTTGTATTTACCTCTGATTCATGGAGTGATGTTGATTCTCTCCTCCTTTCTTTTAAAACAGCTCCTTTGCCGCTTTAATCTGAAATCGGCGTGGACATTTTAATCTGTACCTCTAGTCATGGCACATCTGCTGGTGTTATGAATGTACCAGTTCACTTCTGGTAAGCCTGTCTAAACAATGGGTTTTTAATCATACCTGGTTGAATCGTATACATAATTCATCAGTAACGCTTTTGTATATCTCCCCACAGACTTGGTTGTTATTCGTAGTCCCTGAACAATAATATATCGGTGGCACCAACGAACTTAACCAATATGAATCGGTTTTTTAGACTAAGGTATGTAGTATGGTGTCTGGATAACTTTATGGGGAGAGATGTATTGGAGTTACCATTGAGGACAACCCCTTTTCTTTTCACTCTTTCCCACTCTAGGGGATCTTTAAAAAAATCAAAATACAAAGAGGGACATTTGTAATCCCAAACTTCATTTAAGAACATTGTTTCTGCAAGTATCTAGTGAAATTGAATCCTAGCGACTTCCTACTTTAGGTAGGTTCAGAAATTTTTCTTTGCTGGATTAATATGGATCATGGGTAGTGACTAAAATATTGTGTGATGTTAGGTCCCTTAGTACAATACAGTATATTGTCTTCGGGGTGCTATGTTTATTAATACCATACAAAATGGTATGTAATTGGAATTTGAGTTAATTGACGTACATATGTTTACTTAGAGTCAGGTGTATAATAAAAACTGTGTAGTTATTAAGGCCAAACAAAACTGGGACAATGTATATGAGAATGATAATAATAAAATGTTTTTGTTACTTAGAAAACTGTCCTGAAGAAGGTGAAAGACTATCAACTCACCGAAACGCTGCGTCGACTTTTTAGTTTTCTTGTGATGTATATGATTGTAAATTGTATTTTATTATGAAAAGATTTTATCTTTGCTTGTGTATTTTTACGGAATAAATTTCATATGTCCCATTTAGTTTGTCATTAGTTTCCTATGTGGTACTGACTCTTGTCATTGAAGACTGTATGATTGTATACATTTTGATTTCAATTTATGTCACAGCATTGTGTGAAGCTCATGATCCAAATAAGTTTAGATATTGACTAGGGACCCTTGTTTTTTGTGCGAATTCACCCTGTCCCTTCTCTTAACATAAGGGTATCTCCCCCTTTTTTCTTACTTTTATGTACAGCTTGTTAGCTGGGGAGTTTTTGTGTCCATCCACCCACGAGTCTGGGATATAAATGGAAGGATTGAAAACCTATGGATTTTCGGAAGATCAATTCAATAAGATCATCAATGGTACCTCCAAAAACATTTCCTCTGTCACAATAGATAATAGTGATGAGGAACAATGGAGAATATTATGGAATCTTAAAAGAAGGTAATAAGAACCGAACTGCATGCGGATTTTCTCATCGAATACTGTAAAAAGGGAATTATACCTAAGGGCTTACAGGTGAATAATGAACCTGGTGTTTTTGTTAAGAACCAGAAATTTATAGAGAACTGGACATTCATAGCTCACAGGTGTAGCCGTGATTGGATGTTACTAATAATAGAAACAGCCCATAAAGTTTTAATTATTGAAAGAACAGAAATTGAAGAGATGGAGTTGAAACTAAAAGAAAATACTGCTTTGGAAGAAGCTAAAAAAAAGCTAGAGGAAATTCAGGGAGATATCTCTGGGTACAGAAAGTATTTAGTTAATAAAAAATCTAACAAATTGAGGAAAGACATTTCCAAATACAAATTGGAACATGTCTACCCATATCTTCAAAAATATTTTTATGACAGACCCAGAGAAGAAAATCTCAATAGGAGAACATGGCAACAACCGATAAGAAATTTTCCTAAAAAGAGTGTGAGGTTCTTTGATACGTCATATACTAGTTCGGATTAGGATAACGATATCCAACAAGACAACCGCAGCAATAAGGAGAGAGACTCCACTCCGAGTTCCAGTAGAGAAACACTATCTTTTTTAGAACAACGACAAAAGAACTATGTCCCGACAAGGGGAAGAGGCAGGGGGAGAAGGAACTTCCATTTACAGAACCAGTTCCAACATCGTCCCTATATGAACACAAGAAGCCAGAAAAAATGGGACTAGACGATAAGGCCCCAATTATAAATCTCTCACATAGAGTACTATCACAGGATGAGGTAAATGTTTTAGAAAAAGGGTTGGGATACGCCATTGCCTCCCCTGTGGATAGATATAATCTAGAGAGAGATTTACAAAGCTTTTTTAGGAAAATCAGACAGAATGCTTTCTTTGAAGGCAAGGAAAGACCTCCAACAGATAACAAATCAGGTTTAAACCCAAATCAACCTAGACACCCCAAATACATCTTGTGAACAAAGACATAGAGGTGTTTGAACGGGTGGTAGAAAAAAGCATAGATGATTTACTTAATAAGAAAATTTGGGTCAATAATAATCTTAACTCTCGAGAACGCTCAGCTCTCAGGACATTGGAACAATGCCATAGTCTTACCATCAAACCGGCCGATAAAGGCGGTAGCATTGTAGTTATGGAAACTGAAGACTATAACAGCAGAATGCATATACTTTTCAATAACAACCAACATTACCAAATATCTAATAGAGAGGAGTGGAATGCTTTGACCCTTAAAGTCAATAACCTATTGAGTTTTGCAAAGGAGGATGGCATTATCTGTAGTGATTAATTCAATTTTCTTAATAATGCCAATCCCATTATTCCTGCATTATATGGACTTCCCAAAGTGCAAAAAAATATAGATAATCCCCCCATGAGACCTATTGTCTCGAGTATTGACTCCCTTACTGAGCCTCTAAGTAAGTACGTGGATATTTTCTTGCAGCCTTTGGTAGTACAACAAAAGGCGTACATTAAAGACACAACCTCTATGATCCAGAAAATTGAGAACCTGGAATATAATCCTGAAGCCCAGTATCTTGTGACTTTAGACATAGAGGCGCTTTATACAAATATTCCTCAGGACAACACCATACAAATGATTGAGAATCTCCTTGGTAATGAAGAAGGGGATTTGGCTCCACATGCGACTTTTATTGTAGAATGTGTGACCATTATATTAAAAAACAATATCTTTTTATTTGGAAAAGATTTTTACAAACAGGTCAAGGGGACCAGCATGGGAGCAACCTGTGCTCCCAGTCTGGCCTGTTTGTACGTCGCTCAATTTGAAGAGAGACACATCTTCAATGTATCAGCTCCGTTTTTTGAGAACATTTCTCATTGGTCCCGATACATTGACGATGTGTTTTTCATATGGACAGGTACGAGAGAAACTCTGGCAGAATTCATAGAATGGATAAACCTTGGAGATGTCAATCTCAAATTCACTTCAACTGCCAATAGACATAACTGTGAATTCCTGGATATCGAGATTGAAAATGTGAATGGGCTACTGAATGTGGAACTATTCACTAAGCCCACCGACCGGAACACCATGCTGCACTATAACAGCAATCACCCCGCTTGTCAAAAGGACAATATTCCATTTGGGCAATTTCTGCGTCTAAAACGCAATTGTACCAACATTAAAGATTATGACAAACATGCTGACAAATTGACCAAAAAATTCCTGGATAGGGGTTACCCCAAGAAGCTAGTGAAGCACGCATATAAAAGAGTCAAATACTTTAATAGGGACTCTTTCTTTGAAAGTAAGTCCAATAAATTAGGCTCAGGCAACTTGCCCTTAATCTTTGTTACAAATCACAGTAATATTAGTAATAAAATCAAAAATATTGTCAATAGAAATTGGCATCTAATCACCAACCAGAGGAAAGAGACCTTGCCCAAACCAATGTTTTCATTTAGACGCAATCGCACCATCAGGAATTGTTTGGTGCACACTTACAGAGACACTAATGATGACAAACAACCCTGCTTACCAAATGCCCATTTGCCAACTGGTACATTTGCATGCAGTGGGTGTAACAATTGCAATAACATTATGAGAGGATTCACAATGTCTCATAATGGTGTCACCCACAAATTCAAAAACTTCATGAATTGCCGTACCAAAAACTTGATATATTTCATCACGTGCCCATGTCATTTGGGTTACGTTGGTGAAACATCAAGAGAAATAAGGATTAGGATCAATGAGCACAAGTCAGCAATAAGAACAAAAAAAGAACTGCCCCTTTAGTAGAACACTGGCTTCATAAACATCACAAAATTGATGACCTTAGGTGGTGTGGAATAGAAACAATTTATATGAATACCCGTGGTGGAGACTTAACACTGAAAAGGAAAAAACAGGAACAATTTTATATGTCCCGCTTTAATACTTTCAGAAAAGGATTGAATAGCAAGGAAGACTGGGAGAGGCTTATTTAAATAATATACTGACTCCTCCGTTCCGATGTGTCCTCTTGCACTAGTAACTGCATTTCATATAATATAATATGGTTCCGTAACACACTTTAGTAAACTTTAGCACTGACTGTGAGTTATTGTACGGCACTTCGAATTAACTCTCAAATAAATTTTAGAATAGCGATTAGGAAAGTGTTGTACGGGTTTACTGTTCCCCTTCCAAAATGGCTGATCTATTTACGACCTATTTCTGTGGATATTGAGGAGTCACGACGCTCTCGCTGTTAAGAGAACGGAACTGGTCAACTTTATTCGTTTTATGTAAAAACTTTAAACTCTTTGTGTCATACATTTTGTAGTTGAAACAATAGGTGTATTTGAAGAGTATGCGATGACTGGCAATCAATCGGTTCAATATATGCCATGTGACCCACTTAAAGCGTATATAAACGACCTCCGGGTTTAACACAAATGTGTATCCTGACCCGGAAGCTGTTCGTTGGTCGCAGGGAGGTCGATTGTTCATAACGGGCAAGCGTGACGGCTGCTGCTCTATGTTTGTAAGGCCTATCTAGAAACAGATTAGTTCTGTATACCATTCAGCACCAGCTAAAATGATACTATATTTAGTATTTAACCGACGCGATCATAAGATAATTTTAACATAGGGTTTTTATAATCATTCTGATTACACCGACATAGTGGTACTGGTCAAAACTAATGGTTCTCATAACATTTGGCAAGATAGATACATACAATACCTTACACCAAAGAGCAACAATAATAAAATAAAAAACGTTTTCAATACACCATTAGGACATTGATTGAAAGTATTATAAAATAAAGATGTCCAGGCTAAGTGTAAATGTAATGAGTGCCTTTACGTAACAAGCATCATACACTTCTAGAGAATAGTCGAAAACGATATCCTCACTGTATGGTACGTGACGCTGTCGAAAGACAAAAGATACACGCGTTACTTGAATAGTGGGGTTTATAGTGTGGATACTTAGACCCCAATTCTTGATATCAGCCAATTGTAAGCTCTTTGCGGTAAATAGGCTTTTGGTTGACATTAGAATAACGTCTATTACCATAAATAATGGCCTTACAGTGCAGAATACCAGGGTCTGCACGGTACGTACAAGTAATACGGCGCCTTTCTTTTACAGATTTTTAATTCTACCGGTTGCATGACTATTACAGCAACTTGATCAGGTAAAGGTCGAGAACCATCGTAGGACATCAGTTGTATTTAACTCTGATTCATGGAGTGATGTTGATTCTCTCCTCCTTTCTTTTAAAACAGCTCCTTTGCCGCTTTAATCTGAAATCGACGTGGACATTTTAATCTGTACCTCTAGTCACGGCACATCTGCTGGTGTTATGAATGTACCAGTTCACTTCTGGTAAGCCTGTCTAAACAACGGGTTTTTAATCATACCTGGTTGAATCGTATAGATAATTCATCAGTAACGCTTTTGTATATTTCCCCACAGACTTGGTTGTTATTCGTAGTCCCTGAACAATAATATATCGGTGGCACCAACGAACTTAACCAATATTAATCGGTTTTTTAGACTAAGGTATGTAGTATGGTGTCTGGATAACTTTATGGGGAGAGATGTATTGGAGTTACCATTGAGGACAACCCCTTTTCTTTTCACTCTTTCCCACTCTAGGGGATCTTTTAAAAAAATCCAAATACAAAGAGGGACATTTGTAATCCCAAACTTCATCTAAGAACATTGTTTCTGCAAGTATCTAGTGAAATTGAATCCTAGCGACTTCCTACTTTAGGTAGGTTCAGAAAACTTTTCTTTGCTGGATTAATATGGATCATGGGTAGCGACTAAAATATTGTGTGATGTTAGGTCCCTTAGTACAATACAGTATATTGTCTTCGGGGTGCTATGTTTATTAATACCATACAAAATGTTATGTAATTGGAATTTGAATTAGTTGATGTACATATGTTTACTTAGAGTCAGGTGTATAATAAAAACTGTGTAGTTATTAAGGCCAAAAAAACTGGGACAATGTATATGAGAATGATAATAATAAAATGTTTTTGTTACTTAGAAAACTGTCCTGAAGAAGGTGAAAGACTATCAACTCACCGAAACGCTGCGTCGACTTTTTAGTTTTCTTGTGATGTATATGATTGTAAATTGTATTTTATTATGAAAAGATTTTAACTTTGCTTGTGTATTTTTTACGGAATAAATTTCATATGTCCCATTTAGTTTGTCATTAGTTTCCTATGTGGTACTGACTCTTGTCATTGAAGACTGTATGATTGTATACATTTTGATTTCAATTTATGTCACAGCATTGTGTGAAGCCCATGATCCAAATAAGTTTAGATATTGACTTGGGACCCTTGTTTTTTGTGCGAATTCACCCTGTCCCTTCTCTTAACATAAGGGTATCTCCCCCTTTTTTCTTACATATATAAAGTCAAAAGCTTTTTTAACAATTGATAGGAGTTTTATACATACCAATGAATTGGCTATTTTTTTTAATAAGCGATACTTTAACCCCTCCCGCACTCAAGGTAGAATACATATCCTTTGCTGATTATTGTTTTGTAACCAAGTTTAGTACCGAGTGCTGCTGTGAGGGAGCACACTTAAGAATGAATTAGAAAATTCTGCACAAACTAGATTTGTACCATCTTTTAATATAGCACTAATGTACATAAACTTTATGATGACATATTTTAATACCTTCTCTTGTTATGTAAAATGTATTGTATTGTCCTTTTCTTATGTGCTTTTACGGCCTCACGGTCGAAATAAAGCTTTTTTTGACTTGACTTAACTGTGATTACACAGCCCCTATGCCATGCTCTGAGATATCCGTCTGTACAATAAATTCTCTGGAGACATCAGGGGCCCCGAAAACAGGTGCTGCATACATGGCCTGTTTGTGGGCGTCAAAGGCTTTTTGGAAGGCCTCCGTCCAGATCACTTTTTTGGGCTGTTTCTTAGAAGTCAGCTCAGTTAAGAGACCAACCACCTGTAATATCCAGTGAGGCCGGGAAAGGCCCTTAATTCTGTGTGGGTTTTGGGAGGCTCCCAGGCCAGAAAACTCTCAATTTTGGCCTGGAGGGGCTGTACCTTGCCCCCGCCCACGAGGTGTCCCAAGTACACCATAGAACTGCGTCCTATTAGGCACCTACTGGCCTTGATAGTTAGGCCTGTCTTTTGCAGGGCCTGAAGGTGACACAGGTGGTCCTCCCGGCTGCTACTGTAGACAGCTATGTAATATAAGTAAGCAGCACTAAAGGCTTCCATCCCAGCTAGGAATGTTCTCCAACCTCTGAAAGGTAGCAGGGGCATTTTTTACTTCGAAGGGCATCACCATAAACTGGAAGCAGCCCTCTGGGGTAGAGAATACTGAGCTCTCTTTTGCCCCCTCAGTTAGGGCAGTCTGCCAGTATCCTAAAGTGAGGTCCGAAGTGACAGGAAATTGGCAGCCCCCAACCTGTCTAAGAGCTCATCAGCCCGGGGAATGGGGGGTGCATCAGTCTTGGTGACCGAGTTGAGTCCCTTGTAGCCCACACAGAACCTGAGTTTTGGGGCAGCACCTAGTCAATCGACTTAGGGTGGCAGCAACACTGGAATGGACCATGCACTACTAGAATGCTCAATCACTCCCAACTCAAGCATTTTGGATACTTCCTCCTTAATGCTGGCCTTCACTTTATCTGACAGCCTGTAGCTTGTGTTCTTTACAGGCATACTGTCTCCAGTGTCTATGTCATAGGTACACAGGTGTGTAATCCCAGGAGTGAGGGAGAAAAGAGAGGCAAACTTTCTGGTCAGGCTGATGCTTTACCAGAGTGGCCTTCTGGTCATGCCAGAGTTTCAAGACCTCCTGGTTAGCTTCTAAGTTTTCAGAAGCTTTCTTTCAGACTTTTTGCATCTGGTTTCTGAAGGTTAGCATGTAATTAGCCACATCTTGGGGTGGAGGAGGAGTCTTGGGAGCTTGCTCCCACCCCTCCTTTACCAGACTGAGAGGTCCCCTAGCAAGGTGTCCATAGAGGAGTTCAAATGGGATAAAACCAGCTTCCTTCTATGGTATCTCCCTGTAGACAAAAAGCAGGCATGGCAAGAGGACATCCCACTTCTGCCCATAATCATGCCCTTCAGGGACTTGTTGAATCCTTCAACAAGCCCATTGGTTTGAGGATGAAAGGGTGTGGAGAACTTGTAGGTTACCCCACATCTTCTCACATGGACTTCATGTAGGCTGACAAATAAGATGGTGCCCCTGTCTGACACCACTTCTTTGTGGAACCCCATTCGAGTAAAAATCCTTATCAGGGCCCTAGCCACTGCAGGTGTAGTCACAGACCTCAGAGTGATGGTCTCTAAGTATCTAATGCCATGGTTAACCAAAACTGGATAAACCTGTTGTGCAAGGTGTCAGGGTCCTGCGATCCTGCCATCAGGCAGCGCTACTTGAAAGACATTCTGCGAGCCTGCTGCCATCGTGAATACTAGTTTGGAACCTGTGCTGAACATCAGTGTTCAGACTCTCATGGAAATCAGATCAACTCCAGAGCTGGGAGGAGGGATTTAGGCTTGGCTTCTGCCTTTTTCTCCAGTTGCCTGCACTACTGAATCCTTGAAACCTTGAGAGGAGTTTCTGATTCCTGCTACTGCTTTTTGCAGTGTCCTGTTTTCCTGTGGCTGCCCTAAGCATTATTGTGCTTATGTGTTTCCCTTGTTTCCCTTGTTTCTCAGTCTCACCTTTCTTTCTAGCCTGATATCCTGATTTCTGTGTTCACTGTTGAGATTCTAACCACGTATTTGCTGAGTTGGCAGCGGTTCCCTTTATTTCCTTGTTCGAAATTTTTGTTCTGTCCTTGTCCTGGTTTGGTCTCTGTTCCAATCAGGTAAGGGAAAGACGTCTGTTGTTGTGCCCAGGTCCTTTGGAGTCTTACCTGTCTCAGTGTGGTTGTTAGACTCGGTCCACCTTGCACTGAGCACAACAGTCTCTATACAGCAGGCCCCATTATGACTTCACTATATGACTGTTTTAAGAGCAATCTGCTGGTGTCAGTCCAAAGGGCTTTCCCTAAGCTATCAAGAGACCTCTTTTCATATGCCAGTACACCCCTTACTTTGATCATACTTTATTCTTGTCTATCTCCTGTCCTATGTTGTTTAGTGGGCTCAGTCATACTTTGATTAGCTTTGCCTTGCCTCCTTGTAAGTGTTGACTCTGGAATCGCTCATCCCTGACTCTGCTCCCTGACACAGGGTAGTTTGGGATCCAAGGGTCCAACAATTCTGATGCCCACCCTTTCAGAGGGGGTGCCAATGACAGGTAAGGGATTTAGGGAAGCCTTGAGCTTTTTTCCTATTTTCCCACTGGCCTGGCAAGTGGGCCATATCCTGCAGAATGTATCTGAGGCTTTCTTCATCCAGGGTCAATAAAAGTGAGAGACAAGCCTTACAACATTTTTGGCCTACCCCAGATGTCCTGCCAGGGGTATGTCATGAGCCAGGGCAGTATGTAGCACTGGGGAACCACCAACACATGTTGCCCCATGCCTTAGGCTCACTGTACAGGTCATTCTCCCAATAGATGAGGTGATCTCCGGAGGTGTCATCAGCTGCTTGGGCTTCAGCTTGCCACCTCATGCCCTCTAGGGTTGGGAACTTTCTCTGTGCCTTACAAAACTATTCTCTGATGGGCCCACCTTCAACTTGCTATCCAGCAAACTCAGACAGGTCTCCCAGGGCAGCAGTGTCCTCTCCAGTAGGCTCTGAGGCAGCCTCCTCCAGCGCCCCACCAAGCTGTTCCATGGGAATTCTGGGGGCTGGCTCTCCACGCCCTCTGCCTTCCCTTTCATGGCAGCTGCCTGAGCCATTTTTCCATGCTCCAGGCTTCTTTGATGCCCCTCACCCTCCTCCTGGAAGCCACGGATCATGTGATCCTGCTGACCCACTCAGGTAACCCCAACATCTCCAGGTATGACCTGAGCTGCACTTCCTTCCGGGCAGACTGCTCTAAGCCATTGCCAAACAAACAATCCACAGGCGTGGCAGGGCTCACAGCTACCTTAAGAGAACCTGAGACTCCTCCTCCCCCCACATTCAGAGACACTGGGTGGTGACTTTCTCTGCTGTCTGCTGCTACAACCTGGTGGAATGTATTGGGTATCACCTGCTATGAGGACACCAGATGACACCTTAGCATGTCATACTGGCTCCACCTCCACCATCTGCCCATTGATGGTTACCCACTGCCTATACTTTGAAGTATTGGACAGAATATGGGCTATGGACACCATCTCCTCATCATCTAGAGACACAAGGGTAACCTCAGCTGTTTATTCCTATACTAACTAAAGCCAACTCCTCCCCAAGTGCTACACTGGCCAACCGTTGGGTCTGCCCACCAGCGGGGGTTGTGCCATCTTGGGGCACTTCGGATTCCCTTTTGCGTGCCCAAACCTGCAACATTCATAGCACTTTGGAACAATCGTTCCATTGCTCTTATCTGCAAACCCATTTTTTTGTGGTCAGATTGGGGGTAGGTCTCTTTCCCCTGTGAGTTATTTTGGGGGTCTTGAGAGAACTCTGTTTTATTTTTTATCACCCCCCGTTATAAGGGATTATATTTAGCCTCCATTTTAGTTTTCCTTTTTCACTTAGCATTTTTTAAGATGGTGGTTTGCACGTTTTTCACTAACACGAAAATGTATACACACACAGTTATTTTTAGTAGACATTGTTGTTCTGTAGTCTGCACTGTTGGTTCCAGGGACAAACATACTGGGACGTGATGTCCTTGCTTTATTATCAGGGCCGAACAGGCCGTAGCATGCATCAGGCATTTGTCCGGGAGGCTGGAAGGGTGGGGGCTGGTATTGGAGCAGTGGGGGCTGGTTTTGTTACTGAGGGCCGGTTTTGCTGTGCTATACGCTTGCCCCACTCCCCCCTGGGGTTGGGGGCATTCTGACAAAATTTCCAGGACTGTTTTGGGTTCCCAGTCCGGCCCTGTTTATTATGTACTCGTAGGAGAAGACTCTTTTCTCCAGAATAAGTAAAGTTAATATTCTGAGTCTCTAGCAGAATGCGATAAGGCAGGTGTTATATTATTTAAACCGTGTACATTTTAAATTCAGTGAGAGGCACTTCGCACTGGAGTTATCATGAATGCTGCAGAGAGCTGCAAATGAGAATACAGCCTGCATGCCCCAACATTCATCCTAAGAAAGAAGATAGCTGCGGAAGCAGATATGTGTGCAGGCGGCCTGCACATTGAGACATTGAGACAGGGTGCAGTCATTAATGCACTAAGACCAGCTTCCTGAGACATTACACCAATGTATGAGGTTAGATCATTCCAACAGGGTCTGGCAGAAGGGTACTCCCATCGTGCTCTCAATAGAGATGGGGTAATATAGATCCAAAGAAACAACATTAGGAACAATCAACATGGTTGAATTGTTTGTGTTTTTCACCATTCTAATAATGCTTATAACAATGATGTGTTTCATCTAAAAAAAAATTAAAGTATTTTTATTGGGTTTTACAATATAAACAACATTAGCATGTGACAACGTTTGGCGAGTGGTATAAATGCCTGACAGTAAATACAATCTGGCCTTGCCTGAATGTGTATTAAACAATATCATCATAAGGCAGATAATGGTACAGAGGTTTGAAGTGCTCTTGCTATACATTGAACTTAAACAGCTTTATATTGTCACACAGGTGCAAACTGGGGACAGAATTAGAAGCTGTGGTGAGAGGTAGGTGGGCGGGCTTGGTGACGGTAGCAGAGTGAGTCCAAAGATGATGAGAGTCCAAAGATGGCATTGAAGGTGTCTGAGCAGAACGGGCGGAGCGAGCCGGTGAGAGAGGCGTGCTGCCATAGGCTGCAGCCAGAGATGCTGGGTCTCGTGCCTCAGCCGTACCCGGTGCGTATGACCCAGGAAGCCAAGATGGCGGCAGAGCTGGTGGAGGTGAAGAACATGGTGATGAGCTTTTGGGTCTCTGACCTTCAGGTATTACTGGGTTTTGTTGATCACAGCAAGAGTGGATTGAAACATGAACAAGTCACCTGTGCTTTACAATGGGTCCAGTTTGACTGCAGTCCAGATGTTTTAAAAAAAATTAAAGAACTCTATGAGAACCGTTGTGCCAAGAAATGCTCTGAAGGAGCACAACAGACTACACCACCACCTTTAGTAGCACACAAATCTCCAGAAACTCTAGCCATACATCCTACATATGGCCATGGTGGCTCAGTCCCCATAACTGTTCCCAAAATGGATTATCCTGTACTGTATGGCAAATATCTAAATGGACTGGGAAGAGTTCCTACTAAAGTGGCCAAAGCAGAAGTATTTACTGGCGAAACTGCCCTTCTTTGATGTCGTGGATGAACTTTTAAAGCCAACTGAGCTGGTTGCTCAGAACAGCAAGAAACTGCAGATAGCAGAGTGTGAAGAGCGAGGCAAGAATAGTGGCAAGTGCGGGCGAAAAGGCATATGGGGCCGTGTTTACTGCGTGAAGGTGGGTGAGTGAGGACTGCAGGTGAGTGCTGGTGCAGGGACCCCGATCTGGGGTAGCGGTTGTGGCGTATATGGGGATCGCATGTTGAGATCATGGGGGAAGATGGTCGTTTCCTGCCTCCTGTTGGAAATGTATGAGTAGGGTGGCCCATTGGGGTAGATAGGTTGTTTGATCAGTCACCGTACCTCCTCATAGCAGAGGGTGTCTTATTATGCTGCGCCCAATTTGCGTGCCGCTCCATGCTTTTTGGCCACCAAAGGGGCTGTAGGGGAGCGTCAGTGGCATGTGAGTGTGCGCTTGACAACAAGGAGTGCTAGAGCCGCTAATCGAGTGCGTACTTTCTGTAGTTTCTTAAGCTTAAATATGTCTAGGGAGCATGCTTCCCGTGTGTAAATATCTGGTAGTCCTGTGACCTCATGCAGGGTGGTGTGGACCGAGTGCCTGTCAGGATCTAGGTTCCGGTTACACGCTGGCTGACTCTATTGCGTGAACCAGAGAGTACGGGGTGTGTCAGAACTACAATTCCCGGCATGCAGAGCGGCGTCACGTTGCACGTAATCAAGATGTGACGTCGGAGGCAGGGTAAAGGGCGGCGGACGAACAGAGACGCTGCCGATTATCCTGATGGTTGCTGTGATTCAGACTTCTCCTATTGAACTTCGGGTCAAAGTAGCGGTAAGAGTGCGACTGCACGGCCATCTGTACCACGCTATCCGAGTGAGAGGAAGAGGGCTCCTTTCCTTGTCACTCTTCCCGGAGCTCCTCCTCTGTTGGACGAGATCGGCTTTAGGGGTCTCTTGCAGAGGAGGATTTACAGACCCTGGGGCATTATCGGCCCTCTAAATATTCCCTGTTGGCACAAACCAACCCGGTTTCATGCAGGGAATATGCAATTGAGGCGTCTCTAATTTGACCTCATTCTCTACAGTTATAATGTACACGCCTAGACATTTCTGATTATCATTTGTTTGTTCCAAATGGATGGGACAGGCATGTACTTGGTAGTTCATTTCTTTTACGCCTAGGACGTGGTGAAGTTTCAACATACCTGGGCTTTCTTCTTTTGGGCATTGTGCAAGACTGTTATTGTAATCTTGGCCCTCCATTTCGATTTCACCATTGGTTGTTCTTTATTCTTTTATTTCCCAGAAGAGAGAGTGTACATGAAGGGGGGTGCAGTTCTCAAGTGTTGTGCAATATTGGCCCAAACTTCATGTTGTTATTGGTAGGTGTTACATGGGTTTCCTTAGCCTGCTTTAATACAGTATTCCACAAGACTGAATTTGTGTACAACAGTATGTTCTTTTTTTTGTTGTTTCAATAGCTTCAGGTTGAGGAATTCGCAACCACCCTGCTCTCTTCTGGCATCGCTCACTCACATCTTTATTATTTCAGGTAGGGTGTGTGAGACTTAATGGAATTGAGGGATAGGGGTGTTGTTTTTTCACTATAGCTTAGACGGAAAGGAGTATATTTTCTGATTTGCGTTCTTGTGTCCTCCTCAGATCTCCCTCCCAGCTGTTCCTACCCTTTCCTTCCCTCGCTTGATATTCCCAACAGTCTGTGAGTATTACTTTCCAGACTTGGGATTGTCGAGAGGTGGACCCCCATAGAGCATCAACACCACTCCGAGGATTCTGGAAGGAGGAGCCTGACAGTGCCAATAACTGTGTAGGGCAGGACAGGACCACAACATGTGCATGAGGTACACATCAGGGACTCGGCAGCATGGAAATTCAACCTGTGCCTGAGGGAAGTAACGGTTTAATTGAGATGGGGTTAAATATGCCCTATGGAGTAGAAAGAACTGTTTATTCTTAAAACGGGAATTGCGGGAGACCAGTCGAGGAAATTATAGCGCCTTCTCCCATTCTCTGTCATGTAGCACCCTTCCTAAGTCATCTTCCCATTTTTGGTGTAATGCAGCAAGGAGGTGACCGCCAGTTTGCAGATGTTTTTATAGAGCCAGGTGATAAGGTGACGGTCTATAGGACAGGATGCATGGGCGGTTACCCCTCCGAGATGCCCCAAAGGGTGAGACAAGTAGGTCTGAGCTGTCTGTGTGAGAGGATCTGCTCTGCGGTAGGCCATGCTCCTCTGCTAGCTGGTCAAATGGGAGAAGGTGTCCTTCAGGAAAAGAGATCACCTAGTGTAAGCACCGGGTGTTCTGTCCAGACCTTCAGGTCGCCAGCAGTATAGAAACCCAGGGTGCGGGGGAGACCAACCAGGAATAATGATGGGGCACACAGTGGGGCCCCACGGGAGAGGTGATGTATCCGCCCCGTACATGTCCAAGCAACCACTACTTGCAAGGGCCAGGGGGAGGGGGCAAAGCTCTTGGAAGGAGGAAGCCCTGGATCGTAAACACCAACAGTGGCCCCCGGTAGGTACAGGCTTCGCCCAGGTAGCACCCAGCGGTCTAGTTGGTTAACCATTGGAGCTGTGCTGCTAAAAAGTATGCCTCAAAGGAGGGGGCGACCAGGCCTTCTCAGTCCTCTGGCAGCTGCAGTTTTGCATTTTGAATTCCGCTGAACTTGGCGCCCCAAATGAGTGTGCACAGGAAGGTGTCTAGCTCCTTAAAGAAGGAGCGTGGTGGAACGACTGGGAGGTTTGTGAAATAATACAGAAGGCAGGGTAAGATAGCCATCATCGCCAAGGCGATTTTGCCTATCGGGACCAGAGGGAGGGACTGCCAGAAGTGTACTTGGGTTCTGATTCGCTCTGAGGCTTTGCAGAGGTTACCCTCAGATAGGTCCAGGGGAGTATGATAGAGATAGACCCCTAGGTATAGAGTCGGTTGAGCATGCCAGCTAAGGCAGGTGTCGCCTAGATGTACTTCTCATGGCTGTTGCTCGGGGCAGAGTGGGTAGTTAACTGATTTCGCCTAGTTAACACAAAGCCCAGCGGCAGAGCTCTAATCGGCTAGGATATCCTGGAGTGGCGTAAGGTTGGTTGTTATGTCTCACAGATATAGAAGCAGGTTGTCTGCATATAAGGAGACAGTGTCATTCCTGTCCGTGAGCTGGATGCCCTGCTCTCGGCCCTACCTGTGTAATCGTATGGCAAGGGGTGCCATTGTTAGCGCGAATAGCAGTGGAGATAGCAGGCAACCATGTCTCGTCCCCTGTCCACCCGAGAAGGGAGCAGAGATGATGCAACCCAGGCAAATTCAGGAGGTTGGTTAGGAGTACAGTAGTAGGGTGCCCAATCCCCATGTGGGTTAGAACGGTGAAAAGATAATGCCACGTTAGAGAGTTGAACGCCTTCTCTAGATCTAAAATGAGACAGGCCTCTGGTGGGAACTGTCCTCTTACTTGGTCTTGTACATGAAAGAGGTGAAGAATGTTCTGGGAGGTGCTACAGCCCAGCCCAAAGTCATGTTGGCCAGTATATACAAGTTCTGGGAGGATTTGGGCGACTGCGTCAGAAAGAATCTTACCCAAGATTTTATAGTCTGCCCTTAGAATGGCTATGGGCCTATACGATGCCAGTTGTGTGGGGTCTCTATCCAGTTTTGGGAGGGAGATCAAGAGGGACTCCCAGAGTAAGTATGGGAGCTCGTAGGTGCTTAAAGTGGCCTTATACATTTCTGCAAGACTGGGTGCCAAGTTTGATGAGAAGGTACTGTAATATTCGAGGGGTAAACCTTCTACTTCCAGTATTTTATTTCAGGCAAGGTTACAGATTGCATGTGCCACGTCAGTAGATGTTATTGTGGTATCTGTGGAGAGTCTAGTGGAAGCCAAAATGTGTGGGGGAGTAATGCCTGCTAGAAACGCGTCAGCGTGACCTACCTCGGCAACCGGTGGTACCCGGTAGATGGAGGAATAGTATTCGTAGAAGGCCTGTAAAATGTAATTTTGTGTACAAGCGGCCAAACCCGTGAGGGTGATCACTTTAGTAATGGGGCAGACCGGGGACTCCTGCCTGGCCAGCCAGGCCAGGAGTATGCCAGATTTGTCACCTTCCCTATGGGCTTTGGCCTCCTGAGCTGTAAAACTATAGTGTTGCAGGTGTTCTAGGAGGGCTGTGTGGGTGAGTGCGAAGTTGCTATCCGCTGCTTTACCCCATTTATCTAGGTTGTTCTCAGCTGCCACTGTGTCCCTTTCCCGGCTCCTAGGGACTCCTACCAACGTTTGGATACAAATTCCTCTTGTGACCACCTTTAAGGTGCCCCACTCCAGCATCCTGGTGGAGGCTGTGTTCTAGTTCTCGGAGAAATAATGTCAGTATGGGGGTGCCCACCTGAGGTCCATGACATGTGCATTATGGTGATAGACAACGCATCCCAAGTAATTAGACTTCTGGACAAGGGACACCAGGGGCTGGAGCAAAGGAAGCGGTCAAGGCATATGTGTAAGTTGTGGGGTATGGTATGGAAAGAGTAGAGCTAGGACCCAGGGTTTTGAGACCACCTTGCATCCGTGAGTGACCAGTCACCTACCCAGTTTCAGAATCGATCCGCCTCTGTGTGTGGGGGGGAGCAGGGCAACAGGGGCGGAATCTGTCCAATGTGAGGTCGGGCACACAATTGTAATCACCGCCCAGCACCTATGGCAGCATGATTCTATTAGCGAGTTAGGCCGAGGGGGCATCTGAAAAAGGTCCCTCCTTCATATGGGGGGTGTAGATGCTCTCGATGAGAAATCGCCGGCCCTCAAGGCGGTCCTCGAGGAGCACATATCGAGCTTCTTTCTCTACAGTCGCATTTGTTTCCTGAAATGGGACTCTGGGGCAAATCCATACCATGACGCCTCTTGCATATGCAGAGTAAATAGTGGCACAAAGAAGACCCCTCCAATGCCTGCCCAGGCGCTCTAGTATTTTGTTGTGAAGTGAGTCTCCTGTAAAAAGACAATCTGCACCTGCTGTCGCCTGATATATAAATAGACTGCATAACGCTTTCTAGCAGTGTGCATTCCCCAGACATTCAGGGTGAGGAAACTAATATCAGTCAAGGGCGCCATGACGATGCAGAGCTGTAGTGAGCGTGGGAAAGGGACCACCCAGGAGAAATGCCGCCCTGTTGTGTCACCTATCCTGCACCATATAAACCATATAAGACTCGCCCACCAGGATGGAGCATGTATGGGAGGAGGAGTAAACAGGGGAGACTGTGTCAACTTGGGGAAGTTGAAATTCCAATACTGATGGTCTGCCACAACCGGTAGTAAGGCCAAACGAGGCATGTTCAGTAAGCTGTAGTGTAATGTGGGGGTGTGGCTAGGTGTCGTGGTAGAGTGAAGTGGCTACGGTGCCCTGAAAGTACTAGGGGTGAGTCATGCCAGCTCTGGCAGGGGCCGACGGTGGCCCAGGCACCCATTGCCAGAGCTGCGCGTAGGAAGATGGAAAATTCAGGGGAGGGGGGTGTTGCGAGGAGCTCGAGCGGGTAGGGCGGGTGATGGTGGTCCCCGCGACAGTGGTAGTATGTACATATTGTCCTATTGACCTTTGCAAACCAATTTCGCAGAATAGTCATCCATGTGAATACAGGAGACTCATTGTTCAGATGAGGTTATCTGCCGTCTGTGGTGTTTCCAAACGGGGGGTGGGGGAGTCTGCAAGTCCCTTTGAGTGTCATCGGACTGGAGACTGTCATCATCTGATGTGAAAATATGCAGGCCTTTCTTGTCTCTGTAGCTGTGGTATTGGTTCCCACGTTAGATGCAGCCTTTTGAGCTCAGCTGCGGTCTGTGATTATCTACTCCAGGGAGTTAGTCGAAGATGCCCATGGTGCAGTCCTCGCACATTGCCTGCTCCATCTTCACCCGCGTGGCCTGGGGGGACCCAATGCGGGTTTGATGCAAGCCAATGTCGACTCCCCTTGGTGTTGGTCGGTCCAATCCCAGGCTTCCTTAGAGTCTGTGAAGAAGACGGTGGTGCCATCAGATATTATCTTGAGGCAAGCTGGAAACTACAACGAATATTGTAACCCCAGTTGGCGGAGGTGCCTCTTGACTTCCAGGAAGGAGGAGCACTGGCATTAGACCACTCGGTTATACTCGGTACATTGAATGATAGTTTTGTCCTCTACCCGGAGTGGACCCACTTACCTGGCAGTGCAAAGGATAGGATTGTGGTCTCTAAAGTGTAAGAGTTAAGCCAGCATGGGGCGGGGAGGGGCCCCCGGCAGTGAGTGCTGGGATGCAATGGGCCCTTTCCAGGGAGAAGAAAGGGGTGAGGTCTGATGGCGGGGTTAATTATTTTAACTAAGACTCCAGATGAGCAAGGGGATCATGACCCTCAATCCCCTCTGGGAGCCCCAGGATGCGAATGTTGCTCCTGCAGGAGCAACCTTCCAGGTCTTCCGCCCTGTCCTCGAGTTGTTGAACTCGGTCTCGTAAGTTCTGGATTATGGATTGATTGTCCGCCGTCAGCAGTAGTAGGACAGCAAGTGTTTTCTCACCATCAGAGACTTTGAGAGCTTGCAGTGGTCATTACGCAGGTAGCTGATTTCCACAGCCAAGGATCCAAACCTGACCTCCATGGAGAATCAGTGCTCTATAGCCTCCAGCACCTAGTCCAACTTGTCCGAGGTAGAAAGGGATCCAGCAGTGGAGTGTCTGATATAATGGCGGGTGGGTTTGCTGAAGCTGGTGGTGGGGCAGTAGTGGTATATCGCAGAGTGGTGTTATGCGTAGAGCTAGAAGACCAACTGGCGCTGGGGTGAGGGGAGAAGAGGAAAACATGCTGGCATTGGTGTCGCTAGCAGCATAGGGGAGGTGCCCCGCCGTATTGAGTTAACCCTGAGTGCAGACGGAGGCAGAATTCAAAAGTGTCACAGGGTCTCACAGCGCGGCAGGCTCCTTGTGCGTGCCTCGGTTATGGTGCCGATGCATGAGGGTCAAGGTGTGGGAGGGGAAGAAGCCTCTTGAAGTCACTCGTGGTACCGAAGAAGGATCCCCAGGGCCAGCCATTATGGATGAGATTAAGAGGGCAGGCATAGGCTCTTTCACACCAGAGGACACTCACCAGAGTGCTGCAGGTGACAAGGTCCCATTCCAGGGGCCCGGGGAAGCGGGGCAGGCAATCTCCCATGAGTAAGTAGGAGCCCACAATCCAGGTTGGGGATCACTGAGATGAGGAGGGTGGCCCTTGCTCGGGGCACTCAATATAACGTGGGAGAAGTGGTGCGTCATGGGATGAAGGGCTCCTGTGCAGCAGGGCCCAAGTGGAATTTCCCCAGTGCGCCCCGACCATAGTGTTGAAGCGGGGGAGCTGGGTGCAGGTGCAATGCCCGGTATTTAGGGGGTCTGTGCGGGTTCAGCAAATGTCCCCACGGGGCCCAGCCCTCTCAGCAGTAGCACACCTCATTATTGCGGGTCCCCGTCCACCACAGCAGGATGTCCAATGGAGCAGTGGCTAGGCCCAGGATGAGGTCTCTCCCGCGCACCTCGATTGGGACGCCATAGCAGGAAAACTGGATGTGGAGGTAGCAGGTGGCAGAATGGGGCCCTGCGCAGACCCACCGGGTGACTCCTAGGGAAACCAACGACAACACCCAGCTCAGCAATGTGGGGCCTCCTCAGGACCCCCCATGGGCCAAGTGTGATGTAGGGGCCATCAGGGTCACCCAGTCGCAGCCCCAATTTGGGCAGGCAAGTCCAGGGGATAGGCTGGACGCACAGGTCCGATCCCCCCATGGGAGCCGGTTGTTGGTAGGGCTTGTGGGGGGGAGGGGACCATGTTGGCCTGTGAGGTGTCCTCCAGGGCCCTTCTAATAGCAGCTCTCCTAGGTTCGTGGCCATCCATTAATCCCCCTGGACGCCCATTGCTGCAAGATATCCGTCGGGGGCTCCAACGAGGCCCAAAGGGTGAAGTCCTCTCCCGTGCGCATTTGTTATGGCGCTGAAGCAGGGAAGCCAAGGGTGGGTACAGCAGATGGCAGGATGGGGCCCTGTGTGGACCCACCGGGTTTTCCCCAGGGCCAGCACTCCCAGCAGCAGCTCGGCTCAATGGTTTGGAAGCTCTCCATGGCTCACCGAGAGCCCTGCTGCAGCATCGGTGCCATCAGGATCACGCTGCGGCAGCCCCAACATGGGCAAACATGGCCCAGGGCCAAGAACCGAGTCAGGGTATGTCCATCGCCAACTTGATTGCCTCCACTCTGGGGCAGATGGCACGACAATCTGCTGATGGGCCGGGCGCCATGAGACCAGAAGTCTCTACCCGAACAGGTGTCCTATAATCGAGTCCTCAGCCCCAGGAGGGAACAAGGTGGGCTCAGAGGGCCATCTGCACCCACAGCCGGCTGCAATGCTGAGCCTGCAATCTGGATTGTAGACGATGTGGCGGGCCGATGGTCGAAGCATTAAAGAGCCTCGTCCGCCATCTTGGCTGGCCTGCGTATTTCATCTATCTAATAATCGCAGTTCAAGTTTTACTTACAAGGATTAGATCTTTTCAATAAACATTTGAAAATGTATTATTGTTTCTTTTCTATGTAAAATTTTGGGCATGCAAAAGTGACAAACGAAAGGGTTAGATCTGTTCCCACAAATTCCTTGTGTCATGTGCGAGGTTACCGACAGCATCTACAACTCTGAAGGTTTAGGAGTTTAGATGTGGGGCTATGAGCTATCTGAACTAACATTTACTGATGATATGAGTAGACTCAGGCACTATATTTTGAAGTTTTGTTGACCTAATACACAGTCCTACTAAATTTGTAGGAGCCGTATAACACCTCTTTCATCTGGTGGGTAGCTTGATCACCCTTTTCACCCGCATATCATGTGCCTTCTTGGACACTCTGGTACTGACCTAGAGGCCCACCTCCTTAGCAATCTCCCTGTGGTCAGTGAGCCTGCTATCCATTAGGTGTTGGTGCAGCTCTGTAAAACAAGGATTGAGCACGTGCTCCCTCAGAATCAAATTGTACAGCCCAATATAATCAATAACTTTGCTGCTCCTCACCCAACTACTCAGTGCCTTGCTGGAATAATCTAGGAAATCCACCCAAGACTGGTTGGGAGTTTGTGGCTGTCCCTGAAACTCTCGCAGTAACTTTCAGGGGTTCACCCAAATTTGGCAATTAAAATGACCTTATTGGGAGCATACTGCATCTGTGCTCCCACTTCTATTGTTAGAATGGTGCTCCTCCCCATTGTGGTCATATGCTTCCATAAGCTTACTCCACATTCCCCCTCTGGGACCATGTGCATTTGAAGGGCTACCTCATATGCAGAAAACCATTTGTCTATGTCATCTTCAACCACATAACTGGGCACCAGGTTTTGTGGTATGCAGACCATCACCTCTCCAGTGGACTCTGAAGGCATGCTGCCACCATTGTTGCTGGATTCTGCTTGTCTGGCTTTATGCTCCAGCTCCTTCATGCTCACCTCATGAGGCAGTAATAGTTTCCTTTCAGCCAAAGCCCTCTCAGCCTCACTCTTTCTCCAATTTTAACTTGGCCACTTGCAGTTTGAACTCCCTCTCAGCCTTTCTGTCCTTCCGCTCCTCAGAGGACAGACCACAGGAAGACACACTGCACTCTGCCCTGACAATTGGCTCCACTCCTGGGGTGAGTTGTCCTTCTCATACTTCAGGTGCTGCAACTTAGGACGTGTGCCCAGGTCCTCCTCCCCCATGGTCTCCTCCTCATCCTCTGATGTGCCCAGCAACTGATGCGCCTCCTAATAGGTCCTGAGAACCTTTTGGAGCTCCTCCTTCTTGGAGCTCCTTTTGGCTGGCAGTCCCCTCTCCTTGCAGAATCTTCTGAGCTTTGCTGCAGTATAGCTGTCCAGGTTGCAGAGCTCAAGTTCCATCTTTTCAGTTAGGGTCATAGGCACAGGTAGGTAGAATGGGAATGAGTTTGGGAAAAGCAAAAGTATCCAATCAAGGAGAGTGTTTTAAAATAAAAGGTTGAATCCGGTATCAAGTTATTTATATGGGATGTATGGCACAGCCCAAAACACAAGTACTGGATCCCACCACTGAGCACCAATGTGAAAATCTGGGTTGTTGGTTGAGGGGGTGAACCCCTACTCAAGCAACAGCCACAATCCTTGTCAGGGTGAACCACAAAAGTCACTAAATTAACCTGTGCTTAACCCTCTGGTAGCTTGGCACAAAAGCAGCCAAGCTTAACTTAGAAGCAAAGTGTAAAGTATTTCTGCAGTACTGAAACACTAATAAAGTAAAAACACAGCACAAGAAAAATGTCAAACCAATTTAGAAAAAGAGAGTAAACATTAATAAATAAAATGACACTACAATGACAAAAATATCTCAAAAGTAGAGCCAGAAACCATTAAGAGCCAACCCCGGTTATCTGGTTTCGCTTGACTCAGACATGGTCAAAAGTTAAGGCCGACCGCAATGGAGCATGGGTCAGATACAGGAGACCAGGTTTGTCCCAGTGAAAATTTTTACCTTTGCTGGTGAAGATTGCTACCTTCTAAATTAGTCACTATTTTGGAGCTATGATTCTTCTAGACAAGGCTAAAGTTTGTAGCCAAAGACGACTCCAGGAGGCCTGACACCTCCTCTGCATATTCCTGTTGGATCAGTTTTGCTGTTTTGGAAAAGAATGGAGCAACCTAACTCTTTGGCCCAGTGGCAATGCACCTTAATTGGATTGGCTGGGCAGGTTCGTCCCAGTCACCCGTCGGTTCTCAGAAAAAAACATAAGCATAAAGATTTGAAGTCCTAGGTTTCAGCAAACGTTAGGAGGAGTACACTTTGACACCAGCAGAGGGCCCAGGACCTTTGGGACAGCATTTGTGGGCCAAGGCTCACTCCAGCAGAGGCCATCAGCACAGTCCAGGGCAGGAATAGTTGGAACTGGTCAGCAGACAGGTGCAGAAAAAGCTTCTGAAAGCTTGTTGTGTCCGAGTGTTTCAAACAGGAGGTCAGCCAACTGACCCCTAGAGTCCCTTCTGGGGTCTTGGGTTCAAGGCAAGCAGATTCAACCTTCCTTCAGGTTCTTCAGACAGCAGAGCAGTCCATCTTCTGATTCTTCACAGGTCCAGGAGTGTTCTGAGGAAGGTACTGGGAAAGCCACATATATTGCCAGTGCCAGCCTGTAGGTGGGGGAAACTCCTGGCCACTCTCTAACCAGGGGTGACCCTACCCCCTTTTGTAGCACTTCCTTTGTGTTGCACTGTATGTTATCACTCAGTACCCCTCTCAACCTAAACCAACATGGCAGAACCCTTATTCCCCTGGTCAGAGCTCCTTGTGCCCACCCAGAGCTGTGGCTAGAATAATGAGCTTGTGGTCATTCAAAAACAGTTCTGGGGGAGCTCCCACCCCCCACTGGGTTTGGAGCCAAGCTGACTAGGAAGACAAAAGGGAGGCAGGCCTAGGTGTGAGCTACATCTGTCAGTGACAAGGTAGGCCCCCTCTTTAAAGCTCCCCTTTGAAGGTCCCCATGGAAGCTCAGTAAGGGGCTGGGTACAGCACCCAGGCCATGTTGTTCAAGTGGGAAAACTTCTCTTCCTACCAAAGCCGGATGTCCACTGTCTGGGAGCAATCCACATCTCACCACAAAGCCAGGTGACACTGGACAGTGGCAGAACTGCACATTTGGCTTAGGCAGGGAAATGATAACTTTCTAAAAGTGTCACTTTCAAAATAGTACTATAAAATCCGACTTTACCATTAAGTTGAATTTTAGATTACTATTCAAAGAAGTGCTTGAATCATCTTTCAAGCTGCTCCCAAACTGAAAATAAACATTATAAATTGTTATAATATAACCCAGTCTTTCCCTTTGGGAGAGGCAGACTTGCTACATAGATAAACGACTTGGTGGGGGGAGGTGTATAATCACTGTGCAGATATGTAAAACTTTAAATATGCATGTCCTACTTTTTGAAAACCATGCACTTTGCCACAGGGGCATTTAGCGCTTATCATAGAGATGACTTATAGATAGTAAAAAAGTAGGGTCAACCCTAAAAAAATTCTTTTGCCAGGCTGAAATGGCTGTTTTGTGCATACAAGCTGCAAGGGCAGCCCCAGAGGCATGTTTTAGAGTGCTACTTTAGTGTGTGGCACAATGACTGTAATTTATAGACCCTAGGTATATGTAGTACCATATACTAGGGACTTTTAAATAAATTACATTTGCCAATAAGGTGTATGTCAATTTTATCTTTTAGCACTGGTTAGCAGGAGTAAACTGAGCAAAATCCCATGGCCAACAAAAATGGGTTCAATTAAAGAAGGCAAACATCTGGGGTGACCCTGCAGACAGGGCACATTTACAACACCCCTCTTTATCCATTGCTTACTGCATTCAAAGTGATGGCTACTCCTGAGTTGTTGTATGGAGCACAGATTGTGTGCCAAAGCTCTAAGTTCAATTGGGATAAGATAGAAGGCAAATGTCTCACAAATCTTCTAGGCCTTCTACCGTGTGCTATGGTTCAAGTGGTTAAAGTGGAAGCCAATTTGAAATCTTGGAGTGGTACAGCGACGAACAAAACCATATGTTTCTGGCACAAACTGCTAACAACCCTTAAACAAAAAGTGTCTAGCCACTGTACACATGAAATACGCTATAGTGAATTAAGGTGGGCTAGACACATAAAGGAACACCTCTATTGGGTAGCCAGATGTTTTAATGTAAGTGAATTTAAGATTGAGGACCTCCTACTTTTATCTCAAGAACTGAAGGAAAGAAGCACAATGGAATCCAGGATTATAGATCTAAGCTTCCTGGCCAGGGTTCTGTTTATTATTTAAGAGAGTCATGGCTGGACACAGCTGTGTTCCCTTGCCTCGCGGAGTTACCGAACCCCTCAATATGAAATGTGATACTGAAATTTAGAAAATAAATAAATCCAATATATGCTTGCAGATATGGAATGCAATTTTTCCAGGATGGAGGCGGGAATTGTGGTTGTGGACTTAGTGCGCTGTTTCAGTATGCACTTATTGATGGATTGTATATATTTTATATCATCAAGGTGCCAGCTTTTAAATCCAGTTCTTGTAAAATATGGGATAATGGCTAGGATGGATTTCATTAGATTTTTTATGCAATCCAATTGTTTGATTTAACATGCGCGGCTGACAGGTCTTTGTTGGCATATGACGATTTTATGCAATTTTAATGTTAATGTAAATAAAATATTGTTCTAATTTTTACAGACTATCGTCTTAGTATACTTATTTTACGACTGCTATTACTACTGAAACAGGCCTGTTTCTTTGTTCCTGCACTTGTGGCCAGACTTTTTTTTGGGGTTTATCAAGTGCGCCCTGAGCTACTGGAAGGTCATGGTCGAGATAGAGCTACTGGGACACTGTAAATGTGTTGTGAATAGTTGTGTTTGAGTTTTTTTCTCAGTTAGGGGCTCTTCCTGCCTTTGCCGTTCTCCTACTGGGAGCCGGAGCTGTAAGCAAGACAAGCAACCTTGTTACTGGTACCTTTGCAGACAAATATTTGCTAACCGGGACAGTGATACAACATGACATCATTGTAGACCAAGATGCTGCTCAGCATTGGTCTAAAGAAGTCTAAAGAGAACTGCAGTGGACATATGCACATTCAGATTTTGGTGGTGCCGGAGATGCGCCACAATTAAGCAATTGTCCCATCTACCCTATTTAGTGTGTACGTGGCTATATACACTCTAAACAATGTGAACAGGACATTCCCCCTATTTTTGGCAGATGTCCTTCATCTGCCAAACTCTAAATAACCCATGGGTGTCGAGGTCAGAGTTCACCTACGATGATTAAAAGAGTGAAAGGGTTACTGATGGGGATGGGTAAGGGGAAGTGGTAAAATCCACTGGCATTCGAAACCACATATAGAGTGCACACAAAGACAAGAAACAATATCATATTTGACTATCAAAACTTCTGTCATTATGCAGTATTTAACGTACTAGATTTCCATGGAAGGAACAATAGGCCTTGCCTGAAAGCAGACTATATGTTGACATCCATTGCTCGTTCCACAGATCTCACCAGTGTTAATATAATAGTGAAAGAGAGTTTTATTATTAAATGCACAGTAGTATCAACATAATGTAATTAACATGTAGTTGAAACAAAGACATGTTGAGGGAAGTGAGCTTATGCTAACATTGGCTAATGTAGGTCTCAATTTCAAAGTAGCTGGAGTTGTCTGCAGCTATCTTTCAGAGTGTAATTCTTTTTGTTCCTGCCTCACCCTGCACACAGACTATTCATCCACAAGTAAATTTGTGAACACTCTTTTTAGATGTAATGTCATTTTCCCACGTAGAGAATGATGTTTTTTTTTTTTTAGAGTTTTGTATCACATTGTTTCTTTGAGAGTGAACGTTCTCAGGGCCTTACCTATTCGGGACCACAGTGGTTTCTCATGAGAACGTGTCCTTGAATATTAAGTAGCAATGTTTGTATTAACAATTTAGTTGTCTGAAGGGCACCAGGGATGGGAACTGCATAATAAGAATCTGTGGGATATTGCTGAATATTGTGATTTCAGAAACGGTACTGTTCTTTCTTTAATCTGATTGGTTTAAACCGTGTAACTCTTATACAAATGTATTGAGTGTATGGTCCTAATTGTATCTTGCATTATAAATGAATCCCTTTCAGAGGATGTTGGGCTTGTTCTCCCCTGATCTTTAGGAGGCAACACTATCTCGGTCTGATCTCTGATTTATGACTTATTTTATTTGAGCTGAACTATACTTTGTTCTACTTATCTCTTTTTTTCTGAGCTACATACTGTCTTTCAATTTGAAATTACTATCTGACTGATTCTATCCTTTTAATTGGCTTCTGTAATGATTTAAACAGCTAATAAACCTTCATGGTTTTATTTTAATATTTGTCTTGTTTTCATTGTACTGCCTAATGTGATTTAGTATTTACCAGACCCCCCAGGATATCGCTACTTTCATAAAAATCGCGAAACGGCACTTTTGTAAAAATCCAGAGATTTTTACAAAAGTGCCCTCAAAATCTGTGCAAAACCAAAAAATAACATGGAGTTGACCCACTCTTCTTTATTAGCTCCACACTGCGCCAGTAAAGGAAGTGTGAGCAACAGGCTAGCAGGCTGCAGAGGTGTTAACTTCCTCTGTTGCCTGCACAAAGCCCCCTCCTGCTGTGGAAATAGCCCGCATCCCCGCCTACCTCACACGTTCGTGTGCCCCCTGCCTGGGATTGTATTTATATGCCCCTGCTACGAATTAACCACCCGCAGATTTGGACTCTGTAACTCGAGCAGCGTCTAAAGTGATGAAAACAGTGTGCGTAATGTACAGGTCAGTGGTTCCAATCTGATGGAAATAGTTCAGCGGGTTAAGATGACGTGAAAGAGCAGGGATGGGGCGGTGTTTACAAGGACCGCCGGTTTGTCATTAGCGAGACCCTACAGCATGTAACCCTGGGCTGTAATCTACATACTCCGCTCTGATTGTGCGTTTAACAAGCACAGGCACGCTTAGAGAATCATGGGCCCAGCGTGTAAGGACAGCTCTGAACCGTGAATGTTTAAAGTAGTTTCTTATGACGCCTGTAGGAGTGTGATGGTTAGTAGTTGTGTTGTTACTGTAGTTGGCAGTGCGGACAGTGGCAATGGGCAGTGCATGCGGAAATTACATCCTAAAGAGAGCCCTGGTACTTTTTATTAAACAAATTAAGTACAGGTTAAAGTGTGAGCAGGGTCAAGAAAGTTACATTCATATACGCATACATTTTAAGTGCTACGTGGACTCCATAAGCAGCGCGTAACAAATTCCCCAATTAACCTAATTTAATTATGCACAATGATTCATTTTTATCTCTATTTGCCTTAAAATGAATTAAGAAAATGAAATCCATTTTGAATGGAACTTAAATGTGAACCTCGGCTAGGCTTGATTTGCTTAAGGATTCTGAGGCTTCCACTTTTCTTTTGGCATTGCAAATACTAGAAGGCAGGGGATTTTTGAAATTAAGATAAACTTGTCTGTATGTTCCCGCAGTGTTACAATATCTGCAGTGCTTAATTTGTGAAATATTAAGTGCCAGGGCTCTGACCAGGAGGCCACTACAGCTTGCACCACCCATCGCCCTTATCATCGCTGCCAAAACAACTACTAACCATCTCTCTCGCATGTAAATGTGACAGTACAGATTATTCCAGGTCCCCAAAGCTAAAGGAATGGCTGGGGAGGCAGGTATTAACAATTTTTTAATGTATATTGTTTTCCTAAACAACTGTTATACTGCTCATCTCTAAATTACATGAGCAGCGCCACCATGTGGTGGACTGTTGTAAGTATGGTGTTGACAATTAGGTGCCGGTGCCGAGCACCGGAAACCAATTAAGTGCCGGTGCTTAGCACCGGAAAGCCCTGACTCAAATTAAGCGATGATTATATCTGATTAGGGCATATCATTTAAAGGGACCGCTTAGAGGCAGGCAGTAGTAGGACATCTGTCAAAGACTTGCTAGTTGAAATCTCGTGAGTCTCCTTCTAAATTGTTTGAAGAAAGGCGACTACTTTCTGTAGCCACTGTCACCCTACTCAGGAAAACTATACATGAAAGCTGCCAAATGCCTCCATTAGAGGGTGCCAAATAGAAGGCATACCCCACAAAGGGGGGAAAAAAGTATTGACAAACTTAAGAATCTTGATAGCCGAATACAATTGATGGGAAATGGTGATCACCAAACTCCTCCTGAAGGAGCAGGAAAGAGAAATGAACCAGGACAGATATTGGGATCCAGCAGAAGAACCAGCTACAAGGAGCAACAAGCATTTGCAATGTAATAGGTCTCGCATGTGCAAGAATTTGAGCTATTGGCATTCTAAATGACAAATGCCTTTTATTTATGTGTTTTGAAAACCTGCAAGCGGTGTGTAAACACCCACTTTGTACTTATAGTCCTTGCTTTGTACTTATAGTGGTTGCTTACGAGAAGCAAGGCTGGCAGTAAAAGAGGCGCAGTTACTGCCAGCCTTGCTTCTCGTAAGCAACCACTATAAGTACAAAGTACGTGTTTACGCAGCGCTTCCAGGTTTTCCAAACACATAAATAAAAAGCATTGTCATTTACAACGCCAATAGCTCAAACTCTCGCAAATGCGAGACCTATTGCATTGCAAATGCTTGTTATATGCCCCCGTTGCTGCCCTCCTACCCTCTGCTGCCCTACAATCGCAGGTTGTCTGATGATGGAAAGAGCAGGTTTTACATTGTAACCTGCTCTCTTTGGCATTGAGGCGCTGTGCTGCTGGAGACTCTTTGAGGTTACATATTGTGACACAGCACAGTCTCCAGAAGTGACAGCACAGGCCTTGCAGTATTTTTGTGGCAGGCACATTTTTAGGCCACCTCAAAAATACCGCACATTTTGAGGTTTTGGGCTGCAAATTTTGCATTTTTTGGCTGCTAAATTTGCCACCCAAAGCCCAAAATCCTGTGTGGGTACATTGTAATTTGCATTGAAGTTTGTTGATCAGGTTCAGTTAGGAGATTAGCACTGCTCCCAGTCCATCAGAAGCGCTTTAAATTTGACAATGGTAGGAAAAACACTGTCAATAGTGTCACAGAATGCACAAGACTCTTAATTGAAATTTTGTCCCCAAACAGCTGACAATAGTCGACTGAACTTTCCTGTGTGAAGTGTTGGATTTGTACTTAGGATAGTATTACTATGCATTACGTTCCTTGTTCTAGATTCTGGAGTTGTGTTATCAGGATTTTTGGGGCATTTAGTTGTGCTGCAGGCAGTTGGAGGTGCACATGGATAGGAGTCACATCTATGTCCTGGGCTGCAATTATAATAATACTAGTCGAGAGAACTTGATTACACTGACCTTTTTCACCTGCTCAGTGAAATGTATTGCACTAAATATATCTTTAAAGGGACTTACATCCCGCCTTCACTTCTTATTGGTCCTTGAGCTTGTCACTTTACTTTTCCTCATTTCTATTGGTTGTAGTTGTTCTATTTCCTGTTCTTCCGTGTGTGTTTCTCTTATGAGTTTTCTATCGAAGTACTGTGTTCATCCGCTTTGGTGGAACTTCTGTTAAGCGTCTCAAGCAACGATCAGGAAAACAAAACCAGGCACCCACTCTAGTTTTTTATTTTTAGTTACTTGCTCGCACTCTATAAGTGTGCCCGTGTTTTCACACGGTCTGCCCTCCTTTTTCGCATTCTTTCCGCATAGTTGCTTGTTTACCAGTAGCGCTTAGAGCACTACTTCGACATCCATGTCTCACCCACCCACCCACTCCTGCTTTGTCGCTGTTTCTTCAATAGTGGCGCTGCGTCTAGTTACATTCTTAATGTATTTTACACTTGGTGTGTGTGCGCATCTTTTAAAATTCTGCCGCTCATTGTTGTCTTTCATACAAAAACAATGTTACTTGTGTTTGAATGTAGATTATTTTTTCTTTTCACTGACTTTTTTTTAATTTGAGACAACATTATGAAATGAGTTAATAAAACTTCTGAAATTTATGTGTGGGATTTATGTTTTGGATATTTGAATTCTAAGCGCCACCTAGTGGAAAATTACTGCACATCCCAATATTTTATAAAGCAAGGTGAACAGGGGTTTGAAATTGCCTATATTGTTTGTTGTTTATCACACATTAGAATTCTGGCTTTTTTTTTTTTAAACCAAAGTATTACTTGCTGCAAATAAATGTTAATCATACTTAGCGAGTTGCATGTTGAAATGTCGACGGGCCCACTCATCATCTTTCCTAGATTAGTAACGTTTACTGTTGGACTTGGCCCTTTTTGGCAGGTTCACCCCTAAACCTTTTGCCTTGTCTGTAACCTGGTGTTGGTGATTTTAGGCCTCTGGGCACTTTCGCACTGTGGTCCAGTGGAAAGTGCGTGCGCTCTCTGTGTTACATTGGTGAGCTTGGCCTGCCCTCCCATAGGAATGCATGGGGGATTCCCTGATCAGTGTGTGTCAGTGGTAATTCCTGTTATGAGAGGAGCAGTATGGTCAAGTCTGGTATGTATGAAATTGTGTGAATAAATGCTGCGCAATGGTGTGCGCAGATTTATTGTGGTTATTTTAGAAATGCCACTTTTAGAAGTTGGCATTTCTGTGTGCTATGTGTCTGCCTGCCTGATGTGAATTGCATGTCTGGCTTGTGAGTGACAGGGGCTGGGAGGTGTGTGTGGCTCCAGGAGGGGCAGGGTGAGTCAGCGCTGGGCTGAATAGGACCTCTGGGCTAAGAGTAGTGAGAGGGGTAATCCCCTGACTCTGAATAGGATGGTGCCTGCCCTGTACAATGCTGGCTCCGCCCCCTGTGGTGTGTCTGATCACTGAGCCCCCACCTGACAAAGGGGAGAGGAGCTGGGCAAAACAAAGTGCTCCAAATCCCCCCTAAACCAGTTCTGACTGCTATCCCCATGCCCTGCACTTTTACACAAAGGGAAATGTAGTATAAATATAGGGGCTGTGACCCCATGAAAATGTTCAGTTCTGTGGTGCTGATCCTGCTGGGGCGTGCTGCTGCTGGAGCCCAGGGGGGGCTGCCAGGAGGGCTTGCCTCCCTGGGCCCTGCATTGCCCCTTTATCCCTAAAGATCTCTTGCTGGGACTTATTCTTTTTGATTGCTGAGGACTTTTTGGGAGATAGGGCTCCTTGCGCCCTGTGAGCGCTTTGCTTTTTATATTCCATGGCCTTGAGGACTCGGACTGCATCCAGCGCCTCGTGAGCGCTATATTTGTCTTCCCCCATGATGACTGAGTAGCGGGTGCCCACCCCGCGGTTTTCGTTGTATCCGCGGGCGGGAGCCCACCCCGCTTCATATTTTAAATTTGGAGGGAGCCTACCCCTCATTGTCCGCTTTATGTTTATTTATTGAGCGGGTGCCCACCCCGCGTTTCACCGCCGCGGCCCGAGCCGCTAAAGAATTTCTCTCCGGGCCGCTCTCAGCGCGACCCGGAAGTCAGGCAACCTTGCCTGGGACGTGGGCGGGGCCTGTTGCATGCCGGAGAGGAGGAAGTCCGGTGACGCGAGCCCCGCGTGTAGGAGAAGCCAGGCGGGAGCCCACCCCACAGTGGCCAACCGGAGGAGAAGTGCTGCCGGCCGGCGGGGCGCTCGTAATGGAGAGAGAGCCCCGCGTAGTGAGGGAGACTCCGTCCAGGGCCTCGCAGGCACGTTGAAGTCCCGGGTCCCAGGAGAGGGCCCGGGTGAAGAGAAAAGGCGGCAGAGGCCGCTGACGGCAGCGCGGGGCTCCCAGGAGTGAAGGGAAGCCCCGCGCCGCGAGAGAAGTGCTGCCGGTCCCGCCGCAAGAGGAGACAGCGTGAAGCCACCAGTGAGTCCCGGTGAGTGGGGACTCAAGATGGGCGGTGTGGTGCCAGTGAGGGCACCATGTCTGTTTCCTTGAGCGGCCCCCGCCTGATAGGGGGTCGCTCCAACGACGTGGGCCATATTTTGTTTAAGGGCCTCAGTGGGGGTCCCGAGGGCCAGTGGTGCCCGTGCTTCCCCGTGTTGGCAATTTTCTACAGCTGCCCCATTTTGCTAGAGGGCAGCTGCAACGTTATGGGGGCAAAGTTAATTTAAAAGCCCCAGTGGGGCCCCGAGCGCACAGTCGTGCCAGGGCCCCTTCCCATGATTCCCAGCTGCACCGCACCAGCGCGGGCAGCTGCAACGTTGGGCATAATTTATTCACAGGGCCCCAGTGGGGGTCCAGAGGCACAGTGGTGCCCGTGTTAATTTCTTTGGGCATAATTGTTCAGAGGGCATAGTGAGTGCCCAGGCCTTTCTTTCATTCACAGCTGCGCAGCACTTAGTGCCAGCTGCTCCGTTTAGGCCCTCATTTGATATTCCCAGCTGCCCAGCAAGTAGTGGGCAGCTGCAATGTTTAGGTCAGCGCAATTGCGCACTCTTGACTTCTGCTGCATTGGCAGCGCGCCCTGACTCCTGGACATAGGGCATTTGAGACCCTTTGAGATGGCCAGTTGGCCAGGGGGACTGTTAGGTAAATAGGGTGCCAGGCCCTAATGTGATTTATGTGGTGCTAGGAAATGTAATTTATATAGTATAATTTACGCACCCTGTTTTATGCCGCTAATGTCGTTTTGTGATTATGAGGTTTTGCATACTGTGTTATGTTTGAGTTATTCTCTACTATGGTTTAGGTATGAGGTTATTTGCCTACTGTGGTTTATGCTAGTGAGATTATTTCCTAATGTGAGTTATACTTAGGAGGTTATGGTCTAATGTGTTTAGGCTTATGAGGTTGGCGCAGAATATATTTCACGCCTTATGTGATACTGTGCATAATATGATTTATGTTACAGGATAATGCTGAGTACAGTGTTTGCCAGTAAGTACTGGTTGTGTTCTATGTTTATTATAAGTCTACATTTATTATCTTTACTAAGTGATGATTCTGACAGTGGTCCATGTGGCCCTGTCATGTGTATATAATCCCCTGTAAATATTGCCCAGTGCCAGTTGGCACAGTGTATATTGTGTGATTACTATTCTAATGTGTTTTATGATAATACAAAGGCTATTTTTATATATAACCTTGTGTGGAGTTCCTTTTGTGGTGTGCCTAGTATGTTGTTGCTGTCTGTGTGTTGCGCAAAGGCTTTACACATTGCCACCGGGATAAGCCTGACTGCTCGTACCAAGCTACCAAGGGGGTGAGCAGGGGTTATCTTTGGCGTGTAACTCCCTCGCCCTGACTAGAGTGGTGGTCTCTGCCTGGCTTTGGCGCAAGCCTTAGCCAACCAGAGATCCCATTTCTAACATTTACCATTTAGCTGGGTAACGTAAACATCATTTATTCAGTGCCTAGATACCGAAATAGGTGAAAATGCGCTTTACAAATGCACATTATATGTGCTGATGTTACCTTATTTCGAATTTTATACCAGTGTGCTTTCAGAGTAGCAGATATATCAGAGAATGCATGTACAACAGGCTCCTATGGCTCGTAAACAAAAGTCTTAAGTATCACACAGTTAGTTCCATTACTTTTGGAAAAGACCTTAAAGATTTGGACAGGTTTATGGTGCAGCAGATGTGATTTCAGAGCGTGATGGCTCTTCCACAGTAGCAGAAGCTATGTGAGTTCGAATGTGGTTTATTTGAGGATGGGTTATGTGTGTGAAGTAGGGTACACAAACCTTCAAGGATACCACAAGAAGTGCATTTATGAGTAGAGGCAGGTACGGATTTTCACCACCTCTATTCTGAGTAAAGAAGTCTGAATTCCTATTGGATCTTAAGCATGGTTCCTTAATTACCGAAGCAGTTTTTTAAAAGTTCTCTGATCATTCACCAGGCTACCATCTAGGGGGAGCTAACCAGGATTTTAATAGGTTCTGTAGTTTTATGTGATGCTTTCATATCGACTACACTTGATTTAATCTAGCAAGTGGCCAGTCAGCATCCTGGATGACATTAACATGGCCACTGGTTGACAGACACCACAATTGACAGAGTGCCAATCATTTCACTGCTTCTGAACTTCAAGCAGCCTATGAAACTGTCAGAGGCCCAGACTGGTGTGACAAACGACATCCCACCCTTTCAGGACTACGACTGGTCAAGCTTTCTACTCAAGGTGGCTGAAGGTAGTCAGTGTTCATTTTACATGCATTTCGTAGAAAGTTAATTAAGAGCTGCTGAAGGCAAGCACCGGCAAAGCCAATAGGTTTCGCCTATGCAAAATCTATCAGCTCTGACAATGTTTTTTGCATGTTGCACAGCAGTTGAGCTGTTGTGGAACATGGCTTGAAGTAAATAAAAAACGCTATAATGCGGTCAAAGCTGGCTACGTTATATCGCTTTTAAAAAAATTAACTTTAAGCCATGTTACACAGCAAGTCAACTGCTGTCCACCATGTAAAAAAACATTGACAAAGACAAGAGTTTTGAATAGGCGAAACCTATTGGCGTTGCCAATGCTTGTTTACAGAGCGTCTGCACTGTGTGTCGGTGTCTACATGTTCGATAAAAGTTAACGACTTTTGTCTGAACCCAAGTAGACCTGCCAAGTACCACACATCAGAGGCTAGACTAACGAATTTTTGTGCTGGTGTCCCCATCACAGCACTAAAATGCATTAGTCTCAATTTAGAGCGCCACTGAACCACCCCACAAAGCGCTCTATCAGGAGCTACATTTAAAGCAGCAAGCTCGGTAGAAGTGAGTACGCTGAAGAGAGCGTACTCAGACTAAACTCACAAATACACACACAATAATTATAATCAATTAACTTTTGGCACCGCAGGAGTGAATCAATATTAACCCAGAAGGCGAGCCCAGCTACCACGTGTGTTCTGTCAGTGCACAGTGATCATAAACATTAATCATATTCCGGACCCAGCAGATAGTGGATCTGGGGGGCGTTCCCTTTCCTGTTGCTGCTTTCCAGCAAGGCACATGCTGTCCCCCTGTGAACATGCAGGGCCTGATTGGTTCCCAGAGCACTCAGTCAGTGGACGGGAGCTTTGTGTTTTAGGTCTCACCTAGGCAGCGCATGCGCTGTCTCTTCGAGACATGCTGTATTCAGGATATCAGCTTTAAGTTCTGCCTATGTTCCACCAATGTATTTTAATGGCTCCATTCAATGTATTTTACAATTGTTTTTATTTCATTGGTTTATTTGTTTAATAGTCCCTCCTTCTCCCTCTTTAGTACCTCATTCTCTTCAGTTGTAACCTCCCATAAGGACAGCCCCTCTTACATGTGACTTTACACGGTACATTTTATTTTCGCTTTCTCAGCAGCCTTTTCTTAATCACTTCTTAAACGTAGCTGGAGTTGCAGGCACAACAGCCCCTTCCCCGACCGCACTTCCCCGACATGCCCTATCTTCGGGCTGCAGCCACATTCTCTTCCTTCCTTCTTGTTATTATTTATTCATAAGCATGCCTGTCTTTCTTTTCTATTTATTTACTTTATTCAGAATATGGCCTTTAAGCTTTCTTTTCTATTTATTTACTTTATTAGCATTCGCAGCACACCGCGCTTTAACTTCACACGTTCAAAGCTAAAGCGCGGCATGCCGCGATTGCTACAAAAGTAAATAAATAGAAAAAAAAGGCTGGCAGCCACCTTTACATCATTGTTGGCTTTACCTTTCAACATGGCAGCTTCCCGCCTTTATTTTCTATTCATTTACTTTTTTAGCGTTCACGGCGCACTTTAGCTTTAAACATATAAAGTTAAAGTTAAAGCGCAGCATGCCTCAAAGTCTACAAAAGCCTAAAAAAAAATGCTTGCTCTCGTTCATGTTCCCCATAATTCTATTCACTTTGAACATGGCGGCCGCCCGCCATTCATTTCTATTTATTTACTTTTCTAGCTTTCGTAGCATGCTTTAGCTTTAAACATATGAAGTTTAAGCGCGGCGTGCCACGAATTCTACAAAAGCCAAAATAAAAGGCTCACTCTCGTTCCTTACGTCACTGTGTAATTCTATACACATAATTGGTCTTGAGGAAAGGGTGAAGGACCACAGGATGTTACTAGGTGTCCCTGTGGAGTTGTAAATTACTGCACCCTTAATGCAAATATAAACAGATAAATTACAGCTGAGCATACATTTCCATTTGTTTTTATTGAAAGTGAAATTTTTGTTAACTTGCGTTTTAAAAATGCACCATTGCTGTTTATTTTGCTTTATTTCACAAGCATAAATAAACAACAATGGTGCATTTTAAAAACGCAAGCTAACAAAAATCTCACTTCCAATAAAAATAAATAAAAACGTATGCTCAGCAACAATCTTTCTCTTTATAATTGAATTAAGGGGGCAGTACCTTATGTGGCTAATAGAGGTCTCTTTACAACTCCACAGGGACACCGAGTAACAGCCTCTGGTACTGCACCCTTTCCTTGATTTGTGGAATTTCTTTTATTATTACTTATGCTGCTGGGATATTTTTAGACAAACAAAAATTAGCATTTGCAATGCCAATAGCTCAAAGTTCACTAATGCAAGACCTATTGCATTGCAAATGCTTGTTTTCCTTCCTGTGCCCAAAGCACTGCAATGGCCGGAGTGGTGCCTTCTCTATATGAGTGACCAGGAGGAGGTTTCTCACACTGACTGTCACGGAACAAGGCAGAATGTTTTAAAAGTCCCACGCCCGCCTCAGCAGCCCCCTCAGAAACTGGCAGACAATTGCCGCCACCGGGCAGGGTCCAGACCCTGCCAGATAAAAGCAATAATCACCTGCCCTCCACGTTCTGGAGGTTGGGGAGGGTACACTCATCCGGTCACATTAGTACCAGGCCAGTCAAACCGCATGCATTGTCTTTAAAAAGCAGCCACGCTTTATGACTGGACTCAGCTCTGCAAGAGACTAGCAATGCAGCAGCAGTGCACTCCACTGAGCCCCAGGCAAAGAAAGCCTCTGCTACTCCCTAGAGAGATGGCAGCAGTGAGAAAGCAGCAGCAGCATTGATGCCACAATTAGAGGAGGCACTGTTGTTGTTGACACTTGTCAACCAAAAACTTTGAATTTAGTCAAGCCCTCACCTCTGGGCACATGTGGGTGGGGCCATGTGTCCAGTCTGGCAGGCGCACGAGCACAGAGTGCACACTGAAAGCGCCAGCACTGGCCTATCCAGTGGCAGTCAAAGTTGAAGCAGTGAGCAGAGCTTAGCTGATTCTCCAGACCGACAAAGAGGGGAGGCCAGGACGCACACTACCCTGTCAAGTACCAACGCGGTATGATCAGAGAATGTAGTAACCAAGCTAGTCTGCCAGGCCTCTGAGACAGGAGTCTACATCCTAGTAATCATTAGCACTCACTGCCCACAGCCCCCTGACTGGCCTTATGTTCACCAAGACCCTGACTCTCTGGCACTTCTGGTGGCACAGGTGAGTCCAGCAGAACACTTAAGCTCACTCAATCATGAGTACTTCAAGTGGGGTGATTCTATGTCAGGACCAGTGGCTCAGATTATGCTTCTTTCTCTTTACTGCATAAATTAACAGCAGTCAATTACAATAAAGAAAAATTTGAAACTACATGTCCCATGAACACCATAGGGCATATTTACAAGGGTAAATCGCCACCAGATCGTCACTTTTAACAAAGTTCTGGTGGTGATATCCCCTTCGCCTTATTTATGAAGTGGCGTTAAGCCACTTAATGTGGTTTAACGCCGCCTTGTAAATAAGGCCCCTTTTCACGCTTCACTTAGAGTGAAAGGGGCGTGCTATGGTTGTTGCAGTGGGCGTTCCGCCTCAACACCCATTGGTTTGGGAGCTGCTCCATATTTACATGGCTGGGACAGCGCCAAAAACTTAGACCAGGGAATACCTGGTCTTAGATTGGCAATACAAGGAGAAATTATTAATTTCTCCTCGTTTTTTGCTCTTTCCATGTTTGCTGCATTCTGCAGCACACTTAGAAAGAACAAATCGCCTTTCAAGATTGTCTATGCGCAGGAAGGTGCCCCTTCCTGCACATAAACAATCACCCCTGCAGCTCAGGCACCCTTGCAACATGGCGGAAGGGTGCCTGCGCTGCCACTAGGTAGCTTTATTGGTGCCAGTGGAAACACAGGGGTGCACCGTGTTTTTGTAAATACGGCGCATCCCTGCATTTTAAAAATGTTGGAGTGCAGCGTTACCAATTTTGGCGTAACACCACGCTCTGACATTTTGTTGTAAATATCCCCCCATGTCCCATCAATAGTCATATGCTCCAATCACTCTTAAGCCAGTCCTTTAAGAGCAGACACCACAATATTGAATCATCTTCCTTTGCTGCTACACAGCCAGTTAAGTACCATTTCTGCCCTATCTTAATAATTTAATGAATAACTGATTTGCCTTTATGCTAATTACTGTTTGTAACTACATTTGGGAGTGATTTGCATACAATTGAGTGTCAACAGGCAGGTACGCTTATCACATGTTACAGAAGTGCTGCCCGTCAAGCATTAATCTTTCCTTTTACCCTCACAGGGGGAGCGTTCACAGCGCTTTCCTCGCTGGTGTTTACATTTGTGGAGCGGGACACACCATCCTTGTGATGGCTGTAGTCCCATTTCTATTTCCTCAGAGGGCCGGCATGCGTGCATGCACTTGGTTGGGCAGCGTCTTGCATGGCGTGGTTTTTGGAATCGGACACGTAGCGGCACTTCTTACTGCTACTATGAATTTTACATTCATTTAGCCCTACTAGCTCCACAGTTGACGCCCTGGTGCATCAGTGTACCCAGTGATGTAATAATTTCTTAGCCCTGCCTATAGTGTCTTACAGGCTGCTCCCTCCCCACCTGAAATATTTGCTGTTCCTCTGTTGGGGTTCTACAGCCCCCTGATTATTATAATCTCTGATTATTACTCTACTACAGCACTACTTTGCTGATCATTGATTGATCCTCTCCTTGCTATTGTTATGGCCCAGTACAACTCTTTCAAGGCAGACATGGAATACTACCAAGAGGACCTTCAAGGCTTCCTGGAACAGGATCTTGTAGACGATTTGGACTCTAGCATTCAGCAGTCTTTGAATAAAGTGTCCTGACTAGGGCTCTGGGGCCTTTTCCTCAGCACTCAGCAATTTTGAGGCTTATGAGAGGGGGGGCTGGATCCCCCCTCTCATATCATCAGAGGGTGACCCCGCTCCGGCTGCAATACACAGTATGGCTAAATCCAAAACCAATAGATGGCCCCACGCTGAAGCTTTTGAAAAGCTGTCTGATGCCTTCATTGGCGATCATGGCTACAGCTCCCCTCTTTCTAATGTCCCCCCGTCCTCTGACCCCCTTATCAAGTTTACTTCCTTTACAGACACAGATTCTTGCATGACACATTCCAATGATAGTGCTCATGAGGATGAGCCTGGGCCGAGTAATAAGAAGGGTTCTAAGCAGAGCAGTCTTACTCACTTTGCCTCCAAGGTCACGAATGTGTTGGATTTTAAACCCGGCAACATTGTGCATTCCCGCTCTAGTTGCATTCCCCCGAAGACATGGCGGACTATATGCAGGCGCACATTAGGCAAAGTTTTGATAAAGAAGTCCGAGCCCGACTCCATGCAGCATGCACTAGACCAGACCTCCCTGGTAAGGTCACATAGGTGCCTAAGGAGAACCCCACAATGGTCCCCTTTATGAAGAAATACTCCAGGGATCCCATGAAGGGGCTAGACAGAGCTTAGCGTAATTGTGAAGATAAACTTCTGAACATATCGGGCCCCCTGACAAAGATTCTCAAACTTGTTTTCCAGGCCAAAGACTCTTCAACCCCTATAGACCCAGATGTCCTGGATCATCCCACAAAGAACCTAGATACCACTGAAGAGTACTTCCAGAAGGATTGAACTTCGACACGGCACAAATCACTTGTTCTCATTTTGGAGGAAAAATCAAAACACTAAAGCCGTAAACACTGGCCCATATATCAGAATAACTTCATGAAATAATCAACAATGTCAGCAAGGGAAAATTTCATACATCATATAATTTATTCAAATACATATATCTGCAAACAAGTGGATGGGATAATCCTCGCCTCTGTCTCCTTAATTGATTTTAAAATTCTTGTTGCAAATGCTAGAAATGTTTTTATTCTATGTCAGAGCTTCGATTACGTTTGTTTAAAGCTAAACCACCACCACAGAAGCAACATCAACAATCAGCTTATAATAGGATGGCTTAAACATGGATTCTGATGACCAATCTGCCAAACTTAAGATGTCATCTAAGCATGAACCTAAAGCAAATGATTTCGAAGCCATAGCCCCTCTAGCGGAGTGAGCGCCAAAATTGAGGTATCATACACGCTTCAGACAATAACCAACACATCCACCTAGCTGGTGTTGCAGCTGCTACAGGTCCAAAAGGTTTCTGCAAAGCAATCAACAATTGACCTCTCATATCTGTATGAAACTCAGCAGTGCTCACCTCATAAGCCTTGAGGCATTGTCCCAAGCAAAGGCTAGAGTTATCCAGAAAAGCTGGATAGGATACTGAACTGAAACTGCATTTCATCCATTTGGAAATAGAAAAGGTAATGCCCCAGGTGAAAAAACTTTCCCAGCTGGATCTAGGGCACTCCCGTCAGACACTCGATTCCATGAAATTAGACACAAGATCATAGTTAATTTGGCTGACAGTTGTTTCCTCGATATATATTTGTAATCAGGCTAAGATTCTAAGAACCGCAGGACTATGTTAACGTCCCATTAAACAGAGTACTTTGGTTGAGTTGGTTTTACCATTCAAATATCTCCCAATAATTTACACACCATAGGGTGTTCGCCATCAACAGGCAGATGACCTGACGAAATAGCTGATCGAAAATTGTTCACCAATCGATAAGTCATGCCAGCTGAGGCCAGCGACGACAAAAACGTTATGGCCAAACTACAATCTGCTCCAATGGGATCTGTACCACGTTCGGTGCTGAGACAAAATATCGAGTTGGAAATGTCGACTTACACAAATATCTAGTTGGAGATTTCGTGATCCAGAAATATCAACAAAAAGAATATCGTGGTCAAGAATATCGAATTTAAGGTAAGAAATATCGTTTTTAAAAATATAGAATTTGTTAATATTGTTGGCAAAAATATAGATGTTTAAAATATCGATATTTTAATTAGTGTTATGTATTTTAGTTTATATTTTAAATGTATGTGATGTATTTTTTTATAAGTATTGTTTATGTTTTTTAATATATGTGTTAAATTTTTAGTAGTTATGAATTTTATTTTAATTACATTTTGCATTTTTTAGTTCAGTAGTGGGTTGTGGGTTTATAGGGGAATTGGGTGGGAAGTAATTTAATTATAATACATTAATGATTATTTTTTATTTATTTAATTTAGATTTTATAGCGTTAATTGTGGGAAGTAATTTATTTGTAATTAATTATTAATTGGTTGTAAATTAATATTAACTAATTAGTTGATAATTATGGTAATTGTGTAATTTTTTCAGGTGCAGGTTTGGGGTTTATAGGGGTAAAGGGTGGGAAGTAATTTATTTTTGATTAATTAATAATTTGTTGTTTATTTATATTAATTAATTGATTGGAAATTAATTATGGAAATTGTTTTATTAATTTTAGGTGCGGGTTGTGGGGTTTATAGGGGTAAAGCGTGGGAGGTAATTTATGTTTAATTAATTAATAATTAGTTGTTAATTTATATTGACTAATTAATTGAGAAATAATTATGGTAATTGCGTGATTCTTTTTAGGTGTGGGTTGTGGGGTTTATGGGGTAAAGGGTGGGAAGTCATTTTTGGTTAATTAATTAAAAATTAGTTGATCATTAATATTAATTAATTAATTAATATTTAATTAGGGTATCAGTTTATATTTTTGTGTGTGTAGGTTTTATTGTTATAGGGGTACGGTGTGGGGAGTAATTAATTAGTTGTTAAATACTGTTCGTTTTTTAATTGAAAATAAGTTTTAATTGTGTAATTAATTTTTTTACAGTTTAATTTTAGTTGTGGGTTGTGGGGATTATAGGGGTAAAGTGTGGGAAGTTAAATAATGTTTATGAGTTTTAATTTGTTTTTTAATTAATAATATTTCTTTAACTGGCAATTAATTATGTTAGTTGAGGAAGTAAAACATGTTTTACATTTAGATGTGGGTTGTGAATTGTGTGGGGTTATAGGGTAGGAAATAAAAAAGTAAATTTATATAATAAATAATGTTTTTGTTTCTAAATAATTTTAAATTAAAATTATTTATTTGTTTGGAAATATATATATTTTTTTTCTATGATATTTGTAGGTATTTGTTACATGTATTTAACATTAAAATATGGTTTTTAAAAAAAATGTAATATTATGGGCCCGATTCCAATGTCGTGCGCCTCCCAGATGTGTCCGGAGGCGAACAGTACAACCGACTCGTATTGGGAGCTGGTTAAACCAAACGACGCAGTACGATGCCCAAATCCCTTTACTCACGGAACAACACTGTCACTCCGATCCCATCCTCATTGTCCAAATGAAAAGCCTCCGGAAACGCAGAAAGGAGTCGTCCGGAAGCATTTCCAAGTCCGATTCCGAACGCCAAAGTACGATGCGTACTTCCCTTGCGCCGAAGCTGTCGCTACAACCAACATGTCATAGCAGCCGGAAGGGGAGTATTTCAGCACCGATTCGCGCCATAACATAAATCCTGCGAACGAGACGGTGCAGCCATGAATCCAATCGTGCATGTCATCCCCATACTCTACCTTTCGAGCACTACTACAACCGCAACCGACGCGTTCGTCGCAGAAGGCAAGTATGACACCTACACATATAGATTAACGTAAAAACCACAAGAAAGACAATACAACAGAAAGCAGGGTCGCAAATACAGCCAAAAGGGGGGGGGGGAGAATATTACTTGCATTGTGGTGTCAAATTGGTGGTTGGGGGGGCAAAATGTGGGTTGGTCAAAGACCCACAGCAATGTTGAGTCAATATGGGGGGTGGCAAATGCCCACAGCAATGTTGATTCAATATGGGGGGTGGTAAATGCCCACAGCAATGTTGAGTCAATATGGGGGTGGCAAATACCCACAGCAATGTTGAGTCAATATGGGGGTGGCAAATGCCCACAGCAATATTGAGTCAATATGGAGGGTGGCAAATGCCCACAGCAATGTTGAGTCAATATGGTGGGTGGCAAATGCCCACAGCAATGTTGAGTCAATATGGGGGGTGGCAAAATATTCGGGTGGCAAATACCCACAGCAATGTTGAGTCAACATGGGGGGTGACAAATACCCACAGCAATGTTGATTCAATATGGGGGGTGGCAAATGCCCACAGCAATGTTGAGTCAACGTGGGGGTGGCAAATGCCCACAGCAATGTTGAGTCAATATGGGGGTGGCAAATGCCCACAGCAATGTTGAGTCAATATGGGGGGTGGCAAATACCCACAGCAATGTTGAGTCAATATGGGGGTGGCAAATACCCACAGCAATGTTGAGTCAATATGGGGGGTGGCAAATACCCACAGCAATGTTGATTCAATATAGGGCTTGGCAAATACCCACATCAATGTTGAGTCAATATGGGGGTGGCAAATACCCACAGCAATGTTGAGTCAATATGAGGGGTGGCAAATACCCACAGCAATGTTGAGTCAATATGGGGGGGTGGCACATACCCACAGCAATGTTGAGTCAATATGGGGGGTGGCAAATGCCCACAGCAATGTTGAGTCAATATGGGGGTGGCAAATACCCACAGCAATGTTGAGTCAATATGGGGGGTGGCAAATACCCACAGCAATGTTGATTCAATATGGGGTGGCAAATACCCACAGCAATGTTGAGTCAATATGGGGGGTGGCAAATAGCCACAGCAATGTTGATTCAATATGGGGGTTGGCAAATACCCACAGCAATGTAGAAGCAAATCTGTGGTTTGGTGGGGGATACACCATATGTGTATATGCATATCTGGGTTTGGGGGAAAATACCCCCATACATGAAGATGCATATCTGGGTTTTGGGGGAAATACCCCCATATATGAAGATGCATATCTGGGTTTTGGAGGAATTACCCCATACATGAAGATGCATATCTGGGGTTGAGGGAAATACCCCCATACATGAAGATGCATATCTGAGGTTGGGGGGAAATACCCCCATACATGAAGATGCATATCTGGGGTTGGGGAAATACCCCCATACATGAAGATGCATATCTGGGGTGGGGTGGAAATTAAAGCAAGAAATTTCTCATGGGTTATTTTAATGAAAGGCATTCACACACTGTTGCAGCAAACGTAACTGTTAACTTTGAGGAATGGGTAGAGTGGAGCTGCAGGTGCACCAGGGTCACCTGTGGCCCATGGTTAGGTGGGCCTTCATAGACCACACCAATTGACTTACACACTTACACAGTCCCCACCAGGCTACTTCAACATTAGGTCACAGTTTCCATGGATCACCAGCTGTTCTGTGAATAGAGGCTGGGGGACAGCCTTTAGGGCAAAACCAACATGGTGCACTGCCTTACATGCCTTGACAGAGGTAGTGTTATGTCGAACACACGAACATCACTATCAGGTCATTGCAGGTGCAGGGATTTGGCGTTCAATGTAGGGTCCTTGCAGAGAGGCAAGTCACAACTGGACAGTCTGACCTACATACCACAACCTTGATCAGCAGCATTGTTCATTTTACTACAAAACCTTTGTCCAGTAAAAGCCCAGCGGCCAGGTTCAAGAGATGATCACAGATTGTGTTCCAATTTCTTTCAGAGGGCATGAGCATCATTGTGATCATAATCAGAACATGGGTACATAGCATGTCGCGTATGTATAATGAGGGAATTTCATCATCAGGTAGTTACAGTCAGCACGCTAAATGCTAGGGGAATAGCACATTTGACGCTGCACAAGGAATTAGAATAAACACACATATGTGTGTATCACACAGTGAATGCATAAGTCCACCACAGCACACACAGAAACATCGCAGGCAATGTACTAACAAAAGTAAGACATTGTGATGCATCTGTTTACAGTAAAGCACAGAGGATATCAGCACAGACAACACACATGTCCACAGACACAGCCACTCAGTACTGCGTTCAGTGTCTCCAACAACAACAACAACACAGAAGTGGTTGTGTCACAGTTGTCATTGAAATATTTATAGTCATAAACAATATTGCTTTTGAAAGAAGCATGGGCCAACATAAATGTAGGATACTGTCCCCATGTGTGGACTGGTACCGCTGAACATAAATACCAATCTGCATGTGTCTACGGACATCTTTTGCAAATGTCAATCGCAGCCAATCTCCATGTAGCCCCTCAATCTGTAGTGTATGCCGGAAATTAATAATTTCATTTTGAATGTACAGATTGTGTCCTGTGAAGTAGTATGAGTATGCATGAGTCACAGGACGTAGGATCCACAAACAGTGTTGGTGTGGCTAGTGCACAGCTCATTGAGTAAGATAAGCTGCCAGCACTGGTGAGGATGCTGGGGTGGTGACTCAATCTGTGGATCAAAAACACAAGTGATTTAGTCATCCTGAAGCCAGGAAATATGTGTACATCCGGATGAAAGACATGTGCCAAATTAAGTCTGCTTTGTCCATATTTGGCACTGAAACAATGTCCAAAACAATCCATTGAAATATCAAGGAGACTTTCAACAAACACATATTTCCATCGAGCCATAAGTCGGTATGAAATGTGCAGAATGTGAGCCCTCAGGGACACACACAAGGGCGACCCTTGCTAAACCAGATCAGAGGTAACAAAAGTTGTGAGAGTGATAAAAATCATGGAAATGGGTGTACTGTTCCAGTGTCAAATGTGTGTTTGTTCACAGTGCAATGTGTTTTCCTCAGCACAACCAGACATCATCACAATGACCATCTCCTTTGGTGTCACCATACCTCAGACATTCAGAGTCAGAATGCCAGCAATAACCATGCGTGTGTAGTGTACTGGCAAGTCTGGGAATGCGTACCCAGGCTACTCTTACCCCAGGTAGAACAACAACACACATTCATTACTTGGACATTGATGGAGCTGTACCTCTCAAAGGAATGGATTTCCATCCATTGTTTATGCTTCATGACATTGCAAATGTAGCAATCACCACATCCATCCCTGGACACTTTCCAAGGCCAATAATGACCAATTAATGAGTACAAATACCTACGAAGGGTGAAAGGCCACATATGCCAACACACAATTCACACAAGGCAAGGCTAGGTTGAGGAAACTTTTCCACTGATGCCAAAAGGTTTTGCATATGACAGTGTACTCAAAGTGGACATTCACACAATCAGAAATGAAAATCCATTGGCAGACATCAAGCTGAAGACAACACATTCCACATCTACGTATTCACTTTGACAACTGTATTTGACTACAAACATACACAAAATCTAACAATATGTACACATCAACATTACCTCATGGTCTGCATGAAAGATACTTGTGCAGGTATGACCCCTCTCACATCCACCACAAAGTATATGCTCAACTTTAAAAACTAGCAAACACACAAGCATGTCATAAGCCACATATGCTGCAGCTAGTTGAAAAAACATGTTTGGTCCGCAAGCTACAGCCTTGTACTCCAACTGTTCAGACACAATTGTCACAAGCTCACTCATGTGCTCCCCTACTCACAAACACACATATATGCACAGCACCACTCATAATCACTATGTACACAACTCGCTCATACATGACATGCACACTATGTACTGTACTCATCACATCCTCAGCAGATGACAAACTTTACATGTAAAAATCACCACGCTCATCACCATAAGCACCCTCTGCAATGTATTAGGAATGCACTCATATCACAACATGCAGCATCACTGCCAACTCTGACATGCAAACTTAATACATCAACACTTCTGACAACAAGAACCTTACATTGCTCAATGGATATGTCCCCAGTAAGTCACATATCATCACACACACCCTACTCTGCTTAAGTTACCCAGATTGTCATTTCTACAACACATGCATACACAGATGCTAGAACAACATACATCAACTATATGACACTACACATTTCACCTTTCTGCAAACTACAGTACACAACTGGCGTACACCCTTCACATCCACTAAACCCTTTGTCACAAAGGACAAGTTGAACATTGTCTCACTGTGGCACTGTCACATCCACATGTTACTTACATGACCAATAACACCTTTGACTATTGAACATCAACAACTATCATCACTCATTTGACGATGCCTGGTCACAGTCATCCCTCACTGTAGACACACAGACTACAGATCACCACCTGCCCAAATGCAACCTTGTCTAAGTGCTTCAACACCTATCTCATTTACCCATTCATCTCATACCTTGCACAATATTCAAACTGTTGCATACTTGGAATCAAATAATTGTATCTGTAAACGCTCACATAGGGTGAATGTGGATACCTCATGTCCCCTACACAAGATCTGCCCATGCATTCAAATCATACCTCACACCCTCTGACAACCAGTAAATTTGTCCTGCCACCATGAAGTATGTATCTCCACTCACACCAATACCTTAAATACTAGTCACTCTCACCTTAACCCTTGTGCAAGCAAGCTCAGCACATGCAACATGAACCACTGACTATACATCAGCAGTCAAAATGCATATTTCCATCAACACATCCTCACATGTGTGGCAACTAAGAGCATGGTGGAGACTCAAGATCTGGGAGCATCTGCACAGTAGACAGACACACATCCTTTCTGTGCACTCACTGTACACTTGCCTCACCACATGTACCACCTGCCAAGTCAACTGACATCACAGCACTCATTATACAGCTTGGTGTGACATGGAACAGCATCAATGTAGCTCATATCAACACCCTTTTCAGTCATTCTCAAAATACAAATGACACACAATTCATATGTTCAACAACGACTTGTGTGTGGTCGCAAAATGCAATCCAAGCTGGGATAATGCATAAACAGCATACTTGCAATGTCACCTACCAAAAACAGTATGGCATGAACATCAGCTAAATGAGTGATCAATAGACTATAAAGAAAACATACCCCTTGCCTAAAAAAAACTCCATGCAATTATTTGAGTCCAGTAGAAGCAGATGGTTGGAAGACTGTGAGAATACTGCTCAGCTTACACTCACCAGGTGCTCAGTAAATGCACAAGATGTGTTCACAGCCATGAATGCTTTTTGCCCACAGTGGCATCACACCTGAAGCAAGGTTGACCTTGCCACTATTCTACAAGATCTGCAGAAGACACAGACATTGATTCACCGCTTGAAAGTCACATACAATTCTAGTGAAATCAATTTGTGTACATGGGTGTGTGCTAAGTCACAGCCATGCAGTCAACAGCCATATGTGTCCAGCTGAATAGATGAGACAGGTGCCTATATGCACATCACAAACATATTCAGCATGCTTCGCCTACACTGTTGCACTTTGAGACACTTGCAATATGTTGACAACTGAAAGCATGACATATGTGTAAGAGTGCTTAAAAAATTAGAAGGTTTGTAACTTCATGTCATACTCTGATCCAAAACTTAAGTTGGCAATGACACCCATGAAATGCAGACCCAACATTTTAAAATACATTCTGTCAAAGTGCCCAAACTCCATGTAACATATGCAATCCATGCCATACTAACATCATTGTACATATAAACAACCAATTCCGCATGTTATACAGTTAACCAATGTTCCCTCTAATTTTTTTCCTCTGTGTGCGGCAGTGTAGGGTCTCTGTGCGCTGCAGCCATGGCTATGTGCGCCAGGAACCAGACCGCGCGTGTGTGCAGCGCCAAATATCCCTCCAAACTTTTGCTTAAAAAACTGAAAGGACTGCATTTCCACACATATTAGTCAGTTATTTGGAGTGAGAAGGATAGCGGAGGGATAGAAGGGGAAGAAGGGTTTGCATTCATATAGCACCTGTTACCCCTGATGGGTGTTGAAGCGCTTTTCTGGCAAGTAGCACGCTACTCCGGAACCCATAAAGTATTAGTGTTGAAAATTAGTATAGTGAAATATGAAGAAATTCGAGTGGTGGATATGTTATTCAGTTATTTGGATAGAGAAGGGTAGGTGGCGGGATAGAAGAGGGAAAGAGGTTTGTATTTATATAGCGCTTGCTACACCCTGATGGGGTTTTGAAGCGCTTTTTTTGGCGAGTAGCACGCTACTCTGGAACCCATAAGGATTAATTTTGAATTAGTATAGTGAAATATGAAAGTAATTTGAGTGGTGGCTATGTTAGTCAGTTATTTGGATTGATCAATCTATTATATTTAATAACTGCTGGGTAGGGTACAGTGATGAGGTCTGTGCTGAAAATTCTGCTTCACAGAGCCGGCGCTGTGGCCAAGCAGTCTGTCCCTTCCCTTCTTTGTACGCTTTGGGGTTAGGCATTTACCTTGCATGGATGGAGTGTGTGCTTCTTGTTCACTTATTTATGGATCCTTTTTGGCTTTAGTAAGTGTGGCATGTAGATGGGGGCATCACTCACTTTCTGTAATAACATCCATCCCCGCCTTTGTTGCCCAGTTGTTGCAATAAGACCGCAATAGCAAACTGGCCATGAAGCCAGTCACTGCTGCAGCTGAACATATTATAGGCCTGATGCTTCCCCAATTACCGCACAATTCTTTATTGTTTTATTTTTTTGAATTTTTATTTCAGGTTTTCACAATATTAGCCACTTCTGTCTGCAAAGACCATTTAGAACTTAGTTCTGGCTGTGAAGTGTCCAAGATGGGAGACAAGTTGACTTTTCTTAAAATGCCATGTATCACCAATCTAAGCCTTCCAACCAATATCCTGCCCTTATGTTTCACAATTCCATGACTTCATCCACCTTTAAGTTGCTGTATCTATCTGTGGTGTCCACCAGGCTCTGTGAAGCAGAATTTTTTGCCCACCTTTAGAAACGGTGATGGCAGGGACAGCGTTGTGAATTTGTGCTCTATTCATGTAAAGCGATGCAAGATGCTGTGTTGAAATCTGCTGGCAGAGTATTCTATACAAACGGAACAATCTGGCGCCTTGTTTTATTCACAAAGGTTTAGTGTATCTATGCCTGCCTACTTGAATCTGCAAAGGGAGTGCCAGAAAGGTCCCCGCATTCGCCAAGCCATGAGTTATCACAACTACAACTTTTCCGATGTGTTAAATGAATGTGGACAAAACGCAGTTAATGTGTTTAAAAAAATAAAGAGAACCTAGCAACCTCACCTCCTCCCTTACTAAGCTGCAGTAGGGAAGCTGTCCTCCACAAAATGATAGCCTTTGGCTTGTTAGAGGAGTTTAGTTAATTGAAAACCTAATGGCTCGGTGTTGACTGTCCTCCGATCTGAACTGTTCGCAAAATGAATATCACTTTCCATAAGTTGTTAGCAATAGCATGAACAACTGTTCTCTACAATTGAATTATTGTTTTATGCTGGCAGCTTGAGGGGTGTTTGTCCTGTAAAGGAGGGTGTTTGTGGAAGACATTCCTGGGCCTTTCCACGCTGCCACAAAACTCCTTTACTAGATGAGGCACAACCGATGTTGAAATGAGTGAGTGACTTTTTTTTTTTTTACTGTTTATTTGTAAATAAAGCTTATGTCATTGGGTGAAACAAGTGTTTGGTATCCCTGTTTGCCTTACCATTAGTTGGATCAGACGTTCATTCTTTAGGACTAGATTTGGGGAATGTCCGTGCCACCAAATGTGGTTTCATGTAGATGTCCCACGTTTTTTTTTAATTAAGAGTAGCTGTGTATAGAATGTAGTATTCTTAGAACATATTGCTTTGTAGTGCCTTGGCCCATTTTCATAGGTCTAATACTTGTTTTGTTCTTAGCTCGGAATAAAGGTGGGTTACCCATATACTTATGCTGTGCAGCAGCCGCTCCTTAACTGAGCACTGATGCAGGCAGAGTGAAGTGCCTTCTAACTGAGCAGATCACACAGTGGGAGGGTGAGTGGGTGGTGATTGGGGACTCGTGCAGCTGATGGTAACTTTGGGATGTGGAGCAGCTGTACACCTAGAACCAAACCCGTTTTTTCATAGAATAACATTTTTTTCTAGCCATGTACAGCACAGTTTAAACTTTCAGTCGAAAAGCTCTCGTTAGTATTTGTGGAGCTGGGGTCGAGACTGCTGGAGCTCCCACCTGGATGACGACGTCCAAAACTCCTGATCCAGGAACGTAAGAAGCCATGGGCCAGGGGGCGGTTGGTCATGTGTGGGGCATGTTTACGAAAGGCTAAGGCAAGGCAAATGACCATGTGTATGACCGGGGTGTAAGTACCTTTTTTTCAGATTTGTTTTGATAGTAAAACCCACTCTTCTTTCACTGTAACCCCCTACCAGCAAGGGGAGTCTGTGCGCCTGAGAGCCACGAGGCCGAAGAGAAGGGGGACTCGCAGTGTGTATATACCAGTTTGCAACTTAATATTTAAAAAAAAAAGCTTTCCTCGGGCGGCTGGTGGTGAAAATATGTTCATTACTAATGCAGAAAAATATAAAAGTAGGCTCAAAACCTTGCAAAGAGAAGTGTGATGCTGGGGCAGGCTTGGTCGATTAGAGTATATAATCTAGTATAGTGAGCAGCTCCAACCTTTAGAAAACAGGCTGGGTTGAAGGGGATGTAATAACCAGTTTCAGGAACTGCTGCAAACTTTAGGGAACTTAGGTTATCATTATAGATTCGTAATCGCTTTCCAGTGCCAGTGCTCCTGTTCTTTCACCTGTGCCATTTCACTCTCTGTAGCAACCATGTTCTCTCTTTCTCAGTTTTTCTCTTTCTGAAACCCATGCTGCTGTTCTCTTTCGTGCCCATGATCTCTCTTTTGCCCATGCCCTGTCTGGGTCACCCGTACTCTGGCTTTCTCTCGAGACTTGTGCATTCTCATTTGTCTCATGGTGCTTGCATGCTCTTTCTGTGTCCGGGGCTTGATTTCTCTGGCACTCGGACGTGCTGTCTCAGCCTGACTCTCTTGCTCTCTTTGTGAGTACTCACCCCCCCCCTTTCTGTTGCTAGTTTAGGTAGTCAGCCACGAGCTGATTAACTAGTACAAACATGGTGCATGTGGGTGAATTCTGCATGTCCATTTGTTCTGGGCCTCAGCTTACCCTGACATACACCCACATTTAACATTGCTTTACATTGTGAATTTTGTTGGGCGCTAAAATTAAACTACTTACGTACTCCCTTAGCCCAAGTGCAACTCCTCTCCCAAAAAACAGGGAGCCCCAAAAGAAAAGCAGAGTCTTAAACACGGCGTGTGCTTTAGCACACGCTGTGTTTGAGACTCTGCTTTCTTTCTTAATTGTGCACAGCTGCGGGGCTGATTGTGACCCTTTGAGATAGTATTCTTGTGAACTGCAGCGCACACGGGCGCTGCAATTAACATGAATACTAACTCAAAAGCCCACAATCAGCCCCGCAGCTGTGCACAATTAAGAAAGAAAAGCAGAGTCTCAAACACAGCGTGTGCTAAAGCACACGTTGTGTTTGAGACACTGTTTTCTTTTCTTAACAGGAGCACAGCTGCGGGGCTGATTGTGGGCCTTTGAGTTAGTATTCATGTTAATTGCAGCGCATGGGCTGCAATTAACATGAATACTAACTCAAAGGCCCACAATCAGCCCCGCAGCTGTACCCTCCCAAAACCCACAGCCACAGGAATTACCGTTTTTCGCGCCGCTCGCGTTTTAAAAGCGGCGGCGCGAACGGTCTCGCGGGATGTGCGCGCCAAATACAGCACACTGCGCGCTTGTGGTGACTTCGGTGCGCACGCGCGCGCAGGTTATTGGGAACAGTGCAGTTAACTCTGAAACAAGTTGTTGGACACAAAAATTTGTAAACAAAAATAAAACATGCTTTATTCAGCCTCCAATAAAAAAATCTATTAATAGCAAAAGGCCATTGGCCAGTCCATAAATGTCAATTGTCCAGATGAGCTTGGAACATCATGCCCATCTAGTCTTGCCTGCACAATTCCTGCAAGGGGACACCTCCCCTGGGTGGGCATCTTGGGGGCATGCCAGGCACCAAAGGGGACAAACTATTGGGGACTGGGTTGTGTTTTGGGAGGGATGGGATCAGGAGGGGTGTCAGGGTCCACTGCAGTGGTAGGGTCTGATGGCAGGGGTGGGACTCCACTGCAGTGGTTGGCTCTGATTGTGAGGGGGGTGCAGTTGTAGTGGGATGGTCAGTTGGAGCTGGGGATGGGGTGACCTTAACTAATTTAGGGATCTTAAATTTTTTGAGGCATTTGTCTGAAATGGGGAGGGGAGAGGTCTTTTTGTGGGGGCTTTAGTCAATTTAGATGTACTGGGCTTGTCTGGGGATCTATGGGGTGTAGGAGTGGATGTTTTTTGATTGGGACCGGAGGGATTTTCTGTGGGGAGTTGTTGCCTACTGGTGTGTCATCCTGGAGGTACTTCCTCTTCTTAGGAGGGGGGGTGTATGTTTGTTGAGGGAAGAATTCAATGGGAACAAAGTGGGGAGCCTGGGCTGAGGGGGGTACAGGAGAGGAAAGGGTTGTGAGGTATGCAGAGTGTCACTGGATGCATGTGTGTCGGGTGCTGTCACTCCCTTGGGTGAGAGTGTTCTGTCTGTAGCATGAGTGTGTGTGTGTGTGGTTTGCAACTTCTGTCTGTGTGTTTGTGTGCTGCGTGTGGATGTTGCAGTGTGTGAATGTGTGTGTTTGCATGTGCCTGGGTCTGGGAGGGTAGTTGGGACGGTGGATGAGGAAGAGGTAGGAGGGGGAAGGTACTGCTGGAGGAGAGACAGTGCTGCCGTCAGTGTTGAGGCCATAGCCCGATTTGATCTCTGTAGGGCAGACATGTTTGAGTAAATGCCCTCCATGTATGAAGACATGTCTGTCAAAAGAGTCATGTGTGCATGGAGGACACTCAGCATCGATGTCTGCCCCACAGAGATCTGCCTCAGGAGGTCGTTGGTCTCAACACTGAGGGCTGCAGGGGAGACAGGTGCAGGGGGTGAGATGCCTGGCCCAAAGGAGAGTTTGCCCCTGCCACGGGAGCAGCCACGGACACTGGAACTGGGAGCAGCTGGGAGGGTGGAGATGGTAGTGGAGGTGAAGGTGGACTGATGTTGTTGATGCAGTCTCTGTGTCCCCCACCACCAAATGGGAGTACTCACCGGAGCTGTGATCAGATTCTGAAGTTGCCGATGGTGTTGCAGATCCGCTGCCAATGAGACTCCCCTCACCCTCTCTGTCACTGGGTCCCCCCTCCGATGACTCTTCACTGGACCCAGTTTGATGTTCTGCTCCCACAACATCCATGGCACTGTCTCCTCCTGTGGCCGCTGATGATGCTGTGACCAAGAAAGACAAAGATTTCCATGAGTCATCCATATCTAGTTGACACATAGTTAACATCACAGATGTTCAGAGATATCAGACATCACATTGAGTTGTGCTATTAGCGCATGCTGCATTAACAGAAATGGTACTTGATACTCTGCCACTTTCACATTGCTCAATCACACATGATGTGATCAGCAACATTGCGTGTATCAACATCAAAGTACAGAACCAGAAGGTCGACTAATGGAGTTTGTGGCAGGGAATGTTTTGTCTTTTGCTCATGACGGACTTGTGTACTGGCATTACTGTCTCCTATCCTGCAAGTGAGTAGAGCCATCAAAATGGGAATGTGAATCTCACATTTCATTGAGACATGTTGAATCATTGGCTGATATGTCACGGCTCACATGTCTACCTTGTCAAACATGCACAATGCATACTCATTACATGAGTCATGTTACACAGTTCACAGTGATTGATATGTGTTCATTAGCTTTGCTTATCCAATGTCAGTTCACACATATGAGTGTCTTCCTGTAGACACCAAGGCAGTACGCATAGCTCGGCTGACAGCCATGTAGCACATTGTCCTGTGTCATCTATGCTCGGTGTCATGTAGCAGAATCATAAAGAATTGATTATTCAAAAAATCCAGTTTCATATATGTAATAAATGGTCTACAAACTTCCACGTCTGATAACTGCAGCTTCACAATGCCTTATGCAGAACACCATTCCACTGGCACATCTGGGTGCAATGACTGTAGGGACTCTAGTAACTGAACCCATTTCCAGCATGAGTACAGTCAACACTGTTGAACAATCTTGGCACAACAAGTACATTTGTATGGACAAAGTCTGACTGTCCCTCTCTTTGATTACACAGTATGCACACTTTATACTGCTGATATTGCTCATGTCTAACAACTCATGTGGGTAACAAACAAATTATGTGCAAATTTGACATCTCTGAATTAGACAGTGATACCAAAAAACCTTGTTTAGCAAGCAATCAAGTTGGAGCATTCAAGACCATTAACACACATGTCAAATGTTGTGACTGTACTTCACATCATACCTCACAAATGCTGCCATGTTGCGATCAGTGACAACCTGTGTTTGACACTGAATGGCTTGTGGTTTCACCATCACAAACTCCTGCACATGGACTCACTCTTCCGAATGTTGTTTGTGGATTTTTACAAGACAACATGGGTCAGGTCATTGTGACATGTGACCAGAGTTACCCTAGCAGTGACTGTCCCATGGGATACATGTGATCACAATTTGCTGCACGTCTGGGAAAAACATTTGCACACGGACCAAGCCAAACCAATCTAGGCCTCAACATAGACAAATCATTCTACCAAAATGTTTAGCATGTGATTTCCACAATTGAAATCTCCTATCACAACATACTTCAATGATTTGTTCAGACCACTCTGAGAACAGGATCACACATCAGTGAATGTGCAGACACTTGTCAAGCTATGGGATTCATGCTGAAACTCATACACATGTCTTGTGAAAATTAGAAAGCACACATGTGCATGTCACTACTGTTACAATCCCTGAACATAACTCACTCACATGTCCCTGATGAATGGGGCATTACCTATCATCTATTGACCCATCTGCATTTTCATCTTGTGAAAATGATTGCACGTTTGGCAGACTTTAGAACTGTAAAAGTGCCATCAAGCTCAGATCTCAAAACCTACCGGAATAAAGATAGAAGTGCAACATGTAACTGACTCGCCCCCTCCTTGCTGCTGTTGGGCCTTCAACTGCCAATCCAGGTCAGGGAAAACCACCGCTATGATGCGGAGCATGTGTAGGGGCAATGTTCGCTGGCTGCCTCGCTTGCCCGGTTGTGACAGGCCCAGCTGGAACTCAGCAATCCTCTTGGCCCAGCCACGAAGGTCCTGCCACCTCTTGTGGATTGACGGACCCAACGATATGCGACCCCCACGTCACGCACCTTCTTGGCAATGGTCAGCCACATCTTTGCCTTCTCATGGGAGTTGACCTATAAGGATGACATGGTGATACTCCCTTAGTTTACATGCATCATGTATCTGTCATACACTACTATGCATAGCTCATGGTCATGTTTTCACAAATAACTAAGGGTAATGAATGTGGCATCATGTGCATCAGTCCTGTGTTAAATCTAATCTCTGTTCCATGAGAACAGTGATGACATGTTTGCCCCAGTACACACACTTCTACAGCAGTGTGCCTGGCCAAATCAGTTCCCTACACCCAGTGAAACTTGCAAAAACATAAAGGAATATCTATGATAGAGATTCCTACTGCCAGTAATGCACAGTTATCACACATGTCCAAGGGCAATGCACTGTTATTCTCACTCACCTTCTCCTCTGGTTTGCCATACATCTGGCTGTGTAGTGGCAGGTGTGAGTCCAGCAGGGCCTGGTTCTCCTTCTCACTGAAAGCTGGGGCCCTGGTGTGTGTCCCTGCCATTGTGGCTACCAGAGAATGATGTCACAGCAGCAGAGAGATGGGGAGGTGCAGGAATGAAGCAGGCAGTGCAGGCAAGTGAAGTCTCTAGGGAACAGACAGACTTATATCCATACAGCAGTGGCGGTATCAAATCCATGCATCAAAAGTGATAGGTTTGGGTCGGTCGCATTGTGCGAATCGGTCCAATGCATAACTTTGCTTGCAAACGACACGCCTACCGCGACGTTCAAACACTCTTCATGTGATCTCGGTTGAAATTGATACATTGATGATGGGAGGTAACCGAGTCAGTTTCCATGCGCTGAAGACATGAGTCCAAACGCGAGTCGCTCACCATAGCAACCAACAGCCAATGGCTATCACCGAATCGTTTCGGATGCGGATAACGCAGCCTTTGAATACTCACCCACGTCTTTCACCATGACAACCAATGGCTGTCACCGAATCGTTTCGGATGCGGATAACGCATCCTTTGAATACTCACCCGCGTTTTTCACCATGACAACCAATGGCTGTCACCGAATCGTTTCGGATGCGGATAACGCATCCTTTGAATACTCACCCTCGTCTTTCACCATGACAGCCAATGGCTGTCACCGAATCGTTTCGGATGCGGATAACACATTCTTTGAATACTCACCCGCGTCTTTCACCATGACAACCAATGGCTGTCACCGAATTGTTTTGGATGCAGATACCGCGTCCTTTGAATAATCGGTCATCAGAGCACACACTGCTGTGATTGATGTATTTTTGTACAGTACATGTGTGGATGCACTTTATAAATGGAAAAAGTGACCTTTACATGGATAAGACACACTCCTATGAGGAGCTAACCTTAAGGGGCACATGACACACTATTTTATTGGCATGTAAAGCATGTCAGGATTTGAAATCCTGTTATCTGCATTGTATTGGTCACAGTGCACATTATTTTATGTGTGGATGTACATGTGCATCCTTGCATTGTCACTGCATTTGTGTACTGTATGACCCATTGTACAATTTTTGTAATTTCGGAATGTAGATGTCTGTTGTGTAAGTAAAGGCTAAGGCTTTTACCATTGGATGAGTGGACAGTGAAATCATTATGCATCTTCATCTTGTTTGTGCAATGTGAATTACTAGTCTATCTGTGTGCCCCAGACTGCAGTGTATGGTATTGTCACATATTTCAAAATCCTCAACATTGAAAATAGTCTGTGTATGTGATTATATGTGTAATGTAGACATAACTAAATGACAGTGTCCAACCTGTGATAGTGGTGGGCATGACTGAGTATGTGAGATGATGTGTATATCAGGTGTAACACATCTTTTGCATTACATGTTCCTATTCTGTCTACCTATTGCACATGTAATTGTTCTCAGAAACATACCATATTTTTACTGTGGATCCTTGGAATATGTGCTGTTTGCAGACATTCATGATGTCAGACACTAGTGAGTTTTACATTACCCCACGATAATTGCTTTGTCACCATACCTTGATGACATGTCTGTGTAGGGTATGGAGTGAGATGTATCTATGGGCATATTTTATGATTGAAATCTGGTTTTGAAATGATCTGTAGCTTCAGTTGTGTTCACATTTCATGTTCTGTTTGTCTCTAAGCATGTTGCTTGGTACATTGTGACCTGACGCCATCTGTGTTTATACTCTACACATAGGTATCGCAGACGACCTGCAGTCCACAGGCCCTTTCTAGACCTGGCAACCATGGAAGAACGTGACACTATCAGGAAGTACCGCTTCACAAGGGCAATCATTGAAGACTTGACTGCGCAGTTGTCATCTCATCTGCAGCCAGGTCAGCCATATCCAACTGCACTGACGCCCAAAGTGAAGGTTTTGGCAGCTTTACATTTATTTGCCACCAGTACATTTCAATACACAGTGGCAACATCTGGTGGGCTGTCACAAACCATGTTTAGCAGTGTTCTGTGAGATGTTTTGGGGGCATTGCTGCGTTACCTGTGCCAGTAGATTAAGTTCCCAACACCTGGAGAATTTGCAGACATCAAGGGTGAATTTTATGCGTTGGGACGGATACCCCATATAATTGGCTCCATTGATGGCACCCACGTTGGATTGGTGCCACCACAGGCTAATGAGGTCGTGTATCGCAACCGCAAACATTACCACTCAATTAATGTCCAGGTGGTATGTTTGGTGGACATGTCCATCTCACACGTCTGTGCACGTTTCCCTGGATCTGCACATGATGCGTACATCATGAGGAACAGTGCCATCCCCAGTTTGATGTCACAGCCACAACCTGACCGTGCCTGGCTTGTTGGGAGGTGATGTTAAATGTGTGTGCTGTGTTGTGTGTAGATTGTATGTCAGATAATGCTCTATCAACCAATAACTGAATCTATTTTTCTGTTTTCAATGTAGGAGACTCTGGGTACCCCAACCAACCTTGGTTACTGACACCACTCCGTAACCCAGTCACCCCTGCTGAAATGCGGTATAATGAGGCCTGTTAGACCTGGCACCATTGGCGTGGGTCTCCCTTCCATTTTTCGCTGTTGTCTCCTCTGTTTTGCTGGTGTTAGATGCTCTGGGCGCTGTGCCACTGCCCTTCAGTGCCACAGCGCGGATGCTCCCTGTGTAAATATGACATATGAATTGGTATATCCCTGATTGGCTTATTTGGTTTACTTGTTAGTCCCTAGTAGTGTAGCCTGTGGGTGCCCAGGGCTGGTAAACCGAATGCTGCTGGTGGGCTTGCAGCGCTGGTTTGCGCCACCCACAGAAGCAGCTTGTAAAGTGTGTCTCAGACCTGCCACTGCAGAGTCTGTGTGCAGTCCAGAACTGCCATTTTGGCTGTGAAGTGCGCCCACTTCCCAGCCCCTGAACCTTCCCTTGGCATCATGTAAGTCACCCCTATGGTAGGGTGCACTGTATGTGTAAGGTAGGACATGCCGTGGTGTGTGTAGCATGTCCTGGTAGTGAATTACACCCAATTTCGTTTTTCACTACTGTAAGGCTACCTGTTCCCCGTAGGCCAGAATGGGCCAGTTTGACTATTACATTCTATAGTCTTAACTGACCCCAGGAACATGGTAGAAAAACGAATTTCGTATGCCTGAGCTCAGAATATTAAAATACATCTTTTAGTGAAGTTTATTTTTATATCCTGTGTTTGAAAATACCACTTTTAGAAAGTAGGTATTTTCTTGCCCAAGCCTTCCAGTGTGCTCTGCTGTTATGTGTATTGGCTGTCTGGTTTTGGAGGGACAGGGCAGGCTGAGCCAGACCTGGGTTGAATAGAGAGATCTGTATTTTGAGTATGGGGAGAGGTGGCTCCTTGACTTGAATAGGGCTGTGCCTGGCAAGGTGAATGATGGCTCCATCTCCTGCTGTGCGTCTGATAGCAGACCCCCTCTTTCTGAAAGGAAGGATGCAGCCTGGTAAACAAAGTGCTCCAGGACTGAGCAGAACTGGTTCTGGCTAGGCTCAGTGACTTGTAGCTTTTAAGAACAAAGACTTTTGGGGTATAAATATCTGTGCTGAAACCCCTACAATTCGTATTGCTCCTGGACATCAAGACGAACCTCTGTCCGTGTAACTGAAGGAATCTGCAGGAGGTGACTATCCTTGTGTGCTGTTTCTTGGATTGGCCTGCAGTGGTTACCACTGGACTTGGAAGAAGAGGGAAAAGGACTTTGAGAGAACTTTTATTAATCTTGCTAAAGCAATCACCCAAGGGCTAGGAGAGAACTAGCCTCCTGTTGAAGTCTCAGGCACATCAGACTTCACCACCAGCCTCCTGATTCCTCCCAGCGAGGATTTCTATCTGCAGGTGAGGCTCCTGTGAGTTCCAGGGCCTCTAGTTTTACTACAGAGAAGAGAGTGCTGAAATTGTCGCTAACGCCCGTTTGCGAGCCGCTGCAGTTGAATGCGCCCAGAAAATCATCGCGCTGCTGCCGCTGAGTGCTCGCAACCAAAGATCATCGCACCGCACGCTTGCGGGCTTCCAAGTGCTCGCAACCAAAGATCATCGCACCAAGATCATCGCTTCACGACATCGCAGCGCGGACGCCGGGCGTCCGCCATTTCCCCCGCATTGCATCAGGACCGTCGCTCCCTCGCGGAGCGCCATTTCTTCACATCGCAACCTGGTCGCACACGCAACAGGATCGCCGCATCGTCTCCTCCCTCGCGGCAAGGAGTCATCGCATCAACGGCCTAGCGTGCAGAAGTTTGTCGCATCGTCTCCGCACGCATCAGCAGATCGGCGCATCATCCTCCCTCGCGGCAAGGATTTATCGCATCGCCGGCCTCGCGTGCAGCAATTCATCGCTACAACTTCTTTGCAACACTTTGTTGGTTTTGCTACGAAATCCAGGTACTTTGTACGTAAAAGGGTCGCAGAGACCACTGCTTTGAACTGAACTCCTCTTTGCGCACTTTGAACTATTTCTGCAGCATTTCAAGAGTAATCCTATTTGACAGTATTGTGGCCTTTTTATCGTTATTGGTCTTGTGTTAAGTCTATATATAAATATACTTATTTTTTATAACTCCTTGTGTGGTGTCCCTTTGTAGTGTTCCTCACTGTGTTACTGTATATGGTCATAAATGCTTCACACACTGCCTCTGAGATAAGCCTAGCTGCTCGTGCTACGTTACCACAGGGTTGAGCAGGGGTTATCAAAGGGTGCAGCCCTCTTACTCTGACTTAGGAAGAAGGGTCCCTACTTGGACAGTGGCCAGCCATTGCCAACTAGAGACCCCCATTTCTAACAAGGCCCATAGTAGGAGCCGGAGAGACATTGAGCGGTGTTTTGGCCTCCCGAAGACAAGATTCCGCTGTCTCGATCGGACGGGAGGAGCCCTACAATATGCACCATTGAAGGTGTGCAACATTATCACTGCTTGCTGCATGCTCCACAACCTGGCTATACAGAGGGAAATTCCACTTATACAGGACAATGGAGATCAGCATCCGCCAGCGAGGGAGGATCCTGGACTGGGACATGACGACAGTGGGGATGATGATGATGATGGCGTGGATTTGAGACGACAGCTTATCAACAACTTCTTCACATGAGTGTAAGTATGCAATGAAAGTAGGGAACTAGCCCCAAGTGTTTGTTGTTGTGTTGCTGGTGCCCAATGTGTATGTATGTTTGTGAGTGTATGAAAATTGCCTTTATGTTAGTTGTCTGATAAGTGTTTGTGAGATGGAAAAGTTGAGATGTACAGTGTTACTGTGAATCATATGTAGTGTCCACACTAAAAATCTTATGTTTCAGCTGACATTGTTGTCAAAATTGTGGAGGCTTAGTCCTGTGTGCCTAACTCTGTTCTATGTTTCTCCTTACCAGAGTACTTTGCCGTGTCAACCATGCAAGTTGTGACCTCACCAGATACCTGGGGCTGTGACTTATTCCAACATTGGACTTGTTTGTAAATCCATGGCACGCACTTCCTTTTGAACTGATGGACATTTTTCTTCACTTTACAACATTTTCTTCCTTTGTGCCGTCCATTGAAATTGGGTTAATGTGCCAGGTTGTATCAGGGAAATAAACCTAGGATACACAATGATTCGTGCCTTGTGTGTTTTCACACATCCCAAGGTTATTTTTAAACTGAACATGCTCCATGATGCACTGGTTTCTTAAAAATGTGTGTTTATTGTGTTTGAAAATGGTGCTAGTATCTCAAGCAATGTACTTGCATTGCATCTGTAACATGTCCTACAGGTTGGGCCATGACCTGGTTGTGTCTATCTATCATGCTGTGACAATGTACATATACTCACAAGCCAGTAATGTACTCCTTCAAAGTGATGTGTTACCAATGTTGTGCACACTTTCTTGTTTGACTTTTTCAACATCATTACAGTTAATACATTTGTTATTCCAAGTAACGACATGACCACTTTTTGGGTGCAGAGGGATTTATTTTAGTGCATAATATGAAGATATCTGTCCACATCATGGTGGTGTCGACAACAAAAAAGATTTCGAGAAGTGCAGATAGGAGTTGGGAGTGTTTGTAGATGAGGTATTCCAAAGTAGATGCACAGTCATTTGAGTCCATAGTCCAACTTAGACCCTCCAGCCAATGTGGGAGAGTTCTGTGACAGTCAACAAAGTGAATGTTTGGCACACAATGGAGGATATCAGGAACAGGTAGTCACTTCCTGGGGGTGATGCGTAGACATCTGTCTCTCACCGTTGCTTCTTTTTAATGACCGACTCCACGTTTTTCAGGGGGACCCTCAGGTGCAGGCAGCTGCGGTGCAGGGGGCTCTCTGCCAGAGTCCACATCCCTCCCTGTGGCTGTTGCAGATGTTGTTGCAGTGGATGTGGTAGGCACCCAGGGAGGTGTGGATATGTTGGTGGCAATCTGGCGGAGGGAGGTGGCAATGTCCCTGTACACTGCAGTCAGTTCATCCATTTTTTACATAAACATGTCCAGTTTTTCATGTTGGGCTGCCTGCTGCATAGTTCTAAGGATCCCTATGACATGGCCCATCTCTCCTTGTAAATCCTCATATGCATTGAGGAATCTGGAGAGGTTTTGGGTCTCCACATCAGCAGCACCAGCTGCATGATGTTGCCGATCCCCACGACACCTCCCACCACCCCTACCCACCCGAGCAGGACCAGTTGGTGCTAGCACAGTCGACACAGAGCCTCCTTCATCGTTGGCATTGGTGTTGTTGCGCAACTCCAGAGTGCCCCATGTTGCTGTGCTGTTGGTGGTCTCCTGGGATGCTGTGTCCGTGCGGGTATGGGTCAGCTGGGTGTTGGCAGCTGAGGCAGGAGTGGTCGCAGAGTATCGGGGTGTTTCCGCCACTGGTGCTGTGGGGTGACCCATACCAGAAGGGCCAGGTCTGTCGTCATTGTCCGAAGAATGATGAGAGTCATCAACGCCGGAGGGCTCCTGGTCAACCGGAGTCTGGGCCTGGCTGTCCTGGATGGTTCCAGTGGTGTCCTCAGCTGGCCCTGTAGGTTCAAACATAACACAATGACTGCTGTGAATGTCCACTGCCCCTCAAATCATACACATTACATAGGCTACCAAAGCTCATGATAAGTTACTGTAAATGGATTGGACTCCTTCATCCATGATGCAGACCAATTTTTTGTGATGACTATGTTTTTGGGACAAGAGGGGGGTTGATGGACATGTGCAGGTATGTGCATTGATGGGCCTGTTGTGTTTAGTTCACATTACATGTCGGAAGAAATTGACACCCTATGAATGACACAGGTGTGTTTAGGTTGTCCACATCTTTACTTTCACAGTGAGATACATACACTTTCTCTCCCTTTGTGGGTGCTTTTTTGGGCCTGTCTACTGGTCTTAGTGCATGTCTTTAGCAGTCACATTGGTGTGGCTCGATACACACTCACATTCTATTAACTTAGCCAGAAAGTTGTGGGAATGGCGTGATTGAGGTGCTTCTTGTTTTCATCTACACATGTGAATGTCTGTGAGTAAGAAAATTGTGTGACTGATTAACTTTGTGGTTACACAGATAATGTACTTTGTACATTGACTGCATGGTCAAATGATTTCACAAACTTAGCTTTGTGCCATTATGTGGCAAAGGAATATGATAATCTGATCTTTGAGTGCTTGTTCTCTATTTGTGAAACTGACACCCCTTCTCCCACCCAGCACCACCAGGCCACACGGAAGAGTGTTGTCCTGCCAATGTTTGTAAGGGTATTTGAGAGATATTTGTCTATGTTGGCTGGTCTTTGTGGCACATAGGCAAATGGGGCAGTTGTGATAGGTTCAGACAACATTCCCCAGTGTCTGCCATCTTGCTAGTACCCATGGACTCACTGTGAGATAGACGTAGCCCACGATGAAGTGGTTGTGATGTGTGTGTAGAAGTGTTTGCTGTTCTTCCAAGTCCCATCAGGGCCAGTCATACATACACCTTCCTGCCCAGTGATAACAGGCCCACAGGACATGATCTTAGCTCACAGTGTGTCAGAATGTCATGGCTGGCTGTCTAGCACTGGGAACTGGTTTCTGACTTGGAGACAACTTGCCTCATGGCATTGTGCACCACACTGCATGCCCCAGTCTCTGCCATTTCATATTTGGATTTCCACTCACTGTCAGGTAATCACAGTTCTTCGTGGTCTTGTATAGCTGTTTCTGCAGATGAGTGTTTACAATGGCCAGACATCCCATCAGGTCCTGTACTACGCACACTCTTTCCTGCATGCAAATGCAGCACCCCTGGAACTGTGCTTTCCTGCCAGTGGGTGGATGTGTACTGACAAAGCTGGCTGACACTGGTGCCTGGTGTTTTGATCACAAGTCACTGTTGGTATTTGTTGTAAAGTCAGACACCAGTGCCCAGTGTAATGGATCCTGCTAGTAAATTCTAAATCACTGTGTGTACGCTTAGTTCCTGTAGGTCTGTTTGTGATGTTAGTGAAGGTGTATGTTGTCCAGTGCCTGATCTGATTTGTAGGATTTTGAAATACTCCTCCTCCCACCAGCCCAGCTAAGTCCTCTGAGACGATGACTAACTGGCAGTGATGGTAAGCTTCTAACAAGGATGCAGAGACTGGTGCATGATGTTAAACGTGAATCCAAATCCCAACAAAGACCTTGTGCCCAAAACACCATGCACCAGTGTCAGGCATCTTGCTGTTGCACTTCCATTCACTCTCAGGTAGGCATTGGCACAGTTAAAGTGGTTGTTCGTGGTGGATGTAGTATTGTTTAACATTACTCCGACTCACACCAGGCTCTGTCCTTCACACACTCTTCCCAACCAGAGAATACAGACCACATGGCAGAAGGTTTTCCAGACAGTGATTGGGAATAGATTATGAAGATGTGTGACACTTGTGCCTGGTGTCTGATTTTTCCACAAATCACAACAGGGCCTTGTGCTCCAAACCCCAGTCCACATTCTCAAACATCTTGTCAGTGCATTGCTACACACTGTCAAGTAAGTAGAGTTTCTGTTTGGCTAGTTGGTCTGGGTGGGAAGGGTGTGTGTATGACAAGACCTGATGTGGGTTGTAGCCATTGCAAATACACCTCCTCCCACCCAGACCTGCTGACTCCTCTGTGCCTATATTTATCTCACAGTGCGGGTAAATGTACTGGCAAGGTGGCTGGTACTGGTGCATGGTTTTGAACATGAATGCAACTCACATCAGGGACCTGTGCTCCAAACACCATGCAACAGTGTCATCCATCTCGCTAGTTCACTTCCCCTCACTGTGAGTGTGGCTTAGGCCAAGTGGAGTTTCCTAGCCTGGATGGGAGGATGAGTCTTTGCAATGGCTACAAGTTGCATAAGGCACTGTCCTATGTATACCTTTCCACTCAACTCAAACAGCCCAGCATGTACTATGCTTACCTCACTGTGATACGAAATGTCCCAGCCGGATACCTGACACTGGTGCCTGTTTGACTTGACTGCAACACCCATCAAGGCCTTCTGCTCCAGACACCATGCAGCAGTGTCAGCCATCTTGGCAGCACATTCCCACTCACTTTCAGGTAAGCAGAGTCCCATATAAGCTATTTGGACTAGGTAGGAAGGTGTGTGGAGGCCAGAGCCTGATGATATATGTAGTTATGGCAGACACTCCTCCTCCCAAACAGCACAACCAGTTCATCTGTGGAAATGGCTACCTGACAGTGAATGTAAGTGTACTAACAAGATGGCTGACACAGTTGCATGATGTTTTGTGCATAGGGCCTTGATGGAAGTTGGTTTCAAGATCAACACCATGCAGCAGTGTCAGCTACCTTGCCAGTACACTCCTCCTCACTGTGAGGTAAGCATAGGCCCAGAGGAGTTAGCATGGCTAGGTGTGTAGATGAGTATTTGCAATGGCTACAAGTGACATCAGGCCTTGTCCCACACACACATTCCCACCCATCAGCAAAAGCCTACCTGTAACTCAGCTTTCCTGACAGTGAGTGTGAATGTACTTGGAAGTTGTCTGACACTGATGACTGGTGCCTATTTGTCCACAAGCAGGGCGTAGTTGTCCAGACTGAAGTCCCCAGTGTCAGCCATTTTCTAAGTACATTTCCATTCACTGTCAGGTAGCCATAGGCCCAGATGACCTGGTTGGGTAGTGTGGGAGGAGGAGTGTTTGCCCTGACTCCATCTCCCATCAGGCTCCATCCTCCACACACCTTCCTACCCATCCTAAATATCTTACCTGTGACTCTACTTTCCTGACAGTGAGTGGCAATGTGCTTCAGAGATGCCTGACACTGGTGACTGGTGTCTGATTTTTCCACTACTCTCCAACAGTGCCTTGAGCTCCAAACAGCAGTTCGCAGTGCCAGTCATCTTGCCAGTACATTCTCATTGAATGTCAGGGAAGCTCAATTCTATGTGGTCTTGTTGGTCTATGGGTGAGGATGAGTGTTTGCACTGACTTCAACTTCCATCATGCCCTGTCCTACACACACCTTCCCAGCCAGCACAGACAGCAGACCAGGAACTATGCTATCCGTGATGGTGAATGGAAATGTACTATCAACATGTCTGACATTTGGGACTGGTGTGAGGAGCACAAGGACATGATGGGATTTGTGTTCAACTCAGACACCATGCATAAGTGTCAGACATCCTGCAAGTACACTTCCACTCATTGTCAGGACACCACTCTTCCTGGTGGCCTGGTTGGGCTGTGTGGGAAGGTGTGTGTGTGGGATAGAGCATGATAGGAGATGTTGTCAGTGCAAACACTCCTCCTCCCACACTACCCAACCAGGTCATCTGGGCCTATGGCTACCTGACAGTGAATGGAAGTCTACTATCGAGTTGTCTGACGCTGGTGCCTGTTGTTTGACTTGACAACAACTCCCCTCAGGCCTTGTGCTCCAGACACCATTCTGCAGTGTCAGCTATCTTGCTGGTACTTTTCCACTGTCTGAGAGGCTCGCATAGTCCCAGTATGTCTGTGTGAGCTGTGTGTGAGGAGGAGTGTTTGCAGTGACTACAAGTCCCATGGTGCCTGTGCCCACACCCACCTTCCCAACCATCCCAAACAGCCTACCTGTGACCGAGCTTTCCTGTGAGTGAGTGGAAAAGTACTGGGCCAAGATGTCTGACACTGACTTAACTACAACTCCCCTCAGGCCTTGTGCTCCAGACACCATTCAGCAGTGTCAGCCATCTTGCTGGTACTTTTCCACTGACTGAGAGGCTCGCATAGTCTCAGTATGTCTGTGTGGGCTGTGTGTGGGGATGAGTGTTTGCAGTGACTACAAGTCCCATGGTGCCTGTGCCCACACCCACCTTCCCAGCCATCCAAAACAGCCTACCTGTGACTGAGCTTTCCTTTGAGTAAGTGGAAAAGCACTGGGCCAATATGTCTGACACTGGTACCTGTTGTTTGACTTGACTACAACTCCCCTCAGGCCTTGTGCTCCAGACACCATTCAGCAGTGTCAGCCATCTTGCTGGTACTTTTCCACTGACTGAGAGGCTCGCATAGTCCCAGTATGTCTGTGTGGGCTGTGTGTGAAGAGGAGTGTTTGCAGTGACTACAAGTCCCATGGTGCCTGTGCCTACACCCACCTTTCCAGCCATCCCAAACAGCTTACCTTTGACTGTGCTTTCCTGTGAGTGAGTGGAAAAGTACTGGGCCAAGATGTCTGACACTGGTCCCTGTTGTTTAGAGCAGAAGGCTTAGCTGTGAGTTTGTAAGAATTATGTACATGGTTATAGTTTGTTGCATTTTCAATATAATTTGAGGTATTTTTGTTAACAATCTGACATACACATTGCATGCTCTTAGAATCTACTACATTTTATATATTTATACTGTCCTTTGTTTAACTGTATCCTTTACAGTGATGCCTCTAGGGTGTGATTAATAACTTTATTTGAATGTGGACTGTGTACTCACCAGACTCTTGTGATCCTGGGATTCCATAGACGCTCTCCGGCGGAAGGATGTCACGCACCTTCTCCTCCCAGGAGGTGAAGTGGACAGGTTGTGCAGGAGGGCCACCGCCAGTCTGCTGGCTTTGGAAATGTTCCCTGGCCATTAGCTTCTATACCCTCCTTCGCACATCATAGTACCTGGTCCTGATATCTTCCATTGTGCGCAGGCAAGGTGCTTGAGCATTCACCTTGTTAACTATCCTCTCCCTATTTCTCTGGGCAAGGGGGGGTCTGTTGGACTAGGTTCCCAAATAACTGTGGCTCTACTCTGACAATCTCATCTACAAGCACTTCCAACTCCTTATCTGTAAAACGTGGATGCTTCCTTTTGGACATGGTGAGGGTGAGTATGAAGGTGAGGGTGAGTGTGGAGGTGAGTGTGAATCTGAAAAAAGGTGTGTGTTTATGTGTTTTTGTATGAATTGAAATCTGTGCAGGGTGTGTGGTGTGAGTGTGTGAGGCAGAGAGGCAGAGAACAGGGAATGTCTGGTGGAAGCTCCTTGTAAGTATTAGCAGTTGTGGCAAAGGATCATGGTCATGATGCTGGCCCTTTATATAGGTGGATTTGTGGGTGTGGTTACATTTTTTGGGGGGAAGTTGCCAATGCTTTTTTTGACTGTTTTTGACTCCCCCATTAACATTTAATACACGGAGTGACACGGTTCAGTAACCGATTCTCATGCAACATCATCTCATCGCGTGTTGATACGAGTCGTATTCGTGACCGGCATGCGATTCTTGAATGTTTACAAACGAGTCTGTTGCATCGGTGCAGTTGACGGAGCCTTCGTTCGGATTGATAGAGTTCTGTACGATTTGGTTGTGTTTAACATGGGATGCATCGTCCTCTGTCGCACGGAGTGCTCGCGGTCGAGAAGTACGGAAAGCATTACCAATCCGATTCGGTTGAGATGCTTTCCGTACAAGATCGGAATCGGGCCTAAATATATTTGATTTTTTTTTTTTCAAACATATGTTTATTGAATTTTTGCCAAATAAATCACATTATATCAATCATATTCCGCTCAGCGCAGTGAGCACCAACATATCGATAGCACTCAAATGGTGAAACAATATACATTATCCAGAATGTGCCCAGCCCCGCTTCTAAAAGAAACGCTAATGAGAGATACAGTGGCTGTTACTGCGGGGATGTGGGCGGACTACTGTGACAGCAGCCTTATGGAGCACCAGAGTGAGGCACCTCAACATTTGTCTGAAAGGACATCTAGTCAAACGTTCTATCTGAGGGAATCTAGTGTGGCAATATTTGAAGAATAGAAAAACTAAATCTCCGAACCTAAAAACCCCAAACCCCCCCCCCCCCAAACTATGATGGCAGCAAGAACCTAAACTAAAATAGCAGCTGAAGGTAGTGGTAGTGTAATCAATATTGAAAGAGGTGTAATGCGCGGGTTGAAGTGGGACAGACAGCTGACGGGAGCCCCGGGAAAGGAAAGCTACCAATGGTCCCCACTTGAATTCAAAATTCTTATAGTTGTCTTGAAAGATATCAGCCATTCTTTCCATGCTAAGAAGCCGCCATAGCCGTGAGTGCCATAGGGAGATCGCCGGGGCCTCCCTCTGTTTCCAGGCGGCCGCTAAAGTCACCTTAGCCGCTCCTATACACAGCCACATGATGGCTTTGTCCGCTCGTGTCTGGTGTTCTAAAGCAGGGTCTCGAAGTCCCAAGAGGACCTCCGCCATAGTAGTTGGAATGGGGTACCCCAGAATATCTTTAATATGTGCTAGTATCTCTGCCCAAAATGGGCGTCTCGTCGGGCAATCCCACCAAATGTGCTGAAAATCACCCAAGAGGCCGCAGCCTCTCCAGCAGCGGTCAGAGGTGTCGGGGAAAATCTTTTTAAGCCTGGAAGGGTGCAGGTACCAGTCCATCATGGTCTTTAGGTGGGCTTCTCGGAGGTCTACGGAGTGATTAAATCTAAAAATGTCGGACCACAAGTGTGTCCAATCTTTCTCTGGTACAGCGCGTTGCAGTATCCCCTCCCACATAGCCATGTAACGCGGGCGCGGTGAAGTGAGGGTGGTCAGTAAAAAGTTATAGATGAACGATATCACCCCCTTCATTGTGGTGGACTTGGAGAGGAAGGATTCAAATCTGGTGGGCGGTCGAGTGGCCGCTTCCCGAACCTGTGGAGAGAGAGCCCAATGAAGCAGCTGGGTATGATGGAACCGTTCCGAGTCAGCCAAGTCATAGTCTCTTTTACAATTATCAAAAGTTAAGGGGTCATAGTTGTGAAAGAGGTGTGTCAAGGCCAGGCAACCCCCCTCCCGCCAAGCATCAAAGGGCCCCTCCTGCATGCCGGGGGGGAAAGCCGAATTAAAGTGTAGCGGTGTAAACGGAGAGGGAAAAGTGGTCCATCTATCATCCCACGCTACAGAGTCCCACACTCGCAGGGTGGTTCGTGTGGGGGTGCTACAGTACACGTTCTTGGGTCTGTCTCGCTTGGGGCGCCAAACAAGATCCCATATCGTCCGTCCTGCGATACTACGGTCCATACGCAACCAATGTTTATCTGATTCAGGTTTGGACCATTCACTCAGCACCCTCAACTGTGCCGCTTTATAATATAAGTTGATGTCGGGGAGACCCACTCCTCCCTCCGCTCGGGAGCGACGCAATAGCGAGAACGACAAGCGGGCACGTCCCTTCTGCCATATGAACTGAAGGATCATGGATTTAATTCTGCGGAAGAAGTCCCTGTCGAGTTCTATCGGTAATGCCTGGAACAGGTAGAGGAGCTTAGGAAGGAGAGTCATCTTGACAGCATGAATGCGGCCAAGCCAAGAAAGAAACAGAGGCTTCCACCTCCCGAGCTCCTCTTGAATGCTTGCGAGACTAGGGGGGAAGTTAGCAGCATACAATCCTTCCATCCTGGGTGTTAACTGTATTCCTAAGTATTGTATGGAAGAGGTTGCCCATTGCAATGGAGTGAGGGGTTGGAGCCTATGGACCTCCATTAGTGGGAGAGTAAGATTAAGAATATAGGACTTGCCCATGTTTATTTTAAGACCTGCCACCCTTTCAAAGCGCTCTAACTCCTTCTGTAAATGGGAAAGGGAGTGCTCGGGCTCCGCGAGCGACAAGAGGACATCGTCCGCGAAGAGAGAAACCTTATGGGAATCCCCACTAAAGGGAATGCCGTGTATGTCGGGGTTGGCTCTGATAGCTACAGCCAGTGGTTCGATACTCAGGGCAAAAAGGAGGGGTGAGAGGGGGCAACCCTGTCGTGTACCTCTAGAGTGTGAAAAAATGGATGAAGGGATGCCATTTACCTGTACCCGGGAGCGAGGTTGCACGTAGTTGGCCCGGAGCATAGTGAGAAATTTAGAAGCAAACCCAAAACTAGTGAGGGTAGCAAATAGAAATGCCCAGTCCACCCGGTCGAAAGCCTTTTCGGCATCCAGTCCCACCAACACTGCGGGAATATGTCGTTTGTTAGCTTTTTCTATGAGATGCACTATGCGTCGTGTGTTATCGTGGGTTTGCCGGCCCTTAATAAACCTTGATTGGTCCGGGTGGATGAGGTCAGGCATAAGGTCATTCAACCTTTTAGCCAATATATAGGAATAGAGTTTCGCGTCCAGGTTTAGTAGAGCGATGGGGCGGTAAGAGGCGCACAATTGCGGGTTTTTCCCAGGTTTTGGTATAACCAAGATCATCGCCTCAGAAAGAGACCCCGTCGTCTCACCCTCCGTCGCCATCTTATTAAACAGGCGAGTGAGGTGCGGAAGGATATCGGGGGCAAAGGTTTTATAGAAAAGAGCGGTGTACCCGTCTGGGCCCGGGGCCTTACGAGGCCTGAGTGCTTGTATGGCCGCGTTCACCTCCTCAGTCGTGATGGGAGCAGTAAGTGTTTCATTCCAGTCCTGCGACACCTGTGGAAGACTGAGCGTCCATAGGTACTCCCTCTGGGCTTCAGGATCTAACTGATCCCCTGAATATAGCGTCTTATAGAAAGAGCCAAAGATTTCGGACTTTTCCTCATCTTTGTATGTGGTCTCCCCGTTGGTCTTCTGAATACCTCCTATATATTCCCGCTCTCGTTTACCCTTGAGCTGCCTAGCTAGGTGCCTACCCACCTTGTTCCCTTGGGAGTAAGAGAGGCGTCGGAGCTTAAGGAGCGTGAATTCGGCCCTATTATTGTAAATGGCTCTAAGCTTGCCCCTCAATGCCGTTAGTTTGCGAAGGTTATCTCGAGTGGGGTTTGCTTTATGTGTGCGCTCGACAGAAGCAACTTCAATCTCCAATGCCTCCCGCTCCCGAGCCCGCTGTGTGTTCAGTGCTGAGTTGAGAGCAAAACATTTCCCTCTGGTGACCGCTTTAAACGTGTCCCAGTTAGTGTATTCCGAGGTATCTTCAGGCTTATTAAAATCAAAAAACTCGATGATGCTTTCCCTCAATTTAGTACGCGATTCTTTATCCCGGGTGAGAGATGGTGGGAAATACCAGCGTGGAGTGGTGGAGACATTGCCGTGCCAGGCAACGCAAATGGAAAGGAGACTGTGGTCCGACACTGAAATGGGAAATATCTTAGCCGCCTGGAGTGCGCCCTGCAGGGATTGGCTTATAAAAATGTAGTCTAATCGGGAGTATGTGTGGTGAACGTGGGAGTAAAAAGTGTAGTCACGTGACTGAGGGTGAAGTGTTCGCCAAGCGTCTAGCAGACCTAGATCGTGAAAATGTTGTTTTGTGGTGGGGGTAAAGGAGCCCAGGTCCGAGGGGAGTGCGTGAGTACTATCGAGATCCCTTTGCCATGTCAGATTGAAATCACCTAAGATCACCAACTGCCCTTCTCCGAAGTCCAAAATCCTCTCTGTTAATGTGTTTAAAAATGCTGCTTGCCCCGTATTGGGAGCATAAAGTGCCACAAAAGTGCACAGTTTGCCCATCAAGCAACCTTTGACCATAACCCAGCGGCCGTCTTTGTCTGAGCGATGGTCCAGCTGTTGAAAGTTAGTGGTGGAATGGAACAGAAGGGCTACACCCCTATGTTTTGTTAGGGCAGATGATTTGTATATTAGGGGATATCGCTTGTGACGGAGGCGTGAATCCTCTGATCGGGCCAGGTGTGTCTCTTGGAGGGCCACTATATCAAGGTGATGATCTATAATATATTTCCACACTTTGTGGCGTTTCTGTGGGGAGTTAAGCCCCTTAACGTTCCAGGAACCTATAGTGATCGTCATGGAACTAGAGTAGAGGTGAACAACGCAGAGACACCTTCTTCCGGTCCAGCCGGATGTGTGAACGTGACCTCCCCAAGTGTGTCTATCACCCATGACAGCGTCCCTCCCATGTAGACTGAAACCAACACAGAAGCCTCCCAGAAATAAAATGTTAAAGCTGCCACCATTACCCTCCCCCCCCCTCAACCCTTAAAAACAACATAACAAACAATAACAACAAATGCGGCAGGAAGGCCGCTAACTGGTCCCTGAGCATGGGCAACCTACCCAGCAGGGACTAGGGGGATCAAGAGTCCGAGGACCCCGTCCGCGCCGTCCGGAGGTGAATCACCAAAAATCTCTCATGCGGTCATGGCTAAGATGTACACCGTAGCCCTTTGTGGAGAACGAGAAAAGTCTCTGTGCGGAGTTGTAGAGGTGAACCATAGTTCTATATCCCTGGAGAATAGATCGGGGGCCTGTGGCCCCATCCCAGGCATGCGATAGGTTCCTGGCCAACGGAATGAGTTGGGAACCGTTCCGTCGTAGTTCCACCAGCCCACTGTCAACATCGGACCGAAGCATGTAACACAGTCCGTCGGAAGAAGATGCTGTGTGAGCGCACTGCAGTAGATATTCCTCAAAAGGTCAAGCGGCAGAGCAGTATCTATTTAGAGTTTAGGCGCTGGCATTTTAATTTTCGGCCTCTCCGTGTGCCCATAAGCCATGTCGTCGTCTGTAATGGCCCTCGCCGAGCCTCTCGGGGGTTATCATGATCGGAGCCAGTCTCAGCCGGCGGGAGACCCAGAAGCTCCAGGCCCTCTCTTAGGTCAGTGACATGATGCTGTTTGTTATCGAGCTCAAAGCTGAGTCCGAACGGGTAGGTCCATCGGTATCGGATTTTGTCCTCTCGTAATTTGGTGGTAATGGGTCGGAACATCTGCCTCCGTGCCAGAGTTGCTGGTGCTAGGTCTTGGTAGATCGAACATGATTGATTTTGGAAGGTGGCTGTCCCCTTGGTCCTGGCCGCTAGGAGCACCGCCTCTTTAACTTTATATGAATGGAACTTCGCCAGTATGTCGCGGGGGCATCTCCTCTTGCCGGGTTGCAGGACTCCCACGCGATGGACCCTGTCTAGCTTTATTGAGAGGGTATGTGGACCCAGCATCTCTGCGAAGAGCCCCTCCAGGAAAGCCTCAAGGTCCGGCCCCTCCGCTCCCTCCGCCAGGTCCCTGACCCGTAGGTTCTCCCTCTGTGCCCTATTCTCGAGGTCCTCTGCCTTGAGCTGCGTCTGGTGGAGCTGGTCCTGGAGGGTGCGAACATCTTCCCGGAGTTCGGAGGAGTGTTTTTCCTGTTCTTGCTGTTGCCCCTCCATGTCAAGCACTCTGGTGCCCACCGAGTCAACATCTTGTTGTAGGGAGGTCAATCTCCCTGTAAGGTCCGATCACAGTTGCTCTATAGAAGTTTTAATGTTCTGAGAGAGGTCATTTCATAGCTCTGTCTTGAAATCTTTTAGTGTAGACAGGAGATCTGACTTCGTAAGGGCCATGCCCGCTGCCTTCTCGTCTCCGCACAGCGTCGGGCGTTTATCTGAGGGGCCAAAAAAGTCTGATACCTTGTTGGGTGTCTTAGTCGTCCCTCTCTTAGGCGGCATACGGACTGGCCCGGGAGGATCCCCACCACAGCGACGTCCGCGAAAGGAGACTCAGAATTCAGGTCTTGGGAACCTCCATCCAATGCGTCGTCGGAAGACCAGTGGTACGAGTCAAGGCAGCGGCAACAGGCAGGCGGCGCAACGCAGGTGGGGCCCCCGTTCGGAGCTCTAGGCGACCCGCGGCCTGGTCAGGCCCGCTAAATGACAGCACTCTTCCCCCTGAAAGCTGGGCGGCAGGGGGTTCCCCCGGAGCATCGGACTGGGGAGAGCGTCACAGTTTGCCGCTGCATTCAAGCCTTGCTTTATTCCTCACCTCCAATTCGCAGTCCCAGCCCCTTCGATCTGGCATGAGCGCCACTCCTGGGGAAGCAAGTACTAATGGGGAGAGGGCACTCACATCGATACAGGCATTCGTATGTCCTCAGTTGTTCATCAGGCAGGGCTCATAGACGCAGGAGGCGCCGACATCCGCTGAGGCAGCGCTCGGCAGGGAGCTAGTCCCGGGACTCCAGGGACCCAAAACGGAACCCGTCCGTATGACTCAGTTGAGACGCCATCTTAACGTCAGGCATTGCGGTAAATCGCCGGCGTCGCTGCAGTCCGGGCGAATTTTCTGAAGGGTGCCCCCAGATCAAGCTCACTGCATCTCTCACCGTGACAGCGAGGGGGAGACTCGAAGGCAGGAGCTCCCCGCTTCGCTACAGCCGGGAACGCTCAGCCCAGTCGGGAAGCCGCCATTTTGGGCTGCGTCTGCTGGTCTCTCGCCACTCCTCAACGGGACCACTCCCGTGGCGCTAGCAACGAACAGAGGCTCCCGCTCTGTGCCTCACATCTTCCGCTGTGTCTAGGAGTAACTTACAGCGTATGGGATGCGGTAAGACCGCTGCTGTCTGCTCCGGAGCGATGCGCGGACCGGGAGCCGAAACGGGCTACGTCCGTTCGGCCATCTTGTCCGGCCACGCCCCCCTATATTTGAATTTTTAACATATTTATATATATTTTTATTTATTTTGTTTTTAAAATATTTTTATTGTTGTTAAAATTTTGTTTGTTTTTAATTTTGAACTGACTGGAGTGAGAATATCAATTGTTAATCCTCTGCAATCCAACACATTCTCTACTGTTGCACTCAGTGGAGTGGGAATAGTAATTTCTACCCCTCCGCCATCCAACACTTTCCCTACTGTTGCACTCACTGGAGTGGGAATAGTAATTTTCACCCCTCCGCTATCCAACACTTTTCCTACTGTTACACTCAATGGAGTGGGAATAGTAATTTTTACCCCTCCGCTATCCAGCACTTTCCCTACTGTTGCACTCACTCGAGTTGGAATAGTAATTTTTACCCCTCCGCTATCCAACTCTTTGCCTACTGTTGCACTCACTGGAGTGGGATAGTAATTTTTACCGCTTCGCTATCCAACACTTTCCCTACTGTTACACTCACTGGAGTGGGAATAGTAATTTCTACCCCTCCGCCATCCAACACTTTCCCTACTGTTGCACTCACAGGATTGGGAATAGTAATTTTTACCCCTCCGCTATCCAACACTCTCCCTACTGTTGCACTCACTGGAGTGGGAAATTTATATTTATATATATTACCTACTGGCGGTCGCCAGTAGGCAGTTATAGTTAGGACCTTGTTTCTATTCAAAAAGCGTTTTTTCTTTTGCCAATATCTTTGGCGCCGTTTGACGAATCTTCGCAAAATTTTCCAAACTAATGACCAGCTCAGGTCAGCTCTTGTCTTAAAAGTTTGGGGGTGATTTGTCAAGAGGGGGCCGAGAAAAAAGAGGGGTCCCAAAATGCGTTTTCCCCATGTTAATTTCCGTAGGAAACTTTAGAAAAACCTACAGCCCGAACTGCTGAATGGAATTACACCAAATTTGGCAAAAGGCAGGTCTTGGTTCAAAAAGCGACCTTTTTTTTAAATGGTGTAAAGCCGTTCAGTAGTTCCTGAGAAATTCAAAAAATATCGATATCTGAGCACCGAGGAGGATTTGCGAACCCTCCCGAGCACGAGCTTCATTCTGATTGGCTGCCAACACTCAAACTAGGAAGTGTTGGCAACCATCTTGTGACTCGGTAACCGAGTTAATGTGTGGGGGTATCGCGGGCCGCCGCAGCCCCGGGGACCGCCACCTCCCTGGGGCTTAATTTATTATGTGCAGGGGGCACGCGGCCCCCCACAGCCCCAGGGACCGCCATCTCCCCGGGGCTTTATTAATTATGGGGGGCCTCGCGGGCTCCCCCAAGCCCCGGGGACCGCCACCTCCCCGGGGCTTTGATTAATTATTGGCGGGGGCCTCGCAGGCCCTCACAGGCCCCCCCAAGCCCCGGGGACCACCACCTCCCCGGGGCTTTGATTAATTATTGGCGGGGGCCTCGCAGGCCCTCGCAGGCCCCCCCAAGCCCTGGGGACCACCACCTCCCTGGGGCTTTGTACTGTAAGGGAGGGGGGGCAAGCGGCCCCCTCCTGGAGCCCTAGATGGCCCTGGGGACCGCCACCCCCCAGGGCCAGCTCCTGCAATGTCCCAGGGTACCCACCCCCGGGACATTGCCGTTTGCTATGGCAGGGCGGGAGCACGGCTCCCACCCTGCCATAGCAAACACTGCTTTGCTTCTTGGAAGCAAGAGCAGGAAACCTGCTCTCGCTTCCATGAAGCGAAGCAGTATTGCTTTTGGGCAAGGGGAGCTGCATGTTAGCAGCTCCCCTTGCCCAAAAGCAATGCCGGCTCCCGCAGGAGGCGGGAAGCTGGCAGGGACTATGGGGGCATTGGGGCTCCCTCCACGGTCCCCAACTTGAGGGCCGGCCTCGGGGGATGGGGTCACTCGACCCCTTCCTTTTTGTAATTTAACAAAAAAATTAAAATAAGGCCGGGCCCCGGGGGATGGGGTCCCCGGGGCCAAAATTAGCCTCAGGAGGGGGCCGCGCGGCCCCCCTCCAAAATAAAAAAAAAAAGAAAGGCTGGCCAGGCCCCGGGGGATAGGGTCCCCGGGGACAGTAGTGGCCTAGGGAAGGGGGGGCCACGCGGCCCCCGTCCCTTATTATTTTTAAAAAAATAACAGAGGTAATGCCCCGGGGGATGGGGTCTCCGGGGCAAATACTGAATAATGGAAGTGGGGCATTTTTTTTTTTCTATTTTGGAGTCTCGACCCCAACGCGGCTCTCAGCGTGGCCCCCGTGTAACGTCGCGTTGGATTCGCGATTCCACCTTAAGTAAATAATTTAATAGTATATAATTTAGAAGGTACTGTTGCATTTGTGAAGTTGTTTTAAAGAGGTAGTGTGATTGAAGTTAATGATAAGATTTAGTAAAAGTATATACAATGAAAAATTAATAGTTAAACCTGTAAAGTGTCTTGTGTTGTAGTTCATTGAATTCATGCTTTTGTTTTGTGGATTCGCGACGGGTTCGCGAATCCTGAAAATATTAAAAAAGAGTATGTATGTTAAAAAAAAATAATATTCACTGTTGGGTTATAGGGTGGCTCTAAAAAGAGCCCTTGTTTTTATTATGATTTTGTTGGAGCTACGTGTAAGTGCGGATGCACAGCTTTAGGTTGTTGAGAAAGACTCTGTTTCCTTGATCTGTGAAGTGTACTCCATCATTTCTGTAGATGTGATCCATATCAAAACGTATATTGTTGTTATATATGGAGCCCATCCTATGGTCTCTGAGGTAAGCAGAAACAGCTTTTTTGACATTCTTCCTAGCTTTCTCAATCTGTGGACAGAATTGATTTGACCACTTCCATTTCTGTCTTTGACATATATTAGAGTATACAAAGACAGTTTGAGGTAAAAGCAACATCAATTGTGCAAATGTGTCCTTCATTAGCATTTCCAGACCTACCCCAGTCAATGTGCCTAGGTCATTGCCACCACAGTGCACAATCATGAGGTCAGGGGGTTGGAGATGCAAAAAGGTTTTAACCAAAGGCATCAATTGGTGCCACTTTAATCCTCTCTGTGCAATCCATTTAATATCCACATTTTGCAAAGCTAGGTCTTTGTCAATACCTCTGTGTTCAGCAAACCTTTTGCACCAGAAACCATAGCTGTGTCCAACAATCCATACTGTAAGCATCTTGAAGGGATGTCTGGAAGTAATGGAAAGATGTCTGTAGCTGAGGTAGTCAGTTGGTAAAATGAGAGGTATCTAAAATGGTGGACAAGATGCTGTGTTTTAAAAAGTAGAGAATTGATTGGTTGTTTATGAACATTGAAAACTCAAAAATAGGGTGCATGTTACTTTCTTTAAAAAGCATGTTTCTTATTGGTTAGTAAAAAATGTTTGAAAGGTACAGTAGATAGGATAAGGTTATATTTTGCAAACGTCAACCACACCTGCTGTTTGCATTTGTAACCTTGTGTGCTGAACTTGAAAATATGGTGAACTTGTGACCTGTCAGTTCAGTTGAATGTTCCATGAACTGTTACTATGGAAACTGGCACTAAGCAGAATGGGGGAAGGGTTGAATGTTATCTGTGGTTTTAAAATATGCAATTGTAATTTATATATAAGTGATATGTTATTAAAGTAAGATTTCCCAAGTCAGTACTATCTTTAGAAGTGGTGTGTTCTTGAAAAATAGTGGTATTTTTATTTGTAATATATTTTTGAACTCCCGTATGGATTCGCGGCTCCATCGCGTTCGTGCACGGTGGAGTCGCGACTCCAAAAAATTCCACAACCAGTTTGGACACTTTTAGAAGTCAGTTGGTAAGGGTTAATATGTCTAACCAATAGAAATGTGATTTACAATTTGAAATTATGTAGGAAGCAATGTGGTTTGTTACTTACATTTATTTGTGTGGAGAAAGATAGGGAAAGTTTGCCATTACTGGTTTTACCTTGATGAGAGTGGTGTATTACATTGAAAACCATAGGTTTCAGGGAAGTTATAGTTAGAAATTGGCATTTAAAAAACCTTTGAAATTCACTGAAAAAACCATAGGTTTCAGGACGTTATAGTTAGTTGGACATTTCACTCGTACAAAACCAGAGAAATTCGGCTGTTATAGTTAGTTGAGCTAACTATAACTTGCGCCCTAGCAATGCACTGCTGATGACGTCACATATTGCATCATTCATGACATGGTCAGTGACATCACTGATGACATCACTGATGACATCTCAAATGACATCACTGATGACATCATCCACGTGATAATCTGATGCACCTCCTCACACCCTAATATAACCTTTGATACACCCACTCTAAAATACAGACTACCATTTTCGAAACCATAGACACACCAATACCAGTTACTACATACCCACTCACTGATTCTTAGGTCTACACACACATCCACTCATTCGCCCATACAGTCACTCATACATGAAGTCACTCATCAATACAGCACTATCATATGCACTCATACACCTATACAGACACACACACTGCCACTCATCGATAGAGTTACTCACACACCTAGTCAGTCATGCAAAGAATCAATCACACTCCCATTTACTCACCTATACAGTTATACACACACCACCTTACTTATTCATACAGATACTAACACATACTTACTCTCTTATACAATCACTGACACAAGCACACACTCATCCATCAAGCCACTCTCACAATCACTCACTCTCACATATAGTCATTTATTTAGTCCAACACTCACATATACTGCCTTTTGCATATGTAGTTACTCACACATGTACCACTGAGACATCCATTCACTCACCAACACACCCATACACACACTCACCCACCCATACAGCCCTTCACAGATGCACTCTTGAACCCGTACACCCAGTGAATTACCCACTCACACATTTATGCACAGAGTCACACCCCCCCACCCACCCACACAGACACTCAGGCACCCATACAGATACTCAGACAACCAATCAATAATCCATATAGACACTCATGTAGCTACTCACCAACCCATGCAGCCGCTTACACACCAACTGACAAACTGATACAGACATTCACACAGTTCAGTCACTAACCCAAGCATTCAGTAAGACATATTTAATCACTCACTTATACAGTCAGTCACGCACCTACTAAATCATCCATTCAGACACTTATACACCCACTCATTCTTCAAAACACATTGGCATATATATATATAAAACATATTTAAACTTTACAGAAACACACAGCCACTGGATGATGGCATCAGTGATGTCATTTGAGATGTCATCAGTGATGTCACTGACCATGTCATGAATGATGTAATATGTGATGTCATCAGCAGAGCATTGCGGGGGCACAAGTTATAGTCAGCTCAACTAACTATAACAGCCGAATTTCTCTGGTTTTGTATGAGTGAACTTTCCAACTAACTATAACGTCCCTGAAACCTGTGTTTTTTTCAGTGAATATATATATATATATATTTGTAAATTTTTATATAATGTTAAAATTATAAAATACATTAAAATTAATAGTGTATTAATTGTTTTAAAGTAAATATATATGAATTATTATGTATGTGTGTTTAACTTTTTAATTACGTTTATTTATTATATTTTTTAAAATGTATATAAAATCTACATTATTTTTATATTAGTTTTATTATTTAACATATTTAATATTTATTATTTTATTTTATATATATATAAAATTCAATATTTTATACAATTATAATTTTTACATTGATATTTTTTTCGATATTTTTCTACTTACCTGTTTAAGTATAGGGAGTCAATATTTTTGCATTCTATATTTTTGTATCGATATTTTTTACTTCTATATTTTTAACATCGATATTTTGTCAGTGAACCCTCCGTTCACTGCACATCACCTCCATGCTGAAGCATTTGTCTTGTGTGTTCCTGAGGACCAGGCTTGACCGATGAAAGCATTAGCTTCCTGCAAAAGGCCTGAGAGACTACATCTTTCCCTGAAACTCTCCAAGGCACCAGCAAAAGATGCTCCGACAGGATCAGTGAATGAGGAAGCCCCACTGGATCCACAAGGAGGTTCCAACGGAAAGGGATCAAAACCTTGTGCTCTCCAGAGTGGGGTCACTAAGATTAATCTTCCTTCTGGCATCTCAACTGTGCAAGAACACTGGGAATAATCAGGAAAGGGGAAAGGCAAAGCTCATGAAGGGGGACCAGTCCTGGAGAAATGCAATCGTGGCTTGGGCTTCCGGATCTGCTTGCCAACTGGAAAAAGTCAGAAGTTGATGATTGAGGCGTGATGCAAATATGTCTACCAAGCACGGCCTCCCAACGGCAGTGAAGAGCATGGATTACTTTAGGGTGAAGCCTCCAGTTGCTGAAATCTCACAGATGGCTAGAGTGCCAATCTGCCATCGTATTGTTGTGTAGTTCCTATATTACCTATACAGGATCTGCGTGTTTGGATAACATAAACTGTGGGTTTGGTGGCGGACTGATTCTGTGCACCCCCACTGGATACGTTAGCCTGTCTGTATTAGCTAGCTCACAGTGCCACTAGAGTCTCCTCTTATCGGGGAGAGAATAGTTCTTGGCAACCTCAGAACATGACAACCCTGATCCCCCAAGATCATGGAAACAATATACTACCTTTCGCTCAGTCACTCGTGCTCACTTAGGGGGTCATTAGGATGGCGGGCGGACTTGAGTCCGCCCACCATCCTAGCAGTAATGGGACCGCCCGCCTGTCATGCGGCGGTCCCCCACCCCGAATTATGATGCGACCACCACCGCGGCGGTCGCATCTGGCAATTTAACATTGCTGCGGATGCTGCTGGCTGCAGCACCCGCCGCAATGTCAAATGGCCATGTTGTGCATTTCCATGCACAACGTGGCAGGCACCATGCGGTGCCTGCCACCTTGCACATGGAAATGGAGGGGGGTACCATGGGTACCCCCCAGTGCACAACGGGCCCCCCGAAGCCAGCCTCCATCAGCCTTTCCATGGTGGTTCCACCGCCATGGAAAGGCTGGCTGACGCCAGCATTGTGATCGGGCTGGCGGTGCCTTCGAGGCACCGCCCCCATAACCACGGCCTTATCCACTCCGCCCAGGCAATCGTTACGATTGCCTGTGGCTGGCGGGCTTTGCGCCCGCCACGCTTGCGGAACGATTCCCCCCGCCATCCTGATCTGGCGGGGGGAAATGGGCATGCAGATGGCAGATGGACCGCCACCGCCGGGCCGGCGGTGGCAATCCCTCCGCCATTGTAATGAGCCCCTAAGTTTGTCTCAGAGAGATACACAGAATAAACAGTCTGGGCGTTTCAATGAGTATTTATTGAACAGTTGTTATTCTAGTGTAGAATAGATGAGCTGCAACAACCATTAGACAGTAGCAGAGATATATGATTAGCAGTACTACGAAAGTAAAAGGATGGTATAGTTCTACCATCTTGCAGAAATCATGAATATATACAAATACATAAAACACATGATAAAAGTGCGTACTCCTACGATGCCTCCCTAACTAGATGTACCTAAATGTACCTAGCATCTGTGTAGGTGTTATGCCAAGAATCCCTCTAGGATCTAGTCCACCCCATTACCTGAGAGTATAGAGAATGTGGGACCCCGTCCTGGTCTCAAGTTGGACACCCCGCGAGGGATGTTAGACCACTGCTAGCTGGAGCGTCTGCATGCAGGAACCTCAGCCTCTCTGGTCAGTGTGTCAGCTGGGAATTCACGGTCTCCTCTATCTTCTTAAGCAAGATGTGTTGTATATATACCCATAGGTCTCCCCAGGGGTCCTACCTTGCTGTGTTACTGTGTCGGCCTAAAGGATGACGTTGGGCCTGAACTTTATACAGAGATATTATACAGGAGATGGTAATCCTACTGTTAGTCCTGCTGTGCTTCCAAGAAGCCTCATGCATAATGTATGAGAATCGAACCAGGGAAAAACCTGCATTCTGAATGCAATGTCATATCTAGGTAAAAGGTCAGTGCCTAAGAACTGTTATGTATGCAATGTAGGGAAGGATGTAGGTGAAAGGTTGCGATGTTGGCTGCGCCTATATAGGGTACCTATATGGAATATAACACCCACTCCTCTTCCGAATGGATGACATATGTAACCTATTACTGTACTACTAACATGACTAGATAGTGGTACGCGCAAAGTTTATAAAACATTTCTTTAGCTAAAATGTTTGAAAAATTCTAAAAATTCAAAAATCTTAAAAAATCTAAAAGGAAATGTTTCTAGCTCTAAAAGTGTCCGTGATTTATAGTTCGGACTACTACAAGCATTAAAAAGCCATGTATGCCCAAAAAATGAAAGGAAAGTCAATTTAGTTTCAAAGTTCCAAATTTGAGCTTGTTTAGAAAAGGGCGAATTTTTCCCAGCACACGACGAGCCAAATGAGTTCAAATGTTTATGTGTCCTGGCTGGTAGACACAACATTTTCGTTGCTTGCTTCCGCAGTAGACGGCCCCTGTAGCACCTCGCAGAGCACGTTAATTGAGCAGAGATGTTCCTCGCTGTCCGCAGCCGGTGCTGGGGCAGCCTGTGCGCCGTCCAAATCCTGGGTGTCAGAGGAGGAGCCGGTGTTCAGACCAACAGGTGCAGTTACTACCCGTGGTGGCTCAAGGAATGCCGCCATCAACATTGGAATACGCTGAGGACACTGCAGAACATGGGCCGTTATCGGGTCCAGTAAAGTATTCACGTCAGGTGGCGCACATGATGGTAGTGTCAAACAAAGGTCTAACACGCATTCTTCTCCACAAAAACAGGCATCGGAGGACAGGTAAGATGCAGTCTATCCAGACCGGTCGAAATGACAAGAACCAAGATTCACTTAGTTCTCTTAGACGAGGCGTGCCTAGAAGTTGTACCATGCGGTCACGGTATTTACGCTCCAGGAGTGTTCTTTCCATCGCCTTGGTGACTGGGACGTCCATTACGTAGCAAATAGAAAACAATCAGGATACCAGCTATTAATCAGCGGAAGTCCTCCAAAGATGCTTCCGAATACAGAGTGTATGAAGTTTGGTATAACTCCAAGTACCGTCTGAACGGTGCTCAGAAGTCCAGAACCTATGGTCTTAAATAGGTGGACAATGCCTGTCGTATCATACATGTTAAAGATACGATTTACCATTTCTGCGAAATGGAAAGGGCAGTTTGTATGAATGAGCGCCTGTATCTCTGCCGAAGACCTTGCGATCTGAAGATCAAAAGTCTCTCGAGCGGAGGTTAAGGGCACAGACTTCTGTAGAAGCATGGCTTTCATTCTGCTTAGAATATCAAACCGCATTAACGAAACATTCAGTGAAGGTCATAACGGCGCCTCCCTGACTTTATGTGTCGGTGGAAACAATACTTGCATACAACAAGTAACCCTGGAGCTCACGGTTACCAGATATGCGATGCCCTGGAGGTCAATGTGGTTAACCCATTGTCTACCACTGCTAGAGATTTTTCTAGATTTACACGGTCTATTTCCCGTAAACTCTCTGCGGCCTCTTGTTGGGATATTTGCCAAATTTCATTGTAGACAGCATAATAGAAACGTTTCTGACGTGGCTTCCTGGGACCCATTAAAAAATCCCTAAGATCCACATCCTGTGACAGTAAGGATAAGTGTTGTTTCACCTGTGTGAGTGTTGAGGTTTTTAGCCAATCAAGGCACAACTTCCCAACACTGTAGGATGTCACTACCCCTGGATGTTGTATTTGTACATAACGTGGATCTGGCCTATGGATATTCAACCCTTCGGTTTTACCCATGAATCTTGCTTGACAACTATTAGTGTCTGTGGGCCAAATCAATCATTTTTTCCAATCGCGGTCTGATCTGTTGTATTGTATGATGTCATCTACTGTAATTTCTTCCTGTGATGTTATTTTGCCCTCGGTGTGTGATGGAGTTGGCACCCGAGGTGTGTTCAAGTCTTTGCTCTTTGCTAGTCCAAGGCAAGACGTCTGTTGCACTGTCTCATTCAAAAACATGATTTGTTGAGGGATGAGGCATGCTCTAAACAAAGCTTCTGTTCCCTGAACTTGCCATTCTCTAGTACCCCAGACTGATTTTAAGTCTATGGTGTCTTTCCATAAGTCGAAACCTTGTTCAGACAACTGGGCAATAAAAGCAGCAGAGTAAATCTGTTTGGTGTTTGTTAACATATTTTTCTGTGCTGATGTTGGTGCAACCCTATAATAATATGAGGCTGAGTCAGACATATTAAACCCCGAAAAATATGGAAACTTCTGTGTAAATGTTTTTGAACTGCCTTTCGGCGGTGTTGGACAATGTTCCCACTGGTGGTATGTGAACACATTTCTAGGATTAGCAGATTTATGCAAAAAGTGATGACCATAGTGTTGATAACAATACATAGCCTCAAAATCTGATGTGTCTTCCACTGTTTCACTACTAGAAAATGCAGCAGATTTTTCCAAATCAGATAACATGTTATTAACAGTTTCAAAATCCCAATCATCGGAAAATGTACTGGAGGTAATGATATCACTCAATGATATTTTAAATAGATGAGGAATTCTTAAAATTTTGGTCGGACCAAATATATCAAAATCAACCTTGTCCCAAACTATACCATCTGGTATAGGAACTGCTGTAATGTTCACTGATGACAAGTCTCTTTGTTCTCAATGAGATGATTGGTGTGGTTTTAAAAGTAAGTTCACCTTTTGGGCTGCAGAGCTTTGTCGAATGTATTTCCCATTAATAAGCATACTAAAAACTATTACCAAGCCTACCCAGAAAAGAAAGAAAAGTATCCCGGTGATTATCCATAGTTCTACCCACGGTGATACCAGGTAAGTCTTTTTAAGAAAGTGCATAAAGTCTTTAACTTGCTGTTTGCGTGATTTTTTTGGCTGGCGTCGTTTCCGGTTCGCTTGGATCCAAAGAAAACATATCAAAGTTTATGAAGTAGCCAGAAGCAGTTCGATCAATTGTTGGTATTGCATCAGGATTTGTAGAAATCGTAGTTTGCTCTTGTCGAGGCATGTTGATGTAGACATCTGTATTTGGTCGAATAGCGAGTAGTTTTTGATTTTGAGTTTGATTTTGAATTTGAACTTCAGGTTCAAGAGGAATGAGTTCCATAGCATTGTTGCTTAGACCTTCATTCCGTGTTGGAGGCTCTTCGAACGTGATGAGTTTTTCCGTTTGAACTTCTTGGATTGTAGCAAGAGGAGGGCGTCTGCTACTTTGGAGTCCACGTGGCCTACTGCTTAGTATCGGCCACATAGTGTGGTTTGATTAGGTCAATTGAGACAAATCTTTTCTCCTTTTTCCGGCAAGAGGCGGTAGAAGTACAGTTCTTGTTCCTTCAACTGCTAGGACCGGTACAGGTTTTCTGTTGATGGCCCAAATTCTTTTTTGTCCGCTATTTTCTCTCTGATCAGATCCCCGACTTTTGGGATCCAGACAGGTCTTGCCGTGACTGATTTGACTTCCCCAGTGGCGGTCTGCTTCAGATGGACATTACTTTGTTGTGTCCTGGATTCATTTAGATCCTGTAAAACAGCCAAACGATCATGGATGTCAAAAGGTTTTTCATCTGCCACTGTGCCTTCACAATCAAGATCAGGTACCCACATTCTTGTCCCAAATAGGACCGCATATGGAGTGACACCACCTAGAGAACTTCTTGGCATGTTGTTCAAAGCTCGCTGGACCCCATAAAGATGCTTTACCCAACTTTTACCCGTGCCTAATACTCTAGCTGTTAAAGATTGCTTTAAGTCCCGGTTTTTTCTCTCCACTACCGAATTTCCCTTGGGATGGTACGGAGATGAGTACCGCAATGCTACACCCAATCCTCGCATGGCCTCCTTGTAAGCCTGAGAGCTAAACGCAGGGCCCTGGTCAGAATGTAATGTGCCAATTGCGTATGTCCCTATAAAGACTCGTAAATCTTTGATAACAGTTCGAGCGTCAGCCGAGCGTTGGGGCCATACCCATAGGAATATTGAGTAGGAATCCACTGCAACCATGATATACCTGTAAGCCCCATCTCTTTGTAAGGGGCCGCAGTGGTCCAATTAAACACACGCTAGTGGTTTGTCAGATATTAATAACGGTGTCTGTGCTGGACGTGTTACGGTGGAACCTTTCATATGCTGACAGATGTCGCATTTCAAGACATAGTCTTTTGTCTGCTTTGTTAATCCAGGCCACCAATAGCGTTGTTTCAATAAAGAAACAGTCACCGTAACTCCTGCATGTGCAGAACCTATCCCTTTGTGTGCTGCTAGAATTAAACCTAACCTACGATCCATGTTTGGAATTACTCTATCCCCCACTCCAGGAATCTGAGCAAATGGAATGTTATTGGCATCTGACTTGTAGGAGTACTTGAGAGGAAACTTTTTTGGTACTGCTCCGCTGTTTTTGCGGGTTGCATTACTAGCTACCATAATCTCACCGTCTATTCTCGTTTGAGAACGAGTGATTGCAGCTACGGAAGCCTTGCGTACAGCCCCCTTTGCGGCTTCATCAGCCAATGAATTCCCTTCAACGTGAACGCCATCACGCTGATGACTCAGTGTATGTATCACGTGAGCCCTCGGTAGTTCGGTTTTCAACTCCACTACCTGTTCCCATAGCATTTTATGCTTAATTGTGCCACCTTTTGCATCTTTGAACCCGTTTTGAACCCAGTACTGCAAATATTCATTGTAAGACTGCACACAGTAAATGGAATCACACACAATTAGTGTGGGGAATTCTCAATCCGTATTTACCAGTGCCAGTATCAAGACTTTTAACTCTGCCAGCTGTGCCGTGCAGTCTCCTAGAGATTGCGTTTTTGTGCAACTTGGGTGGAACTTTCGATCCCGCATGCAACCTTTAACAATTGCACAGCTATATTGTTGCTTACTTCCTATGACCGGTTGAGCAGATCCGTCAGTGTAAATTATATATTCATACTGATCTAGAGGCATTATTTCGTTTGGTAGAGGATATGTCTTTAAATTTGGGTTGTACCTGTATGCTACATCTGTTGCAGTGAGAGAATTAGCCCATTGTATCCATCTCGTCTGTAAAGCGTTAGCATTAGGAACGCTTGCCTTTGTCGCAGCCTCTAAGGCTGGAACCGGAGTTATTACTATTATTCGTTTCCCCTGAGCCAGTGCTCTTTCTCTCACTACGACACTCTGTACTGCTGTCAGAATCTTTTCTGTAGATGCGAAGCGCATCTCAGCAATTGTGTACAAATGTGATTTGTATGCAATTGGTACTGTCTCACCCTCATTATATGTTAGATAGGTGTACCCAGATTGATCCGCAACTATACGGATCACCAGGTTGCGTACGTTTACGCGTGTCTGTAAGTGTTTGGAAGCTATCATGTCAGCTTGTAAGGAACGAAGTGTATCTGTATGTTCCTAAGTCCATTGTTTTACTGAAAAATCAGGTTTTATTAAATCGTAGAAAGGTTTCACTCTTTCTGCGTATTCCAAAATGTAAGTTCGACCAAAATTTAGGAATCCCAGGATTGATTGTAAACCTTTTAATGATTTTGGAGGTTGGAGCAGCACGCATTTTTCAAAAAAATTGGCTGCCAGGCTTTTCCTTCACTTGAAAGCTCATATCCTAAAAACAGGACACTGAGGTGGGCAATTTTTGATTTTTTAAAGTTGAATTTGTAGCCCTCAGATGCAAATCCCAAAATTATGGTTTTCACTCTGTTCAAGTGCTCCTCTAGATCATCGTCCGTTAGATAAATATCATCCACATAGGACAATGCCTCTTTGTCCAAATTTTGAAGTAACTCAGTTACTCTGGCCGAAAACAACCCCGGTCTGTTCTTATCCCCCTGGGGGAGTTGACAAAATTGACGCTGGGTCCCTAGCGCTGAGAAGGCTGTTAGATACCTGCTTTCAGGCGCTATATTTTGGCAGAAAAATCCATTTGAGATATCAAGTGTTGTTTTATATTTTTTCCGCACAATGTTATTCATTAATGCGGCACTGTGTGCATTTTGAACTGCAAATGTCTTAGTGCAAGTGTTTAAATGTCTGTAATCTAAAACTAGACGATATGAATTGTCAGGTTTCATGACAGGAAACAAAGGATTTTTCATTGGTGAGGTGCAAGTTTCAATCACCCCTTGGTATTCAAGTTGAACTAAGATCTCCCTGACCTGTTTTTTAGCTTCTTGCTTTATTGGATACTGCCTCTGTGCAGTTGGAGTATTTTTTATAGGAATTATGTGCTGGGTTGAATCCATATCCCATCGAACATGGTTTTTGTATAATGCCGGAGCCTGGGCTACCGCCCACTTCTGTGCATATGTATGTTGTAAATGCCTGGGAATATGGTCTGAGAAGGCCGGAAGAATTACCGTTTCTCCTTTAGGGCAATCCATGACGAATGCTGGTGGCCAATCTTGTTAAGCTAATAAAATATCATAGCCAAACGTCAGGTTCTCCCAAAAGAGACCTCTCACCGTTCTACATTTGTCCCTCTCCATTTGGAGCGTTATTTGATATACTTTATCTGGGACACTTACCCTAGTATCGGGTGTTTCTTCTGTGATATAATCATTCAAGTCCGCTGTCACCAGAAATTCCTTCAGGTTCTGGCGAGCTATTGTTACTTCTGCCGCACTGTCTAGCATCATCAGAGACCATTCCCCGTTCAGTAGTCGAGTCCTCAGAATTCTGGGCATGTCTGATCTTTACACCTGCAACCTTCTTCTTTTTGAACTGTGGCTTTTGCTTTGGTTTCTCTTCATTTTTAGAAGTGTAATCTTGAGCGTGCTGCTTGTCTCTGGACTTTGTACGCTCTTCTTGTCTGTCTGACCGTCCTTCCCTCTCAGAGTTTTTCGATGAACCCTGAAAGGAACGAGAGGAACGTGTATCAGTATCCTGATACCTGTCAGGTTTCCAAATATTTTCCCTATTCCTAAGGTTGTACCTCTTTTCGGAGGGCTCCTGTGGAGGAGTTCTACCTCGGGATTGAGATCTGTTTCCTTTAACGTTTTGTTGTTTTTTATTGTCCCACTTCTTCTTTGTTGAAGCAGGTGTCTGCTTAGAAGTGTCCTTTTCAGGATTGCCCATCAGTTGTGGTTTTAAAGCTTTCCCACCCAAACTGCCTCTGCCTAATTCTGCATATGCAGTTTCAATTATTTTTGGTAGTTCGTGTTCCTGTTCTAAAGGATTGAACTCCCTCAGGCGTTGGCGGATGGCCACTGAAGCTGCTTCCCCCTTAATGTTAGCTAGTATTATGGCTGATACCTGGGCATAGTTACCTAGTAACTTCATCCCTAAGTTTAGGGCAGGCTCTGCTCCATACTCATTTTGTATCTGTCTCAATACATCAGGTACTACTGCTAATGACGGGATACCATGAGTTCTGGTATAAATGGCAGCAAAGACTATACCCCAAGTGGTACAATCCTCTAATTGTGGTGTTATCCCCATGGGCAAGCAGATTGTTAGCATTCTGTGTTTTACATACGCGGTAGTATTCAGGAATACTGCCTCTAGCTGCGTTATTTTCTGAGCTACCCAGAATGGTATTTGTTCACGTTTTGTGGGCATTTTACCCATTACCGCGTGTAATGTTTGTGGTGTAATTTTAGATGCTGTACCCTGAATTTGAGTTCCATTTGTTGCAACTATTGCTGGTTGGACTCTAAGTGTCCTCATGATGAATTGCGTCACATGTCTGTATATTTTAATTAAATCTTTGTGTTGTGTGAGTAAGTCTCTTGGTGGCATTGTGTCAACGTCAGGATGTGGTGTGTAGGCCGCTAATATTGGCCATGTTGCCCCTTCTCTTCCGAGCGGGCCGAGTCTTACTCTTCTTCTTATGTGGGGTAGGGCGCCTTTAAACCAGTATAAGTGTTCCTGGTATGTGAGCGGAACCTCAATGTCCTCAAATGGACAATATTCCGCTGGTGCATCTCCTTCCGTGTAGGAGTGAAATGTTTTTGTTCTTGCATTTGCTGCTGGGAATGTAACCCACGAATAAAATACCTCTGTTCTGTTTGATTCGTGTGCCTCAATCACGAAAGCTACTATGCCACCCCTAGCCAATAAACCATGCGCAAGTAGTTTCAGGGTGACTGTATTTCTAAAGTTTGGTGCAATTTGTATTGCGTCTGCATCTTTCTCATCTGTGAGGGGCAGATTTTGTTGCAGTGGGTCTAATTCTTGGTTAGTCATTGTTTTTAGTACACTAAATAATTTTTCAAGGGAACCAAGATACGGTGTTATGCACAATTTTAGGAACAATGTGTCCTTCAAGCTTGATTAACCAACAGCCAATAAATAGGATTTTTTAGCCTACTCAGCTGTGGCAGAGTTTGTGCCCACCCACTCCAGACGTCTCTGGTGTTTTGTGAGTAGGGGTCTCTGAGAATAGCACAACTGAACTACTCAGATTCTACTGTTAAATAAGTACCCAACCAACGTTGGCGGCGCCATGTCGTGTAGTTCCTATATTACCTATACAGGATCTGCGCGTTTGGATAACATAAACTGTGGGTTTGGTGGCAGACTGATTCCGTGCACCCCCACCGGATATGTTAGCCTGTCTGTATTAGCTAACTCACAGTGCCACTAGAGTCTCCTCTTATCTGGGAGAGAAAAGTTCTTGGCAACCTCAGAACATGACAACCCTGATCCCCCAGGATCGTGGAAACAATATACTACCTTTCGCTCAGTCACTCGTGCTCACTTAGTTTGTCTCAGAGAGATACACAGAATAAACAGTCTGGGCATTTCAATAAGTATTTATTGAACAGGTGTTATTCAAGTGTAGAATAGATGAGTTGCAACAACCATTAGACAGTAGCAGAAATATATGATTAGCAGTACTACGAAAGTAAAAAGATGGTATAGTTCTACCATCGTGCAGAAATCATGAATATATACAAGTACCTAAAACACATGATAAAAGTGCGTACTCCTACGATGCCTCCCTAACTTGATGTACCTAAATGTACCTATCATCTGTGTAGGTGTTATGCCAAGAATCCCTCTAGGATCTAGTCCACCCCATTACCTGAGAGTTTAGAGAATGTGGGACCCCGTCCTGGTCTCGAGTTGGACACCCCGCGAGGGATGTTAGACCACTGCTAGCTGGAGCGTCTGCATGCAGGAACCTCAGCCTCTCTGGTCAGTGTGTCAGCTGGGAATTCACGGTCTCCTCTATCTTCTTAAGCAAGATGTGTTGTATATATACCCATAGGTCTCCCCAGGGGTCCTACCTTGCTGTGTTACTGTGTCGGCCTAAAGGATGACGTTGGGCCTGAACTTTATACAGAGATATTATACAGGAGATGGTAATCCTACTGTTAGTCCTGCTGTGCTTCCAAGAAGCCTCACGCATAATGTTTGAGAATCGAACCAGGGAAAAACCTGTGTTCTGAATGCAGTGTCATATCTAGGTAAAAGGTCAGTGCCTAAGAACCGTTATGTATGCAATGTAGGGAAGGATGTAGGTGAAAGGTTGCGATGTTACCTGCGCCTATATAGGGTACATATATGGACTATAACAGTATTGCGCTTACCTGGGAGATATTCTGCCACTACCAATATTCGATGTGGAAGGCTAAAATGCCACAAATCTTTGGCTATCTCTGCCAGGAGGTGTGACTTGGTCCCGCCCAATTTGTTCACATAACTGACCATGGAAACATTGTCCATATGTAGGAGAATGCAACAATCCATCTTCTCCAGCGAAAGACTCCAAATTGCAAACAAACCCACTAGGAGTTCCAGACAATATATATTGAGGTCCAGTTCCACCCTGAACCAGCGACCACCGCACCCCCCTCCCTCGTGAAGATCCAGACCGCAATAAGCACCCCAACCTCAACGGCTGGCATCGGACTCTATTTTAATCTCTGAAGTCGAGCCAAAAATTGCCCTGCCATTCCAGGCTTCCATGTGGTCTAGCCACCAAGACATTCCTTCGATAGAATTATCTGTTCTGAATAGCTGACACCCTTGCAGAGGTGTTACATTTTGAGTTGCTGAAGGGCACAATAATGGAGGGGACCAGGAAAAATGGCCTGGATCAATGAGGCCAACAGTACCACAAGGTGAGCTATTGACCTCAAGGATACAGTCTATTTGCTTACTGCTGACCTCAACTCTTTCTTGATGTTCTGGACTTTTTAGGCTGATAAGACCAGTTGAGACAGAGAGTCCACCTGAAAACCCAGGAATTTGTGATGCTTGGAAGGGATTAGGATCAATTTCTGAGCATTTATGATGAAACACAGGTCCTGCAGGAGGAGGATCATCCACTCCAGGTGAGTTAGAGCCAACTGGGGACATTGGGCCATGATAATGATGTTGTCTAAATAGATGATAAGACGCACCACTCGAGCCCGCAGGGTCTCCACGGCAGGCTTCATGGTCTTTGTGAAACACCATGGGGTAGAGGAGAGGCCAAAATTGAGAACTCTGAATTCATTACAAATACCTTGCCAAAGGAACTGAAGAAAAGGTTGATGAGGAGGAAAAATGGGGACGGTTAAGTGGGTGTCTTTTAAATCTAATTGGACCATCCAATCTCCCTCTTGGAGGATGTCCCTCAAAAGGTGGATTCCCTCCATCTTGAAATGATGGTAGCCTATCCACCCATTGAAGTCGTACAGGTTTAACACCAAGTGTGACCCGCCCCCTTTCTTTTCCACCAAAAAGATGCAATTGGAAACCTGTTCAGGTGTGGAGATGACACTTCTATTACTTCCTTTCCCTTTTGGAGTTTGCATTTCTGAGGAGTTGAAATCTTGCTCTTGTTGGGAAAACTACATTGTGGGTGGAAGACAGGGTTGGACAGGGGTGCTGTAAGACTCTAACTTGCATCCCTGAATAGATTCGAGAATCCAAGGGTCCTGCATTAGACTCAGTTGTGAAGAAATAACTTGGTTCTGCCCCCCCAGCAAGACTTCTGAAATTGGAATAATTCTCACCTGTGGAACCACATTCTTGGAATGATCTTTGATGACCTCTGTATTGCCCTTTCCTGAAGTGATTCTGGTTCGCAAGGGGATGAGAGGTGTAGAAGGTGGAGTTCTAGGAGGATTTCTGATTTCATCCTCTACCTCGTTGGTAGAAGTCTTGTTGTGGGCCTTGGTGGTAGCCACGGTCAAACATGCGCACTCAGAAGTGTCCAGCCCTGCCAAAACGTGGTCTGAATACCTTTTTAAGGGATCCTTGTGACTCGTCAAGATTGCTATAAGTAGCCACAAACTTAGAAATTACTTTCAAGAAAGAAGTCCCAAACAAAAGCCCTTGAGCTATTGGCTCCAAATCAGACGACACAAGCTCAGTGAGCTTCAGGTTGATTTTGAGGAGGATGGATCACAACGTTCACTGGATATAGCACAATTCACTTTGCCTAGTTGGCACACAGCTCTTTGGGCTCAACTGACTAAGACGTCAGGATCTATGGGTGTCGCTGACTCCTTGGCTTGGTTTGCCAATTTAAGGATTTTAGTTAGTGGACCTGATACATCCAGTAACTTCTCCTGAGTTGCGCCAGGCATGATCAAGGCCCTTTTGAGGATCCTTGGAGTATGTCTTTAGGAAAGTCACTAGGGTATGATCTACTTCAGGGGTTTCTGTGACTTTGATGGGGAGATCCAGCCAGGTGCATTCGGAACATAGGCGTGCCCTGGCATTTATGTCAAATCCCTGACAGATATGCGCTTGCACATAGTCCACAACTTCTTGTTGGGGGGAGCCGCACAGTAGATTGTGGATGAATAATATCTCCTGGCTCTAAGAAAAGTAGCCTGGGCTGCTTTTGGACATTGGTGTGGCTCGATTTGTGCTTGCATTTACTAGGACCAGCTTCGTTGTCATGGTCTGAACTCTGAGAGGAAGTGGACTCCAAATTATCTGGGATCAGAGCCGGGGGTGGGGTGCAAATGGGAGGTGCACTATAGGCATGGAGTTTGCCAACATTTCGAAAGCCTCAGTGTGGGGGCCCTTAGGCAGAGCCAATATTCAAGTGCCTCAGGAGGGTAAGAATGACAAAATATTTACTGAATACCATCAAACTAATCTGGAGCAATCAGTGGGAGTGCTGTAATTATAACCCCAAAAGCAGGTCAAAAATGATAAAAGTAGGCATAAAAAGTAGAGGGAGGACCTGCAGCACCCTGGGCAGGGCCTAATTCAATTTTCCAACCCTGGGGACTCCAGTCCTGCCAGAGATTCACAAAGGGGCAGCAGAAACAGGTGAAGAAACGCATTGCTGCGCATTCACCAAGCCTGTAATTACCAGGCTGTGAGCAAAGTAATGGCGCACAAGGCCCCTGACTGCCAAAATAGAAAGGGGATGCGCGGAATGCGACAGCGCATACTCGTTCCTCTTTTCCCTCCTCACTGACTAAAAGCAGGTGCAGCAAGCCACTCCACTTGGGAGGATACACGCTCCCTGAATGCAAGTGAGGTCGCGCTGCTGAATTCTAGTTAAACCTCTAAGAAACAAACAGTTAAAATTAAGCGCAATAGTTGCGAAGCGAGTCGCCTGGCTTAAGTGATTAGCATGAGATCGGCAACAATGTCGACACTTTCAAATCGCCGTATGCATGAAAAACGCAATCAACATTATGGAAATAATAACATTAATAGTTCAATCTACATATTAAGACAAATATGAAGAGATGTACTTAACAGAGAAATATGAGGAGATGTACATAACTGGCTGGAAAGCAGCAAAGAAAGAGGAAGCTGAATAGCAATGTGAAGGTTATACAGGGTGTAGGCTGACTGGTTGGGACATGTGACTAAGGTGGTCATGGGAAATGTAGTGTTTTAAAAGTTTTACATTTGATTGGTAGCTGAAAATTAGAAGAGTAAAGAAAGAGAAGCATAATCCTCACCTCCAGTCCTTACAGAATTCAGGGAACGTGACGATAGGAGGAGACAGAGTTTGCGGGAAGCTAACCGTGGAGAGGAGGTTTTGCCCAGAGTCACTACACTTCCTCATTACGACCCAGACCGGAGATGCTCTCGGAGGAGCATGTCTTACACTGGTAGGTGCCCTATTATGGGGTTGGAAGTGGTGAGGAAGGAATACAACGCGGGCGGGCTTTGAGAAGAGAGTTAAGAACTTACCTAAGCCAAACCTGGTAGTGAACTAAGCAAAGAAAGCAAAAAGTTCTTTAAGTTTAACATTTCATTTAAGAAGAACACACTATAGCAAGCATTTGCAATGCAATAGGTCTCGCATTCACGCGAGTTTGAGCTATTGCCATTGTAAATGACAATGCCTTTTATTTATGTTTTGGGTTTTAAAACATAAATAAAAGGCATTGTCATTTACAATGCTAATAGCTTAAACTCTTGCAAACGCGAGACCTATTGCATTGCAATAAAGGGCCTACTCGACCACTTGTTAGATTGTAAATATCAGAGGAAGAGACCGGCCTGCGAAGTCTTCAAAGCAGTAATAAATAGTACAGTGAAGAAGATGTGTAAGTGTTGTAAATTACACAGACACAAAGTGTGAAGTGAGAGTTACATATGATCCGAGCTATAAACACTAACAAAGCGCTCCAACACCTTTCGCACTGTGATTACACTGTCGCGGCTCAGGAGGAAGAGCGGGAGGGGGGGGCTATTTCCTGCCCTCTCCTTGATTTGAGCGTGCAGTGTGGCATTGCGTAATGTCATTGCTATCTTTGGCCTAATAAACACTCCAGCTGTAGTAGGGCCCTGGCTTCACCTTTTGGTGCAGTGCGGGCTGTGCTTTATGGCACACATGGAGGGAGGGAGGGATGGTCTCAGCTGCAGCTCTGGCCTCGTACAGTGCCCCTGCTATTACTAGTGAGTGAGATGCGCTGAGGTGGTGGTGGTGGTATTGGTGGTATTGGTGGTTGTATTGGTGGTGGTGGTATTGGTGGTATTGGTAGTGGTGGTGGTGGTATAGGTGGTGGTGGTACTGGTAGTGGTACTGGTAGTGATGGTGGTGGTACTGGTACTGGTGGTACTGGTGGTGGTGGTACTGGTGGTACTGGTACTGGTGGTAGTGGTACTGGTGATAGTGGTACTGGTAGTACTGGTACTGGTGGTGATGGTATTGGTGGTATTGGTGGTGGTACTGGAGGTATTGGTGGTACTAGTACTGGTGGTATTGGTGGTGATGGTGGTACTGGTGGTACTGGTACTGGTGGTACTGGTACTGGTAGTACTGGTAGTACTGGTACTGGTGGTGGTGGTGGTACTGGTACTGATGGTACTGGTGGTGGTACTGGTGGCACTGGTGGTGATGGTACTGGTGGTACTGGTGGTGGGGGGACTGGTGGTGGGACTGGTGGTGGTGGTGGTGGTACTGGTGGTGGTAGAGGTGGTGGTGGTGGTGGTACTGATGGTACTGGTACTGGTGGTGGTACTGGTGGTACTGGTGGTGGTGGTACTGGTGGTACTGCTGGTGGTGGTTCTGGTGGTACTGGTTGTGGTGGTGGTGGTACTGGTGGCGGTGGTACTGGTACTGGTGGTACTGGTGGTACTGGTACTGGTGGTGGTGGTGGTGGTAATGATGGTGGTGGTGGTACTGGTGGTGGTACTGGTGGTGGTGGTGGTACTGGTACTGGTGGTTGTACTGGTGGTGGTAGTGGTGGTGGTGGTGGTAGTGGTGGTGGTACTGGTGGTGGTGGTACTGGTGGTGGTGGTACTGGTACTGGTGGTACTGGTACTGGTGGTAGTGGTACTGGTGGTACTGGTGGTGGTGGTATTGGTGGTGGTGGTATTGTTGGTGGTAGTGGTGGTATTGGTGGTGGTACTGGTACTAGTGGTATTGGTGGTAGTACTGGTACTGATGGTATTGGTGGTGGTACTGGTGGTGGTGGTACTGGTGGTGGTACTGGTGGTATTGGTGGTGGCACTGGTGGTAGTGGTGGTACTGGTGGTGGTACTTGTGGTGGTACTGGTGGTGGTGGTACTGGTGGTGGTGGTACTGGTGGTGGTGGTGGTACTGGAGGTGGTGGTGGTACTGGTGGTACTGGTGGTGGTAGTACTGGTGGTGGTGGTACTGGTGGTACTGGTGGTGGTGGTACTGGTGGTGCTATTGGTGGTGGTACTGGTGGTGGTGGTGGTACTGGTGGTGGTGGTACTGGTGGTGGTGGTGGTACTGGTGGTGCTATTGGTGGTGGTACTGGTGGTGGTACTGGTGGTGGTGGTGGTACTGGTACTAGTGGTATTGGTGGTGGTACTGTTCCTGATGGTAATGGTGGTGGTACTGGTGGTGGTGGTACTGGTGGTGGTACTGGTGGTATTGGTGGTCGTACTGGTGGTAGTGGTGGTACTGGTGGTGGTACTTGTGGTGGTACTGGTGGTGGTGGTACTGGTGGTGGTGGTACTGGTGGTGGTACTGGTTGTGGTACTGGTACTAGTGGTGGTGATACTTGTGGTACTGGCGGTTGTGGTACTGGTTGTGGTGGTACTGGTGGTGGTGGTACTGGTACTGGTGGTACTGGTACTGGTGGAGATACTGATGGTGGTGGTACTGGTACTGGTGGTGGTGGTACTGATGGTGGTGGTAGTGGTGGTGGTGGTACTGGTGGTGGTGGTACTGGTGGTGGTGGTGGTACTGGTGGTGGTACTGGTGGTGGTACTGGTGGTACTGGTGGTGGTAGTGGTGGTGGTGGTACTGGTGGTGGTACTGGTGATACTGGTACTGGTGGTACTGGTACTGGTGGTAGTGGTACTGGTGGTACTGGTACTGGTGGTGGTGGTATTGGTGGTGGTGGTATTGGTGGTGGTAGTGGTGGTATTGGTGGTGGTACTGGTGGTACTGGTGGTGGTACTGATGGTGGTGGTAGTGGTGGTGGTGGTACTGGTGGTGGTGGTACTGGTGTTGGTGGTTGTACTGGTGGTGGTACTGGTGGTGGTACTGGTGGTACTGGTGGTGGTACTGGTGGTGGTGGTACTGGTGGTGGTACTGGTGGTACTGGTACTGGTGGTACTGGTGGTAGTGGTACTGGTGGTACTGGTACTGGTGGTGGTGGTATTGGTGGTGGTAGTGGTGGTATTGGTGGTGGTACTGGTGGTATTGGTGGTGGTACTGGTACTGGTGGTATTGGGTGTGGTACTGGTGGTATTGGTGGTGGTACTGGTACTGGTGGTACTGGTGGTATTGGTGGTGGTGGTGGTACTGGTGGTGGTACTGATGGTGGTGGTACTGGTGGTGCTGGTACTGGTGGTGGTGGTACTGGTGGTGGTACCGGTGGTGGTGGTGCTGGTACTGGTGGTGGTGGTGGTGGTACTGGTGGTGGTGGTGGCACTGGTGGTACTGGTACTGGTGGTGGTGGTACTGGTACTGGTGGTGGTACTGGTACTGGTGTTGGTAGTGGTACTGGTGGTGGTACTGGTGGTGGTACTGGTGGTGGTGGTACTGGTGGTGGGTGTGGTACTGGTGGTGGTGGTACTGGTGGTAGTACTGGTGGGGGTGGTGGTACTGGTGGTGGTGGAGGTGGTGCTGGTGGTGGTACTGGTGGAGGAGGTTGGTGGAGGTGGTACTGGTGGTGGTGGTTGTGGTACTGGTGGTAGTACTGGTGGTACTGGTGGTACTGGTACTGGTGGTGGTGGTGGTGGTACTAGTGGTGGCGGTACTGGTGGTGGCGGTACTGGTGGTACTGGTGGTGGTGGTACTGGTGGTGGTACTGGTGGTGGTGGTACTGTTGGTGGTGGTACTGGTGGTACTGGAGGTGGTTGTGGTGTGTGCTTCTTTAAGGTAGTGTATTGTATGTCAGACGCACTCAAGCAATTATGAACTCTATTCAGTGCGGTGGTGCCTTAGACGCTTGTTACACGTCGCTTATCTATAGCATATAATAGGAAACAGCTGCAAACGGCCACATAATGCACTACTGAATAGAACCCTATGTGGGCAGAGTATGTTTTTCTTCTGTTGAATACCGGAGTCAAAGGACAGAAAGAAGCATGCGGTTTAAGTAGTTGTTAATTAAGGGACTGCTGCTCCTAGTCTGCAGGAATTTCCAGTTCCCTTTTTCTTGGGTTTTGCTCTGCCAGGTTTAATTCCTTATTGAATGTAAGCGTTTAATGTGCGGCGCAAGTTAACATTGTCTTTATTCGTCTGAATCAAACATGCCTTAATAGTGGTGCAGACACATTATTGTTGGCATGTAAGAGTAAACTCCTGGCGGGTTAGGCCTCGTGATCAGGCGAGGGAGTTTTAAGAGGCTAAACATTGTGATTTACCACCTGTTGTGCTACAGTCGTGTGTGCTGCTGCCTGAGTTTAATACAACGTGACGGAAAGACGTGGAAGGGCTGTGATGGCAACATTCTTCAGGCTACTTCGACATTATTTTATGGAAGGAAAAACTATTCAGTTTTAAGCTTCTTGGATAATATAGCAATAAGATGGTTTGCCGCATCTTCCTACCCCTTGACGTCTTATTGCAGATTGTCTGGTATCAGCAGTGAGTAAGTCCTTGCGAGACAACTGCAAGCGCTACTCACTGCCCTCAAAAGTTTGGATGCTAAAGCTGGACAGCATTGGATCTGCGTCCTTCACAATGACGACAAGATGCACAATTGTGTACAGTCCACCCCCCCCTGAAGTTTTTGCGACGCTTCCAAGCGACACAAGTGCTGAAGCCAGTGCAGTGGAAGGGTGCGCTAACTTTGTTATAAGAGAGGAACCCGTATCACACCCGACAGCCGGTCTCTAACTTTTATTTTTGAAATCACTAGTGCGAAATCGCAGCATCTCGCACGTCCAAACTGTTGACGAGTAGAACTTGTCTCCCTTCCTCACCTGAACAAGGTTTGCCGGTCACCTGCATGAGCTCTGTCTGTTTTTAGTAGAAAAAATAAATAAATAAATTGAAAAGAAAACAAGCTAATTTCAACCTGTTTTTGCTTTCTTATTAGCTGACCCGTTCCGATTTGAAACACCAGTATACATTTAAACGTATCAAACCTCCGTAAGCACGTACATACATTAGTCATGAAAGAAAATAGTGCTCGCCGACTACAATAACGCCGACCATGTAACACCGCAAGTAAAAGATCCAGTTCTGATGGGCGGTCCCAAAAGGAAACAGGGCAGTAACAAGGAGGGGCTAAGAAGCCTCATATTGAATCGGAAGCCAGCGTTTATCAAAGACAATGCCACCAGCCAATGAAAAATATGGGCGGAGAGTGGGCGAGGCTTCCACAGCACTTCCACATCTAACCCTACTACAGCATGCCTCACAGAGCAAGCAGCGCATGAGCTGCAACGCTAGGCTCAACCTAAAAAGGTCAGACAAGGGAGAATGAAGCTATCATTTTCTCTTCTGGCCAGATATGCTTTTTTTGTAGAAGATTTCAGAGAGTTAAAGTTTCCCTACCAGATTTCTGGTGACAATTTTGTAACTGCCTAAGTTGTCATGGAGAACCAAGAAGCCATAATAAAACAGAAATGTTGTGAGTTTGGAAGAGAAGATAACTCCTTAGAGAGGGTCATAAAAGATTTAGTCGTGGACCTAGTTTATATGTTAGCAGAAGGATTGCCTCAGGAAGGGGAATTTCAAGAAGTAGACAGGAAGCAGTTCATAAGGTGAACAAACGAGAGATGGAAGAAATTAGAGAAGAGGCCCTGAGTATAAGAAAGAAACAGAATAATAAGACAGCAACAGCTGTAAGATAGCTGGGAAATCAATAACTGATGCACTTACCTGTGCCACGTTTTCTTCCTCGATTGGTTTCTTATACAGCAACAATGATGGCTGTGGAAGAAAAACAGAGACCCTCTATTGAAAGAAATCAATCTCTGTTAATAATTCACACTGTTTATATCTTTTAAGGTGAACTGCTTGGAGAGTTTAATGTACTTAAAGTGGTTTATTAAAGTGCACTCTCAAAGTGCTTCATCTCTTACCACCATTTTTTAAACATTTTAAATACTTGGAACCAGTTAGGTTGTGGACTTTCACAAAAGAATGTTCTTAAAGTAATTAGAGTGGGGTACTAAGGAGCTTTGACTCTGACATAAACCCAATCTTCCTTTTACTGTTGTTAAGTGCAGTTGCTACACGGTTAAACAAAGAGGATGGAAAGGGTAGAATAGGGAGGAGAGAGAGCGAAAGAGAAACACAGCTGCTCCAGCGTCGGTTGATAGTATACGAAGACTTCACTTTCTCAATGAATGTCTTTCAAGAGGTAAGTGAGGACTAGATATTCAGAGCCACCCTCATGGCTAATGGTTTTCTAGACGTAACACTGACTGGGAAGCAACTCATACCTATAAACCCAGATAATAATCAAAATGAATGCCCCTCACTCTAAGGGTCTCACAGTAGCAAACAGTCTACTAGTTAGTTATGCACTTGCCAGTATTTCCATCACTGGGGGTGTGATGGTCACTCTAGAGACATTTCCACCAACCAGGCGATAGCCACAGCTATGAGCATCAACCCCTGCAGAGGGAGGAAAAGGAAGCGGCATGCAGTAAAAACAGCCAACCTGGGGTACTGAGGGACCAAGTAAGGAGAAGCAAAGCAAACATGTGTGACAGGATGTCCAAGTATTGAACAAAAGAGAGTGCAGAACACCTTAGCAAAGAGCATAGGTAGTGTTTCGTAAACGACGCCTTGGCATAGTTCTACAAAATTTGCTTTCCCACCCACGGGTGACACACGTGAACTAGGTTCAATGCACCAGCACTGAAATTGAAAGACAGGTTATTGTAGCCCTGCAGAACCCCACTCAATACATTTTTGAAGTAGAGTTATTGCTTTTGAGTTATTGATAATCCCTGCAACGGAATCAGGGACACAGTGGTAATAGAAACAAACCTATTTCGTTATTCACAATATCACACACACACTGCACTAATAAGAATAGACACTTTTAACTGAAATGAATTTATTACAACATGGCGGACCTGTTTTAACACCTCTAAAATAACAATACAGGACATCATTAAAACAGCAAGAAGTCCCGTGGGGTACAATGAGAATAAAATTAACATTTCTAATGTGGTTAAAATGTCATCTAAAACCTAACACCCTAACACCTACTTAAATGCGCTGCTCTAAGAGAGCTTAGAAAGTAGGGAAACTTGCAGTATAGAGTTTCTTAGGGAGAAAGGATGCACTGCATACCTTTTTGACAGCAATAGCTGTTGTTATCAGCAGAGGTGAAAAGGCAGTGTTCCCTGCAAAGGGCAGACTAGAGACCTTCCGCGAGGACTCTGCTTTATAAGCATCAGGCGAGATGCAGTATCTTCGAAGCGCGCTGGCAGTAGATGAGACCGTCTTTGGCAGAATCCTGCACAATAATCTGGGCGAAGGACCACTCCTAACAAATGGTCAAGTGGCAGCCCTTATATACTATATCCTATTTGAGATTGGAATTTCTGGCATAAGTTTAGGAATGTCTGACATAGTTATGTTATGTTAATTGATTTTTGTATAGCGCGTAATCACCGGCAGGTCTCTTAGCGCTTTAGAGAGAGTGGCCAAAGGTCGTTAGCGGTTACATGACAGCGCAAGGAAGGGGGATTAAACTGTGTCCAAAGCCTCCCTAAACAGGACCGTTTTGAGCTGTTTCCTGAAGGGGAGGAGTGCAGGTTCCTTGCGAAGGTGATCAGGCAGTTGGTTCCATAGTTGTGGGAGTAGGACGGAGAACGCTCTGCCCCCTTTAGATGCGGTACTGCACCGTGGAAGGGCCAGGCGGCAGGCCTCGGATGACCACAGTATACGACTATAGATTATGTACATCAAGGTGTGCATCCCAGACGTTTCCTTAGGACGTCAATTCAGACTGCAATATTTGGCTATATGTCTGTATTTGTTCTTATTTTACCTTGAGATGGTGATAAGTAGACCCTTGTCCCAGACAGATGTCACATCAGGTGTTATATCTATGTCATTAGACGAAGGACGTGGCACTTTCACAGTTCTAAGGTCAGACAACACCTGTGTAAATGGCAGGCATAACAGTGATTCTGCGTGAATTGAGGAAAATGGCAACTCCCATTACCTAAAATTGAGAAGATAGTGTCTTCCATTACCTAAGGTGGAGTCATGCCTTCTTAAAAATGGAGCTTGATCCCAAAAATGTCAGTAGTAAGTAAACGAGTTACACGCCTTCTTGTACAGATAAACCAGTACTGACCTTGAATTAAGAGTTAAAGCAACACAAACTTCTAGCAGTGCATTGGACTGCAAACCTATCCCCTTAGCATCCATCCTCCTATTCTCCATAGCGTCCAACCTCTGTGTCTGTGCTATAAGCCCCAACCTTTCAAAGTCCAGGCAATTTGTTTCTCAATCTTATCTGTAATCGTAGTCCTGGAAATGTCTCTGTTAGACCTGGCATCATTGGCGCGGGTCTCCCTTCCTCTTTTCGCTTCTGACCTTTTATGTTGGCTGGATTTAGATGCTCTGGGCGCTGTGCCACTGCCAATCAGTGACACAGCGGGAATGCTCCCTGTGTAAAGATAACTGTATGAATTGGGATAACCATAATTGGCTTGTTTGGTTTACCTGTCAGCCCCTAGTATCAGTGCACTGTGTGTGCCCTGGGCTGGTAGACCAAATACTGCGGGTGGGCCTGTAGCGCTGATTTGCGCTACCCACCGAAGCAGCTTTTAAAATATGTCTGTGTAGCATGTTCTAATAGCGAGTTACCCTCCATTTCACTGTTTACTATTGTGAGGCTATCCGTTCTCATAGGCCAGAATAGGCAGGCTGAGTATTACATGCCCTAATCCTACCTGCCCCCAGGAACCTGATAGGAACGTCGAATTTGATATGTTTAAGCTCAGAACATTGAGATACATCTTTTAGTAAGGATTATTAGCGAGGCCCGTGTTCGAAAATGCCTCTACTAGAAACGAGGTATTTTCTGGCCTAAGCTTCCCTGTAGGCTTTGCTAGCGTGTGTATTGGCCGTCTGGTTTTGGAGCAGCAGGGCCAGCTGGGTCAGACCTGGCTGGAGAGAGAGATCGGCATTTAGAGTAGGGAGAGGGGTGACTCTGATCTGAGCAGGGCCGTGCCTGGCAAGGTGAATGATGGCTCCACCTCCCACTGGGCGTCTGATAGCAGACCCCAGATTCTCAAAGGGCAGGATGTCGCCTCGTAAACCAAGTGCTCCCCGACCCCACCGAACTGGTTCTGGCTGGATGCAGTGATTTGTGACTGCAGAGAACAAAGACTTTTAGGTATAAAACGCTGCGCTGAAACCTTTTTCAAGGGTGTTCCTTCTGGATGTCAAGACGAAACTCTGTCCGAGCGGACAGAGGAAAGGACTTTGAAAACTTTCACCAAGCTTGCTGAAGAAACTACCCGAGGGCCTGAATTGAGAGCGCCTCCTGCTGAAGTCTCAGGGACATTAGACTTCACCCCGTCAGCCGTCTGAATTCCTGTGCTAGGGATTCTACTTGCAGGTCACGCCTCCGTCGAGTAATCCGGAACCTCTAGTTCTACTGTGAGGAACGCGGACTGGTAACCCTTGTTAACTCTGTGTGTGGGCCGCCGCAGCTAAGAGAGAGCTGCCGCCGCTGAGCGCCCGCCTTAATTTGAATCTTCAGAACCTTCGCTGAATCGGTGTGGGCTGCCGCAGCTAAGAGAGAGCTGTTGCCGCTGAGTGCCCACACTTGTGTCAGCTGTGCATCATCGTGATTTGTCCTGTGGGCCGCCGCAGCTAAGAGAGAGCTGTTGCCGCTGAGTTCCCGCACTTGTGTCAGCTGTGCATCATCATGATTTGTCCTGTGGGCCGCTGCAGCTGGGAGAGAGCTGTTGCCGCTGAGCGCCCGCACTTGTGTCAGCTGTGCATTGTCGTGATTTGTCCTGTGAGCCGCCGCAGCTAAGAGAGAGCTGCTGCCGCTGAGTACTCGCACCTTTGCTAACTTTGCATCATCGTGATTTGTCCTGTGAGCCGCCGCAGCTAAGAGAGCGCTGCTGCCGCAGAGTACTCGCACCTTTGCTAACTTTGCATCATCGTGATTTGTCCTGTGAGCCGCCGCAGCTAAGAGAGAGCTGCTGCCGCTGAGGGTTCGCACCTTGGCTAACTTTGCATCATCGGGATTTGTCCGGTGAGCCGCCGCAGCTAAGAGAGAGCTGCTGCCGCGGAGTGCTCGCACCTTTGCCAACTTTGCACCATTGTGATTTGTCCTGTGGGCCACTGCAGCTAAGAGAAAGCTGCTGCCGCTGAGTGACCGCATCTTTGCGAACGTTGCATCATCGTGAGTCGCCCTGTGGGCCGCCGCAGCTAGGACAGAGCTGCTGCCGCTGTGAGCCCACCACGGAGCTGCACGACGAGAGTCATCGCCACCACCAGCCTGGGCCGCCGCAGCCGCGTGCTGCTGCCGCGTGCTGCTGCCGCTGGGAGCCCGCCTGTCCCCGAGTACCCGAATCAGTGCACGTTGCGGACCACTGCAGTCGAGAACTGTGGTCGCTGGGAGTCCGCCTGTCACCGTCTCCGCTTCTTCGAGAAGCTACGTGCTGTGTCCCCGTCCAACGGCAGGTATCTGGTGCGCAACGGGTCGCGTAGACCCAGGCCTTGAACTCAGTCAGTGCCACGTTCTGGTGAATACGTTATTGCCTTTTTAAAGTCCCTACTGATTTACGTGCATTGTGACTGGTTAAAACGCTTTTGAGAGTCTCGTACTAAACCTTAGATAAAGGTACTATTTTTCTATACCTCCTTGAGTTGTGTCCTTTTGTGGTGTCATTACTTCCTTATTGTGCATGGTCATAAATGCTTCACACACTGCCTCTGAGATAGGCCTAACTGCTCGTGCTACGTTACCACAGGGTTGAGCAGGGGTTATCAAAGGGGGTAGCCCACTTGCCCTGACTTAGGAAGAAGGGTCCCTATTTGGACAGTGGCGCCAGCCATTGCCAACTAGAGACCTCATTTCTAACAGTCTCACTTTTATTTTTTATCATAATCATAATAATTAGCTATGTTTTGATTATTACAAAAGTATGTATTAAGTGTACTGCTGAGTAATTATTTTCTGTTTCTTTAGAAACCTCCTCCACAATTTGTGGTATTTCCTCTATGCATTAGAATGATGGATGGATTGTTTCTCCGGAAGAATGGGGTTTAAATTGATCATTACCCACCAAAATGTGCTTCGACATTTTTAGCTTGGTGTTACTTGATGAGACCACAGCATACCAGAGGCTTGATTTAATTGACTGTTAGCTATTAAGAAGACGAGATATAAATCTATTGGGACATACATCCATAAAACATACAATACAATATATAGAAAATGATATCAGTATAAAATGTCTTCACAAGCTGCAGTGTAAGTTAAAGATTAGCAGAGTATCCTAAAACTAGGCTTTTATTTTATAATAGTGTTTAAAAATCGAGCAATTTCTATTGCAACATCCAAAAAGTGCATGTTTGCCAAAAGTGCAATTGCCTCGTGTCTAAATTGTCTACGATATTTAAAAAATAAACTGGATTTAAAAGCTTTCGATGAGAACTCACATTAAAGAGACTGTCAATAAGAGCATGATATACAGAACATTGGGTTTTTAAAAAGCATAGGCACTCATCATTTTTATCCTGTATTTTCATATAATATTTAGGTCTTGAAATAATTGGATTACAACCGAGCTGTGTCTTAAGAATTTCTAAGCACAGCTTGGGAGTGGGTACATTTGTTATGTAGGGATATAGATCTGCATGACCTAAAGTATTGAGATTAAATGTCATTGAGAATTTGTTGGACAGAAAATTCCTGTCCAAGCTTAGAGACTCTTAGAGGGGAGAATCTCTTAAGTTATGTTTATTTGGAAAAGTTGCCAATGCTCATACAGTCCTCAATTGGCTAAGCATGTTTCTAATGTCATTAATTCATCATTCTTTTGACCAGGGTTGTGGCCCATTTCCTTTCACTAGCAAGAACTTCCTCCCATCATAATCTAGAATTCTTTCTAAAAGAATCAAATGAAGATAATTTATTTAAAAGTGGGAGCCTGCCATATGGTGCCAGGATGAGAGATTTAATTTGCAGCAAATGCTTTGAACCATGGTTTCATTTGGAAGATTAAGTAAGTGGTGTAAGGCAGCACTCTCAACTGGTTTCCAATATTCAGCGGCTCTAGAGATAAAGCTTCTGATACATACAAGGCTAAGGGAGGGCTTTTACTCAGATAAGCTTTCAAAAGAGGAGCCATTAAATACCCACCATAAATATGATTATTACATTTCACAAGGGACCCAGTTTGCAATAAGACTCATAACACAGGTGGAAAGTTTGTCCCGGACGTTTCTGGCTGAAGCCCAGCAGCGCCACTGGCTCCAGGACCATGAGGGACTAGAGCCAAGCCACCACACTCTTCCACTACTCGTCACAGGATGGGGTGGGACCAGCAAGCCTCGTTGACCCCACCCTGTGATGGGCTGTGAGAGGGTGGAGTTAGAGGCTGAAGGTTACAAGTAAAGCTCTGGTCTCTACACAGTTTGCGAGTTTTAAAGACGAACTGTGGACGTTCCACTGTCCCACTCTGCACCTTACAGATGCACTGAACAGTGAGGTTTCTGTCTTGCATTATTTTCCATTGCCGAGCAAGCCCAGAGACAGAGAAAACATAAAAGGGCACTACAAATATTTACTTTGAGAGCTGCTCTTGCACTGTTCAGTCTTTCCAAGCAGACCTGATCATTATCTTGCAGTGTTTATTGTCCGTGCTAACAGGACGTTTTGGGCCAATTTTGTCGGCAAGACCTGGCATGACCTTTCAGTTTCAGGCCCTATACGAGCGTATTTCATTATGTGCAACCAAAGTGACTCCACATCAGCCCCTGTATGTTTTCTCTTCCCCGAATTCAGGGTGCTATATGCCTGCCATTTATTCCTTGTCAGAAATGGGTTTCGATAATTAAAAACAGATGCACCAGGAAAGTGCCACCACGTGATGCACGCAGCCTGCTGCTCCCACTAACCAGCTGAGGAGGTGGACACAGGGTGGAATCTGAACACAAACGTCAAGTGACAGGCTCTAATTGTCCGACTGTTTGCAGAACGGCGTGCGATCTTTGTTTTCACTGCTGTCTCTTTCTGGTTGGCTCAAAGACAATAGGTGGAGGCCCGGGTCAGCTTTTCTTTTGCAGTTTAAAACTAGACTAGTCTTATCCACTCAACAAAATAGCATGCCTCCCTGCAAGGCCTGGCCTCTGTTTTCGCAAACGCGACACCCTCCATGCATCTTTAGTCTATACCTACTCGGTCACTAACGGAAAAATTATGATTTTGTTTTACGCCCACCATTTTACAACTTCACCAGTCGCCACTGATGAGTGCATAAAAAGATGACATATGTAATGAGCGAACCATGAATACTTTTAAGCTTTGCATTTGGTTTCAAGCAATTCATGATTATTTTTAAAACGCAGTCTTTCTAGAGTGTGTTCTAAAGAGAGATGCTTGTTGGTGATTAAACATACCAGTGATGATAAAAATAGGCCTGATTAAAAATAAGCAACAGAAAAAAGAAAAGCAAAAATTTAGAGTCTTATTTGAAAAGATTCTTCCAGTTCATAGTCCATGGTTGCTCCGGTATCTAGTGTGAATGTACGTTGTTTGTCGACTCACGTGTTGTTCAGTTCTCATTGGACTCTGGTTCACACATAACATGTGTGGTCCTTATCGTGTCCTGATAATGAATGCTCATAGTAGCGAACCTGCAAATTTGAAGCACCAGCAATTGGTTGCTTGTCTGAGGCACTCTATGGTGACTGTGGCTCCTTTTGATAGTGGGCATATTATGTGCTACTCGCCCTGCAACCTTGGCCTCACTCCAACACCCCTTTTGCCCCCTTTTCCCCCCACAAAGGTACCATACAAGCGGTTGGACTTCACTGCATAGTCTTTATTACTTCTCACTTAATGCCAACTTTAATTGTTGACGCACTCTCAACATTAGACCAACTTTATTACATTTATTAAACAAATCCAATACACATGGATACATAGGGTTACACATTATTCATTTCGGCCACCGGTTACAATTGTATTTACAATTCTGTATCTCCAGCGCCACACCTGATGCATGTTGTGCCAGCAGGCAGCAACACCCATCTCTACTGCTTCCATTTGGAGGTGCAACTACCGCCGTCTACCCCCTAGACTTGGCCACCCAGAGCACTGCCTTGCGCCTTACACGCGCACCAGCTCTCACCCAAATTGCTTCCTCCAAGCACCGGCATCTCGGGTAGGGCCAGAGAGTCCAGGACCACCAGCAGGACGGCCCCCTCTCCCGCCAGCCCGGAGCCCCATTGACTGCCCCCTTGGTCCAGTATCAGGCAGTCCCCGCCAAAAAAGGAGTCCCCAGCATTCCTCTTACCCGGGACCCCGCCCCACCAGATCTACCTTTAAAATCAGGGATTGGGTGGGTGGGCAACTATCTTCAGGCTGCGACCTGCTGGGCACCCGAGGCGAGAGAACAAAGAGGGCTTCTCCCTCGTGTCCAGGGGTTTTTCAACACTTTCCCTGGGGCGGGGGTGGGGTCGCCTGCGCACCTCGGTGACGCCACTCAGTGCCTGCCCCTGCATATCGCATTTCCTGGCAGCGACCCCTCCCACTCCTCTCCACTTACACTGTACATACATTCCTCTGCCTCGCGCCCGAAATGCCACTAAAGGCACCCCGCCCCTAGGCGCGGGGGTGCCTCTTATACTGGGCATATTACGTGCTACTCGCCCTGCAACCTTGGCCTCACTCCAACACCCCTTTTGCCCCCTTTTCCCCCCACAAAGGTACCATACAAGCGGTTGGTCTTCACTGCGTAGTCTTTATTACTTCTCACTTAACGCCATCTTTATTTGTTGACGCACTCTCAACATTAGACCAACTTTATTACATTTATTAAACAAATCCAATACACATGGATACATAGGGTTACACATTATTCATTTCGGCCACCGGTTACAATTGTATTTACAATTCTGTATCTCCAGCGCCACACCTGATGCATGTTGTGCCAGCAGGCAGCAACACCCATCTCTACTGCTTCCATTTGGAGGTGCAACTACCGCCGTCTACCCCCTAGACTTGGCCACCCAGAGCACTGCCTTGCGCCTTACACGCGCACCAGCTCTCACCCAAATTGCTTCCTCCAAGCACCGGCATCTCGGGTAGGGCCGGAGAGTCCAGGACCACCAGCAGGACGGCCCCCTCTCCCGCCAGCCCGGAGCCCCATTGACTGCCCCCTTGGTCCAGTATCAGGCAGTCCCCGCCAACAAAGGAGTCCCCAGCATTCCTCTTACCCGGGACCCCGCCACAGGACAAGGAGCCTACTGGCGCTCTCGCCCCCCCCCCACCAGCTGCTACATCTTCCAGATCTACAGCTATGGCCCCCAATATGGTTAATACGAACAATTCCAACCCTGTGTTCGACAGACGCACCCCATCTGCCAAATACAATTCCGACTTTGAAGCCTGTATCAAGTTATGTCTAACCACACGTATTGGTGAACCTGCGAACAGTTTTCGCACTTCCTGATTCAATTTTCTCACCGACTTGTTCACCACACCCGCGGGTGCATTGTCCCCCCAAGCTTGACGCGGGAGCACTTCCGACCAAAATATGGTGGTGCCCGGCAGGGACCTCCTCAAACTTGAAAATGCCGTAAAAAGTGCCTCCTTCACTCCCCTCCTGCCTGCCGGGAGCATGTTATTACCACCTGAATGAATGCCCTTATCAAGTGCTCCTTGCAACTGGCCTGCGAGATCCCCTAACCATTGCCCCTCGACCCCTATCCAATAATGATGGAGTCCTTTCAGCCTTTGCGCTCTTCCTTCCCCGCATTTGCCGAAAAATTGCCCTGCTCTTTGTATAAAGGAGCCTCCACACCAGCATATCTGCGTCCGCTGCCTTGCCACCACTGTATAGAAGTCAAAAGAATAAAGAGAAAGAAAAACAGGCACTGTTAGGCCACCGCTGACCCTCGTCCGTTGCTCAAAGAAGCTGCGGTCTCACGTAACGTTCAAAACAAGACGACCTCCATCTGCCCACCCTCTTAATGGCTTCCGATGATAGCCCTAGAGTGGCTGCTGTTGTAGCCGCTCCGATGCGAAATGAATGCGACGTGAAATGGGCAGTCTCTTCCCCCAGCAAGCCTAAGGAACGCTTGCATAGCTGTGTGAACTGAAATCTTGTCAGCGGTGTTCCGTCTGCATGCAATAGAAGCCTACCATCCCCCTTTTCAGGCCGCATCTGCATAAACGTCACCATCAGAGCTACCGGGCAGTAGCAAGCCCCATTCACTGCCCTCATGTGGACCCAAACACCTTTGCCTAACGGGTCTGTCTTCGACCTCCTCACTCTGATCTGGAGCAAATCGCTTGACAATAACACATCCGTCAAGCTGATACCCCCCTCCTTATCCGCCTTTGATGCTGGTACCAGTTCTGCTATTCGGAATGCCCCAAAAAACACCAAGGAATAACCTACCCGCAGCAGATGCACCTCATAAAGGGATATGCAGACCTGCGGCAACACCCCCAGAATGCTTGCAAGCCTACTGGCGTCTATGGGTGTCTGGGGTCGTTTACTCCCGGGGCCTTGCGTTCCCAACCTTTCACCGCACGTCTGACTCTAGGATCCTTAGTAGGGTCCGGCACCCCTTCCAATCCCGCAAAGAAAGCAATGGCCGACAACTGCCGCCTAACCAGTGACAGTGACCTTCCGTTCTCTTTCTGGTGCACTATGAAAAGAAGCACCCCCTGCGGTGTAAATTTGTCCACACTCCCTCCACCCTTTAAGACTGCTACGTATACCTGCCATGTCCTCTCATACATACACTTAGTCTTGGGTGCAATAGAAGCTGCTATCAGGTCAGGAGCAATGGGGCACCAATCTTCCACAGGCTTTCCGGGAAGAACGTCATCTGATCGTCCGCTTGCGGCCATCGCGCTCTGAATTCTGTCAACTTAAAATGAGACAAGGCGTCAGCTACGGTGTTGTCCACCCCCGGGACATGTTTGGCAATAAAAAACACATTGCGACTGAGGCATCCCCGCACCAATTCTTTCAGCAAACGTAGCACCCACGGACATTTGGCCCTTTGACTGTTCACTGCCATCACAACCGACATACTGTCAGACCAAAACACGATGCGCTTATTTTCCAGCAAAGTGCCCCATAAATGCAATGCCAGAATGATGGGGAATAGTTCTAGAAAAGTGATGTTGCGTGTCAGCCCCATATTGACCCATTCTGCTGGCCAATGCTTCATACACCACCTTGAGCCCAGCACCGCCCCAAAGCCAACACTGCCAGCTGCATCTGTGTACAGCTCTAGCTCCATGCTCGTTTGTGCTGGTTGCTGCCACATCACTGATCCATTGAACTTCCCCAAAAATTCCCTCCATGTGCCCAAGTCATCCTTCACTTCCGCCGATAGCCTAGTGCGATGATGTTTCGCCCTTAAACCTGACATTGCCCTGGCGATATTGCTAGAAAAAGCCCTTCCCATTGGTATCACCCAAAGTGCAAAATTAAGCTGCCCCACTAAGACTTGCAATTGGTGCAATGTGACCTTGCGTGCCGCTAAACACTCATCTATTGCTGACTCAAAAGCCTTCACCTTTCCCATAGGGAGTCTGCATACTCCTCCCACAGTGTCAATCTCAATGCCCAGGAAAGTTAAACAAGTCGTGGGGCCCTCAGTTTTATCCTCTGATAGGGGTACCCCCAAAACCTCTGCCACCCGCTGGAAGCCCAGCAGGGCCTCCCCGCAAGCTGGCGAGCGAGGTGGACCCATAAACAGGAAATCATCCAAGTAGTGCACTACATCTTGTGTTGCCATCAAGTCTCGCACTGCCCATTCCAAGAAGCGACTGAAAGTTTCAAACACCGCACACGAGATGGAACACCCCATTGGCATGCACAGATCCATGAAGAAATTCCCCTCAAATGTAAAACCTAGCAACCTAGTGTCCTCCGGGTGCACCGGCAGGAGTCGAAAGGCCGCCTCAATATCGGATTTTGCCATCAGGGCGCCCTCACCTAATCTCTGCAGTTTCTGAATAGCTGTATCAAAAGTGGTGTACCGAACTGCACATAGCTCCGGATCCAACCTGTCATTGACCGACAGTCCCGGCGGACTCGAAAGGTTATGAATGAGTCGATATTTCCCCGCCTCTTTCTTTGGTACCAGGCCCAAAGGTGAACACACCAAGTCCTTCCTTGGTAACTGCTGGAAAGGCCCAGCCACCCTCCCCAGCGCCACTTCCTTCATGATTTTTTCCCTGGCCACCCCTGGATTCAGCAGAACCTAGCGCTGATTGCGTGGTGGCACCATGGAGGGTGGGGCAGTAGACGGGATATGGAAGCCAAATTTAAAACCTTGAAACAAGAAATGAGCCTCTTGCCGCTTGTCATATCTGCTGAGAAAGCGGGCTAGAACATGCAAGCGTATGGGAGTGGGCGGGCTGTTATGATGACTGGGCCGGACAGCCCTTGCTCTGGACACTGACAGGGGTGGGGGCGCGCTGCTCCTTAGGTTTCCCCACTTTCTTATAACATTTGCTCTCTGGGTGACCTTGCATCCCACAGAAGGAACATATATGCCTGAACTTGCATGCTGCTCCCCTGCTGCATTCGCTCCTATTGAACTGCCAGCACGCTTGCTTCTTATCACCTGCTCCCTTGCCCCCCCGAAAGGAATGAGTAGGCTTGCTGACTGGCGTTGCCGAATAGAATTCTGCATGCCATATATTGATCTCTCGCTGATCCCAAGCCACTTCCGGCCTTACAGCCTTCATCTGTCTGAATTTGGTATCATATTGCAGCCAAGCTGTGCCCTGGAATTCAGAGGCTGCCCCATGAATCAATGACATGTAGCTTATTAACTGGGCCGCCAGCACTGGGAACCGCTCAACCATAATCGCTGCGTAGATAGCGAAACCAGTCACCCAATTCTTAATTGACCAATCCACCCAAACTTTCTTTTGCTTAAATTCACCCTCCTTGCTTGTTCTGCTCTTCCCTGGCACCACTCCCGCATTGATCAGATCAAATACATCCACATACTCTCCCTTGAAAATCTTCTCTTTGGTTTCCCCCGGCATGTGCCATGTAATACTCGCTGATGGAGCCACCGCGAGTGACGCAGAACCATATATTACCGGGCTCTGTGACAGGGAGCTTTGCCCGGATGCCACCGCCCCCGGGGGTACGGGCGGCCCCGCTGAGGTAGACCCAACCTCCGGTGCACCCGTATTACGGACTGGACCTTGTGACGTGGCAGCAACAACCAAGGGAGATTGAGCCACCCCTCTTGACTGGACCCACACCTGTGCCACCCCGCCACCCTGATGTGCTACTACTGGCGCAGGGACCTGCACGGCGATTGGCGTGGCGGTCACCCCCGCCCCCTGAGCTGCCGTGGTTTGTTGTGCATGTGCCGCAACCAGTGTTGGCAACACGGAGGGAGCTGCCGCCTGTGAAAAGCCCCCCCCTGTGAGCAATTCTACACCGTCTGACAATTCTGGGCAGCTGCACCAGAAACCTGACCAATGTCTGTACACAACAGGGGCTGGCCCAGTGCCACTGCCTCACCTGAAGTGTTCGCCTTTGATACTGCGGCCCGTTTGACCTTCTCTTGCTGCGCGTCTTTAAAACGTTCGGGCGTCCGCCTTGTGCGTTTAGTTAGAGGGGCCTCCTGCTGTGAGCTTGCTCCTGGTTCCTGCGCTAATGTCTTCAGCGCCCAATCGATGCCGCCTTTTTTCGCGACCTCCCACAGCGCTGACAAGGATCGAAATTCCTCCGCTGTCGCCGGGGTCTCCTTGCCCCCCCGCGCTCTCTTTGGCGGCATCCTGCCGACTATAGAGATAAAGAAAGGAGAGTTAAAAGGCTGGCCCCTGCCATCTTCCTTGCCCTCTGTTGACTGCGGGCTTCCCTTCCTTCACATTTCATGCGTGCGGTCGCTACTTTGGCCGGGCAAAAGGGATACTCACCACCCCTTTGCCCTCCTTGCGACACTCACATGCATTATACACCCATGCTCACGTGAGCCACATTGGCAGGGCAATAGGGATACTTACTACCCCATCACCCTCCTTGCGACATTCTCATGCACCATAAACCCCTGCTTACATGCGCCACTTTGGCAGGGCACTAGGGATACTTACCACCCCATTGCCCTCCTTACAACACTTGCATGCCTTATAAAACCCCTGCTTACGTGCGCCACATTGGCAGGGCCATAGGGATACTTACCACCCTATTACCCCCTTTGCGACACTCTCAAGCATCTGAAACCCCCCCCAGGTGCCATGCTTGCATGCAACACTTCCCCTATCGTCATTGTTATTAATTCATCCCCCTTGTGCCATGCATGCCTGTCTTTGGAATGGGGAATCAACATCGTTATACAGATATATATATATACATACACCGGCCCCACTGCGCGCCACGCCTGCCCCCCCCCCAGTGCTTTCAAGCCCCGCACCGCTCTCGCGTCCAACTCGCGGGCCCCCGCGTTTCCACCTACGAGAGAATTACTGACCCCGAGTCCCCGCCTACCCTCGTTTAATCAAGCACCATGCGGGGCCACGAACCCTGACAGGGCAGAGCACTTCCCATTGAAGCTGCAGGGGAGCACGAGGCAAGCACGCTGCAAATTGAATGAGACCTACTGGTGATTTTTAAAACCATCTAATACCCTTTAGTTAAATGTGTCTTCTATTTGGACATAACCGAAGCCCATAACCTGTCATCTGCCGGAAAAGCAGGATCGAACCACGGACCTTCCGATCTTCCGTCTAATCGCTCTAGCGACTGAGCTATTTCGACTCTGGCTTCCATAATTTATGTTGCACATCTCTATATCGCAAACTCGACCCGAAGGTATCGGAGCGCTGTACGCGAGCACCGCATTTACATTACACATTCAGGCACGGGGTGATAAGTGATTTGTTGCATATTTATATAGCGCGAACTCGACCCGAAGGTATCGGAGCACTTTACGCGAGCCCGCATTTACATTACACATTCAGGCACGGGGTGATTAAGTGATTTGTGGCATCTTTATATAGCGCGGACTCGACCCGAAGGTATCGGAGCGCTTTACGCGAGCACCGCATTTACATTACATATTCAGGCACGGGGTGATTAAGTGATTCCAATTTCTTATTTATCCCTAACTCAACCACATACGGACCAATTGCATACTATCTTCAGGCCGCGACCTGCTGGGCACCCGAGGCGAGAGAACAAAGAGGGCTTCTCCCTTGTGTCCAGGGGTTTTTCAACACTTTCCCTGGGGCGGGGGGGGGGTCGCCTGCGCACCTCGGTGACGTCACTCAGTGCCTGCCCCTGCATATCGCATTTCCTGGCAGCGACCCCTCCCACTCCTCTCCACTTACACTGTACATACATTCCTCTGTCTCGCGCCCGAAATGCCACTAAAGGCACCCCGCCCCTAGGCGCGGGGGGTGCCTCTTAGGAGACTCTAAAAACAATAGTGAATAAAGCCATTCATCAAGAGCTGCATCGAAAAGTGTGACTGGTGATATTGCTCTGTCATAGGTTGCATCCTGTAGAAGGAACAGATGCATTGCTCAGCATTGTCGCTTATGCGCATGTGGCGGTTGAACGATTCCTTCCTTGGCAAGATAAGCCACTGGGGGCTGTTCCAGCTGTAAGTCCAAGATGATTTCAGTGGGACAGTTTATGCACCTGAAAAGTTTCACATGTGTATAATTCATTATGCGAAATGAGAGCATTCAATGGTCACTGAGTTCAGATAGCCAAGCATGTAACATATAGGGTACTAGAGTCTCTCTGCACCTTTGTTCAGCTGAATATGTGTGCTCCATGTTGTTAACTTCCTTATCGGAACAGGAGAAGGATGATGATATCATAGCCGATTTGCAGTATGACGGTTGGGAATCCTCCAAAAAGGATGGAGAACAAAGAGTGGAAAAATGGTAGAATCAGTCCAAACACTGCTTTAAATAGTCACCAGGACAGATCCAATGTTTTTAAAAAGATGCACAGCAACAGTCGTCAGAGATGAACAGAATATGGTTTGCACAATATTGCCAAATGTGTTGGGTATTACGTATGTAACAGCCTCTAAGCAGCTCTGGCTATCTGCAATTTATAGGTTTCAACCGCTAAAGCCAAAGGGACCTCTTGTTGTAAGAAGACAGACAATAGTATGTTTAGATTGCCAAAATGCATAGATTTAATATCTATCCTAGGCCAAGGGATGTTTCTAGTTATATTTTGAGGTGGTGGGTTCAAGGTTCTTCCACAACACTGTATTGTTTCAGAAACTGTTATCAGATATGGCTGGCCAGGTTCCAACCCACAGGAAGTATCATTGGTTAGAAATACATGATAGCTGTTATTCAGGAGTTTATGATTGGTGGGGATGGATGCAGTGGGGGAAACAGATAAAACATAACTTTATCCTGGCATCAAATTGCTATACATTCCGTGCAACAACATAGTATCACACAGAAGGGAGTGTACAAGGGTATTCCAGCAATTTGTCTGCACTAATGTACACAGGGTCACCTTCATTTTCATTTAAACCGTTGTAGGGAAAAAAGAAACAGTTGTGAATTCTGCATAGTTTGATATCAGCCAATGGATTTATATTTCTGGCAGTCGTGAAAATGATACGTTGTAATGGGTAAAAAAATGTAATTGTGTAATTGCTCAGAATTGAGCCTGCCCGTGTTGTAACAAACCCAGGTCTCCTTTATGAGGGATAAGGCTGAGGACAGAATTTGATTTAATGAGTACACTCTTTTAGAAAGTGTGTGCATTCCATTGTCAATAACTACAAAAACTGCTTGCAGGTTTTCTTGATCTAGTTGCCTAATTCTTTTTGCAGCTTCTTTCTTTGAATATTTATTCAATTCATTATAAATGGCATATATTACTCTTGACAGGAATATTCTAATTCTTTTAGGACATGGTCCCAGAAGAAAGTCAAACAAATCCAGGTTTTCATTAATTAAGGAAAAGTGTTCTTTTACAGCCAGAAGACTATCACTGGCATAGCTTATCTACACTGTATGCTGTACTACCACAGGCGTCTGTGTTTTTTAACGTGGGTCAGGACGATTGGCTCTAGGTCCAGGAGTAGTGGAAATAAAACCGTCAGCAGAGAACTATGTTGAATTATAGGTTCTGTTTTTTATTATATCATTTATACTTGAGTCTGACACATTCATTTGGAATTGCCAATTATTAAAGTGAGTTAAATTGACTTTTTATATGGAGGGTTTCTTAAAAATCCCTAACTGTTCCAAATCCTAGACAGGTAGTCTGCTGGATAGTTTTCTTCAGAAAAATCAGTTCTTTTGGTATTATACAAACCTGAAATCAGGCTTCTTTGCCTTGAGCTTGCCAAAATTTGGTTCCTCAAATACTTTTCTCATCAACATTTGCTTTCCAATAGTCATATCCCTGAATAGCCAAATGTTGAGTAAACTCAGTGGAATAAATGAACTTGTTAGTGGTGTTTAGGAGTTTCTGAAGCTGTACAAGATAAAAGGCCAAAGGGTGTGCTCTGTCAGGACTTTGAAAATAAGGGAATTTCTTTAAGAAATTAGGATGGCTCTCAGGAGGCGGAGCCTCACAATGTTCCCACTTAGGGCCCGATTCCGATGCGGGCAGGAGAGACTCCGACCGTCGGTCGGAGCCCTCCTGCCCGCATCGGAATGTGTCGTTCGGATTCCTTTCCGACCTAGCCATTCTGATGGGCTCGGTTGGAAAGGAATCCGACTCGGTTTTACAGATGGCTTACGAAGGGCTTGGAGTGCCCATCCGCCATCCAGAAAGCCTTCAGTACTCCCCAGTCTGGCTCTTTCCGGCCGAGGGAGTACAATGGCAGTTTCCCACTGCCTTTTTGTGCCGGTCTTTCCGGCACAAAAAGGCAATGGGAAACTGTCTTTGGGGGCCCCCAGGAGGGCCCCCATGGGTGCGTGGCCGCCGATTGGCGGCCTAGGGGGCACCTATGGTGCCCCCCTGTTGATCTCTGCACCCGGTGGCAGGCACCTTGGGGTGCCTGCCACTGGGTGCAGGGATGAACTGCACCTCTGCACTTAACGATATGAGCATGCATTCCGTTTGGAATGTATGCTCCCATTGTTAAGTATAGGATTGCGACCGAACAGAGTTCGGCCGCATCCTACTTGCAGGTCTGTAACCGATGACAGGAGGTTGGTCGGTTACAGTTACTAACCGATGTCGGACGGACTCCAGTCCGTCAGACATCGGAATCGGGCCCTTAGTGTTGTAAATTTCTCTAGGATAGCTGGTCCTATGCATGTAAAAGCATGCATACTGATGTCAACAATACATTTCTTTGTAATTAGCTGAATTCAAATAAGGATCTTCATTATTCAAAGTAACATATGCTTGTAAATCTGACATCATTCTTTGACAGTCTCAGTGTCCCAGTTATCTGAAATAGAACCAGGTATAACATTTTTATTCATTGAAACGTTTAACACATATGGTAATTGAATGTCTCAGTAGGTCCTATAATCTAGTATGGAACGTTCTCCCATGCTATGCCCTCAAGGCACAAGATAAACTGTAATGTTCGCAGCATAGAGACCTCTTCGGGCTCTGTGGGATGAAGAGTGTGGCTGTAGTTCACAAACCACAGATGTTGGAAAAAAAATTCGCAGGGACAAAATGTCCATTGCGTAGCAACCACATTATGAAAAGGAAAATTCCCAAAATTATCCAGGCATAGGACCATGGAGGAATCAGGTACTTGTCACGAAATTGTTGACAAGCACTAAGCAATTTCTGGCAATGAGTGACTGTAGAAAGGGTTGAAAAGTGCTCTGTAAAGTATCCAGAGTCATTCTCAATATTGTTAGTCTCTCAAGGCTCTTGAAAGGGCACCAGTTCGAAAGATGTGGCATCAGGTGGTATTTTATAATAAGTCATGGAGTTGCGCTGAACAGTGGGAACAGTGGTGATGTCAACATCAGTGCGTTTGTAGAACTCGGTGTTCTGCGTAGAGTGCTGTGCTCAAATATCCCTGGCTGGGAACTCGAACGCATAATGTTACTGCTTTGTTCAACTGGTAATATATTCAGAGTAGGGAGAGGCTGTGAGGCCCTACTCTGAATCCTTCTTGGTATTTGCGAAGGTCTGCTGTCGAAAAATTGCCACAGAGGGCTTTTTCACGTGGACACTAGTCTAATTCACCTTGAGCCAGGCAAAGAAGGCAGGATAACAGTTCCGTTGACTTTTACCCCGAGAACATTGACAGGTGCTCTATAGGATGGTTCAAAAGCTTGCTTGTCCTGGATTTTTTCATTAACTTGGTACCCAACTTTAGGAACCCACCCATCGGCTGCAGTGATGGCCTTCTCTTCACAGGTCACGGCATCAGATTGATTCATGTTAGACAGCTTCTCTCTGACTTCTTCGATACTCTGCAAAACATTCAAATGTTTCTCCAATTCAAATTTATCTTTATCCACCACCATCCCAGGATTATCAAAGCCAGGCACATACATAAGAACTCCGAAGAGAACCTTGCGTGGAGTGCGTCCTCCCAATACTCATCTAGGCAAGTTATCCAATGCTCTCTGGACTCCATACAGATTATGGTACCAACAGGCCTCAAAAAGTCATAAAACCTTTACTAGACCTGCAGGTCTAGTGACTTAAATAATCTACTTGACCTAATTATAATGCTCTTGACGAATAAACAGGTTTTAAATGATGTGATCCTGGGCAAATATTTTAATTCACTGAGCCGCCATTTTCTTCAGGATCACATATGAGAGCACCTTCTAATATGTGAGTTCAGCATGTCTGCTGTACAAAAAACTATTTTGTTTGATTTAATGTACCACATTTTAGCTCTATAAATAATGCAAATCTAGCCACATATAGGATACACATGACTTCTGGCTTGCCTGTTAGTTCATTAACAGCATTGTCAAGTCAAGTCAAGATAACCTTTATTCGGCCAGAGGCTATTAAAGCACACAAAAAAACAGATCACATATTTATAAAAATAAGGTCAATAAAAACACATATCACTGAGCCTGATAAAATCAAGGATATTCAGTACAATTCATGACATTTAATGAGATTAAAAAGCGTTGCCGGTAACAGATTCATACAAAATCGGCTTCTTTTAAGGTTCATAACCCCTCCTAGTGTGAAATGCTGATTTTATAAAATTGAGTACTGCACAGCAAACTTCGAAAGAACCTAGTGCCTGTATAAACAGTAGCCCTTCCTTGTACTGTCTCACATTGGCCTTCCATAAAAGGGGTGCCAAGAAACAAAGTCTTGGCTCCTGGTGCAAGTGGCAAAACTTTGAGTTGAGCTATTGTCGCACCTGCAGAAGGGTAGGTCTTGAGGCCAGGCACCCGTTGCGGGAGAGACAAATTTAAAGTGCAAAGTGCTTAGTCTAAAAAGCTAAAAAGGGTAAGCCAGTAACGATACGTAGGGGATATAATCCATCCCAGTTAAGGCTCTAGGCAAGAGGTTGTTGTTACTTGAGCATAATTTACAATACTGTGCATCTTTTGGCCCGCATCTAAGCGGTTATTTACGCAGTGCTCAAGGTATGCTTTTTTAACACGTGGCTTAAAATGTGGGCCAATTAAAAAAGGGGATTTGTAAAAATTGGACAGACTCAAGTACGCAAAAGAAACCTTCATGTACTTAAGCCATGGTATTTGATCAGCCCCATCTAATAGCAGGCAGTCGGAGATACAAGATCTTGTTAATCCAGCCTCTTCTGAGGACCAAATTTTCATCCAGAGTAATAGAGGTGCTAGCCCTATCACATCTTTCAGAAACAGCATGCCAAGCTCTTCATGGCAAATTAGAGAGGGAATGCTTCCCTGGACTGATAAAAGTCTACGCGTGAATTGATTCTCTATGCACTGTAAAGTTTCCACGCTATTATGCCCCCAGAGGCCAGCACCATAAACGCACGCTGACATACACTTGCTCTTGTAAACATTCAGCATTGCTTCAATTGGTTTATTTTTAAGCTTGCTGGCAAATCTAAAAATGGCTTCAATATTTATCCTAAAAATCTGGGCTCTTAGTGTTATGAGCGATGACCAGCTTAAAGACTGATTAAACAAAATCCCCAGACAATTAAAATTTTTAACCTTGGATAGGGAGGACTCACCCATGTTAAAAGACTTTGATTTGTTGCTGAGGCTACCACAGGTCATAATGTAGGACTTTGAAAAAAATATTGTAATTATTTTTTTTAATTGATTTTCACAATAATAAGTTCAACCAAAGTACAGTGCAGCGGAAGATTTGAGCATGATACAGTATTAATCATTAGGACAAGAGTGATAAACAGGCAAAGGTCTACAAAGCTGTCAAGTATTACGACCATCCTGATAACAAAGTGGAAGAGGACACATGTGTACAAACACTATGGTGCTGGCGTCTGCCCAGTGAACCCGGGTGTTCCCCTGTTCGTCCCGGTGCCCCTAGGAGTATGTTGTTGTGGTGGCGGTGTGCCATTGGCATTCTGTGTAGTCAGTAAATAAGCATGAAATGGTTGCCATATATCAAGGGGCCGAGCGGCTGGTGGCTGTAGCGACGCATAGGTATCGCTGTTCGTGTTGCAATAGGCCATGCTGCGCAGCCAGGTCTTCAGTGTGGGCGTGTGTTTGCTGCCCCAATTAAGGGCCACTTCTCTTTTGGCAATGAGAAGCACAATGGCTACAAACCGGCGCCTGGATTTGGGGAGGTCATGTATGTACTCCATAAGCGCCAGCATTGGTGTGGGTGCAAGCTCCATCTCAATCATACGGGAGATTTCCCCAAAGATCACCCTCCAATATCCTGCTTTTTTGCCACATGTCCATGAAATGTGCGCGAAGTCTGCTTCCGGGGAGCTGCATCTGGGGCAGGAGTGTGGACGGGACGGGTCAATATGGTGCAGCTTGAGTAGCGACAGGTAGGCCCTCCAAAGGAATTTAAAATGCAACAGCTTATGCCGGTGGTTGGGGGAGACTCTACGTATTTGTGTGCAACAGCGACTCCACTGTGAGTCGGATATTGGATGGCCCAGGTCACGCTCCCATGCTGCCCATGCTGCCCGCACCCCAGCGTCCCGACTAGGCAGCATAGACACAGCAGCCCTGTACAATCTGGACATAAGGTGACTCTCACTAGTGTCTTTGATAATGCATGTCAGCAGGGGGAAATCGGGAGGTTCAAGCGGGTAACTGAAAACGTTGGCCCTCAATGCCCTCTGCAGCCTCTGCAGTACAAAATGATCCATTACTGTGGTCCCACGGAAACGGGGGTCTTCCGTGCGTGAGAAGATATGGCCATTGGGAAATAGGTCTCCGAATGTTGTCAGGCGGAATTTTGCCAGTGTCCGTTTTACCAGCGTCTCTTGCAGGATAGGGATCCAGCCATTGTCTGCCAGCGGAAGCGCGCCGGAGCACAGGAGGTGGGAACCAAGTATTTTGCGTAGTCGGTGCCAAGCCCAACTCGTTGTGTAGAGCGTTTGGATATCTTGCGGGTCCTGGATAACAGGTAATAATGTGTTAAGTGACGCTGGGAGCGCCAAATCAGCCTCCGGCCTGAAATAGGGAATCCTGGCATCCCAGGTACCAATGCCTGGCGAAGCTAGCCTGTGCTACCAAGTAGTAAATGCGGAAATTTGGCACCCCAAACCCTCCTCTCTCGTATGGCAACATAAGGGTGTCCCAGCTAACCCGTGGTTGTTTACCATCCCATACCAGCCAAATCAGGTGTGTCCGTAGCGTGGAGAAAAAACTGTTGTATAATGGGATTGGAATATTTTGAAATAGGTACAAAAATTGCGGGAGGACCACCATTTCAACTATGGCTATTCTCCCCACCATGGACAAAGGCAATGTCAACCAGCGCTCGATGTTGCGTCCCAACCTCTCCATCACCGGGCCATAATTTAACTGCAGGATGCGGTCCACATCCCTATGTATGTGGATACCAAGGCACTTAACAGAGTCCTCGCACCACACCAGCGGGTATTCCGCCGCACGAACACATGGTGCGGTGGTCAATGGAAAGACCTCTGACTTTTCCCAAATAATACAGAGGCCCGACATGGCGCCATATCTGGTTATCTCGCGGAGAACCGGCGCAAGGTTGTCGTCCGGGTGTCGCACATATAGTATAATGTCATCTGCATACAAGGTAAGGAGAAAGGGGCCAGTGTTAAATAGCAGTCCGTGTCGGCTGTGTTTCTCCTGCAGATGTCGCACCAGTGGATCCAGTGCCAAGACAAACAACGGGGGGAGCGGGCACCCCTGCCGCGTTCCCCGCGAGAGATGAAATGCAGACATTAAAGTGCCATTAAGGCGGATACGCGCCGTTGGGGTTGAGTATAGGAGCCTGGTAACCGCTAAGAACAGCTCCAACACCCCGAGGCGACCCAGTGTGGCGTATAAAAAGGGCCACTCTAGAGAGTCGAATGCCTTTTCCGCATCAAGCAGAACGGCCGCCACCGGGACTGAGGGTTATATTCTGTGAAGTGTGGCGAATAATGTTCGGAGGTTGACGGCAGTTGACTTATGTGGAATAAATCCTGACTGGGCGGGTGAGATCATTTGATCAACTATCAGAGCAAGTCGCGTTGCCAATATCTTGGCTAGAAAATTTAAGAGCGAGAGCGGTCTATACGAGCCGCAGTTGTGTGGGTCTTTCCCAGGTTTGGGAAGAAGTATTATAACCACCTCCCTCAGTGTAGGGGGAAGCACTCCAGACTCCACCGCCTCCTGATACACATCTATGAGGTAGGGGGCAAGGATCGTTTTAAATTTCTTATAGAAGCATCCCGTGTACCCATCAAGCCCTGGGGCCTTGGAGCCATCCAGTGCATCAATGGCTTCAGTTACCTCATCTTCAGTAAAAGGTTCGGCCAGAAATTCCTGATGCGCTTTGTCAAGCCAGTGCAGGGAGATCTCATCCAGATAATCCCTATACATCGTTGGGTCCCCCGCCGTTCTGGACGTGTATAAATTATGGTAATAATTGAGGACCTCCTCTAGGATGCCTACATTGCCGGTGATCCACGTGCCCTCCTGCCCATGTAACTCAGCTATATAAGTCGGCTTGCGATATTGTTGCATCAATCTAGCAAGGGTTCTACCCGATCGTTCCCCCTCCCCATTGCGCCTTGCCACTGCATATTTGCCAAGGTAGTGCGCCTCCCGCAGCCTTACAAAACTCTGCCATAAGGGATGCACACGTTGTAAACTGGGGGGCTGCAAAAGGGAGGAGTCACTCCTGTCAACCTCCGTCAATTGCACCTCTAGTTGCGTCAGCATACGGCGTAAATCTCTAAGTACTCCAGCGCTCGTGGAGATGCACACTCCTCTGGTATGCGCCTTAAACGCCTCCCACAGGGTGCCCTTCGAACTGACAGTGCCAACGTTGAGCGCGAAGTACTCCAATATCGCTTCGCGGAGTTCAGTCTCAAATACTGCGTCTCTAAGGGCCATGTCTGGAAATCTCCACGGTCTTTCCACACCCCCTGCACACGGGATTCTCAGCTGCATCAGAATGGGAGAGTGGTCCGACAGTGTGCGGGGGAGATGACTAATGGTGCTGATCCACAGGGCTGCCCCTGCGGTTGGAAGCCAGTAATCTAACCGGGTCCATGTGTTATGCGGGGCAGAGTAGTGTGTGTACCCATCTTGACTAGGGCAGTGGTATCTCCATGCGTCCACCAACCCATATGCCTCCCCAATGTCTGACAGTGAGCGCCTAGCTTTAGGCTTGGTATCTGTAGTGATAGCAGTACTATATTTTGCCAGATCGAGAAGTAAGTTGAGGTCCCCACCCAAGTAAATCTGGTCCGCCCCCATGCGTTCAATTTGTGCGTGAATGGAAGTGAAAAAGTCGGGATCATCGATATTTGGTGAATATATATTCACAAGTAATACTGAGTGTTGTAATAAGCATCCCTTGACAAGTAAAAAACGCCCACCGACATCTTTATACACCGCCACCTCCCTAAAGGGCACTCGATTATGAATCAGTATTGCAACCCCTCTCGTGTAGGAACTGAAGCCTGCAAAATATCTATGTGCTCCCCAATTGGCCGCCAGGTTGGACTGGGCCGAGAGGGCCAAATGCGTCTCCTGCAAGAAGGCAATATCCACTTGGTGTCTTTGCATGTAATTGGTTACTTGCTTACATTTACCTGTGTTGTTGAGGCCCCTTACATTCCATGACATCATTACAACATTTGCTTCTGAGTATACCTGTTAACCATATTCTAGAACGGTATTACATGAATTGCCTGTATCTGTATAGTCACTGCTGCACTGCAATAGAAAAATACAAAAGAACCACATTTCAAAGTTTCTGTTGAAGACCCCATAAACCCCCACCCTCCTCCCATCCCCCGCACCAAACTTCGGGGGAAAAACCCAACCCACAAGTATGAATTTCAAACATACATGAGAAAAAAGCATTCTACATTGCTGTAACAAACTTAGTAAGTGCATCTGCACTGGGGGGGTGGCAACACCATGCCGTTACCCTGGTTCTGTTGACGCCGTAGCGCCTAATTGGATGTAGTATGGTATTCCTTGAGCGGCGGCCACCGCAGCATTATCACAAAGGTGAAAAAGAAAAAGCAAAAAACCCACTGCAGCAGGCGTTAATATGTGCAATGGGGCCACTAATCTGCTTCTGTTCCTGACGATTGGCATGTCCATTTTAACTAGCCGCGAAGAGGTCTGCGCTTGCACTGAAATAAGGGATGGTCTGAGAGTGTTGCGGGGAGGGTGTTCCCCGCTGATGCCCCGATTTGGAGTATGCCCGACAGAATTCCTGGGAATCATGTGGGGAATCAAACACACGTGATCGGCCATCCACGTCCACCTTCAAACGGGCAGGGTACAGCATCCCATAGTGCAGACCTAGCTTGCAGAGGCTCGCTTTCACCCCGTATACTTCCGCCTGGCTTCCTGCACCATGGCGGTAAAGTCCGGATATAGGGATATGGATGACCCCTGCCACTCTAGGGTGCCCTTTTCTTGAGCCATCCTTAATGCTTTGTCCCGATCTTTAAAATTCAACAGGCGGGCTATGATTGGTCTGGGGGGGGGGGCAATCTGGGTTTGGGCACGGTCCAAGGGTGCGGGGCGCGCGTTCTAACACAAAGGTGGTTGTAAAGGACTCCCGTCCAAAGAGGTCGATTAACAATGTCTCCATGAACCCATCCAGCCCCCCAGTGTTGGTGGACTTGGGTATTACCACCACCCGTATGTTGTTGCGCCGCCCCCGCGTCTCCAAGTCCTCATTCTTGATGGCAATGGACTTAAGAACTTTCTCCATGCGCTCAAGCTTTTTGTCAGTTTGGGCGGTTCCATCCTCCAGGTCGGAAATCCTGCCCTCTGCCATTGTTAGGCGCCCTTCCTGCTGGTCAAGCCTGGCGCCCATGGTGTCAAGTCTCTTTTCTAGGGCATCAAAGCGGGTATCCAGTGCCTTGAAGCCTGCCCTTAGTTTCATCAACATGGTGTCTACCCCAGCCACCGCAGGCGCTTGTGTTCCCGCCTCCCTCCGCCATGCTGACTTGCTGTGTTGCCACGCGCCTGTGGTTTGAAAGTGAGTTTTACGTCCCTCCGGACCATTCCCCATGCCTGGGCGACAAGCTGCGCACTTGTGCGGGGAGATAATTGCCAACTGCACTGCGATGGTGGATGTGCAATGCACCATTGGTTCGGGCTCCAACTATTCCTCAGGAGTCACAGTGGCTCGGCCAATATTTGCACCTCTAAGGTGTGTCCCGGGAGCAGCATTTGCTACACATCGCCATCCGTGTCTCTGTTGCGGTAACCGGCTATGGTGGGGTAGTAGCCAGCAGCCCTGGGATGCCCATACAGAGAAGGGTGAGGCACGGCAGCGGGGGGCTCTAACGTGGCCCCACAGCTCCCGGCCCGCTGACCAGCCCCCAGGCTCACCCGTGGCCCCTGTCACCACGGGGCTACAGGGGGAAAGTCTGTGGGGCTCACAGGTCTTTGGCAGGTGTATTGAATGCCCTCACTGCCACCGCTTACCTCGTTGCTGCCCAGCCTCTTCAGTCGCGGCACACCGGCCCCGCGTTGTGCTCCTTCTGGCCTGTCCGGAGCACCCGGCAGCTCCGATGTAATCGAGCCCCCGGCTTCTCACATGGTGGTAGGCCTCTCCCCTCACGGGCCCACCGCATCGATATTGGCGCAGCCTGCGGGCCTCTCCGGGATCGCGCTGATCACTGGCCGCCCCTCAACGCTCCTTACACACCATCGCCCGCCACATTGCCGCGGGGCGCGCCGCTCAAGGGGTCGGATGCCGAGGAAGTATGGCAGAGCTCCAAGCCTACGAGGCCATTACGGTCGGCGGCTTGGCCACGCCCCAGGACTTTGAAAAAATTAACATTAATGTCTATGTCCTCCATATACATTAAAAACAAGTATAAGAGGCGCTGGAGGCTGTTTTCAGTTCGGGCTATTAGAACTGTGTTGTCCACATATAATAGGTTGTCGATAGCAGTATGGTCCATGCAGGGGACATCTTTACTATTCCTGATCAAAAACCCGCTAATTCTATTTATGTAAAGCAGGAAGATGAAAGGGGCCAAAACACCCCTGCCTGACACCCCTTCTTAATCTAATGCTCGGCGAACATTCTCTTGAGGGGCCAATACCGATCTTTACAGTGATGTCCTAATGGAGGCGCATTATAAGACACAGTAAACCCTGTTTAAACCTAATTTTTCTCATAATCTCCCATAGCTTAGAGCGATTAACAAGGTTGAAAGCGCTCGATAAATCAATGAAAGCAAGGTGCAAAGAACCCTTCTTGGCTTTCACATACTTTCCCCAAATTAGATACAAATGCAGGCATTGCTCAATAGTCCCAATGCCCTGTCTGAACCCGAATTACACATCTGACAAAATGGTTTTAGTAACGGCCCAATCTTCGAGGCGGGACAATAGGACATGACCTAAGATCTTAGCGCTTGAATCTATCAGGGAAATTGATAACACGTTGTCTGAGACCGATCCCCTTTTTTAAATATCGGGACCATGATAGCAGACTTCCAAGATTTGGGGATAGGCCCATGCACCAGTGATCTAAACACATTTGTAAGTAGAAGGGCCCACAGGGGAATATTTAATTTAAAAAAGTCAGCTGGGACCCCATCTAGTCCTGGTGCTTTGACTGTAATGCACTGGTTTAGGGCAGTAATATTCTCCTGAACTTCAAAAGAATATGGGGGGAGATTAATATCATAGCCAGAGGGAATATCCACATGGGGAAAGATTTTTGTAAAGTGCGAGACCCAGGCCTCCATTGGAATAACGGTGTTATTATTAGATTCATCATGCTCCTTAAAGAAGAGTCTATTGACTACTGCCCAAAACTTAACACTGTCCCTCTTTTTGCCAGCCTCCTGAAGATCCTCCCATGCTTACTTCTGATTCCAGACTTCCTAGCTTCTAAGTTTTGTTCATACAAGCCCCTAGCTGACTTAACTTTGGAGGCTACCCTAGGACATTTTTTCAATGCAACCATCAGAGTTCTGTTTGCAGTGGATCATGCCGAGTAAAACCAGCAAGGTGATGATCCAGCCCGAGAAGGAATAGAAGATGTACGATTAACAGAAATGGTGTTAAATACATTGGAAAACTCAGATTGAATTGAAATTTTGCTCACCTCTACAGCTAAACAGGTCATGATAAAATCCCTTGCCTTATCTACAAAAAGACATTTGAAGGCTACTGGGTCAATCTTTTCCCATTTCATTTTAAGACCTGTATTCTTAAACATCTTCAAATTATCTGGGCGACTTAGTTTAGTAGCATTAATGTGGAGAGCCAACTTAATGGAAAATTAGTTGTGATCGCTCACACAGCTACTGGCTATTGTAAAATCAGCGAGATAGGAACACAATTCATTTGACACAAGGAAAAAATCTATAGTACTCCCTAATAAATTTCATGTGAACATGGGTATGCTAGTATTCTCTAAATCATACACATCGATCAGTAAAACCAAGTTATATTTAAGGACCAAATCGTTTAATGTATCACCATAAGCGGAGTGAGAAAAATGTGTAATGTTGTGAGTAAAACCATCACTAAAACTGCAAACCCTGGAGTCTGAAAACTGGCAGAGTGTAATATTAAAATCACCAGCCTAAATAAGATAGACAGTACGTTTAGCATTTGGGAAGAAATCAGTTGAAAAAGCATTAAACTGCTCAGTAATTTCCCCAGACACTTGTTTAAAAACATTATGATAGAAATTGATTAACATAATATCATAATCGTTGGGGAGTGATACCAGGATTGTCATCAGGGTAGGGGCAGGAATATTTCCCAAATCATATTTAAAAACTATTCCTTTTAATAAATACATAAATAAAGCCTGAAGTGGTAGTACAGGGTGAATGATGGAACCACGCAACCATTACAATGCATGCCTTAACAACATGGTAATTACAATGACAGCGTCTTTACCACACATGCCTTTACAACGATCGTCTTTACCACACATATGCCTTTACCACGCATGCCTTTAAGTATAAAGCCTTTATATATATATATTTTCTGGAAAAAACTAAGGGACATTATAGTTAGGAAATCGAATCAAAAACCTTAGAAATTCACTAAAAAAACAAAGGTTACAGGGCGATTATAGTTAGGAAATAGAATAGAAAATAACTTTAAAAATTCACTGAAAAAAACAAAGGTTACAGGGAGATTATAATTAGGGTCAGATTTCACTCGTACATAGCCATAGAAATTCGGCAGTTATAGGTACCTGAGCTAACTATAACTTATGCCCCCGCAATGTACAGCTTATGACCTCACAATTTACATCACTCATAACATTGGGCAGTTGGGCATTGGACATTGGGCATTGGGGGTTGTAAGTTATAGTTAGCTCAGGTAACTATAACTCCTGAATTTCTATGGTTTTGTGTGAGTGAAATCTGAGACTAACTATAACATCCCTGTAAGCTTCATTTTTTCAGTGAATTTCTAAGGTTTTTTAATTTCTAGTTCCTAACTATAACAACCCTGTAACCTTTAGTTTTTTAAGTGAATACATGTATGTTTATATATATGTGTGTGTGTGTGCATATATATGTATATATATATATATATATATATATATAACTCCTTTCCGCGTCAAGTTTACAGGAACCCTCCTTAAACCACGAATCACGGACACGGATCAAAAGGTAGTGCAAATCAATTCTTTATTCCTCTGATGTCGCCATAACGTTTCGGCTCGTCCGAGCCTTGTTCACATGACATTGTACTCATGTTGAGCTTCCATATTTAAAGTGATAGTGCAAATTGCTGACAATCACGTGAGCGGAGTGCTCATAGACATAAAAAAGTTATTCACCGTTCATTCTCTTTCGATATTAAAACCAATTACAGGTTAAAAAACCAATGAAATCCATGTTGGTAACTGTTTGCGATAAGAGGTTAAAATTAACTGTTTAAAATAACATGTTCATAGCAGCTGATAATCAATGTGCAAATACAATGTTGGCCTGCTGTTAAACTTTGTTAACATAAATATCTGCATAAATGCTTGATGTTTGATTTACCACCCTCTTTCTTAGGGCAATTATCATAATCGCCCACCATCGATTATATGTGTTTTTTGTACAATACTGCCTGAAACAATAAATTGTATTATTCTGGGTTAAATCCCCTTATCCAGAGTACCCTGCATGTAGACATTTTACAATTTATGTCTATGTAGCAACTACCTGTGCGTGTAAGAATATTATTATTGTGATGGATTGAACCTGTAACATGTGACTGTTAAAAAAAAAAAAAACTAAAAAAAAAAAAATAATATATATATATAACCGCTCCACTGTACCACACAGCGGATCACTCGCGGACGGGTGCTTCATACGTGGTGGTGCCCCAACGATAAATAACTGCTCCAAACTCCTTCATCAGTTGTAAGAAAGAGAACAGCACTCGCGGGGGCAGTTCTCTTTCTTACAACTGACGAAGGAGTTTGGAGCAGTAATATATATATATACCTACTGGCAGTCGCCAGTAGATAGTTATAGGTAGGATAGGGTGACCAGGTGTCCCGGATTTGCCAGGACGGTCCCAGTTTTTCACCAACTATCCAGGCAGATTTTAGGAAATTTAGCTCATGTCCCAGTTTTCAGAGAGGGTTGACTGAAAACGGGGAGGTGCTTTTTATGTTTTACAAAGCAGGGATAGTTAGCAGTTGTTTCAAGAAAGCAATTTAATGAACATGCAAGCTACTTGGTTTAAAAAATAGCATTTTATGTATGTTCTAACTGCCTGTTCTGTATTCTCGGCTGAGGAGCGCTACCATTCTGTGTGTTAGCTTGCAGTAAAATTGTAGTCCTTCTATTTTTGTGAAATGTCCCGGTTTCTGGCTTTAAAATTCTGGTCACCCTAAGGTAGGACCATGTATCCATAGGTAAAGCGTGTTTTGACTTGCCTATATCTTTGGCACCAATTGATGAATCTTCATGAAACTTTCCAGAAAAATTTGACGCTCACTCCAGCTGCTTTTTGGAATGTTTCGGGGTGATTCATCAAGCGGGGGCCTAGAAAAAGGAGCGTCCCAAAAATCCTTTTTCCCATGTTAATTCCCATAGGGAATTTGAACACAACTACTGCCCGACCCGCAGGACGGAAGTACACCAAATTTGGCAAGAAGCTAGCACCTGGTCCAGAAAGAGGCCTTTTTTTGATTTGGCGTAAATGTGTTCAGTAGTTTTAGAGATATTAACCCAAAACCAAATGTGTATATCTAGGGATTCAGATCCTCTGTGGATCCTCCTGGGATCCTCTGCGGATTCTCCAATCCATACATTAACAGCAATGCTGTGATTGGCTGGCCGCAACCTGAGAGTAAAGTTGCAGCCGACATTTTGTTCATAGGGACTCGGTTCAAGGCGGGGGAAATAATATTAAAAAGTGATAGAAGGTGTCAGGGTAGAGGTAGCCTGATCCCATGCGGCTAATGAAGGGTTCTGTGAGAGGCCCCTCATTGGCAAGAAATTGTCCAAAAACGTTTTTTTACCACTTGAGGATCTGCATATCCTCACGGATCTTCATGGATTCAGATTCGGGTGGATGCAGATCTGCGGATCCAGATCCCAATTAAAAAGAAAATACACTCACAGACCCACACACCTACTCACACACTCACTCACACACCAACTTACATACCCACACAAACACTCACACACCCATACAGCCACTCACACACCCTCTCAAAACCACTCACACACCCACTCACAGACCCACACAGCTTTCACACACCCACTCACCAGCTCACACACCCACACAACCACTGACACACCCATGCAGGCACTCACACATCCACTCACAGACCCTCAAAGCCACTCACACACCCACTCAGAGACCCACAGAGCTTTCACACACCCACTCACTAGCTCATACACCCACACAAACACTCACACAGCCACTCACAAACCCATATAGCCACTCACACACCCACTCACAGAACCACAAAACCAATCACACAGCCACTCACTGACCTACACAGCCAGTTACACATGCACTCACACACACCGCACATTCGCACATGAACGTACACACCCACACAACCACTCACACACCGATTCACACACCCCCTCATGCATTAAGGTTACAGGGACATTATAGTTAGGAAATAGCATTAAAAAATAGAAATTCAGTGAAACAAACTAAGGTTACAAGGCTGTGATAGTTAGGAAATACATTTTTAAAAAAACTTTAGACATTCACTGAAAAAAACAAAGGTTACACGGACATTATAGTTAGGTTCAGATTTTACACACAAAAAACCGTAGAAATTCAGCAGTTATAGTTATTTCAAGTGACTAAGGTAACTATAACTCACACCCTCGCCATCACATCACTCATGACATCTTCTATGACATCATTTATAATGTCACTGCAACATTTGCAGTGAAATTATTGATGAGAAAACTGTGCATGGCGGGGGTGAGTTATAGTTACCTTAATTTGTAACCGCCCCTACTGGATTCCCAAGAAACTGGTGATCCAGTCCGTCTTTTCTCCTTGTCCCTCTGTTTCTTCTTCCATTCCATTGCAGATTTCTCTTTAATGGAACCCTCAAAGTCACTTTTAGGTTTTAAATGTGGCTTAAAGGGTCATGTACCCACGGTATCTTGACCCAAAGAGGTATAAACTTCTGCTATTTTATTTATAGTTCATTTTCACAATAATGAACTGGAACTGTGTCCTGTCTCTGACATACAGCCAGAACCGAAGCTTCTTCCTTAGTGTTAATTAAGATGATAGAAGAAACTGTAGAAAAGTTCCCCATTAACTTCACTCCTAAATCCAGAGCTGGTGCAGCTCAATGCTCATTGTGTACCTACTTCAGTACGTCAGGGAAAACTGCCAGAGAATACATGCCATGCATGCTAGCGCTAGTGTAAATGTGTGCTAGTGTAAATACATGCACAGACGCTTCCCCAGATGTTACACTCCTCCATGGGTGGCACCATCCCAATGGGAAGACACATATTTCTATGTTTTTCTTGGGGTGTAGTGTACGGGTAAACTGCTTCTAACTGGTTGGTCTTGCAAGCAATCCTGAAGGCCATTTTGTCACTCTTCATGGGCGCTTTTCCCATGATAGCGTTAATAGACTTGTGTAGGAGCAACTGCTCCCGCCGCTCAAAGTACGTTGTAAGAACTGCACAAGTCTTCTGCATGGGGTGACTGTATAGTTTTTAAAACGCCAACCGCCTCAGCAAGTGTTAGGTTGTTGGGGCAAGAATCGGGCATGTAGCCAGCTAACACCAGTTATTTAGCCCAGAGGCCCCAAACTGAAATTTCTGTGTGTGTCTGTGTGTGTGACCAGCAAACCAGTTCGAGTGTTCCTGGTAAGTCAAACGGATTTCCAGTCCTATAGTGTGCTGTTGGGTCTACCGCTGCGTAGGAATGAAACTGTCCTCAGGCAACATCGATAGGCTCAAACTCCAACCATGAGTAAAATGTCTCAAAGGCATGCGCCATGTGTGCAGCTATTATAAAAGTAACCCACCCCCCCTTTGTCAGGAACACCTCGAGCTTTGAGATGCTTAGTGACTGCTTCACTCTAATTGGCCCATATCATAATAGACGGCGCCATGGTGAACGGATTCAATTGAAATTGGAATCCAAGAATTTGAAAACACACATAATGGGGAATAACCTTTTAAAAGTCAAACTCGACAAACATAGAAGAATTGGTGCTCTCTTATGCCTACTTGGAAGTACCCATTATTACTGCGAACGTCTCCGTAATACATAATAATGGTTCAAATGTGTGTGTGTGTGTGTGTGTCTGTGTGTGTGCGCGTGCGTGCATGTGTGTGTGCGTGTGTGTGCGAGTGTGTGTGTGTAGTGAAAAAAACTACTCAAGGCGTAACTGTAAGATATATGTCCCACATTGGGCACCATCTGCTGTGTAAACTGCAACTTTGGTGTAGTTCTACAAGATTTTCATTCCCACCCACGGGTGACACAGGTGAACTCGGTTCAGTGCACCAAAGCTGAATGTGGAAGACATGTTATTGTAGTCCGATAGAACCCCACCCAATACATTGTTGAAGTGGTAACAGAAACAAACCTATTTTGTTATTCACAGTATCACACAAACACAGTGTACTAAGAGGAATAGACACTCTTAACTAAAGGCATTTATTACTACAGGGCAAACCTGTTTCCCAGCACATCTAAAATAACAACACAGGATATCATTAAAATCACATGAAGATACGTTGTGAACAACAAGAATCAAATAAACATTCCTAACATGGTTAAAATATCATCTAAAACCAAACACCCTAATGCCTACGTCTAAGCGCTATGGTAACAGAGCAGGGAAAGTACAGCAACTTGCAGTCTAGAGTTTCTTAGGGAGAAAGGATGCACTGCGTACCTTGTTGACAGCAAGTGCTGTCGGTATTGTTATATTCCTCAGTTAGGCCCATGTAGCAAAGCAGCTTATTTCTTACATTGTCCTCACAAATAACATTTCCAGCTGTGACCTTTTGCACACATTTGCAGACACGGCAATTTTGGATTAGTTTCTCTGAAACTAAACTTGTTTTTACATCTAACTTCGCACAACATTATCACAACGCGCTGAACATCATGTACAAGGTCTCGTTTCCCACTATGTACAAATGTCATCACTATCTTCATCCACAGGGCGACAGGGCTATCTATATATCCATACCATTATTAATCTATGCGCACATCACAAGGCTGTTTCTAGCATCCCAATAGATTAGCAGAGGGGATACTTCCGCTGACATAGAGTGACATAGAGTTTCTTTGCATGCTGAGAAATCACTACACAGCGGTCTGACATCCCGTGAGGGGTGTCCAGTTCGTGACCAAGACGGGGTCCTTCACTCTATCCCATCAGGTAATGGGGCTGGATCGTCCCTTGGGGGATTCTTGGCTCTACACTTAGTAGGAGTATGCTAGATTACTGCCTTGTTTTATATGCCTGTGTATATATACATTGTTCCAGCACCATGGCAGAACTGTATCTACTATTTACGTTTTTGGTGCTCGTAATCACATTTATCTGCTTCTGTCTACAAATCAATGCAGTACACGTATTTTATACAAGAATAACATTGGTTCAATAAATATTATTGAAAACGTCCCATTGTGTATTCTGTGTATATTTCTCTGAGAATAAGTAAGCATGAGTGACTGAGCAAAATGTTCTGTACTGTTTCCTCGATCCCTGAGGGGTCAGTTTGTCATGTCAGTGGTCACCAGAAACCATTTTCTCCCTGGTAGGTTAGGGGGGCTTACGGTGGCACGGTGAGCAAGCTGGTCTATAGGCCAAAATATTCCTGCGGGGATGTCCAGAATCAGTCTTGACACCAAGCCCTTAGTTTATGTTGTCCAAACAATGAGCAGATCCTACGGATTAGTAAGAACTACACAACAGTATCAGCACTCTGCGAAGGGCAGACATGGGCTGTGGTACCGGCCTTCCTCCATGTCTTGGCTATACCAATATGAGGCAAGAAATAGCATCTTCAAAGTGCGCTGGCAGTAGGTGAGACCGTCTCTGGCAGAATCTTGCGCAATAATTTGGGTGAAAGACCTCTCCTGACAAGCAGTCAAGTGGCAGCCCTTATATACTAAATCTTATCAGAGATTGAAATGTATGACTTAAGTTTAGGAATTCCTGACATAGATTATGTGCATCAAGGTGTGCGTCCCAGGCGATTCCATATGAACATATAAGGTAGAGGGCGTCAATTCACACCACACTATTTTGGCTATATGTTTGTATTTGTTCTTAATTGACCTTGACATGGTGATAAGTAGATGCTTGTCCCAGACAGATGTTGCATCAGGTGTTATATTTATGTCATTAGCCAAATGACTTGACACTTTCGCAGTCCTTAGAAAGAGAAGGTCAGACAACATCTGCGTCAATGGCAGACATAACAGTGATTCTGCATAAATTGAAGAAAATTGCGACTCCGATTACCTAAAAATGAGAAGGTGGCAACTTCCATAATCAAAGAGAGAGCCGGGCCTTCTAAAAAAAAATTGAGTTGGACCTTAAAACTTTGTCAGTGGTAGTGTAAAAGATTCCGATTCGGGCCGGAAATCTCTCCGACCGAGCCGGACCCTGAGAGATTTCCGACCGAATCGGACTCGTGCAGCCCGACCGAACGAGTACGATGCGTCCATATGCTATCGTACTCGAAGTCGGTCGGACTCCCATTGAAGTCAATGGGAGCCGGTCGTACAACGCGTACGCGGGCACCCATTGCCTCAATGGGTGCGAGGCGAACAAGGGCGCCCCCTACAGCGGGTACGCGGCGAAGCGACTCGCGCCGTACACGCACAGGTAGGGGGGACCCATGGGTCCCCCCTGTGTGCGACTCGCGCGGCTACGCATACAGGGGGGTCCGACACAGACCCCCAAAGTACGGCTCCGACTGCTCTTTCGAGCCGGTTGGCGCGTGTCGGTCGGACTGCTCGCGGCGCGCATCGTACTTACCCGTCTCCATTGCGCGGTGCGAGTCGTGTCCGAGCGAGTCGGTCGGTGCGGTTCGACCCGGGGACGAGTCGGTCGGAGCGGTTGGGATGCCCGAACGAGTCGGTCGGCGATTTCGCATCGTACTCGCTCGTCCGGACGTGCGTATGGATCGGTCGGGAAATAGGGCTCCGAATCGGATCCGGTTAAGCCAAATCCGATTCGGAGCCCTACCGGCCGAGATCGGAATCGGCCCCTAAGTGTCTTCCAACCTCTCACCCAAAACTGAGAATTTGTCTTTAAGTATGTGCCCATTAACTACAATAAACTAATTTATACACATCTCCACAATAAATATTTGGATTCCACCTAAATCCAAAACCATTTTAATGTGTATCTTAATTATTTTATTGACTATTAATGTTAACAGACCCCTTCCTTGTTTGTTCCCTGGGCTATTAATAGCCACAAAGCCAGTTATGTTGGTGTGCTCCTGTAACCAAGTTTCCTGTAGGTATACAATATGATACTCATTTAATATGCCTTAAAAATGGGATTCTTTTTTTCTATGATAGCCATGAACATTCCAGCTTAATATTGTTAGGTTACAGAAGTGCTCCATTTTCTATTTTTCATCTACCCAAGAATCCCAATTATAACCATCCTGATACTTTGTCAATGGGGCAAAGTGGTTACTAACGTCATATCTTAGAATTGGTCCTATTTGATCAAAATCTGTTTCATTTGAGTATGGCAGTCCTCAGATTTTCATTTGTCATCTGATCATTATTTTAGTGTTGCAAATGACGACATCTGAAAGGAAAAGGAAGATGGCGGATTAACTCCGCCGCAAGGAACATGGTCTGAGAGCCCCTCTGACTGTGATGCCGGCGAAGACGCTACCTACCGCCCACTCCTTGCATGCTAAGTAGCGGTAGAACAGGCACTGTCTCTCGCTAACCTCGCAACTCCATACTAAGCTATTGTTTGCCTAGATTACCTGATGATACGGTGGGATGCCAAACTTCTCCGTCTTCTGGTGAGCACTCGGAGCTTCTTTCTTCGCCGAACCGGCTTGGGCTGCTCCGCCCTCTACTGGCTAAGTCTGCCGACACTGCACGTCATGGCTCCGCCTAAGGCCAGGGTGCCGAGGAGCGGCCGGCCCGCTCGGACCTCAGCTACCGCTACCGCTCACACACCTTGTCAAGAGGGAGAAACGCCGAGGATAACGGGATCGTGGATACACAGCAGCAGGAGCCTGAGCAGGGTGCAAGCAAGAAAAGTGTACCCCGTGGGGGCAGACCAAACCTTAAACTGCTCTACTCAGGGAAAGCGGCTGATATTCTTACTGTTGCCCCCGAAGCAACTATGGCAGAGATCATACTGGAGGCAGTGCAGCTCGGGCACGGGGCGGCTTGATGGAGGAGATGGAGACACTGCTAGCTGCGATGAATCCTCTTCACAAATCAGCACGGATACTGCGCATTTGGAGGGCACCTCAGTTCCTATACTACATTCAACACAGCAACAATTACTCACTGTGTCGGACTGCCAGACAGAGGTGAGTGCCTGCGCTTCCATTATGTGTCTGAGTACTGTTGGCTCGTTATCGCCTTTGCAACCACCGCCTTTATTACAGCCGCCTGCTTGGGATGATATAGCGGGTAACAAGGCAGCCTGCTTACTATCAGGGGATGACCTGGGATGTGCTGAACTAATGGCGGGGGCAAACACTCCCCTCCCAGAGGCATTGCTGCTCTCTCATACATCTGATATAGCATCTCATGGGAGTGACAAACATACTCGCAAATTATCTATCGAACAATCTGTCAAGGCTGATATTGTGGCCCCCCCTCACCTCTATATTCGCAGAATGATCTGTCATCAGATCTTTGAGAGGACTCAGTCAGTCTCCCGTCAGTCAAGAAAAAGCGCAATCTCAAGCTCGCTAAAGCTACTAGATGCCCTAAAAAGACGGCCAAACTCTACAGTAAGACACGACCTCCAGGCTCCGCTCCAGCAAATACAAAACCAGGGGCGGAGGGCAGCCCTCTACATAAATGGGTCACTTCAAAGGGAGAAGTAAAGGCTATCATCTCAAGGCTGTCCAACACCGGATCGACTAGCAGACCTAGTACCAGCCAGAATCCCTCTCCCCTCTAAGAGTACATAACATTTCTATGCACCCACCGAGAGAGGATTCGCTAATATCTGTTTCTCCTATATTATCTGACAACTCCATGCTGACAACAAAAGAGGGCTCGACATCCAAACTTGTGGCATCAGTGGCATCCAAAGCATTAGCGGCACCTGTCTTGCTAGAATCATCAGAACCTTCACTCCAATCAATCCTGTTGGCTGTACAGGCACAAAGAGCTGACGCTCAGGAACATTACGTGCAGCTCAGAGCAGACAACGCTATGATCCAGCAGTCATTATCAGCAGTAATTAGCAAGGTGGCTATACTTACTAAAGACATGATGGAACTGCAGCAACGTCTGGCAGACAACAAAGAAGCGGTAACACACTCCTCCGGTCTTGTTCGGGAGCACGATAATCAACTTGTGGCTTTGCAGGGGAAAGTTGAGGACATGAAAAACCGGCAGCGTTGGAATAACTTAAGAGTGTTGGGGGTCCCGGAGGGCAAGGAGGGCTCTGAGCCACGTGCTTTTATAGTACAGTGTTCCAGAAGGCTTTCCCTGATCTGGCTGATTGGGATTGGGATTCCCAAATTCAAAGGGCTCACAGGCTGCCAATCTTTCTGAATCAAACAGACCAGACAAATTTACGACGACCCCGCCCAATTCTCATATATGTTGGCAACTTCCTCTTACGACAGGCTATTGCTATCAAGGCCCGACCTACTACACCCGTAGTTGTGGACTCTGTCTCCTTCTCTGTAATATCGGATCTTTGCAAAGCTACTATGGACAAGAGGTGGAGGATGCAGCCACTCATGGATCCTTTGAAAACAACTGGGGCCCAGGTGTTTCTGCAGGAACCGGCTTGGCTGAAGGCCATCAAAGATGGTCACTCGCAGATCTTTCACTCTGATCAGGAGGCGAAGTTGGCACTTTCTAGATGGCAGTAGCACCCCAAAGAATGATATAAGCAGATTAACGCCATTTTTTCAAAATCGATCAGCAGACATATATACCATAACTCTCTGCTATCTCTGGCAGCTAAAAATGACATTGAGCTTCTGTTTAATATAGCTCCAACTTCTGAATTTTCTTTTATACTACTCTTCTTTTCCTGATGCAAAGTTTGTTTTTTCCTGCTACTTCTTTCTTTCTTGCTTATTGGGCTTTAATATCGCTTTATTTCTTACATAGCTAACACTTATACAGAGGGGCTCTCGAGGGCCATGTTCCCCTATGGTTGTCAGTGATCGACAGCCGGGTTAAGGGGGTGATTCCTTTTCTAGAACATGGGGAGGGTGGGTTGAGGGGGGCATGGGAGACAAGGGTGGGGGTGGGTTTCCAGACCATAGGGAGGTCTCAGGGTGTAAAAAACAAGGGGTACTAAAAGCTTCAAATAAGAATGATTTTGGTATTACACAAACAAATTGTTAATGGGTATTTCTTCATCTCGCCTCAAAGCTCTCCCTTTCTAAAATTACTGGGGGACATTGTGGTGGGGCATTACACAAAAGCATTAGAATTCATTTTCTTTTATCTTTTTATTTTTCCTATGCTCTGCGATGGGGACAATTAGATGTATAGGATGGAATGTAGCTGGGTTGAATGTAGCAACTAAGCACCAGCTGGTTAGGGAGGAGCTTAAACTCTATAAGCCTCACGTGGCACTTCTTACAGAAACACATCCGGCCTACAAGGACAGAGGCTTGCTAAAACAACTAGGCTTTGAAATTGTTGAATGTACTGCACAGGGAGTAGCAATTAGAGGAGTAGCGATACTTAAGGATAAACGGTTAGCTGGCAAAATTCTTAAAACTTCCGTTGACCAGCGTGGTAGATGGGTCACTGCACAAATGGAAATTCACGATAAAAAGTATGTGTTCTGTGCAGCATATGGCCCAAATACGGACGATCCCACTCTTTTTAATACTTTAATGCTGGAAATGTTGGACTGGCATGGGGAATTGATTATTATGGGGGAATTCAATTGTACATTAAATTACGATATTGATTCTACTAATAGGTCGGCTTACCCTAGAATGCAGAAGGTTCGAAATTCAATCATTGAAATGGCTCGGTTACATTGCTTATATGACGTATGGCGGACGCTTCATCCTACGTTACCTGGATATACACACTACTCTGCCCCTTACAAACAATATGCTAGAATAGACCTGGCCATGGTCAATAACAGTGTTTTAACAACTTTCAAAATTGAGGTTTGCCCTCGGATAACCTCTGACCACAATCCCATCTTGCTTAGTTTTCAATTATTCACTTTAGGGAAGATCAAGCGACCTTTTTCATTCCCTAGAAACTTGCTGATGGACCCAGAATTTATCTCATATACTCAAATATCTCTAACCGAGTTCTTACAGTCTAATGTGGGTACTGCCTCGCCTACTGTAGTTTGGGACACAATGAAGGCTTACATACGTGGCACTATTCAACAGTATGTTTATCATTTAAACAAAACTAACGAGAATAATGTCAGGGCATCTTGTAATGCATTAATACAATTAGAACTCGTTCACGCGGAGGAGCTCAGGCTTGCGGGGCCAAATTAAGACCAGCTATACGCTTCATTAATAGATACGTGCTTACTTATTGACAGGATACTAAAAGAAAAGATCGTGGCTGCTTACAAGAACCGCTCTCAGCAATACGAATACGGGGATCAGGTTGGGAAGATATTGGCGTACCAGGTGGCGGATAGGAAATGCAAAGGGCAGATAGATGCTATAAGGGCCAATGATGGTACAATATATACTTCCCCCAACTTAATATTAGAACAATTTACCCAATTTTATAAGCAACTTTATACTCCTTCCTGTAACTTGGACAACATGAAACTTGTAGATTACTTAAAAAGCTGTGATCTCCCAATTTTGAATACAGACATCCCTGACCTTCTTCATCAGGATATCATTAACGAAGAGATCGCAACCATTCTAGCCACGCTGCCATCCGGCAAGGCCGCTTGGGACGACACCCTGCCAATAGAAATTTTATAAAACTTTCAAAACTCTTATTCTACTGCTATTGAATGATGTTATACATCATATAGACGACCGAATGGAAGTGCCCAAATCGTGGTATATGACTTTTCCTTAAAAAGGGGAAACCTTCTAACGATTGTGGGTCCTATCGTCCAATTTCTCTTATTAATTCTGATGCTAAAATCTTTGCCAAGGTACTGGCTAACCGCTTAGCACCTCTTATGCCAGATTTAGTGTCTGCCCAACAGCATGGATTCATAATCGGCCGAGACACCACGGCTCATTTTAATACCGCTATAGTAGCATTCGATATTGCTAACAGGGCATCTTGCAATATGGGGATGGTTCTGTTAGACGCTGAAAAAGCGTTTGATCGCATGGTATGGGACGCACTATGGGCAATATTAACTGCCCACTGATTACAAGGGCGATATACTAAATGGGTCCGCTCACTATATACTAATCCGCAGGCTGAACTCATATACTCTAATTAACACTCTGCACCTTTTCAGATACACCGCGGCACTCAACAGGGGTGCCCACTTTCCCCAATACTGTTCGCATTATACATCGAGCCGTTCATAAAAGCACTCAAAAAGGAACGCCCATATTATACCATTCAACATTGGACACATGAATTAAAAGTTATCACTTATGCCGAAGACTTTGCAGTTTTCTCTTCAGACCTGGCAACGGTATTGGTCTCAATACAGGAGGAGGCTGAAAATTTTGGCCGATTTTCTGGGTATAAATTGAACCCTCATAAAACTCAAGTTCTCCATAATTTAGACCCGGATACACCTATCATGGGTGGTTGTACTACCACAACCTATTTGGGAGTACGAATCTCTCCTTGTGTCGAACAGGTATGGAAACTTAACTATGAGCCATTGCTTCATTTGGTTACTCAAAGCTTAAAGAAATGGAACACACTCCCGATAACCATAATTGAAATGAATGAAATGAAATTTGTACTTGTAAAGCGCACTGTTACCCTAGGGTGTCCTGGCGCTGTACGCATACCGCTGTGGAACCCTTCCTGTCTTTTCCCTGTGAAATGTCCACTCCTGGGCACCCCCAAGGTGAAGCCAGGCATCCCAGCGCTGGTGGGGCCGTTGTGGAGATTAAGCAAGCTATTGCCCAGAGTTGCAGAGTGGGACCCATGATTAGAATAGGCACTGAGGCGAGAATTATCAGGTCCGAGGAAATTGAGCCTAAAAACCCGCCGAGGCGGGAATTGAACCCTGGTCCCGGGCCAGATCTCTGCATCAGGGTCTGCCGCTCTAACCATTGGGCCATTGGTAGATGGAACATCATTAAAATTATTATTTTGCCTAAGTTTCTATACCTGTCTCGTGCTATCCCTCTCCGTGTCCCCAACTTCTTTTTTAAAAAACTGGAAGGTGCAATAAATAGCTTTATATGGGGATACAAGCAAGCATGTTGCGCGATTCGCTACTCAAATTCTCCTTCAAACAAGGAGGACTCCAAATTCCCAATTTCAAATTATACTTTTGGGCGGCATTTATGGGCCATTTTCAAAGTCTTCTACCTGACAAGAAATCATACTTCTGTTTCTACCTTGCAATAGGTGCAGACAGTGATATGTTTCTTTATAGGATCAACAATCCAAATTATTGCAAAAGAGTTCGATTTAAGACCATCAGGGACATGGTACGCATATGGTATGAAATTCTTGAGTACTGTTCACTGTCCTGTGAAGATCTAGCACAACACTCTTATTTTCAGCTTTGGAATAATCCTATCCTCCCTGAAGTATTCCACGACTCTATCACTCGACGGTGGGCAAACCACGGGATCGTGCGGCTAGGCCAGCTTTATGACTCTGACGGCTTTCGTACTTTTGCGTACTTACAATCTGCTTACAATCTTCCGCAGCAATCCTTTTTTAAATACTTACAAATAAGAGATTACTTTTTGATGCGACAACTGATACAAACACCACACTCTCATGATGTACTTACATGCTTGTTAAATTCTAAGCAGAAATTACGAATTAGAACAATATACTCACAATTCTGTCAATATAGGAGTGATGACATTCAACGCCTTACTGACAGATGGAGTCAAGCTTTAGGCATAACTACTACTGCTACAGAAATTGTCTCTGCTTTAGACATCTTAGATAGCTCTATTCACTCTATCAGCTTAAAGTTGCAACAGTTTAGAACCATCTGTAGGTTATACTACACTCCTGAAAGGATTGGGAAATGGGCACAAAGGTTACGGGTGGATAGGCGTGGTGGCGGAGATAGGGCATGGTGCCCAAAGTGCGGATTGATCGCTGCTAATATTGTCCATATGCTATGTACCTGTCCCAGGCTGGATACTTTCTGGGGGAACATAATACAATTTATTGGTCGTCGCTTAGGCCAGGATGTTTCCCCTACCAATAAGGAGATTATGTTAGGTTTCATAGAGAACACTGACCGAGGGTTGAGATCGCTCTTTTCTTTCACTTTATTTGCTGCCCGTCTCTGTATTGCAAGAGCATGGATTTCGCCAAACCCCCCGACGTTTTCTGAGTGGTGGGTTGTCGTGAAAGATATACATGAGAGGGAACGTGCATTGTCTAGAGTCAGAGGTATACAGTTCTTACAAAAATTAGACCGCATATGGGACCGGTTTATCTGATCTTCCTTATATGCATATTCCTAACAACTTAAGACGACTATTTCTACTACTCTCTTTTTTTTTTATATATATTTTTGTCTTTATTCAGATTTGGATTTCAATTTACATGTATGAAATTGCGATTTCTCTATTCTTCTGTACACTTTGTGAAAACTTAATAAACATTTTTTTTTAAAAAGCAAATGACGATATCTTAGAGACATGCTTATACTTGAGTAAATAAAAACTAGCTCATTGTGTTTTGAGGACCGCTCCTCGTGATAGTTTAAAGTGGAGGTTGAATTGAAACTTTTACCACTGGATTTAGTGGAGTGTTATGCCCAAACCAAGCTCCATAATAGCTACTTCTGCTTTACAAATGATATTTGCAATTAACTTTTGTCATTTCTCCATGCCCCTCATCCGTCTGGAAATGTGCATGAGTGAGATCACCCGACAATCTGTTGGTGAGTATGGGAATTTGTTTAAAAAGGGAGAGCAGTTTAGACCTGTTTAATGAACAAAGTTTCTTTACTTTTTTTGCTTTGCCCAGCTACTTTGAGGGACAAACTACTAAAAGATACACTGAGAGGATGTTGCTTCCACGATAAAGTAGATTTTATTTTGTATGGATGCTTAGAGGTTATATTACTGCACTCTTTAAACTGTGCCTCTTTAGGACATACCTTTTTTTAGGCTACTTTTATGCCAGGATTATTAGATTTTATCTGGAGCAGAAACTCTGGAGCGCTAATAGATGGTAGTAAGATTTTACTCTTTGAGGGGTCAGCAAAATACTTGCTAGCTACTGGAGGTTCAATACAGGTTTCCTATGGCTACGGGCAAGAGACTAATTAGAATTTGAGGAAAATTTCAAACAACCATTGATTTGGTGTCTCTTCTTAACTAGCATTGTGTAACAAGAGATAAACTCAATACTAGCTGTATGTATAGGTCTAGCAGATGGTCTTGAGGGCAAATTACCTTTAATGTTGTTTTCCAGATCTGTCAAACTGGCTGACAATGTGTTACTGTCAATAGGTCTAATAATGTTGGCAAACAAAATTACATAATTCAGTCGAAATTTCCTATAAGTAGCCAGTTTGATTTTGTAGGTTAGAGTCTATTACCACCAATGCCTTTAATATTACTTAAAGAGTCCTTTGCATTAGCAAAACAATCTAATAAAATTGCAGTAGATGTAGCATGAATATTCATGGAAGAAGACAATGGAGAGTATTTGGACTGATTTTCCACTGTTACTATTAGTCTCTTGGCCCAAATATATAGCACCAAGGCCAAGTTCAGGGAACTCCAGATGTTTAAAGGTACCCAAATGGGGTTTCTAGATGACCAAGATACATACAGTCCAAGGTGCTAAGCATGTTGGTGCATGCACTGCGTTAACAGCAGCGTCCTCTCACTGCGATTTAAGGCCGCTGGTCTCTTTAGGTTTAAATGCACCAGAAATTAGAAAAAAGTTGGGGCGTAGGGCCGAAATAATAGCAAGTTAAAAAACTCCAAATTTCCTTATGATTTAATTTCGAATTACGCAAAGGTGTAAAATCTCGAAGACTTGGGGGCTCCTTAATAGTCCATGAAAGGGAACACACTAATAACTGAATTTACCACAACGGACAGTAGGAAAACAGTAAAAAGAGTAGCAATCCACCTACCTCCTCCTTTTGGAGTCAGCAGCTGCTGCCTCAAACCTTAGCTTCATTAGGAGGAGCATGACCCAGTTCACAAATGTGACTTAGAACTTAGTATTTGCCCTGTAGCACACTGTTGCTATTAATTGGCGTTAGTGGTCACCTGTTGCCAGGCTCAGCATGTCCTGCTGCATGCCTGTAAGGTGTGAATAGGAATGTGTGAATTCCCATATAATTTTGTCTAAGACTATCTACAGTAAGGGGGGAACACTTCCCACCAACTTTAATACTCAATCAAAAAATAGTGTGGCATTCCGATGGCAGTGGCTTTACAACTGTGCATTTATCTCTGAGCCATCAAATATCTTGAATCCAGGGACTATTAATTTTTAAAATGCTATGATCATCACCCACCAAGGTGGCATGCTTCATCATCGGTCTTGCTCCAAGTTGGATGAGGTGAGTAATAAGCAACAGATTCCAACCAGAGCTATTTATGGAGATCTTTTGTCCTTCCCCTTTTTTTTTAAATGCAGTGTGTTTTCCTTAAAGGAAAACGGGGTGCATTTAAAAAAGAAAAATTAAACCTTACTGTTTCATTTTTTAAGAGTAAGCAGTGGTCCGTGTGACCACTGCCCGGTCTCAAAAAATATTTTCAATGCCAGTAACAAAGGGGAAGGAGTCCCCTGGGGACCCCTTCCCGTTTGCGAATGGCTTACCACCCATTTGAAATGGGTGGAAATTGCGAGTGTTTTGCGGCCGCAATTGCGGAGGCAAAACAATCTTATATTGAAGTGCGAGTGGCTATTGGGAAGAGATGCCCTTGGCACGCCGGGCCAGATGTACGACCATTGGATTTTGCGACTTGCAATTTGCGAGTCGCAAAATCCAATGTACAATAGTGTCTCAGACACTGTTTGCGATTCCAAATGGGTTTGCAAATTGCATGCCTCATGAATATTAATGAGGCTGTCACAATTTGCGACCCCATTGGGAATGGCTGGCACGCCCAGGGATGGTGGCCTGCTGTGGTCAGCAGACTACCATGTCTGGGACTGCTTTGTCAATAAAGCAGTTTTTTTTTTTAAATGCAGCTCGTTTTCCTTAAATTAAAACAGGATGCATTTAAAAAAGAAAAATTAAACCTTACTGTTTCATTTTTTAAGAGTAGGCAGTGGTCCGTGGGACAACTGCCTGGTCTTAAAAAATATTTTCAATGCCAGTCACAAAGGGGAAGGGGTCCCAAAGGGACCCCTTCCGGTTTGCGAGTGGCATACCACCCATTTGAAATGGGTGGAAACTGCAAGTGTTTTGTGGCCGCAATTGCGGCTGCAAAACAATCTTATATTGAAGTGCGAGTCGCTATTGGGAAGGGATGCCCTTGGCAAGCCGGGCCAGATGTACGACCATTGGATTTTGCGACTTGCAATTTGGCACAAATTGCGAGTCGCAATTTGCGAGTCGCAAAATCCAATGTACAACAGTGTCTCAGACACTGTTTGCGATTCCCAATGGGGTAGCAAATTGCATGCCTCATGAATATTAATGAGACTGTCGGAATTTGCGACCCCATTGGGAATGGCTGGCACTCCCAGGGATGGTGGTCTGCTGGGGTCAGCAGACCACCATGTCTGGGACTGCTTTGTCAATAAAGCAGTTTTTTTGTTTTTTAAATGCAGCCCGTTTTTCATAAAGGAAAACGGGATGCATTTAAAAAATAAAAATGAAACTTTTCAGTTTCATTTTTTAAGGGCAGGCAGTGGGACCTCTGCCTGCTCTTAAAAAATATTTGCGCATGCATTCCCAAAGGGGAAGGGGTCCCCTGGGACCCCTTCCCATTTGCAAGTGCTTTACCACCCTTCTGAGAAGGGTGGTAAACTACGAGTGTTTTCCGACCGCAGTTGCGGTCGCAAAACATTCATACTTGGGTTATGGACTCGCTATTTGGAAGGGACGCCCTTGGCACGCCCCTTCCATATAGCGAGTCGCTAACCATAGTTTGAGAGTCGCTAATTGATTGGGCTGACCTATTTTGCGGTCGCAAAGGGGCCGAAATCCCCTTTGAGAGAGAGAGAAGGAAAGGAAGGGAGAGAGAGAGAGAGAGAGAGAGAAGGAAAGGAAGGGAGAGAGAGATAGAGAGAGAGGGAGGGACACTGCCGCCCCCGCGCACCCAGGCACCACTGCTCACCTGCTGCCACCGGTGTGTCTCCAACCACGTGCAGGTACACACTGCAAGCCTCCAGGACTGCAATCTGTAATCGAGGCCAGAGTCAATCATGGCAGAGTCCATCTCACTGCACACGGCAACAACGCATGTCCGTCCCTGTGCACACATGCAGCCGCACCCTACCGCCTCCCGCCGGCCAGCGCTGGCCGTCCGCACTCACGCACCCAGGCCCCACAGCTCACCTGCCGCCAACGATGTGTCCACCAGTGAGCACACCACGTGCCCGTGCAAGCTCCAGGCTCCGGTCCCGCCACCATGGCATGCTCCACATCATGCGGACCCGCACCGCAGCCCATCAGGTCCCACACATGACGCTGAGTCCTGAGGCATCAATGGCAGAGACCACATCAGTGCACACATCATCATCACAGGCTGCACACCTGCTCAGCAATTTCGGTGCCACTAACCCTGTGCAACCCCAGTCAGCGCCACGTGGTGGTAGGCCCGTGACGGCCGCATGGCTTCGGGTGACACTAACCCTGTGCGCAACAACTCATGGGCCCTTTATGATTGAGACTCGTGGAACGTCCGTCATCCAGTCACCACCGGCAGTGGGGAATGTGACGTTGTTGGCCCCTTATATTGGCGGGGTCACATGGCCTGTGACGCCTGTGCCGGATGGGTGTGGTGTGTGTGCAAACCTGCCCTCAGGGAGTGGCCGTGACATGCTGACAACTAGACCAGTGACCTGCAGACCACTAGCGTGTAAACCTGCGACTTGTAGCCATGTGGCCCCCCCCTCGGAGCATAAGCGGAGTGGTCTGGCCTGGCATACGGCAGACCAGCGCAGGGCTTGCAACAATGCCTCGGGGGCTCTGGGCGTGGTTCAGTCCATGTCCGGACAAGGAAGTGACTAATGCGTGTGTCCCTGTTGTAGTGTCTACGGCCCCCAGAACGCAATCGGCAATGTAGCACCCTGTGACTGGAATCCGACGAGATGAGCATCATTGACGTTAGGGGGAATCACTGACCCTACATTCATCCACACATTCATACCTGAATGATGAAAGATATGACACAGCAGTGCGTTTCTGAATGTTTAATGCACATCCAGTAGAGTTTTGCAGCTGGAGCAGTACAGGGCCATGCCAACCCCACTTCACAATATGGGCCCGTGGAGGGCCAGCCAGAGACCATCGGGGAATGACAAGTACAGCGGAAGAGGAAGGGTACAGTCCGCAGTCTGGTCGCCGTGACATTGGTCACCAAACAGGATATGGCAGTCCATGTCGTGGTCCAAGGTGAGTGCAGCTGAGTGTATAGGGGGTCAGTGGAAGGTCATGGGGCCATGTGCGGCACCAAGCTGCAACAGGCCAGGTGGTCCCTGATCTCAAGCCCATCCACGTCCTCGTCCTCGGATGTGTGTTCTGCCCCACCTGTGGGTGGTGCAGTTCCGGCTGCGGCACTGTGTGCCACTGACACATCAGGTGGTGGAGTGGAAATGCCTGCCGCACAGTGAGGCACCGACACACCAGGGGGCGGAGATGTGGATGGTGTAGGGGCAGCAGCATTCATCTGCGCCACGCCTTGGGGCAGCAATGCCATGATGAGGATACACAGGGCATGGTAGATCCCAGCTACATTTTGCTGATGTGCAGCGGTGGCTGCCATCCTTTCCGCCTCCATCCACACCATGTCCTCCATGAGCCTCCGCATGTGTGCCAGCTCACGGCTGAGATCGCTGGAGCCACTCTGAGCGGACAGGTGTTCTTGTCTCCGAGTCATGACTCCAGCGATGTCATCCAGGGCTAGTTGGAGACCATGGAGCGGCCTGTGGGTGTCTGTTAGGGACTGGAGGTGGTCCCTGATGGGACTCAGACACCCATGGATGGCGTCAAGTTTGGTAGCCATGAGGTCGAACCCCACCCGCACCTGCTCAGCCATCTCCCTCTGGCCCTCCAACACACGGCGTTGGAAGGCCATGTGTTGTTCGGGGGGGTCTTGGGAGACAGCCGGGGTTGTGGGTGCCTCCTGCTGGGTGGTTTGTGGAGTGGGTGGGGTCTCCTCGATGCAGCTGGGCTGCCCTGGTCCTGGAGGTGATTGGCGGATGAGTTCAATGATGTCTTGGATGTCGATGCTGGTGGTGTCCTCCTCGTCATCAGTGAAGAGTGGCTGGGACTGCTCTGCAGGAGGTGTTGACGGTGCCCCTGCAATGTGAAGGGGAGATGCTGTGTTACAATGTGTCCACATGTGTGTAGCCGCGTGGTGCATGTTCACATTCAGACAGCATGGCAATGTACATTGTGACAGTCTGTAGATCAGGGCCATGATCCAGAGTCATTGTGGGTGTGCACTGTGCTCTGCTTGATTGTGTATGTGTGCCATTGTGGCCATCTCCCCCCGTCTCCCCAGTACCTGGTGGTTACTCACCCTATTGCTGTTGTGTTGTGTTGTGTCATGTCGAGCAGTGTCCGGTCCCCCGACTCCTGCCACGGTCTCCACACTGATGACTGTCGACACCAGCTCCTCCATGTCATCCAGCTCCAGCTGTGGCTCTGGGCTCCCACCTCCAGTCTGCATTGCTGCCTTCTGGTTGCCTGCGAATTTCTCCTTGTTTTTGCGCTTGATGTCAATCCATCGCCTCTTGACCTCATCCATTGACCTCTTGTGCTCTCCGACGGCATTCACCTTGTCCACGATGGACCGCCATATTCCATTTTTGGTGCCCAATGACACGTTGGAGGTGATGAACAGTTCTTGATGGTGTTCCATCACCTCCGTGACCAGGATCCTATTCTCCTGCGGACTGAACTTCGTCTTCCTCTTCTTCTTGTCCTTGCCCTTCCCTGTCCAGAGGTCCCAGGCTGGTCGACCGGGGTGCTTGTGGGGTTCCGCTCATCCTCTGCGCCTGCTCCGGCTGCCTCCATGGTGCTTCGGGGTTGGTTATTTTGTGTTTGTGTGTTTTTTGTACTTTTGTAGTGATTTTCCCGCCTGCCGTGTGTGTATTGCAGGTCTGGCGCTGCTTTTCGCTGATTTCCTCATCGCGTTTTGGCCCATTGCATGTTTTTTTGCGTTGGGGTTTGGGTTTTTATCACCGTCGCGGTTGTTGTATCGCGGACATTGTCCGCGTTTTAGGGAGACTATTGCATGCTATCGCCGTGTTGTGAATTCCACGTTAACACAGGGTTATTTTCCCGCGATAGACTGCGATGTGTAAAGTTGCGTTAACATTTTTTGGAGATGTTTAGCGCACGTTCTTGTGAATATACCCCAATGTGTTATGGATCGCTACATGATCGATTTCTGATCAACATGCCCTTCTCAGCCCTTCGCCTTTTAACCTTCTAGCCCGTGGCCACCTTTGCAAATTAAGCTGGACTCTGCATTGTGCCCTGATTGTGTTTATATGTATGTAACGCTGTTTTGGCATCGATTACCCTGCCCTGTGCAGTTGCTGAGTCCTCAATCTTTCTGAAGATTTGTCAGCTGTTCTAGAGCAGATCTCAGCTTTCCTTTTGTCACGACATGCTAGTGAGGTAGAATGCATTTTTACAGCAGGCCCTGTTAAAATTCGATTGAACCCCATATATACCTCAGTAGCCCCCTGATCTGAAGCAATAGGCAGAATTTGCCCTGCTATAGCTGCTTTCTTATATGAAGCTCTTCTCTTCCCTACTTCTAGTATGCCTAACACCCTTATGCTACCAGGGCTGCTGCATATTGCACAGTACAGTATTTGAGAACTGTAAATTCTGTTGTTACCCTGCTTCCCTGCTGTCCCAAACACACCCAACATTTTGTTTTGTCTACCTCCTACCACTACCTATTTCACTGTGATTGGTTTGTATTCTGCTTTCTTCTTAATTCCAGTACACCATGACAGACTCTTTTTATTTGCCTTTACATTCAAACTTTCTTCCAAATTCTACCGAAAGAGAATGATTATCTTACTTTCCTTGGTGGTTCTGTCTTCATCCATATGAACGACCTATGTTGTGTTTTGTTCGACAAACTTATAAAGCACATGGCTGCCCTACCAAGGGCTTCTCAGCGCACCTACACAGACAGCATGAAGGAGACACAGATTTCTGTGTCTCAAAACAGCCATGTTTTAAGCTGTTTCCTGAAAGTGATGAAATGTATCATAGCTAGGTTAAGCTTAGAAGCATATACGGTCTCAAAAATCTAGTGGGACAATATGGCTGTAGGAGAGAATTAAGAATGGGAGGCCCAGAATTATAAAGAGCGCAATGAGAAACACTCAAGGCCTTAAATTGAATGTGTTTCTCAACAGGGAGCCAATCTAATGTCCAAAACCGATTGATTGGAGTCCGAATGAGATCTGGGCGGATAGCAAAGCAGCCTAGCAACAGCATTTTGGATGAATTGCAATCTATTTCAAGCCTGCATGGTAGTGCCAAGATACAGGATGTTGCAGTAATCGAGGCGCAAGATGATAAGGGCCTAAACAATCAACCTCTGAATCAAGGGGGAAAAATTCAAAAGGATTTTTTTCAGGCTTTTAAGGAAGCCAAAACAACAAGGAGACGACTACATTCTCCATGCCGAGACCCCTAGTCATCTTCTAGATTCAGTGGTGGCCTCCGATTCTTTGAATCAGTGCAAATATGATTAATTGCATTGGCATTGTAAGCCTAGAAGGGACATAAAGCCTCAAAGGAAAAAACTAAAGTTTTACATTCCCACTGCACAATATTTAGGGTATAATACTTCAGCCAGAGAAATACACCTGTCTGCAAATCACATTCAGGTGATCCTTAAGATTTCACTTCGCCTTACTGGGTCTTAGGAAGGATTGGGTATTGCATACAGTGTAGTTTTGGATATGCTGGTAGTGCACAGGCTCTCACTCAAAGAGGATCCCGAGAGAGTCTGCCTTGGTCAGAGAATGCAAAGAATGGCTTTGTTTCTTTAAAGGCTGCTTTATTCTCAGCTTTAGGTCTGACTGACTATTCTAGAACTTGCATATTGCATTGCCATGAAAAGAAGGGCTTTGCCCTCAGGAGCACGGTGTAAAAGAGAAGCCCATTGCTTACTATCTTTCTGCTGCTGGATTTTCTCCACTTGTGTGGTACCATTCTTCTCAATGCCCACCCATTTCTGCTCTTTAGGTAGTAGTCGGTGACTGGTAAAGGCCACTGGGTACTCTCAACCTTTCTCACAAACTTCAGCCAACAATGCTCCAAATCCTTTATCTGAGGCATCTGTAAGCTGCTCACTGTAGTCGGGTGCCTTCAGTACAGGCGCATTGTATAGTACTTTCTTCAGGCCCTCAAAGGCTTTCTAAAATTTCGCTGTCCATGTCACTTTTTTGAGCTGGTTCTTGGAACAATCATGCAATTATGGTCCCTTAGGTGGTCAAAAGGTTTCTGTAGTAGACAGTGAGTCCTAAAAGACTCTCACTTGGGCCTGGGTGATGGGCACCTCCTGCTCCAACAGAAAGTGGATCTTGGCTTCCCATTGCCCACCGGATGCTCAAGGTAGACTACAAAGGGCTGCTCCACCTGGTGCTATGTTGACTTGGTGGTCGTTTTGCTCTGTGTATCCCGCCCAGTACTTGTTCCAGGTGCTTCAGGTGGTCCCCCCATGAAATGCTAAAGACTGCAGTACCATCCAGGTAGGCCACATGGCTCTCTTCTAGCCCTGAGAGAAGATGGTTCGCCAGGCACTAGAAAGTGTGAGGAGCATTTTTCAACCCAAAAGCCCCATGTCACTAAGGGCTCAGTTAATGTGTCAACCCGAACCAGAAGATCAGTTGGACTTCAGCCAATATACAACCCACTGAGCAACATTTGTGTAAGAAATGTTTCTGGTAACAATCCGGCCCATGAGACTAGAGAACAATGCTTTAGTGGAACCCAAATCCTTTTTCATGAATGAATCACACACTAATGTGTTTTTTGAATGTTTATTTTAAAAGCCCAACCTAGTGCATACGGTATAAATTGTAACCACACATAATATAAACAATAAAGTAGTGATTAAATGAATCATTACTGTGAACAGCAGAAAATATTCAAACATGGCTGTATTTCTAGTATTCAATACCCTTGTTTGCTACTTCTAGGCCAGGTGTCTCCAACCAGTCAATCGCGAGCTACCAGTTGCTCGCAGAAACCTTCAGAGTAGCTCTCAGCCTTGAGTTCATTTTTTACTAAAAACTGCAATAAATAAGTGTTATGTTTTCCTTTCAAAGTTAAGGAAAGGCTATTTTTAATTCACATTATTATCAGGCTGCAGAGAGCAGAGCCTGATAATGAGCAGTGCTCAATCAGATGTATGACCTGTGTGGATCACAGAGGTTCAGAACTGAAGCACTGAGGTATTTAACTCTTAAATAAATTAGTTCTCAACTCAATATTGACGCATGAGAACAAAATGATATTTCTGAATGATTTTAAATGAGAGAAAATTAAAATGAAGCCTTAACTTAATGATAAAGTTAACTCTTCATTTTAATTTTTTCCCTTTTCCAAGTGTCATATTTACAAACAGCAGTCATCTTGTCCCCAGTGGCTGGTAGACACAGTGCCATATTTGAAACTGAAAAACAGTCATTTTGTTTTAAATGGGAGAAATGTAAAGTGAAGAAAAATGTTTCTGTGAAACATTGTCTTAAGGTTTTTCTCTACTTTAAATTAAGTCAATTAAGTCCTAATGTTTTATGAAGCATGTTTCTTCACTTTAAATTCTCACATTTAAACAAATGACTGAGGGGCATATTATCAAGGGCTTTATCGCCGCTTTAGCGGCACTTTTTGCCGCTAAAGCGGCGATATTTTTATCGCCCTATTAGCAAGCTGTCGCTAACAGGCGTTAGCGACAGCTTTCAAGCGATAGCGGGCGGTTCTCACATCGCCTTGCATGTCAGCGATAATTATCGCTAATGACATGCAAGGTAGGCGTTCCCTACTGAAAGCGACTGAAAACAGTCGCTAACACAACTACCCCCTATTAGCAAGGCAGGCGAAGCGATAAAATAAATCGCACTAAGCGCGTTTATCGCTAGATTTTTACACCTGCTACTGAGGGTAACTTACCTGTTTGTAGCATAGGGGGTGTTTATTGTCAGGCTAAATCCACCATAGCGTTAATGCGAGAATATCGCTGGTTTTCCAGAGATATTCTCGCATTTTGCCGCTATCGCTGGAAATATTATCGCTATGGAGATAAACCTTACTAATAGGGTGTTATCTCAGCGATAATTTCCAGCGATAGGCGGCGTTAAAAAAAAACGCGCTAAGCGCGGTTAGCGATATATATTGCTTATCCTTGATAATATGCCCCTGTATTTTTCTGTTATACATATGGCATCATATCTACAGGCCACCTGGAGTAATATGCCTGCTGTTTGTAAAGACACTTTGACATTTGAGAAAATTAAAATGATGAGTTTAATGTAATGCATATAAACATAAAGTTAACACTTCAGTTAAGTGTCACATTTACACACAGCAGGCATCTTGCTCCCAGTAGCTGGTAGACACAGCCATATTTATAACTGAAAAATACAGCCATTTTTTTTTTTTTTAAATAGGAGGAATTTAAAGTGCAGAAAAATGTTCCATCAAGTGGAGAAAATGTTTCCTTATTAGGAAAATTACTGGAGAACATTTTTCTGCACTTTTTAATTTCTACCATTTAAAAAAAAATGGTTTAATGTTTGTGTTGTACATGTAATGGTGCTACATATGGTTAAGCGTATGTCCTGTGCCACAAGTATATACGACACAGGCTCTCAGTCACCAATACACATATATCCCATTCATTCACACACATGTTCATACATACTCACAGACCATGCACTCACTGGCACACATAGCAGCCCTATCATAGTTCCCATAGTCCCAATATTTTCTTCAAACCATAGTATCAGGCTCCATGGACATTACGTTTAAAGTCATTGAAGCTGGGTAAGGGGGTGCCTGGTAACAGCGTGTGAGTTACATGCCTTAAGTAGCTCACAACGATTTACACTGATCAGAAGTAGCTCTCATTACTGAAATGGTTGGAGACCCCTGTTCTAGGCACTACACTAGCAGATTAACAAATAACTAACCTATTATAGCATTTCAATGGTAGTGTGTACTCAATACCTGATTCAGAACAACCTGATTTATTGTTCTTTCCTAATAGCAATCCTGCTATTTGTGTCACAGAGCAGCTGTCTATCAAAGAACAAGCACAGCTACACGGCAAGGCAGTGAATGCCACTTGCCGTCCCACAGCAATCTTGGATTAGAGGGGGTGCTGAAAGCATGCCCGTCTGGCCTCCATAACGCTGGTGTGAAGCGAAGATCTCCTCTCTAACTTCTAGCTCTCTGTGGGCACATTTATAACACTTAATTAGAGGCCTTAACAATTGTTAGAATAAACAATCAATACAAAGGGGTCGATTCCGATCTCGGTCGGTAGGGCTCCGAATCAGATTCAGCTTTACCGGATCCGAGTCGGAGGCTTTGTTTCCGACCAATTCGTACAGTCGTCCGAGCGAGCAAGTACGATGCGAGTGAACGCGAAATCGCCGACCGACTCGTTTCCGGGTCCGAACCGCTCCGTCCGACTCGTTCGCATTCGATTCGTACTGCGCAATGGAGAGGTTTTACGACCGAGCCAGTACGATGCACGATCCGGACAGCCGGATCGAGTCGGAGCCTCCGACACGAAAAAGCTCCCGGACGCGGACTTCGGTCCGTGCCGGACCCCCTTCACCCGTAGCCGCACGAGTCGGACACAGGGGGACCCATGGGTCCCCCTATACATGCGTGTATGGTGCGGATGGCACCAACGCGTACCCACTACAGGGGCCCTCTTGTGCGAACGTACCCATTGAGTCAATGGGAGCCCATGTACATGTCGTGCGACCGGCTCCCATTGACTTCAATGGGAGTCCGACCGAACCGAGTCCGGCAGCATACGGCCGCATCGTACTCGTTCGGTCAGACTGCAGGGGTCCGGCTCGGTCGGAAAACAATCCGGATCCGGATCGGAATCGGCCCCAAAGTAGCATAATGCCCTTTCAGCTATTTCAGATGACTAAGCAGCACTCTTTGGGAAAAAGCAAAGCCTATTGCAATCACTAATGTATCACAATCGGAATCCTTCTCAAAGCTCTGTTTGTTTATAATCTATAATGATATGCTTCAGCAGATATAATTAAATAACATGAATGTGTTTGCATAAGCTTGATTATCATATTTGCATGAAAGAGAAGAACAAAACAACGGGCCCGATTCACAGAACTAATCTGAGACAAAATCCTAAACTTACTACTTTTGGTATTCACAGAAGGCATTTAGTAGTAGTAAAGTTAGGATTTTGTCTTAAGTTTGTCTTAAGTCTGTCTTAAGTCTGTCTTAAGTCTGTCTTACGTCTGTCTTACGTCTGTCTTACGTCTGTCTTAAGTTTGTCTTAAGTCTGTCTTAAGTCTGTCTTAAGTCTGTCTTAAGTTTGTCTTAAGTCAATCTTAAGACAAAATCCTAACTTTACTACTACTAAATGCCTTCTGTGAATACCAAAAGTAGTAAGTTTAGGATTTTGTCTCAGATTAGTTCTGTGAATCGGGCCCAATAGGTTTAAGAATGTGCACTCGATGAAACCTTAATTGTTCTTTTCTTGATTATTTGACTATCTCATATTTCACAACAAAATGGGGGTTCCTGGAATTAAAATGGAGTTTATGAAATTTCTGATGCTAAGACCTGTTCAGATGGAAGTTGGGCCCCATCCACAGAACTATCCATCATTTGCAGTGAGTTAGGAAGAGGCCCACTGTCTCCCTCAACCTCCTATGCCATCACTATGATGTTTACTGTATGATCCCTCTTGGGCTCCCTTGTGGCACGTTTGTCCACCAAGTAGTTAAACTCTTAAATCTTCTACACTACATTGTGTGGGCAAATGGGCTTCTGTAACAATACCTCCTTATCCTCCTGGCACCCAGTCAGTGTTGCTTTTTGGTTAAACCATAACCTCATCTGCTCTTGGCTTGCCTCAAGGGTTTTCTTCAATTGACTCTGGTATTACATCAACAATTTCTTGAGGCCAATCACATTGTCCACCACATTGTTTTAAGGTGACTCCGAAGTTCCTTCCTACCCTTCTGTAACTGAGGTGACGGAGCAACACACTGAGTTCCTAAACAGATGTTCAAAGGGACTGAACACTACTCCCTCAAGTGGAATTTCTCAGTAGGTGCAAAAGAGACAAGGCAGGAGAATATCCTGCCTCCCTCCTTAGGTTCTCTGGTAGAGTTCTCATCCTTCTCCTAAGTGTATTTTTGAATCTTTTCACCAACCCATTGGTTAGTGGGTGGTAGACCACTGAGAAGTGGTATACACACCAGCTTGAGCCCATATCTCTCTTATGTATGAGGAGAGAAAGTTTGTTCGCTGGTTGGAAACAACTGTCTAAGAACACCCAGCCCAAGAAAAGAACCAAAGCCCTAGCTACCACCTTGGCAGTCATGCTCCTCAGAGGTACCACCTCTGGATACCGTGTGGCATCTTCCACCACAACCAAGATGTACTAGTTGCCTGAAACTGGTGGGGGGAGGGTCTAATGGATTGACTATTTTAATTCTCATCCACTCAAATGGAACACCCACAGCTGCTAGTGATACTAACAGTGCCTTAGTCTTACCTCCTTACTTACTAATCATTTAGAAAATAGAACAGGCTCTAGAGAACCTCTATTTATCTCTATACATCCCTGGCCAGCAGAACAAAGAATCCAACCTATCATTTCTGATGCCCAAGTGTCCTGCCAAGGGCACTTCACAGGCCATTGATAACAGGAAATTCATGTACACTGGTGGAATCACTGGCCTTTTGGTAGCTCCTGGCTCAAGATTCACAAGCTCTCTATAAAGCAGTCCAACCTCCCAGCCAGCATAGGGTGTTCCAACCACTCCCTTACTGACCCATTCCTGGGCTTTTTTCTGAAGTCCCACAAGCATAGGACGCTCAACTTGTACTAGGCAGAAGCTAGCAGCCCCTGCAGCTCTGGCAGTGACCCATTCTCCTACAACTGGTCTGCTTTGGGCGTCTTATTCTCCTTTTATTCTGGAGCAAGGACGATGGAGGCCTCGGCTAGTGCCTTCTTAGAGCGTCCCCTGATGCACTTGCAGCCTTGCAGTAGTCCAAACCAGGGGTCTCCAACCATTTCAGTAATAGGAGCTACTTCTGATCAGTGAAAATCGTTGTGAGCTACTTAAGGCATGTAACTCGCATGCTGTTACCAGGCACCCCTTACCCAGCTTCAATGACTTTAAACGTAATGTCCATGGAGCCTGATACTATGGTTTGAAGAAAATACTGTGACTATGGGAACTATGATAGGGCTGCTATGTGTGCCAGTGAGTGCATGGTCTGTGAGTATGTATGAACATGTGTGTGAATGAATGGGATATATGTGTATTGGTGACTGAGAGCCTGTGTCGTATATACTTGTGGCACAGGGCATACGTTTAACCATATGTAGCACCATTACATGTACAACACAAACATTAAACCCTTTTTTTTAAATGGGAGAAATTAAAAAGTGCAGAAAAATGTTCTCCAGAAATTTGCCTAACAAGGAAACATTTTCTCCACTTGATGGAACATTTTTCTGCACTTTAAATTCCTCCTATTTAAAAAAATGGCTGTATTTTTCAGTTATAAATATGGCTGTGTCTACCAGATACTGGGAGCAAGATGCCTGCTGTGTGTAAATGTGACACTTAACTGAAGTGTTAACTTTATGTTTATATGCATTACATTAAACTCATCATTTTAATTTTCTCAAATGTCAAAGTGTCTTTACAAACAGCAGGCATATTACTCCAGGTGGCCTGTAGATATGATGCCATATGTATAACAGAAAAATCCAGTCATTTGTTTAAATGTGAGGAATTTAAAGTGAAGAAACATGCTTCATAAAACATTAGGACTTAATTGGCTTAATTTAAAGTAGAGAAAAACCTTAAGACAATGTTTCACAGAAACATTTTTCTTCACTTTACATTTCTCCCATTTAAAACAAAAATGACTGTTTCTCAGTTTCAAATATGGCACTGTGTCTACCAGCCCCCGGGGACAAGATGACTGCTGTTTGTAAATGTGACACTTTGAAAAGGGAAAAAATTAAAATGAAGAGCTAACTTTATCATTAAGTTAAGGTCTCATTTTAATTTTCTCTCATTTAAAATCATTCAGAAATATCATTTTGTTCTCATGCTTTAATATTGAGTTGAGAACTAATTTTGTTAAGAGTTAAATACCTCAGTGCTTCAGTTCTGAACCTCTGTGATCCACATAGGTCATAAATCTGGTTGAGCACTGCTCATTATGTGAAATAAAAATAACCTTTCCTTAACTTTGAAAGGAAAACACAACACTTATTTATTGCAGTTTTTAGTAAAAAATGAACTCAAGGCTGAGAGCTACTCTGAAGGTTTCTGCGAGCTACTGGTAGCTTGCGATTGACTGGTTGGAGACACCTGGTCTAAACAAATCAGGGATGGTCCCAATCTCTACCTGAGACTGAGGTTAAGACTGTGCTCTGATAAATGCAGGTGATGTAGTATAAGCCAATTAGGCTTCAGGTCCTGGTACTAAACTTTCTGTCTTACCAACACATCAACCATAGCTGTCTTGCCATTGATTTCCACCTCAGCTCTGGTAATTGGGTACTACATGTCATCCTCACTAACAGACAAGCCTATGCCATTGGTACCAGGGAGAATCTCCGAGGATCAGAAATACTTGTTCACAACCAGCACCTGCTTCCCAGAGGGCAGAAACCTCCTGCCCATTGACGTTAGCTTCTGACACAAATCTCACGGATAAATATCCTTAAGAGGTTCTGGATGCCTTTCAACAAATTAGGCTGAGTACACTAGAACCCTCTCGGGTCTCTTCTCCAACAGTCAACACACTTTTTATCATCGGTGCACAGGGTACAGGGTCTTTTATCTGACACTGTCTTTTGTACTGTCCTTCCTTGTCGCACTTACAGCAAGTAATCACCTTGTGCTTGGAGGAACCTTCCTGTCCTCCCTTCTCTTTATCTTCCTGACTTGGAAGTCAGTTCACTTTGTGCTCGAATCCTCTTGCAACCTTGGGAATTGCCCTGGCCCTTACCCCCCAGTTTGGAAGCAGTCTGAGAGTTCCTTTTATCTCTTTGGCTTAGAGCAAAGCTGCTCATCTAGCCAATTAGTAACCCTGTTAACTAACCACTTGTCAGTCAACACTGCAAACTTCTCTGGATCCTTTTCTGTCAAGTCTGCCAGGTACTGCCTAAGTGGGGTGGAGCACTCCTCCTTGGTTTGCTCTGTCACCACCAACTGGTTAAGGGCATGAAAATCCTTGGCCTCCATTCTTTTCACCAGCTCACTCCATTCACGCAGTACACCTTAGTCCATGTCTAAAGCAGAACACCATACGGTTTCCTCTGAAATGACTAATCTGGCTCCAGTCAAAACCTTCTGATCAGAGCTTTCCTCATTTGCTCATTGTCCTTTTGATCAGCTACAGGCAATATCCCAATGACTGGTGTACTTTCTATAGGCAATCTACTCTTTAAAGTGGCTGCTTTACACACATCATTTAAAGCATGCACTCTACAATCGATCTCAAAAGTTACAAACCATTTCAAAATATCCCGTCCTTCCACATGCATATGCACAAGCTCTTTTGGAACCTTGGCAGGTAGTCCTGTAATTCTGTAAAGCTTCACCCTGAGCTTCTCTTTCTCCAAAACTATCCTTTCTCTCCCTCCAAGCCTTTCTCTCACTTCTCACTCCCTTTCCTTTCCTCACACACCCATTCCTTCTGACTCTTGCCACCTTTCCTCTAATTCCTGGTGTCCCTGGGTAATCTCAATTTCTCCCTCTCAAACTCCCTGGGCTTCTCATTTTCCTCAGGTTTAGCCTTCTGGTGAGACAACTGCAAGTACAGGGTCTCAGCTAAACATAACCAATTAGACCAATGCATAGCACAGAAACTGCACTCTTAGTTGTTATGGACTATATTAGATGCTGCCTAGACAAAAATCAGCCGTCTATGCTCATGCTATTAGATTTGTTAGCGGCCTTTGACACGATATCCCACTGAAAGATTGATACAAAGACTGGCAGAGATAGGCATACACGACCCGGCGCTACAATGGTTTAGAAATTTTCTGTCCTATTGAACTCAGACCATCATCCTGGGACCGTTTAAGTCACGTACCATGGTAATTAACAACGGTTTGCCCCAGGGCTCTTGTCTGAGCCCCACACTGTTTAATATATATGTTACCCCTCTCGCAGACATTATAAGATCCTATGGGTTCACACCTATCTCATATGCGGACGACTTTCAACTTCTACTGTCTTTTGAAAAAGATCTGTCCGCAACAAGAGACCACTTTATGAATGGCATGAAAGCTATCATGAGAACCTGAAATGGAGTTTCGTGCACACCTCTAGATATAATAATCTATTTACACCATGCGTGCATCTGTGGGTGTGTATGTTGTCAAACCTACACTGACATAACTTCCTAATTCTTCTGAAGATTAAACTTCTCCAGACCCCACGTGGACAGCTACATGAATATATCAAAAATGTAATACACTTTTAAATGAATCTCAACCAACAATGACTTATGATATGCATTGTGTATTTTTCTATTCTTATGAAAAGACTTCGGTTTCCTATAAACTAATACAGAGTCCACTCCTGACGTTTTAATAAACAGCAATGATTTGAAAATAATAACAATAAACATTCTTCGCTGTGTCAACATAACACTTTGAAATTTCCAAGGTCAGAAACAAACGAATCCGTTGGCCCAATGCATTTCGGGATGCACTCCCTTCTTCAGGGGCGGGAAAATTTCAACTGGAAAAATAAATAAATAAACATATATGTAAACCTATCTAAATGGCTCTTGGTTCATACTGCGCAATTGAAAATGAGATAGTGAAGATTACAAGAACTTCATGCTGAAAAGGAGTCAGGACTGTGACTGTGGGAAAAAGAAAGGAAAACGTGTATAAGTTTTAACGTGACTGTGACCTGATAACTCATGGGTGGTGAAACTAGAAAGTGTTCTCCCGAAAACCAAAATCACCGCGTGAAAAAACAAATCATTCTACACGTTGCGCCCCAAAGATATATATCCCAAAGTATTTTCTTTATGAGTATTTATTTAATTTAGATTTTATAGTCTTAATTGTGGGAATTAATTGATTCGAAATTATTTATTAATTTGTTGTTAATAATTTTTTATTAATTAATTGTCAATTATGTTAATGGTATCATTTTTTTAGGAGCGAGTTGTGGGTTCATAGGGGAATAGGGTGGGAAGTAATTTAATTATAATAAATTAATTATACATTTTTATGTATTAGTATTTATTTAATTTAGATTTTATAGTGTTAACTGTGGGAATTAATTTATTATTAATTATTAATTAATTGGTTAATAATTATTAATTAATTAATTGGAAATTATGTTAATTGTGTCATTTTTTTAGGAGCGGGTTATGGGTTTATAGGGGAATAGGGTGGGAAGTAATTAAATTATAAGAAATGTATTAATATTTTGTATTTATTCATATTTATTTAATTTATATTTCATAGCGTTAATTGTGGGAGTTATTTTATTATTAAATATTTATTAATTGGTTGCAAATTATTATTAATTCATTTATTTGTAATTAATTATGTTAATTGTGTCATTTGTTTAGGAGTGGGTGGTGGGGTTTATAGCAGAATAGGGTGGGAAGATATTTATTTATAATTAATTAATAATTGTTTGTTAATGAATGCTAATTAATTAATTAAAATTAAAATATGGCAATTGTGTAATTAATTTTTGATGTAAGTTGTGGGGTTTATAGTGATAAAGGGTGGGAAGTAAATTCTTTTAAATTAATTAATAAGTTGTTGTTAATTGATAATAATTTAATAATGTAAAAATAGTTATGGAAAATGTGTGATGATTTTTAGGTGTGGGTTGTGGTGTTTATTGGGGTGGAGGGTGGAAAGTAATTTATGTTTAATTAATTAATAATTAGTTGATTATTAATATTAATTTATCAATTGATAAATATTTATGGTAAGTGTTTATTTTTATTTTGTGTGTGTTTGGGTTTTATAGGGGTAACATTTGGGGAGTAAATAAAGGGCATCATTATGATGGCGGGCGGACAAAGTCCGCCCGCCATCGTTTCGGCAAATGGGACCGCCCGCTATGTATGCGGCGGTCCCGCAAATCCAATTAGGATGCGCCCGCCACACTGGCGGGCGCATCCCGCATTTTTAACATTGCGGCGGGCGGTGCTCTCAGCTCTCAGCGGTGCCTGCCACGTTGTGCATGCAAATGCAAGGGGGTACCATAGGTACCCCCCATGTGCACCCCCACCCCCCCAACACCCTGGGGGCACGCAACGGGCCCCCACATGCAGACTCCGCATGCCTTTCCATGGCGGCAATGCCGCCATGGAAAGGCACATCACTGCCTGCATCTTGATATGGATGGCGGTGTCTTGCAGACACCGCCACCATATCAATCCCCTTTTCCGCCCGGTCTCCTGCTTGACCGGCGGAAAACCGGCGGACGGTCTTTCCATCCGCCGGGGTCCCCCCCGCCATCCTAATATGGCGGGGGAGAAATGAGAGGCGGGCAGTGAATAATGGCGGGCGGATCGCCACCGCCATTCGGGCGATCCGCCCGCCATTATAATAGACCCCTAAGTTTTTATTTGTTTGACATTTTTTTAAATTAATATTTGTTTAATTGATAATTAATTATGTTAATTATGGTGTTACATTTTTTTTTAAATGTAAATGTGGGTTGTGAATTGTGTGGTGTTATAGGGTAGGAAATAAAAAATATTACATTTATGAAATAATTAATGTTTTTGTTTATAAAAAATTTCTATTAAAAAATAGTTTTTTGTTTTTAAATTATTTTTGGATTTTTTTAAATAATCTTTCTAGGTATTTGTTAGATCTTTTAACATTCTAATCTGTTTATATCTTTTGTAATATTTAAAACTTTTATATATGTTTTATTTTATTGTTTTCTAAAATATTTTGTGTTGTTGTTAATTTGTTTGTTTTTAATTTTGAACTGACTCCAGTGGAATTATACATTTTTACCCTTCGCTATCCAACACCTTCCCTACTGTCCCACAAACTGGAGTGGGAATAGTAATTTTTACCCATCCGCTATCCAACACTTTCCCTACTGTTGCACCCACAGGAGTGGGAATAGTAATTTTTACCCATCCGCTATCCAACACTTTCCCTAGTGTTGCACCCACTGGAGTGGGAATAGTAATTTTTACCTCTCCGCTATCCAACACTTTCCCTACTGTTGCACAAACTGGAATGGGAATAGTAATTTTTACCCCTCCGCTATCCAACACTTTCCCTACTGTTTCACTCACTGGAGTGGGAATAGTAATGTTTAACCCTCCGCTATCCAACATTTTCCCTACTGTTGCACTCACTGGAGTGGGAATATTAAGTTTTACCCCTCTGCTATCCAACACTTTCCCTACTGTTGCACTCACTGGAGTGGGAATTGTAGTTTTTACCCCTCCGCTAACCAAACTTTTTCCTACTGTTGCACTCATTGAAGTGGGAATATTAAGTTTTACCCCTCCTCTATCCAACACTTTCCCTACTGTTGCACTCACTGGAGTGGAAATAGTAAATTTTACCCCTCCGCTATCCAACATTTTCTTTACTATTGTACTTACTGGAGTAGGAATATTAAGTTTTATCCCTCCGCAATTCAACACTTTCCCTACTGTTGCACTCACTGGAATGGAAATAGTAAGTTTTACCCCTCTGCTATCCAACACTTTCCCTACTGTTGCACCCACTGGAGTGGGTATAGTAATTTTTACCCCTCAGCTATCCAACACTTTCGCCACTGTTGCACTCACTGGAGTGAGAATAGTAATTTTTAACCCTCAGCTGTCCAACACTTTCCCTACTGTTGCACTCAATGGAGTGCAAAATTTAATTTTAAAGACTATTAAATATTTTAGGGGCCCATTA